>CAJQZJ010001750.1:14354412-14370092 GCA_907164525.1 Lophiomys imhausi
CACACACACACACACACACACACACACACACACACACACACACACAATCATTCTCCGAAGGACACCAGACTCCAAAGCACACCCAAGCGCGCGATCATCCCGCAGGCCGAGTGGGAGCCCCTCGCACACACACACACGTCTGCACGCGCAGGTTCGACTGGCCAGAGGCCGTACAAAGTTGCAAAGCAGACGCAGGCAGCGTCCCCGGGGACCGCGGCGTCCCCGGTGCCTCTGGCTACCCGCGATGGGGACGCCGTTCCGCGGCCTTCAGCCAGGCCCTGGGGGGACCCCGACGCCGCAGCCCCGCCCGCACCCGGGTGCGCCCCGCGACCCTCCCCACCCGGGCGCCCCGCGCGGCCCTGGCGCCGCCTAGGATCAGCCGCCCGCCAGCGCCGCGCGGAACTTGCGAAACAACAAACGGCCCCGAAATGTCGGTGTCGGCGGCCACGGCCGCGTCTCTCCCTCCTCCTTCCCTCGCCAGCCGCAGGGCCGCCCCAACCTCCGAGGGACGACGCCGCTACAACTTGTTCCGGCCCGGTGCGCCACGCACACGCGCGCGGGCCATCATACACACACACACACACACACACACACACACACACACACACACTCGGCTCCCCGCCACAGTGGACCAGGGCTCGGGAAGCGCCCCACTCTCGCAGCGTTTCTAGCCAACGCTCACCAACACACTCACATCCACTCCAGACACGCTCCATCCCCACATGCATTCCCCGCATCCCTCCCTGCCTGGCATTCATTTGGACCCACACACTCCCATAGGGTCACTCGTGGGTTCAGCGCTCAGACACACAGGTTCCGACCCCGTTCCCACGCCTGCACACGCACACACGCCGCACACGGGTTCCTGGGCCCACAGTCGAGCAGGATCCACAGAGACCTCGCAGCACACGCATAAACAAACACGCGGGTTCTCCAACCCGCCAGCAACTGCACTCCTGCCTGGGGAATACAAAAAAAAAAAAGCCAACAAATGCAACACAGTATCAGACGCAACTCCAGCCAAGCCACCGAAACTCAGACACACAACCCACTTGGCAGCGTGGACAGACACCGGCAGACACGAGCTCACACCCGGTGCCCCACGCAGGCGACACTCACACCAGCACACTCGCATCCGCGACACACACAAAACCTCAGCTTCCGCACAAACTACGGACACGGCGTACACAGACACTCGGAGCAGACGTTCAAGCGTCCTGCACTCCAGACACGCGCGACGAGCTGTCCCCGGCCCCTGGCGCTCGCGGGATAATCTCGGAGGGACCGCGCGCGCTTACCTGCGGGAGTCTCGGTCTCGGGCGCGCAGAACTGGAAGGTAAGCGCCAGGACTAGAGCCTGAGCCCGAGCCATGGCTAGGAGCCGCTGCCTCGGTCCTGGGGACCGGCTGTTGGGAGGCGACGCCGCCGAAGCCCGAGCCCGAGTCCAAGGCGAGCGGGAGCCGAAGCGGAGCAGCGCCGCGCGGAGCGGGACTGGCGCCGAGTCCAGAGCGGGAGCCCGAGCGAGCGGGGCGCTGACGTCAGGCCCCCGGGTGCGAGTTCCGCGGTCTCGAGGCGTCCCCTGCTGGCGGTGGCGCGCGCTGCGACCCGGGTCCCTAGGCCTACCGGCCCCGGCCCGCCCTTCCCCCACTTCCTTCGCACCCCGCCGCCGAGAAGACCCACCGGCCTGTGCCGGTATTAACAGCCTCATTCTCAGCGCATTCGTTGCCCATGACTGAGACTGTGACTCAGGGACACTTAGCTCTTCTGTCCCCTCCGTTGTTTGAGTTCTTTCTACCTTGATGGCTCCGAATGTACATTCCCCGCCGCCCTTCAATGATAGCGCACTCCTCATGTACCAAAAGAACGTTTGTTTGGCCTTTGAAATGTTGGCTTTTACTTTCAGTAACACAAAATTCACCTCTCCCACTAACGCTCGCGCCTCCTACAGTAGCCCCCGGCTACTCAAAGCAAGTAAATTTGGAATTCTGCCCAGTCCAAGTTCTTGCACAACCACCAAAAAACTAGTTGTCAGCGACTACATATGGAGTCCTCTCCCAATGGAGGCACATACCACTGTAATCCCGTTACATAGTTGAGAAAATTGAGATTATAGAGCGAGGCTTTTCAAAGATTAAACTGAGTTAAAAGGGGGGGGGGGCTCACATCATGTATTCGTTTCTCAAATGCTGACCAGATTCAAGCTCATTGGCTCAATGATCATTGTAGGCCACAGAGGAGATTTCTACAAACAAAGACTAATCTCTGGGACCTGGAGAGATGGCTTAGTGGTTAGGAGCACACACTGCTCTTCCGGTGGACCCAGGATGGACTCTCAGCACCCTTGTCCAGTGGCTCGACTGCTGGTAACTGCATCTCCAGGGCACCTGAGCAGCACTTCTGGCCTTGTAAGGCACTGCATTCCCATGCACATAGGTACTCATATAACTTAAGATTTAAACACAAATTAGAAAAAAATTCTCCACCCTCATAAAGCTTACATTCAAGGGGACAACGAGAGGCGGGGAGATAGAGAGAAGTGAGGGGAACTAACAGTAGGGGATGTGGATTGCTACAGTGTTAAACAGACCACCTGCTGTTTGATGGATTTGGTATTTATCCCCATCTTTAGAATGTGGGCTCCCCCTAGGAAAGCTTTGTCCCCCAGGGCCTGGTATCTGGGGTGCTCAATAAGTAACGAATGAGTGGGTAACTGATAAATGAGTTACAGAAATGGTCCTTTGCTTTCATGAAGACTTCATGCAGCAAATATAAATAGGCAGGTAACTGCGATATGAGATCTATGCACCCTCAAGGAACTGAAGCTCTGCAACAAGGAACACGAAGGGAGGAGTCCTGCTTTAGATGTCATGGTCCAGGAGGCCTTTGCTGAGGAAGTAGCGTGATACCACGTGATCTGAGACCTGAAGTATAAGGAGTCAGCCTCAAGCAGACCATTGGAAGGCACGCTGCAGCCAGGAGAACTAGCCTGGGCAAAGGTAGGCTGGTGGGTCTCAGGAGACCAGGGACAATGGAATGGAATGGTGAAGAAAAAAGCAGGTGCAACTGGAGAAGTTGCCAGGGCCTGCAGACCATACAGGAAGCTGAATGAGGAAGATGTTTTGGGTTAAACCCTGAGAAAATGATAAGCCACTGAAGTGATAAGTGGAAGAGTCTCGAGTTCTGATTTATTATTTCCATTCCCCTGACAGCTAATGGGCAGATACATCGAATGGATGTATTTAAGAACACAACCTGGCATATGTAAGCCCTCCCTGTTTCCTGCCTCTTCCCTCCGCTGGCTCACACTGAGGCTGGCACACTGAGAAGATGCCCCGAGGCTAGAAAGGGAAGAACTGAGCGTGCCTGGGCTCCTTGGCTCCTTGCTTATAACTGCTGCTGGATTCCAGGCTGAAACAGGGAAGTGGGCAAGGACACAAAGCTGGGAAGGACCAGAGTATTAGATTGAGAGTCACAGAGAGACAGGAGAAGGAAGGAAAGTGATAAGCAAGAGAGAAGTTTATGCTGAAGGAGAAAGGAGATCAGGCAACCAGGGGGCGAGTGGAAGAGAACTAAAGTAAATTTGGGGTAATCTCAGGTGTGGAGGTGTGGAAACTGAGAATCAGAGAACATAAGGTATTCACCCAAGGTCACACATTCAGTCGGTGAAGGTGTCAGAATTTGAACCCAAATCTGATGATTCCTCATTCCCTCATTCCTTGGACAAGGGGCAGCCTCAGAAACTATGCTGGATGGATTAGCAACAGGTGGACAGATGAAGAGAACATTTTCCCCCTTTACTTTAAAAAGGGCCACAAACCTCAACAACCCTTGAAAAATGCGGAAAGCCCCTGGCTTGGAGTGACTGCCCCAAATCTAGGGAGAAGGATAGGGTATCACAGTCAGTGCCAGGTCAGGAAGAAATTCAACTACCTGCAACTCATGGAATATTGATGATGCCTATTCCGTGCTAGGCCCCACATTGAGTGCTGGTGTCCTGGAGTTGAACTAAATAAGGCCTGGAGAAGGAAGTGGGCATATAAATAAACCATGAGATAGTATCCTAAAGGCCAGAACATTAGCCCGGAGAAAATACAAAGGCTGACTAAGGTCGACTCAATAAAACAATATCTGAACCTGGAATTCCTCTGATAGGTTAGACAGGAAAGTTCATTTCAGGTGTAGTTGGGTCACGGGCTATGTTCACTGTAAGAGTAAAAGATAAAGCCAGAAAGACAGGGTAGACAAACATCAAAGTACTTGATGCAAAGTCTCCAATGCAAAGCTAAGACCATTAGGGCTTGAACCTCTTCATCAGTGGCTCTCAGACTGTGCTCCTGGGTGAGCCCAGATGGCTTAGACCAAAAGTAAAAGGCTATAGGGATGTGGAGGAAGATGAAGTTTGGTCTCCAGGAGGAAAGCCTTCTGCTGATTCTCCAGGCTTTCCTAGTTGGCTGCCCAGGGAGGAGGAGGAGCCAGTGAGGGGCAGGAAGAGAGAAGTGGGAACATCTCAGTGTCATCCCGAGGGTACTACAGCAAAGGGACCTTATGAACTTCCTGGCATAAGTATGCCTGCCAGTCACCGTGAAAATGGATGAGCAGGACTGGGCTTTATGTTCACGTGTGTGCACATGCACACACATAACTGTAGGGCCAGGCTTTTCTCCCACTGGTAAGCATCAACTTTCTCTGTTAAATGCAATTATTGAGCGCATAGTTAAGCCAAGCCTTACTGTTTTATATGTGGTATTTCTCATTTTACCTGGAATAGTTTTAGAATGTTCCATATGCCAAGCAGTGTGCTAAGGGCTTCAAGCGGTACTATCTCCCTCATTCTTTTTTTTTTTTTTTTTTGGTTTTTCGAGACAGGGTTTCTCTGTATAACAGCTCTGGCTGTCCTAGTCTCACTTTGTAGACCAGGCTGGCCTCGAACTCACAGAGATCCGCCTACCTCTGCCTCCCAAGTGCTGGGATTAAAGGCGTGCGCCACCAACGCCCGGCGTCTCCCTCATTCTTTAAGACAACCTTCAGCTGGAGAGATGGCTCAGGGGTTAAGAGCACTGGCTGTTCTTACAGAGGTCCTGAGTTCAATTCCCAGCAACCACATGGTGGCTCACAACTCTCTACAATGAGATCTAGTGCCCTCTTCTGGCCTACAGGTGTGCATGCAGGCAGAACCCTGTATACATAATAAATAAATAAATAAAAGTACAAAATTTTGCCAGTCATGGTGGTGCACGCCAGAGGTAGGCGGGTCACTGTGAGGTCGAGGCCAGCCTGGTCTACAAAGGGAGTCCAGGACAGCTAGAGCTGTTACATTGATACACAGAGAAACCCTGCCTCAAAAAACAAAAATAACAACAACAAAAAAGACAACCTTGAGACTATTAAGTTCCCCATTATTATTTTTTTCTTTGCCCTGTTAGAAACCAAATCCAAGGCCTCACACATGCTAACTATGTGCTGTACCACTGAGCTACAGCCCTAGTTCGGTTCCCTTAATTTTAACCATGAGGGAAACAGACACACAAAGAAGCCAAGTGACTAATCAAAAAATCAAACAGCCAGAAAATGGCAGAACCAGGACTCAAATTTAGATTTGCCTGAGTCCAGTTCCCAAAAGCTAAATCTCAATGCTTTGTTGGGCTCTCTTCCTCAGAGAAAAGTTTATTTCCCATGATAAACTTTGGGTCAATGGTCTTTGTCCTTCAAAATCTCTCTAACACTTATTCCCTGGGTTACCACATCATCATACCCTGGGGAGCTTGTAAGGATGTATACTTTTGGACCATGTACCTCTCCCATGATTCTAAATCAGTAGGCCTAAAATGGAACCTCATATGACTTCCATGCACCCAGATCTGGAGTTGAAGGCCTGGCTCCAACAATACTTCCTTCAAATGTCTCAGCCTGCCCTCATCACAGAGTGCTCCCTTTCTTCAAACTGCAGTACTGCACACTTGCATGCACACTAATTTTCCACAGGGGTGTTATTTATTTCTATGTCCCCCTTCCACCAAAAATAAAACCTTGCATCTTTATGGGTCTATATCCTTTTAAAAAGTATTTTCATTTCCCCACCCATCTCTGTATGCTGTGAGCATTTTAAAAGATGCCTTCCTCCTTTACGATTCCTCTAATATCTGAACAATTTGACTTTTTTACAATGTGTTATCCTGTCCATTGTACCAATCTTCTAACGTTTTATCTAATCCTCACAACCCTCATAACTATCTGAAATGACATGTATAATTTTCATGACACCGATGAGACACAGGCTCAGAGTTGCACTCACTTGCCCAAGCAAGGAAAGAGCAGGGCTAGTAGTGAGCCTGGTATTCCTGCTTCCACGCAGCTCTGAGCAGAGGAGTGACTTTTAAGTCCTGGGGTCGTGCATGCCTTTAATCCCAGCACTCCGGAGGCTGAGACGGGGATCTCTGAGTTAGAGGACACAGCCTGGTCTATAGAGGAAGTTCAAGGACTGCCAGGGCTACACAAAGAAATCTGTCTTGAAAAACCGATGATGATGATGATGATGATGATGATGATGATGATGATGATGATGATAAAGTCCCTGTGTTGTGTTGTTCTGGAGATGAAATGATACTTTAATTAGTCTGGCATAGTGATAGCTCAATGGATGGTGGGAAAGGGAAACTGAGGCCAGAATGTAAATTATTCCCCCCAAACGAAACACCACACAGAAAGCAGCAGTCGCAGCTTTAGGCCAGTCCCAGACTCTCTTCGTTGAAAGGCTGTTTTGGCTGACTCTGCAACTTCTTCTCCAGGTCCCTGAATTTCCTACGCCATCCCACCCCTTACCCCCATGCCAAGCTGAGAGCCATTTCTGCCTACACCAACCAGTTGGGCTGAGAGTAGGGCACCGCCTCTTTAAAGGGGGCGTGCCCAGGGGCTGGGCAGGGCGCGGGCTTGCGGGCGCGGGGTGATGACGTAAGCCGCGCGCGCCAGGTTCTGCCAATGCAGGAAGCGGTATGTTGGTCAGCGGGCGACTGACCGGGGCGCGATCCCGGACACCTCTGCTTGCGAGTCTCCTTGAGGCTTGTCGCCGCCGTGGTGGGACTGCCTCCTCCTACTCTGCTTTCTCTGAGCCGTCCCGGGTGCGGGCGCTGGTCTATGGCAACCACGGGGACCCAGCCAAGGTCATCCAGTAAGAATCGGCGCCTACTCCGGGAAGGGAACTCGGGTTCCTGGAGGGTTTTAAGGCGGGCGGCAGACTGTGAGTTGAGGACAGGGTCCGAGGAAGCGGACTCTGCTTTTCGACAGATGCCGAAACCCTGGGCGGGATTGCTAACTCGACACCGATGCTTCCCGGCCCCCAAAGAGTGGGGAGGCACAGGTGCAAGAGTGAAGGCCAGAGTTTATTCATCCATATTGGTTCGAGGATGGTGGCAGGCTCGTCTAAGTAGATGCTTTCGATTACTCGTCACGGCAACGTTGGGGGAGCGGGGGCTAGTTTTCGCATGTCTTCCCACTTTGCAGATGAGAAAACCGAGGCATAAGAAAGTTAAAATTAACACGTGCCCAAAGTCATCCAGCCAGTGAGAATAGGAATTTGAACATGTGGTCTGGACAGCAGCCTACATAAATTCTACTCCTATGTTTAAATAGGTAATAGGTTTGTTTGCGTTTCACAGAGGTCAAGTGACTTGACCAATGTGTTATGGCTAGTGACTGGGATAGGTTCTGGAATTCACCGCTGGCCCTTTTCTCATGTGAGTTTCCTTCCATCACACCATGTACGAATCTTGGACTAGTTATAAAGAGTTGTTTATAACCGGCTTGGTGGCGCACGCCTTTAATCTCAGCACAAGGGAGGCAGAGGCCGATGGATATCTGTGAGTTCAAGGCCTGTCTAGTCTACATAGTGAGTTCCAGGACACACAGGACTATATAAAGAGACCCTGTCTCAAAGCAAACAAAAAGGAGTTGTTTCATAATCCCAACATGCTGAGGTATGTGGGTTATGAGTTTGAGACCTGCATGGGTTACAGTAATGAGCCTTTGTCTCAAAACCCGCACAAACAGTAAAATACATAAAATTTTTTAAAAGTCATACAATTTAGGTTTGTGCCTGTAGTCCCAGCACTTGCTAAGGCAGGAAGGTTGTGAATTTAAGTCCAGTCTGGACTACATATTGAGACTCTGCCTCAAAACCAAACAAACAAAAAGACAACAATTTGGGTTTACCAACATGCATCTTCCTAATATTCTTTTCTCTTCCCTTCTTAAGGTCTCCCTGTATAGTCCTGGCTAGCCCAGAACTTGCTGAGTAGACTTGGCTGATCTGGAATTTATAGTGATCCTCTTACCTCTGCCAATCCCCATCCCGAGCACTGGGACCAAAGGTGCCTACTTGTAATTCTTTGGGGGTAGGGGCTCCTTTTGTGGTATATTTGCGTGTGTTTTGAGACAGGGTCTTACTTTGTAGCTCTGACTAACCTGCCTCTGCCTCCCAAATGCTGGTATCAAAGGCATGTGACTCCAAGCCTACCCCCTGCCCTTTTTTTTTTTTTTAAACAGAGGCTGGGCTCTAACTCCCAAGTGCTGGGATTACAGGTGTGTTCTCCACTGCTCCTCTTCCTCTTCCTTTCTCTCCTCTCAGATAAGGTGTCCCTGTGTTGCCCAGGCTGGCCTAGAACTTGTGGCCTTCTTGCCTCAGTTTCCCAAGGAATTGGAATTACTGGTTGATGTTCTTTTAAATTGCTCTACAGATGGCTACGGACAGATGATACATGGCCTTGAATTTATCTGAAGCGCCTCTCTGCCTGTCAAAACACCTAGCCTGTACTTAAACCATTACAATAATTCTACATCTGCTGTGAATCAAGGAGTTAACAAAGCACACCAGGGGAGTCTGCAGGTGCTTTTTGGTGGAGGACATTAGCTCATTCTTAGCCCTGAATGCTGTGTTTATGAAGTGGCCCAGAGAACTAGGTGAACTTGCCACACACTCAGCTAAGCCAAGTACCCAACATCCTAGATTGGTGCACCGCCTTAGCCCTACCCGAGGCAACCTTAACTGCTCTTTTGACTGGCAAGTTATGGTAGATTTCTTAGTTGGTGATTCACATGCAGAAGTTATGAATTAAGATCCAACAGAATTTTAGGAGAGGATATTATAGACATAGAGGGGACTCAAGAGGTTGACTAACTCTTCTAAGATCAAACATCTTATATTTGGTTTTAGGAATGTGAGTGTGTGTATGTGTGTGTGTGTGTGTGTGAGAGAGAGTGTATGTATGTGTGTGTGAGTGTGTGAGTGTGTGAGAGAGTGTATGTGTGTGAATGTGTGTGCATGCATGCGTGTGTTTGAGTGTGTGTGAGAGTATGTGTGTGAGTGTGCATGTGTGAGAGTGTGTATGTGTGTGAGCGTGCGTGTGTGTGAGAGAGAGAGAGAGAGAGAGAGAGAGAGAGAGAGAGTGGGGGGGGTCAGAGGACAGCTCTTAGGAGTCAGTTCTCTCCTGTCATTTTCTGGGGTCTGGTCATCGAACTCAGGTTGTCAGATCTGCCCACTAGCACTTCTGCCTCTGAACCATCCCACCAGCCCCAAGTTGTGTTGTTGCATAGCCAATACATCATGTCAGGGAAGACATTTCCCTGAAGATTTTGCTGCAGTGAGCTCATAAAGCACTTATAAGCAGGCCCCCATTTTCAGAAATGGACCCAAAATGAGAGCACTGTTACACTGCTTCCAAAGGCTTGTTGATTGTGTTTCTCTCATTGGTCTGCTATGAATCTGCTCCCGTCCTGTTAGCCGAATGGAAGCTCATTTCATTAAGAAGTGTACCTTTTATTGAGTTCTCCCAGAGTGATGAAGGCCTGCGGTGGTTTGTGTGCAATGGTCTCCTGATTGGTTTCCTGTTAGAGAGCCAGGGAAGCTGGAGCAGACTAGTCTGCCTGCAGATGCCCTCAGGAAAAAAGACAGCTGCTTTTGTCTTCTGTCATTTCCTCCAAGTTCAGAACATGACTCTTGTACCAGACATTCTCTTCAGCCTTGGCTTCACAGCTCAGTCAGTTACCTCTGCTACATTTAGAAGCTGTTTCTGGGCTCTGCCTCTGAAGTGCTTAGTGGGCCCGGGGTGGCCTAGGGTTTATTTAAGCTCTGCTGGCCTCCAGGTGACTGCAGCACAGCCAGTGTGAGAAGCAATGCTTGTGGATAGATGGTCAGGCACTAGGAATTGTCCCTGGTCTGCAACAACCTTCCCTTCTGACCTAGATTTAAGCAATCTTGTTTGCATATGTGCTGAGACCAGTGACCAAGATTCCCTTTGTAGTCCTGTATGAGGTTTACAGTAACCACAGCCACCGTAGAACCAGGTGTTCTTTTCACATACTGGACATCTCTGGATCTGGTGACCAGTAGGGTCTTGAAACTACCCAAAATACAAACAACAGTTCCCAGACAAGTGTGTTTTGTACTGTGGGCCAGTGCTCTGGGAGCTGTGGGAGAGACTGGGGAAAAGTATGAAATCAGACTGCAAAAATTTACAGCATTCTGGAATTTTCAGAGGTGGCCAGAGCCACTGTTCTCTGTAAAGAGTTCTGCACCACAGAAGTCTGGAAACCAGGATGTTCTTTTGTGTCGTCTTCTTCTTTGTTGCCCCCACCACCACACCCCCTCCTACCCACCCATCCTTCCATCCCTTCCCCATCCTACAGTCATTTCTTCAGAACTTTGCTGTTCTCTAAGTACTAATGTGGAAATAACTCTCATTTATTGTATACCCACTAAGTAGCAAGTGTTAAGCTAAGTTCTCTGCATAGACTGTGTTATTCAGATGGGACTGGGGTTGTAGCTCAGTGTAGCATCCTTGCCTAGCATGCTCTGGATCAGGGCCCTGGGTTCCATCCTAGGCATCACAAATTAGCACCATCCAGCTTGGTTTACTGTTCAGTTTAACAGATAAGGAAACTGAGCCTCAAGAAGATTGAAAGGCTCTTCCTCAAAGGGCAGCTAGAACGCTCCTTCTTAAAGTACTTCATGGGGGTTGGAGGAGTCCCTAGTACAGACAAAAGATGAACTTACAATCATCTGAAAGGTTTCTTCAGGGAAAGGTGGAGTTTAAAATTAGGATTATGATAGCTTAGAAGAGAAAGTGAAATTACAGGTCATCCAGTAGCCGTAAGTTTTCTGTTCTTTGTGAGAAGAGCAGGCTCGCCCTGGGATGAGGGAGATAGCAGTCTCTGCCTTCATTCCAGTCCCAGCATCCAGCTGCTGTGGTTGCTCATACCTGCAATCCGAGCACATGCGAGCAGCAGCAGCAGGAGTGTGAAGCCAGTCTTCTCTACATAGTGAGTTTGAAGGAAGCCTAAGCAACATGAGATGCAGTCACAAAACCCTGAAAGAAACCCCCTGCACCCCAACTGTGGCTTCTCACCTGCCTGCTGCAAGATGAACCCACACTGGGAATCCTTTGGGTACAATACCCTTTCTGACTTAAGCCAGATGGAATTTAGGGGGTTGGGGGTTATGTTGGTAATCCATTCTCATTATAGGATGCTATTTATTCTTAGAGTTCTTTCTACACTTGATGTCAGTGTTTAAAACTAAAACTCTGCAGGTAGCTTGGTTCTTAAACCAGAATTATAGTATTTTTTTTAATTGGCATTTTGGTTTGGTGCTCTATTGAAGGCTCTTTTTCATAGTCAAAGGAAGTGGACATAGCATTCATTCATACAGGAAACTAGCCAGCACTGATTCTTTGAGGGGAAGGTAGGTGCTGGAACCTGAAGATTCAGAGGCAAATGATTAATACCTTTGCCCCACAAAAGCCCCCAGTCTAGTCCAGGTATCGGGCCACTGTCGCCCAGTGGAGTGGGTACTATGACATATTCAGAGGGTAATGGGTCCAGAATTGGGGTACCTAATCCCCTTCTCTTGCCCTTGGAGAGTCAGAATAGCAAGAAGTCTAAGCCCCATGGGAGATGGAGTAATGCCATGTGAGAGAAATGTCCTAAGCAAAAGAGGCTAGGAGTGCAGAAGCCCTGAGGGCCTCAGGGTCTGATGCTGCCAGGGAGGCATTTGTGTAGTAACTGACCCAGAGGAGATTAACCCAACGTCATGGGATTCACATTCACACTGTGGAGTTTGTGTCATGTCCCACTGCCCTAGTTTCTTCCTCAATGCCCCAGAGGTGAAATGTGACAGGCACATTGAATCCCACAGTAGTTCAGAGTTTTCTCTACATCCTGAGCCTCTGGGAGGAAGATGCTATTGCTCAGTGAAGCTCCAAGTCGCATTCCTTTCTGTCCTATTACATGCTTTGTGGCCTTTCCCACTCAGGGCGAGGTCAGAAGGGCCCCCATTTTACAAGCAGATGAATAGATGACAAAATCATACTAGCTTGAGATATTTTGCTGGAGACCATGTGCAAGAGCAATAGTCCAAGTTGTAATCCTTCCTCTGCTGCTCATCGTTCAAGTGAAGGAATCTCTGAGTCCCTTCTCTTCAGTATCACTTGGTGAAAGAGCAAGGTTGGCCAAGATCAGCAGTGGTGACTATGCATGCTGTCCTCCAACTTCTGTGCCAATATCAGACGGTCACAACTCCCTCTTTTGTGTACCTCAAGATCTCCATGCCTTTATAGCTTGGTGGTTTGAAGCAGTATGGCCCCATGTGTTTGAATGCTTGCCTTATAGGGAGTGCCATTATTGGGAGGTATAGCCTTATTGGAGGAGGTTTGGCCTTGTTGGAGGAAGTGTGTCACTTGGGGGGCAGCCTTTGAGGTCTTAGATGCTCAAGCTATGCCCAGTATAACACGCAGTCCTCTTTTGGTGCCTTCGGATCAAGATCTCAGCTCCTCCTCCAGCACCATGTCTGCCTGCACGCTGCCATGCTTCCCACCATAATGTTAATGCACTAAATCTCTGAAACTGTAACCCAGCCCCAATTAAATGCTTTCTTTTATGAGTTGCCTTGGTCACGGTGTCTTTTCACAGCAATGGAAACCCTAACTAAGACACAACCATTATCCCCAAATAGTACTCTTTCAAGATGAGGCCCTGTGTTAAGGAGCCTTCTGTCACGGCATATGCGTGAGACTGCTTGGGAAATGGTTAGACTCCCTTTGGGAGGTTTTAGTAGTGAGTAGTGCTATTGCTTCTGGGAAGGGGCATGCACCAAAACTGTGCACCTTAGCTTGAGCCAGAGAGGAAGAGACTTAGGTACCCCAATGACCTGAAGACCTACCCCTGGGCTCCACCTCTTGCCCACAGTGCCCTGGCCACCAAACCTCTAACAAAGGGACATTTATGGTCAGAACTATAGCAGATCCCTCTCAGCACAGCACTGCAACCATGGAAACTGAGAAACAACTCTTCATCTTTCTGGTCATTCTCTGACAGTTCCATGAAAGTCAAGCACCACAGGACTACCTGCTCCAGCTTCTTGGGATGCTGAGGCAGGAGATTTGCTTGAGCCCAGAAGTTAAAAGTTAGGCTGGACAACATACTGAGACCCTCAAAAAAAGGGCCAGGGGGATGGCAGAAATTGTGTGTGATGCACCAAAGATAAATCCCAAATGGAAGGTGGGCAGGATCATCTTGAGGCAGGAAAGCCAGAAGAGGCCCAGCAAGGCCTGCGAGTGACAGAGAGCTCTGGTCCCTAAGAATCCAGGGGTCCTTTATCTCCACCAGCTAAGGCCACTCATACTCTCTGTTATGGGTCACAAGCCAGGAGCTGTGGAACCATCTCTCTCCTGCTTGTGACTTGTGTCCTGTTTGTTCATTAGTAAAGTCCCAGCATCCTAAGCTCTTCACTGAGTCACAGAAGGCAGCCTGTTGATGAGGAGGACCACATACAGACTTGACAAAAGCCACAGGTGTCAGTCACCTTTGCCCAGTGTGACACTGAGCAGGTGGGGAAGTCTCTAGTCAGTGATGCGCTCGCTCTCTTGGTTGGGTCCGTCTGAAATTATTTGCAGTGATGGAGTAAAAGATGAAAGATAGGAACAAATGATTGCTAATTAAACATGGAAGGCAGGAAAGAGCGCTCAGCAGAGCTGGCTGGTGTCTACCTTACCCAACAGATAGAACTGAGCCGGTCCCCAAGGGTCTGGGTTCTTTTTTCCCCCTCTCAAAAGACTCTTTCTTCTGCTTGCTTTTGTTTCCCTTGTACTTCATATGGCATCACAGGTGTACAGCCTAAGCCTCAAAGAAGCCATTGTGACCTTATCCCGCCTAGGATCTGTGAATTGAGACAGTGGCAGCCCTCAGAGTTGCCTGGCGCCAGCATCAGACTCCCAGGGCAAAGATAGGAACAGTGCTGGGGAGGTGACTTGGAACTGAGCCAGGTCGGTGCTTCGCTTGAGCTGTGACACAGCCATCGTTTCCTTTGGTGAACTTAAAAAACAAAACAGAAATGGAATGAGAATTGCTACCACTGCTTGGAAGGGCCAGTTCCTGGAATTCAGACCCAGCCCTGTGCTCCCTGTTATCTCAGCAGCGGTATCCTTGACGACACTGTCAGAGCTGTCAGCAGGAACAGCCTTGTCTGTGGTATTGATGGCATTCCATGGGACAGGCTGGGGCTGGTCTCCCTGGTGAGATGCACCTGGACCAACACAGCTCACCCCAGGCGGGTAGCAAGTATCAGACCTGCCTCCCACCACCCACTGCTGTGTGCAGCTTCCACTTCCCAGACTCCAATTTCTGCCCAGCCTGTCCCTACCCACCTTTCTGCCCTCCTCTGTGAATCTCCGCTGGGCTTTCCAGGAGCCAAACGAAACCAGGGACAGTTTGTAGTCCAATGTCCTAGCTGGGCTTTCCAGGAGCCAAACAAAACCAGGAACAGTTTGTAGTCCAATGTCCTAGCTGGGCTTTCCAGGAGCCAAACGAAACCAGGGACAGTTTGTAGTCCAATGTCCTAGCTGGGCTTTCCAGGAGCCAAATGAAACCAGGGACAGTTTGTAGTCCAATGTCCTAGCTGCATTCGGAGGTAGGCTGGTCTGTGAAAATCACATTCCAGTCAGGGTAGCTGGACCAAGCCTCATGGGTTACTCTACTGCAGGACTTCTCAGAGCCTTTATGGTGCCAATGTGCTCACTCTTAGAAAGGGGATTGGCAGTGTTTCTCAGATGTACTGAATCCCAGGGAAAACTAACGTCTCCTAGGAGAATCCTAGGAGTCTGGCTTAAGAGCAAGGCTTGCTACTTTTTTTTTTTTTAAGCTAGTTAACTTGGTTTCTCTGAGCTTCAGCTTTCTCCCTTTCTAAATTAGCATAATGTGATGCCCGAAACATAAGCATTGAGAAGATGAAGCAACCTGAAGATGCAGATTGACAAGCTTGGGAAGACTCAGTTAGCCTGGTGACCAGAGATAACCTTTAACACACAGTGCACTGGCAGGTCTTTATGTCTAGCCAGAGCATCATCTGCTGTCCATCCCGCAAGTTGCCTGCATCAGACTTCAAATACAACACCTTTGTGCCCACCTTGAGTCTTCATCCTTCCTCTCCATTTGCTCAGCCAGGAATCCAAAGACTTCTCCCTTCCTTGACTTCCTAGGTGACTGGCACTTTTATGCCACATTCTCTCACTGAGATGACAGTTTGGCCCCTAAATACTTGTTAATCACCGAAGAGAAACTAAGCCCACCCCCATCTCTCCACACCCCCCCTACACACACACACACACACACACACACACACACACACACACACACACA
>CAJQZJ010001750.1:14370102-14383343 GCA_907164525.1 Lophiomys imhausi
CACACACACACACACACACACACACACACACACACACACACACACACCAGATGATAAGAAAAAAGGTTCTGGGCTCCATGTCTGAAGGCTCCGGACCCAAACTCTTTTCCACACTTTCAGGAGGCTCTGAAACTCGGGGTTTGGAGGGAAAGCAGCTTGCCACTGTCTAGTCACTGCTATGAATACACGTGTCTCCTGCTGCAGGAACACCTGACCACAGGGCTGCCTAGCCGTGTGTGTGTGTGTGTGTGTGTGTCCTATGATTCAGAACTCTGGAGGACATCAGATCCCAAGAACTCCAGAAAAGAAGTCTTGAACCTATGTCTTGATCAATTAAAAAGCACATATGGAGGTGGGTGGTGGTAAAGCACACCTTTAATCCCAGCACCCGGGAGGCAAAGGCAGGTGGATGTCTGTGAGTTCGAGGCCAGCCTGGTCTACAGAGTGAGTTCCAGGACAGCCAGTACTGTTACACAGAGAAACCCTGTCTTGAAAAACAAAAGAAAAAAAAATGCATGGAAAGACTTCACAAACTAAACACACTAAACTCCCATTAGATGAGTGCTACAGATAACCCTGCTTTATAAAGGAAGAGCTAAAAAAAAAAAAAAATGACTATTGCCAGCACCAGGAAAAGGGTTAGAAGACATCTTAGGGGAAGTAAAGTTTGATCTGGGTCTTGAAGGCTAAGTTGAATTTTTTATTTCATGGAGAAGCTGTGGAAATGAAATTCTTGACTGAGGGAAGAGAGTGTAGAAACATGTTCAGGGGGGGAAAAAAAACTGTGTCTAAGCAGCCTGAGCTCCCGAGCTTTGTTGGCTTACAGGAAAAGTCTGCTTATCTGTCAGGATGCAAGAGAAGCAGTGGGAATAACACGAAGGGGCAGCTAGTCTAAAATCCTTGCTCAGACTTAATACATAGAGTCCCAGAGAACCATCACTGAGGGCCTCCCCAAGAGGTCTATGGAGAGGCCCTGGCAATGCCAGCCACCCTTCCCTCTTCCCTCAGGTCAGTGCAGCAAGGCTCAATCTCTAGACCATGTCAGACTGCGGCTCATTTCATCCTTGCTTGGTTTGGAGTTCATCTCTTACTGGGTAGCTTCTTTTAGTGTCTGACCGCCAGGTTCAGATCAGATCAACCACCTTCCACCGTTAGCAGCCTGAGCGAGTTATTTACCTCTTCTGTTCCTTTGTTCCTCTGCTATAAAAGCAGAACAATAGTCTCTGCAAGCTACTGAGATAGGGTGGAAGCTGGTCTATAAAGCACTTGGCAGGGAGCCTGGCTGGTGAACACTCAATAAACACAGTTATTATTGTAGGGAGGACCCCCTCCCTCCTCCAGCTATGTGCACACACATACACACATACAGAGAGAGAGATCCTTAGTACTACCTTGCTTTTGCAAAGGCTTTTCTTCTGTCCTTGTCCCTGGTTTCCCACTCCTTCCTAGTGACTCATTTTCTGTGGAGAGTTTGTTTAGTTTCTTAGCTGGTTCTTAATCATAGTGAGACCTGGTTTTTCTTTACGGGATCATGACAGTCCAGGGGTTCCTAGCTTGTGTTCCCCAGATTCTCAGAGGTCCTTGTAAGCTGTCAGGAGTTCCAAACTCATGTCTAGATGTCAGTGTACAACCATGTAAATCAGGGTGTTAGCTTTGACTCAGCAGTGTACACCTCAAAATCTCCAGGAACTGTACTCCCTACTAGACTGTAATACAGCCCTCACAGAAGCACAGAGCCTGGTGGAGAGGCGAGCTCAGGACACTCTGCCTCTGTTGGCACTATTAGTATAAACCATTACTTGAAAAATCACACTTTTAGCCCAAGATCATGCCTTCAGTGTAATTAAAAAGGTGAGATATCTCAGAGTGGATTACCTCAGCTTAGTGTGGGGATACTGTAGCACCATGCTAGGAGCCTCTGATTGGCAGTTATATATCATTCTGCTAAGTAAAAATGAGGAAAATTATTACTTTGTAGATACATTTGGTCAGAGACGCATTGCAGGCCTGAAGCATTAAGTTTCAGGAAAGGAAAGGGGTTTGCGGTCATTGAAAAGTCAATGACAGGGACTCTCTGGTATAGTGCAGTCATCAGTGCTGTCTAGTCAGCAGGTGTGCTGGCTAGTCATATGTCAGGCTTACACAGCTGTAGTCATCTGAGAGGAGGGAACTTCAACTGAGAAATTGCCTCCATCAGCTTAAGCTATAGGCAGGCAAGCCTTTAGGGAATTTCCTTAATTAGTGATTGATGGGAGGGCCCAGCCGGTTATGGGTGGTGCCGCCCCTGGGCAGGTGGTCCAGGGTGCTTAAAGCAAGCTGAGCAATCCACCCCTCCACGGATGGCCTCTGCAGAGGTGATGACTCTGTGGCTGTGAATGCAGACTTCTCTCACAAAGGACCCAGGTTTGTTTCCAGCACCCATATGAAGCAGCACACAACTGCCTGTAATCCAGCTCCAGGTGATCTGACACCTCTGGTCTCCTCAGACACCTGTACTGAGGTGCACAGACAGACATATAGATAATTTTAAGAGTAAAACAATAAAGAGCATTTATCTTGGCCTGGAGAGATGACTCAGCAGCCAAGAGCACTGGCTACTCCCGTAATCCTAACCCTAACCCTAACCCTAACCCTAACCCTAACCCTAACCCTAACCTCTTGCAGAGGTCCCCATGGTGGCTCACAAGTCTGTAACTCTAGTTTAAGAGGAACAAGCGCCCTCTTCTGGCTCTATAGGAAGGCACACATATGGTGTACATACGTATGCGTAAACAAAACACTCAGACACAATACAGATTTTTAGAATAGAAAACACTTCAAAGCCGGGTGTGGTGGCGCATGCCTTTAATCCCAGCACTCGGGAGGCAGAAACAGACATATTTCTTAGTTCCAAGGCCAGCCTGATCTGCAAAGCAAGTTCAGGACAGCCAAAGCCACAAATGGAGACACCCTGTCTTGAAAAACCCAAAAATAACTTTTTTTAAAAAAAAAAAAAAAACAAGGTCTCACTATGTAGCCCAGGCTGGTTTGAACTCACCATTCTCTTGTATCAGCCTCTCAAGTACTAGAACAGGTAGGTGTATACCACTATACCCATCCAAAAAACAAAACCAAAACCCAAAACTTTTTTATATAACAAAAGTTCCCTCAAAGCCCCCTGGCTGGCAGGTCTTTTTACATGTGTGGGAGCTCCATGTGTGTGTGTGGGGTGGGGGGGGGGTGAGCTAGTCCATGCAGGCATGTGAAGAAGCTAGTGGTTGATACTAGGGCATCTTCCTCAGTTGTGTTTGAGACAAGGCCTCTCACTGAACTTGGTGCTTACATTTTCACTATACTGACTAACTGACTGGCCGTGAGCCCAGGATCTGCCTTTCCTTGCTTTGCTTCCAGCACTGGAGTTCCAGGTACTGCCATGCCTACCTGTCATGGGGGTGCTAGGGACCTGAAATCTGGTCCTCATGCTTGTACAGAAAACCTCGAGAGCTGCCGGAAGGAATATAGTTCACACCTTATCACAAAGTAGCCTAGCACAGAGAAGAAATGTGCTCATGGTGCCTGGCCATCTTGTGGCAGAGCTTGACATCAAGATCTCCCCCCCCCCCCATCCTTTCCCACACACCAAGACCTCAGCCCAGAGGGACATCTTCCTGGGGTGGGAGTCACAATCAGCAGAAACACTTCACAGACACTGGGGTTCTCCTCCCATTGCCTCACCTTCTGCAGCAAAGGGAAATGTCACCTCTGCCCATGTGTATTGAGACCAACAAAGCAACACATGGGTAGAGGACAGGGCTGACTCAGTTTCCCAGGTGTGCCTGTTTGGAAGGACTACTTGGGTACCCTCACCTGGTGATGCTGGCTCATGCATCAGCAGCGGCTGTATTAACAGTGAGTGCTCTGAATGATTCTTAGAACCAAGCAGGTTCTGGGGAACCTAAGACCAGGTCAGCAGAGACTCACTAATGCTTCTGTCCCCAACTGAGCAGTGGCCCTAAGAGGCTACCAAGAATGGCCCACTGTAGTTAGTGTGAGCCTACACTCTTTTCCATCCGAACCAGATTCCTGGGCACCCATGGCAATTTAGACATGCTGCCGACCTACTCTGGGGAGACAGTGTGAGAAAAAGACACTTAGTCTTGGCTACTGACAATGTTTTTCTGTGGCTTTGTGCTTAGACTGAAAAACCTGGAACTCACTGCTGTGGAAGGATCTGACGTCCACGTGAGGATGCTGGCAGCCCCTGTCAACCCATCCGACATAAATATGATCCAAGGTAACCTTGGTTTCTGGAGCTTATGGTAATTAGCTCAGCAGCTGCCTCCTTGCCACTCCTCCGCAGTTAGGGAATGCAGTCTCGGGGTTAGCAGCAGCGGTCCTCTAGAGGAGCTGTGTCCACACAGTATTGGCCCCTCTGTGGCCAACCTCTGAGCATGAGGCTCAGTAAACTGGAAGGATTGCAGTAGTGGTAGACCCACCCCTGTGGCATGCTGGACTTTCTTACTTGAGCTTATCCTTGTGGTAAGCATGTATCCAAAGAGCACTAGCTCCCTGAGAGTCAAGGAAGCAGAAGGCCAGAGCTTGGTTAGGTGGACAGCTAGTGAGGGCAAGGCCCTGGTGAGCTCAAATATGACTGACCCCAAAGTCTAGGCGCTCCAGAGTCTCAGCCCAGCTGGCAGTGTTACTATACTACTTGTCTGTTGCTGTGATAAAACACCGTAACCAAAGCACTTAGAGAAGAAAGTTTGTTTGGCATGTGGTTCCGGGGGTTACAGTCTGTAATGGCAGGGCATAGACAGCAGGAGCAGGAAGCTGAAGGCTCACATCTTGGACCCAAAACATAGACCAAGCACTAACAATGGCACACAGCTTTGAAGACTAAATCCCACCATCAGTGACACACTTCTTCCACAAGACCACACCTCCTGGAGCTCCCCAAAAAGTGCCACCAGCTCAGGATCACATACATGTTCAAAGACATACATCTGTAGGTGACACTTTCATCCAAACCACCACGATTACCCTGACTGTCTCTCTCCCAGGGAACTATGGCCTCCTGCCCAAGCTGCCTGCTGTTGGAGGGAATGAAGGTGTTGGACAAGTGATAGCAGTGGGCAGCAGTGTGTCTGAACTGAAACCAGGGGACTGGGTGATCCCAGCAAGTGCTGGTCTGGGTGAGTGTCCCCAGGTGTGAGCAGCCTGCATTCTCCCAGATCCTAATTCATATATCTACCCTGCAGATACACGCCACTGGCTCAGTGTAACTCACTGTTAATAGGCCTGCCTCCAGCAGTGTGGAGTTCAGCTGAGAGAGCAGAGTCCTGTTTGTTGTGCTCTGGAGGGACATACCTGTGTGTACATCTCCTTGGCTCCATGTTGATCGGAGCTACAGGTATATGATTCCTCACATCCTTGAGTCTCTGCTGTAAGGTGTGATGCAGATTACAGATAAGGTTGGCCCCACCCTCTAGAAGGCTCAGATCTGACTAAAGTGTCAGGAAGGCAGTGCCTACTCTGCATGCGTATGTATGAGACAGACAGAGACGTTCGTGGGGAAAATTCAAGCAAGACTGTGAAAGAGATTCCATTAGAACAGGTTGTTGGTGGAAGAAGTTGTTAGGCAGAGATGAGCCAAAAGGCATTTCCTGTGGAAAAAAGTAAAATGAGCAAACATCAGGGTGAGTTTAGGAAATGGAAAATCCAGGATAGCCCCAGCAGAGGATTTGCCTGTAGGAAAGGTTACTTAATGGAAAAGAAGGCTCCAGAGGTGGAGTCGGGCCACCTGGGGAAGGCCCTGAAGAGCCAAGCTGAGGACAGCATTTTGTGTATATATGGAAAGGAGTCATTAGAGTGTTCCTTTTCAGTCCTTGTGTTTTCAAGGCACGTCCATTATCCAAATGGATCTTCTCGGTAGCTACAAAAGAGTAATGTTCCCCGAGGTGAGTGAGGTGGCCTAAGGTTAGAGACACCTGCCCCAGAGAATAGAGTAGAGAGCAAAGGAAAGGGTAGGAGAGCTTTGAGGCAGGCAGGAAGAGAGCGGGCACACCACACCAGAGAAGCAGAGACTTGGCGCCTCTTGGCTTTATCTGTTGAGGCCTTATTAAGATGGGTGTGAGAACTGCTTTCGGCCCAGGGTGAAATGAGCCTGGGACATGAAAACAGCTTCATCTTCTCAGGCAAGCTGAAGAAATAATTTTTTTAAATAATTTATTTTTTATTTCTTCAAGTTACATCTCAATCACAATCCCCTCCCTACTCCCCCCTCCAGTCCCATCCACCCTCCTCCCCCTCAACCCCCCCATCCTCTTCCCTTTTTTTTTTAGTTTAAGGTATTTCTTTTTCCCCCCAACAGCTCTTCCTTTCAGTCCAAAAAATGGTTCTTTTTCTTATAACTATAAATACAATACAAAACAACAGAAATAAATAGGCCACAATTATAAGAGTTATATGGCTTAGCATACATTCCCAATGTCCAGTCCATATGTATTTGGCACCTGACTTTAACATTCTACTATCTAACCATCTCCATGAGTTTAAAGTTCTATATCCAACTCAGCTTTCATACTAACTTGCCTCATAATTTTAAAAATATCACTGAAGAAATAATTAACCCACATTTTGTTTCTGTTGTCTTTTTTCCCTTGAGACAGGGTAGAACAGGCTGGCTTCAAATTGAATCCACCTGCCTCTAACTCTCAATTGATGGGATTAAAGGTGTGCGCCACCACACCCTGCCTTTTAAGATTTTTAAAGTTTTAGTAATGTGCATGGATGGGTGTTTTGCCAGCATATACATTTGTGTACCATACGAATGCAATGGCCTTGGATGCCTGAAGAGGGTGTCGGAATCCCTGGAATGGGAATTGAAAAGGGTTGTGAACCATCATGTGTGTGTGTGCCCAGGTCATCTTGAAGAATAGCCAGTGCTCATAACCATGGAGCTATCTTCCCAGACCTTGTTTCTTTTAGTTTTTAACTTTAGGGTGGTTAAAGGCCGGAGTGTGTCGCCCCAAACAGTAGGTGTTTGAGATAGCAGATAGCTAACTGAATTGTCTGTCTCAGGGTACCGTTCAGACTTGTTTTTTCTAGCTTTTGGTCAGGAAGCGACACCTAACTGCATTTATTGCCATTAGTTTACCCTTTAGCTTTGGGACCAGTTTGAGCACATATCTGCTTTGTTTATGTTTATGAAGTAATGGCATACAGTTGAGTATTACATATGGAAATTTTAGCTTTTGAATCTTTGGTTCACCTTATTTCTGAGTTCACCTCCCCCAATTCTCTAACGCCTTGCCCAGTAGAATGGCAGATAGTATCCACCTGGTCAGTGTATGCGGAGCTGAAGCTTGGGAAACAAAACTTGCTCAGACTCAAACACAAAGGGAGAGAGAGCCCAGTGGAGTCTTGTCTCCTGTGTGCCAGGACTCTTTGGGGGATGACTTACAAAGCCTAACTTAAACTTGCTTTATTGTTTTACATTGCTTGCATGTAACTGTCATGAGGACCCAAACACCATGAGCTTTTCTCTTCCAAGTTTTACTTGAAGTCTGCTATCCTCCAAGCCCTTGTACCAAGGAGGGTGGCCTGGGGTTGGTGTGCAGGGTTCTTCCCTCACTACCCTGCCTCATCCTGACTCAGGAACCTGGCGGACTGAGGCAGTGTTCAGCGAGGAAGCCCTGATCAGAGTCCCTAAGGATATCCCTCTCCAGAGTGCTGCCACCCTGGGTGTCAACCCCTGCACAGCCTACAGGATGCTGGTGGACTTCGAACGGCTGCAGCCAGGTAGGCACCTGACAGCCGGGGGAGCAGGCCAGGCTCTTCCCACTGGGGTGCACCAAAATCCTGACTCAAAGAACTTTGGAGCTCTCTGGCACACGTGGCGGAGGGAGGGTCCTGGGGGCAGTGGCAGGCTCTAACCTGAGTAAGTCTTACTGCTCTTAAATGGAGAAGTGCTGGTCACATTCCCCAGAGCTGGGGCTGGAATGCTGTCACCCAGCAAAAATGTGTTGAGCTGTGCTAAGCTTTGGGGATACAAAGCCAGGGAGCCGAACACAGTCACTGTGTTTAATAAAATGCTGAACTCGGTGGTAGTAGTTCTGCCCAGCACTTCCACTTGCATGAGCGCTTTGCAGCCATGCATCCTCCTCACGGAGTGTATCATATCTTCAGAGCTCGCAGAAGAGCTCCTGTTAGGGATTAGAACTCAAGCCCCAGGCAAACAACTGAGCTCTGAGCCAGGGTTCGCCTCCACCGGCCAGCCTGTGAGTTCACCACTCACACCACTGCTCCCCCTCAAGATGGAGAGACTCATGGGCCACTACCATGTGGTGTTGACTCCTCCTTTGCATCAGTGTGGGAACAAAGACCCAGAGAGGTGAGCTGTTACCTGAAGTCACTCAGCAACTAAGCAGCCAGAAATGTCACTCGAGTTCCTCTGAAAGTAGACTGAACAGGTGTTGGGGCAAGCATTTCATTTGGGAAGTGGTCTCTAGAAGCAGGAGTGAGGGAATGGGACAGCAAGACAGGACAGGCAGAGCCCAATAAAGCCAGTTACTGCTGTCAGCAGCCTGGCCTCAATCTTGCTGGGGATCCCTTCAGGTTAATTCACTGCAGAATTAATCTCAAAAGACGGAAGGCTAGCTGGCTTGTTTTTGTTGCTTTAGGTGTTGTTTCCTTTGCAGTTCTAGGAACAGAGTCGGGCCTACAGCGTGCCAAGCAATCACTCCACTGTTCGTCTATGCCCCCAGCCCAGCCCTGCCTTCCTACTGCGTGAGGGATCTCTCTGCATACTGCATGTCTGTGAGCCACGCAGGACAGGAGAAATCATCTACTAGTCTTCTCTCATGCCAGTGAGGAAACCGAGGCCAAGAGCTGTTGGACTATGATAAAATTAGATAGCCATTGACCAAGGCCCTCAGCCATGACAGGGGAGTCTTAGGTGCCTTTGGTGGAGAAAGCCAAGTATGATGAGAGACTTCTGCTGGAGTCCTAGTACAGTCAGCACTGGCCGCTCCTCTCATGTCCTGGTCCTGAGGGCACTCCTGATTAGGGCAGCCCTATGCTTGACAGAGCCAGGCCTTCTGATGCCACCCACTGTAAGTGCCCGCAGCCTCCCTCTCCTATTCGCTGCCTCAGGGCTGATGAGGCCAAACAAATTCATGACCTGACCTAAAGTAAGAATAAATGGCACGTTGTGCACTAGAACATACTCATAGATGAACACCAATAATGGAAAGCAAAGTGTGGCGGCGGCTCAGGACTTGCCTTCGCTGTCTTCGTTATTTTTCTGTGCTCCTGTACTCCTCAGCTCTAACAGAAACAAAGCAGTGCTGCTCTCCACCCACACAGCTGCTTTAGAGTGCACCAATGAGTGACAGGTTGGAGGCCTGGCCAAGGCAAAGGAGCATCTTTGACCCAGGAATCTGGCTGGCACTAGTTGTAGCCCACTCTGCACTGACTCCTGCTGCCCTTTAAAACCACACTATGTCTCCCAGTCAGCAGAGCATCTTCCTGCTCATCTGGCTTCAGTCAGAGATGCTGACAGGTGCTCTCTGGCATCCTGTTTTCTAGGGAAGACAAACTGAAGTTTTTTTGTTTGTTTTTGTTTTAGTTTGGTTTGGTTTTTTGGAGACAGGGTTTCTCTGTGTAATAGTCCTGGCTGTCCTGGACTCACTTTGCAGATCATCTGGCCTCGAACTCATAGAGATGCACCTGCCTCTCCCTCCCGAGTGCTGGGATTAAAGGCGTGTGCCCTGAAGGACAGGAGAAATCATCTACCATTCTTCTCTCATGCCAGTGAGGAAACTGAGGCCAAGAGCTATTGGACTATGGTAAAATTAGATAACCACTGACCAAGGCCCTCCGCCATGACAGGGGAGTGGCTGGTGACAAACTGAAGTTTTTAAGAGGACGTGGTGTGTCTCAGTTACAGTCATTGGGGAAGCAGGATTCACACCCAGCTCCATTGTGTTCCAGAGCCCATACTTCCCAGTGCACCATACTGGCTCTCCCACTGGTAAATTACAGAGCTAAGCCTGGGCTTTGACCACCATCATTCTGTATAGGGAGGGTATAGCTCAGTGGTAGATAACTTTCCTGGCATGCTCAAGGCCCAAGGCTCCATCCCTAGCAGCACAGAGCAAAAGCAAACATTCTGTAGGTCTCTGGAGCTTGTCATTTCTCGAATATGGCTCTCTTCCATTTCAAGTGCACCTTTACAGGGCTGGAGAGATGATGGCTCAGCGGTTAAGAGCACTGGCTGCTCTTCCAAAGGACCTGGGTTCAAATCCCAGAACCCATATGACAGTTTGCAGCTGTCTGTAATTTCCAGGAGTGGTGGCGCACGCCTTTAACCCCAGCACTCGGGAGGCAGAGGCAGGTGAATCTCTGTGAGTTCAAGGCCAGCCTGGTCTACAGAGTGAGTCCAGGACAGCCAGGATACACAGAGAAACCCTCTCTCAAAAAACAAAAAACAACAACAAAATCAAATGCACCTTTCCAAATATTACAGAGGGAATAAGGCTTGGCCGAGCCCCAGGACTGCAGGTGACTGGTTGGACCATGGACCTGTGCACAGCTGAGAATGGAACACAGTTAAAGCCTGAGCAGGGGCGAGATGCCAGAGTCCTCGGGGAGCAAACAGGAAGGGAGCTTGGAGGGCTTCGTGAAGGAAGCCACAGTCGAGCTGAACTTAAAAGGAAGAGAACCAGAAAACCATTTCAAACCAGAGCCATGGCCGCGGCATGGGCCAGTGAGGTGACTTAGCAGGCAAAGGTGCTTGCCACTGAGACTGACAACTCAAGTTCAGTCCCTGAGCCTACATGGTGGAAAGAGAGGACCTGCTTCTGCAAGCCATCCTCTGACCTATACATACACACAAAGAAATGTAAATAAATAAGTGAATGAATAAATAAAATGGCCCAAGTAGAGGACATAAAAATTGGAAAGATGATCAGGGTCAGTCATGTAGCAGGTTCTGCAACATGGACAGAATGGCCAAGTCCGTGTACACTATGGGTGTGGTGGAATGTGGAAAGCGTGGAGATTCGGTAACAGGTCAAGGGCTGAGAAGAAGGCTCCACTGCTCTGTCCTGGATCTGTCCTAGGATACCAGGCTGGGAGCCTTCAACCTTCTGCAAGTTTGCAGGGCTTAACTTGGGTGTCTTCCACAGGAGACTCGGTCATCCAGAATGCATCCAACAGTGGAGTGGGCCAAGCAGTCATCCAGATCGCCTCAGCCCTTCACCTAAAGACCATCAATGTGGTACGAGACAGGTACGTGGGGAGGCCAACCCATATTGGAAAGTAGGCCTTTCCACCTCGTGTCCCTGTACGCCCACATCGCCACCAGATGGCGCCCTTGTGTAAGCATGATCCACTGGCTGCTGAAGCACAAGCATTCCTCAGGGAAAAAGAAGTCCCTGTGAAAATCTGAAACAGTTGACAGAAGGAGGCAGAGATGGTCCTTACTGAACAGTCAGGAGTGTTGGAGACTTGGTTTAGGATAACCCCTACCTTCAAAACCACAGTTCCCATGTGGGAAGGTCTCGAGTTGAACAGTTCTATGAATTCTCCACCCCTATCCACTTGTGTTTGTGCACCAAACACAGCTGTGAAGGAGGTGGGGCAGGCTTGTGATCTCTCTTTTACAGATGAGGAAGCTGAAGTTTCCAAGAGAGGAAGCAGCTTGCTCAGGAAGACACAGCAAGTCAGTAACAGACTTACCTTCTTTCCATTGACCCCTCCAGTCCCTTAAGCCTTAGTGTACTCCAGTGTGCCAGTCACTTGAGTATGATCTTACAAGGGTTGGTACTTACTTCAGCCCCTGCCTCTGCAGTGCTGATGATGGAGTGACTGTAGTGCCTGGGCCAAAGAGTCCAGGCCACTCCACACCAGAGTGTTTACATGATGCCCTGAAATGCCCTGGAGACCAAAAGGAAAGAAAGTGGTGTCTGAATAGAACTAGGAAGCAGAGTGGCCCTTCCCTTTGCACAGATGGTTCCAACATGTGTGCACTGACAGGGTTTTCATATTATCTCCCAGCCTGGCTCTGTCCATGGAGGAACGGCCAGTGGGAAAATGAGGCAAGAGCTGGTGGAACATAATTAAATTATGTGGACAGCCTCTGCTTGAGGTCTGGCTCAACCTCAATCCCAGTCCTCAAAACAGAAGCATGTTCTTGGGGCTGTGGCAAAGGAGTCCAGAAGCTTGAGGGGGGAATTTAGCCAGTGTGACCAAGGCCCCTGATTGTGTTTGGTTTCCAGACCTGACATCCAGAAGCTAACTGACAGACTGAAGGATCTGGGAGCTGACTATGTCCTCACAGAAGAGGAACTAAGGAGGCCTGAGACAAAAACCATCTTCAAGGTACCCAGCCAGGGGCTGGAGAGGTGCTAAAGCAGTTAAGAGCACTGTTGCTCTCACAAAGGACCCGGGTTTGAGTCCCAGCATCCACATGGTGGCTCACAACCACCTGTAACCCCAGTTCCAAGAGATCCGACACCCTGTTCTGATCTCCACGGCACCAGGCAACACACAGGGACAAACATGCAGGCAGAATATTCACATCTACACACACAAAACAAAATGAGTCTTTACATTTTAAAAATAAAAACCAATAGCCAGGCATGGTGGCAGATGCCTTTAATCCCAGCACTCGGGAGGCAGAGGCAGGTAGATCTCTGTGAGTTCGAGGCCAGCCTGGTTTACAAAGCAAGTCCAGGACAGCCAAGCTCTGTTACACAGAGAAACCCTGTCTCGAAAAAAAAAAACAAAATAAATAAATAAATAAATAAAAATAAAAACCAATGTACCCAGATAAGAATACTTTTCCTCCATCCCGTGCCATCCCTCCATAATTGGAAAATCCGCATGCTGGTTCCTTACTCTGCAAACCATCTTCTCTTCTGGAAAGGACAAAGCCCACCCAACCTTTGCCTGGGGACAGTGTGCTGTAAGTGCCCAGACATGGAAGGAGGCTGAAGCAAAAAGACTCTAGGAAAGCCAGTGTTTTAAACATTTGTGGTGTACGCCATCAGCCCGCATGACAGGTGTGAGTCAGAGCTGGACGAGGGCCTGAGGAACTAAGGCATGGTGAGAGAAGAAAGAAGAGAAGCTCCATTTCCTAAGCCTCTGCCTTATATTTACTTGGCCATCCCTCAGAAAATCTCTGCACAATAGCTGGATAGATGGTACATAGAGGAGACACGGCCTCAGAAGCACATCATCACAAAGTGCTGGGTGAG
>CAJQZJ010001750.1:14383353-14439815 GCA_907164525.1 Lophiomys imhausi
GAGGAGACACGGCCTCAGAAGCACATCATCACAAAGTGCTGGGTGAGGCTGGACCCCATTGCTTGCTAGAGTATCCACCCCAGCAGACCCCGTAAGTTAGCAGACCCCACCTGAGTGTTTTTGCACTAAACCACTGAAAGAACCAAATATCCAATATTGAGAACATTTGCCCTGGAGAATATTGCCACCGTGGAAGGTCAGCATATCACCTGTAAGCCTCTGTACCTTGACATTGAACAGACATGCTCCTGGGATGGACAACAGGATGGAGCTGCTAAAGCCCTTCCCAGATAGATAACAAGTGCAAAAGTCACCCACACTCCGTTCCCTTCTCTGACACAGCACTGGGCCTCAAAGTGCTGCTTGTAACAGCTTCAAATCCCACATGCACCAGGTAGCGCCCTCACTGTAGGCTCCTTCCTTTTCAGGACCTGCCACTGCCCCGACTGGCTCTCAACTGTGTTGGTGGGAAGAGTTCCACAGAGCTGCTAAGGCACCTATCGTAAGTCCCTCGACCTGCGGGTCTCTATCGGGAAGGGTCTCTAGTGACAAGTGACATGTATGCTCAAGGCCAGGGTAGCAGGAAGTTGAGTAGCATCACACCAGGACACCTTGCTCTCTGGCCTGTCCATCCCAGCCTCGTCCTCTGTGGATAAGAAGCCTGGCCAGCCTCTTCTCCCCAAGGGACCCAGGAGTTATCACCTAGGGGCCTCTTAAAAAGTCGCACAGTCAGCCGGGCGTGGTGGCGCACGCCTTTAATCCCAGCACTTGGGAGGCAGAGGCAGGCGGATCTCTGTGAGTTCGAGGCCAGCCTGGTCTACAAAGCAAGTCCAGGACAGCCAGGGCTGTTACACAGAGAAACCCTGTCTCGAAAAACCAAAAAAAAAAAAGAAAAAAAAAAAAAAGTCGCACAGTCAGGGGCTGGAGAGATGGCTCAGAGGTTAAGAGCACTGGTTACTCTTCCAGAGGTCCTGAGTTCAATTCCCAGAAACCATATGGTGGCTCACAACCATCTATGATGAAATCTGGTGTCCTCTTCTGGCCTGCAAGCATACATACAGACAGAACACTGTATATATAATAAATAAATAAATGAATGAATGAATAAATCTTTAAAAAACAAAAACAGCATTAAAAAAAAAAAAAGAAGAAGAAAAAGTCAGGTGGATCTCTGTGAGTTAGTCGAGACCAGCCTGGTCTACAGAGAGAGTTCCAGGACAGCCAGGGCTACACAGAGAAACCCTGTCTCAAAAAAAAAAAAAAACAAAAAAAAAAATCACACAGTCTGAACTAGTGGCTTTTAAATTGTTTTACTGTCTTTTTTGTTGTTGTTTGTTTGTTTTGCTGTGTGTAGTCTTGGCTGTCTTGGACTCGATTTATAGACCAGGCTACCCTTGAATTCAGAGAGATCTGTCTGCCTGTGCCTCCCTAGTGCTAGGATTAATGGTGTGCGCTTGGCATTTTATTGTCTTCTAAAACTAGAATTGATGTGGAGCAAACATCACACTATTACAAAACATTTTGAAACCTATAACAATGTTGAGGGAAAGGGAGATGGGCATTCTGTCAGTTCCCACCTGCTGGGGAGAAGCTCCACTCACTGTGCTTTGTTCTCCAACTGGGGGACACCTGAGAAACATTTCCCAGCTAGAGCGGGGGCCCTCCACAGTGACTCAGCTGACACCATGAGCCACTGGCTGTAGAGGTTGCTGAACTGCTGAGGCAGCACAGGACCTGGACAGATCAGCTCTGCCGCTATGCTGAGCGTCAGCCTCTGCCAGGGCTGTGGTGCCATCCCGAAGCCATAAGCCGGGGCTGCTATTCCACATTCCTGTTTTGCTTTTCTTTTTGGTGCTGGGGATTGAACCCAGGGCCTCAGGCATGCTAAACACATGTCCCATCACCAAGCTGTCCCCAGCCCCCATTTTCATTTTATACTTAAAAAAATGAAGCCCAGACCTGGGCGTGGTGGTGCACACCTTTAATCCCAGCACTGGGGAGGCAGAGGCAGGTGGATCTCTGTGAGTTTGAGGCCAACCTGGTCTACAGAGTGAGTTCAGGTCAGCCAGGACTGTTATACAGAAAAACCCTGTCTTGAAAAAAAAAAGAAGAAGCCCAGAGAGGGCGATCACTTCATTCAAGGTCTAGTTGTCAAGACAGCAAAGGTTAACCCTGAGTTTTTGTAACTACAGAACACCCTATTCAGCCAATGAGCAACCCGTGAGGCTGACTGCATCCTCCATGCGGTTGTCAAAGGAAGCAGGGGTCACGGGGTGTGGGCACTGACTTTAGAAGGACTGGGCTCAAACCCCAGCCCTGCTCTTTACTAGCTGTGGACCTGTGAAAAGTTAGGCAAAACATGAAGACCCAAGCCTTAGTTTCCTCCTCTCTAAAATGGGAGTAAGAGATAGGGCTCTGCTGCTGCTATCTAGTGTAGAGGACACTGAGGTGATGAAGAAATGATGGGCTTCAACCAGTCCCCTGATGTCACTCTGATAATTCATGGAGACAGTACAGATAACTTGCTTAGAGCCATGTTTACTGTAAGGGGAGAGGGCTTGCTTCCTCTAGAAGCTTCTTTCTAGAAAGAGAACCATTTGAGGGGAATTTAAAGCCAAATTAAGCCAGGCTTGTGGGGCACCTCTGTAATCTTAGCACTTGGGAGGCTAAGGAAAATGATTACCATGAGTTCAAGGCCAGACTGAAGTATGTATGTACCAAGTTTGAGGCAACCATAGGATACACAGACATAGTCAAACACACTCACATACTCAGAGGCACGAAGAGGAACAAATTGGGAGCCTGGAGGTACGGCTTAGATCATGTGCTCAACAGAGAAAACTCAGGTTTACCCCCCAGCACTGTGATTGACAGGTAGGTAAATAGTTACAGCTGTTGATTCCATTATGTGCTTTCCAGCTTTCCTCAGTTGCTCCAAAATGTGCCTCAGGTCATCTTTGGTCACCAAACTCCTAAAAGGTTCAAGGAACAGGGACAGCAGCAAAGGTTAAGTCTAGCACATGATATCCTCACCACCTCACTCTAAGAAATTACATTAGAGCTGGGCATGTTGGCGTGTGCCTGGAATCTCATCTGAGGCAGATATATAACCATAAACTTTATTAAACTATTTATTAATACCTAAACATCTATTACCTAAGAACCAACCCTAACCCTTTTGAAAGGATACCAAGCTATTGGTCCTTGAGGGCAACTAACTGGTCAGCCTGTCTGTCTGTAGGCAGCAATCACTCAGTGGAAACCTGGCTCTGATATTCTTATGGCAACTTCACTTCAGCTCGGCTCAGCTTCCTCCGCCACTGTCATGCGGCACTTTGCCTCAGCCTCTCAGCTTGAGGTCAGCTTTCTCAGTCAAGTGAAACTATCCATTTGAACTAGCTGAACCCCTCAGGGCAGCTGCTGTGCTGTGCAGCCTAGTCTTTGGCTTCTTGGCCTTGCTGGGACCCATTAGCTCGTGAGGGCCTTTGCCACACTCTCTCTCCTGCCTGTCTTTGAGGTCTCTTCGGAGCATGGGGGCCCCAGTGCTGTCACTTGAGGCCCTGGCTCTCCTCACCTTCTGTCAAGTTCCTACTGCCTCAGGACTGGCAGTGTGTCCCTGTATTTCGTGCGGCCTCAGGGCTGGTTAGCACACATCCTTTTAGGTCCTGCTTTTCAGTCAGCAAAGCCTTGGCTCTCGCAGATGTTATACATCTGTTTCACACCTCATCTCTCCCACGTGGGCTCTCAGGCTCCACCCCTATGCCCTTAAATAGGGCATTGTTCTCCAGGTAGTTAACTGGCCACTAGAGGGCTGTCTGGAGGACCCTGGGCATGCCCTTCCACAGGATGCTCTCTTCAGATTGCCGTCCCTGTCTCTGTGGTCTCCTCACAGTCTGTTCCGCGGCCTCAATCCAGTCTGGACTCTGCCTGCCTAGACTCCAATCCTTCCAGCATTTTTCAGAGTGTGGCAGTGTCCATCAGCTGAGCAGTGTTGAGAAGCAATGCCAAGCCAAAAGCCCTTTCCAGCTTCCTCGACTTTCCTTCTTATACAGAGTGCCTTCTCGTTGGTTGCCCAGGACCACATGTGCTGCCAGGTGTCAGGCTGATCTGCATGCCCCCTTCATGAGACTAGCTTTCAGTTACATATTGTGTTCAGTAGAAATTCAACCTCCACCACAGGCAGGAGGATTGCGACTTAGACACCAGCCTGGGCTACACAACAAGACCCTGCTCAAAAACAAAACACTGCATTTATGTCCCATCTATTTGACGGTTGAGAGGCATGTCAGACAGCAGGCACCAGCAAACCCCTTCTGGAGAGGACACTCCTCATCACTGCTTAGCTGAAGAGCTACTTCACGGCACTGACCTTTAGAGTGAGCACTTACAGATGAAGAGACGAGGCCTTAACCATTTTCATTACGTCGCTCAAGATCTCATGTTCATAGAGCCCAGGCTGAACCTAGCCTTGAGCTCTTCTATCCAGAAGATTTGACAGCTCCATGCAGCCATAGTCTATCTGGGTGGGGTGAAGAAATGGTTTCCCAGCCTTAGATCATCATCTTAATTATCTGGAGCATGAGAATGTGTGTCCCTGTATTTGGTTTTGAGACAAGTATCTCTATGTAGCTGAAGATGGCCTTGAACTTAACTAATCCTCCTGTGTCAGCCTCCCAAGTGCTGAGACTGTTGGCTTGTACCCCCAGGCCTAAATGTTTGTTTGCTTCTTTTGCTTGCTTTGTATAAGACAGGCTCACTGGAACCCTGGCAGGCCTGGAACGTGCTGTGTAAACCAGGCTTGCCTCCAGTCAGATCAGTCTACCTCTGCCTTTCAAGACCGAGATTAAAGGCACATGACACCATGCTCAGCATGTGTAATATTTTTAATATAATTCTTTAAGTCAGAGGTTTTTTCTGAGAAGCTATATTTTTTTAAACCTCCCCAGGGATTCTGAGAGCCAGAATTGTTTCCTGTAAGTGCCTGAGCAGGTCCCTCTTGGGAGACCGTAGGCCATGGTATGTTCTATCTCTTGCCTGCACTCACTCTTCATTCTCTCTTGACTCTGCAGGCCTGGAGGAACCATGGTGACCTATGGGGGAATGGCCAAGCAGCCTGTAACTGCCTCTGTGGTAAGCTGGGGATTCCTGCAGCCAGGGCTTGACTGCATATTTCCTTGCACTGCAGTTGTCTAAACTCAGGGGATCTATACCTGAAGCAGGGCTTTAAGTTTCAGTACTCAGAGCCCCAATACATCCTTCTGTGTTCACAGAGCATGCTCATTTTTAAGGATCTCAAACTTCGGGGCTTTTGGTTATCTCAGTGGAAGAAGAACCATAGTCCAGGTGAGTGGCTGATGACCAAGTGTCACAGGAGGGTGGAGCCTAATATGGCTGCAAAGTGACCAGCTTCTCTAAAACATGCAGTGACTGGGACCTCGCCTCACAACAGGACAGCACTTACCATAGTCACAGTCAGCAAATCACTTCCATATGGAGCTGGCTGGTCCTTGGGCACAGAGTCTAGTAAGATGGACCAGCTGTACTCTGAGGAGCTGACTGGGGTGTTGGGGAAGCCTTCCAAGTAAAGAGAGCAAGCTGGATGCAACGGCAAACACATGTAATCACAGCCCTCAAGAGGCTTAGTGGGAGGATGATGAGTTCCGGGCCATCCTTGGTTATATAGCCAGATGCTACTTCAAAAAGAGAAGGAAAAAAGCAAAACCAGTTCACATGGTGCTTTCAGCATCTCCAGATCGAGGTGGGCCTGGCCTAGCTGGGAAACTGTGGGTTAGTCATTGAATCTCTGCCTTGGTTTAAGCATTTTGAGGGGAGGGGGGGGTTTGTTTTGTTTTTCTTTGTTTCTTCAGACTGGGTTTTTCTGTGTATCCTTGACTGTCCTGGACTCACTTTGTAGACCAGGCTGGCCTCGAACTCACAAAGATCCGCCTGCCTCTGCCTCCCGAGTGCTGGGATTAAAGGCGTGCGCCACCACACCTGGCCATTACACACAGTTGTGAACTGCCATGTGGGTTCTGGGATTTGAAACTGGGTCCTTTGAAAGAACAGCCAGTGCTCTTAACCACTGAGCCATCTCTCCAGCCCGAGTTTAAATTCTTTTTTTTTTTTAAAGATTTATTTATTATGTATACAATGTACTGTCTGCATGTACACCTGCAGGCCAGAAGAGGGCACCAGATCACATTATAGATGGTTGTGAGCCACCATGTGGTTGCTGGGAATTGAACTCAGGACCTCTGGAAGAGCAGCCAGTGCTCTTAACCGCTGAGCCAGCCATCTCTCCAGCCCGAGTTTAAATTCTTGAGCCATTTGACAGAGGAGAAAACTGAGGTTCAGAATCACTAAGTCAATGACCCAAAGCTATCCCATCTCAGGAATAGTGCTGCCAGAGTGAGCAGATGGCCTTCTGACTGCGAGGGCCTGCCTCTCCAGTTTAGGAGCCAAAGCCAATGACGTGGAGTTGGCCGAAGGGAAGGGAGGGAGGTGCTGGCATAGAAAAATGGAATGTGCAAAAGCCCATCAGGAGAGGGAAGGAAAGGGCTGGGAGGAAACTTAAGTGGAAAAGTGCTTGCTGAACAAGCATGGGAGCACGGACCCCCAGCACCCATGTAAAAGTATCCCAGGACTACAGGAAGAGGGAGAGGGGTGGAGTCGCCCCTCCTGGCCAAACCAAAGAGCCTCAGGTTCAGCGAGAGACTGCTTCAAACATAAAGGTGTCCTGAGAATGATGGTGCACAACTTTAATCCCAGCACTTGAGAGGCAAAGACAGACAGATCTCCGTGGTCTACAGAGAGAGTTCCAGTCTACTCAGGGCTTCACAGTGAGATCGTGTTTATAAGTAAGAAACGTGACTGAAGGAAGACACCTCAATCAACATATGTTGGCTTCACCTACACGCATACACACCTGGAAGTACATACACTACATCCAAAGTAAGCATTAAAAAGAGTGGAACCCCACACACAGGGCAGCTTCTGAGTGGAGTACAAAGGCCTAATAATTAGCTTTTTAAAGTTCATACTCCTGCCTTGACGACAGCCAGGGAACCAGCATGGTAGGGGTGTGTGTGTGTTTCAAGACAGGGTCTCACTATGTAGCTCAAGCTGTCCTTGAACTCACTGTGTAGACCAGGCTAGCCTGGAACTCAGAGATCCACCTGCATCTGCCTCCCAAGAGCTAGGAGTAAAGGCGTGTGCCACTACAGCCACCAGCGTAGTATTTTAATTAAGAATAGGATTAGATTTGAAGGTTGAGTTTATTTCTATGAAAAGCACTTCTCACCTCCCCTCCATTCCTGCTTTGTATTTGGCCCTAAGCCAAAGGCAGGGCCAGGAAGGGATAGTGGTTACCTCAGTTGAGGAGTCTAGTGGAAGTCCAGGGCTGTCAAGGAGAGCTTTTCTTCATCTGGTCTGTTGCCATCAAGCAGTAGTGTGCCAGGTATTCTGCCCTTCTGGCCTCCCCTGGCTTTCCTAGTTCAGCAGTGCTGCCCCACCCACCATTCAGGGCCAGCTCTCCACCAGTCCTGTCCTGTGGATCTGAGCCACCTCAGCCGTCACTGAGAAGTGGAGTCACTGCCCACCCTACAGTTCCTAGTGTCTCTGGTCACCATCTCAGAGACTTGGACAAGCCAAGGCTCTGAGGCTTCATTGGGTCAGAGCCATCTCACTAAACCCCACCTGTTCTTGTCTGACTTCCACCTCCTGCAGATGAGTTCAAGGAACTGGTCCTCACTTTGTGCAACTTCATCCGCCAAGGTCAGCTCACAGCCCCCGCCTGCTCTGAGGTTCTGCTGCAGGACTACCAGCAGGCCTTGGAAGCCTCCATGAAGCCCTTTGCGTCTTCGAAGCAGATTCTCATCATGTGATTATCCCAGAGGAGGAGGAAAGCAGGAGAGGCAGACCAACAAGACTGGCTGGCCATTGACCCTCCACGAGGACCCCAGCCTTCCCAGACTGCCTTCCACTCACTGCTCTTGCCACTAGGAGGGTGGGAGGCCACCCCTAGGGTCGCTAATAAAACCTAGCTTCCTGAGTAAAGGATGAGGGCTGGCAGTCATCCCTGTGGAGGAATGCTGTGCTCCTGCTGCCTCTCAACACCAAGAAGCCCCTGCCCTGACTCTCTGCCTGTTGTCCATAGTCACTGCCTGACCACCCTGAGGCAAGAGGCGAAGTGACTGCTGCCAGGTGCAGGAGTCACTGTCTGCCCCCAGCAGTGTAAGCCCTAGAGTCCAACAGAAAGGGAAAGGTGGTTAACTTCTCCCCAGTGTGTGGCTCTGTCCAGGGCAAGGCGATCTGCTGCCTAGAAGGTGAGTGTGCCAGGCTGAGATCATTAAAGCTTAAAAGACACAGGATCTCAGGTGTCCAGGCCACCTTCAGGGAACGTCAGTTGTAACAGAGGGAATAAATATTACACCTGTGGTTCTCAGCCAGGGGCCATTTTTAACCTCAGAGGAACATTTTTGGCTATCACAACTTAGGGAAGGAGTTGTTATTTGCCTCAACTGGGCAGAGATCAAAACTGTTAAATATTTTACAGCCAGGTATAACACACACCTGATTTCCTGCAATTGGGAGGTTTAAGTCAGGTGGATTGCCACAAGTTGGAAGTAAGACTGTGTCTCAAAACTTTCTCTTACAAAGGGGCTCAGGGGTTCAGCTCAGCCATAAGAGCATATTTAGCATGCATCAGGCCTTGGGTTCTGTCCCAATAACTGTCAAAAGAACAAATACATCACACAAGACCAACTCCCACAGAAAATCGTCCTGCCCAAGAGTCCTAGCACTGCTATTGAGAACACCTGCATTAAACCCCCAAGTGGGACCACCATGACTGGGGCTAAGCAGAAGGCAAGCAGGGCTGCAGACACACCTGGGGTCTGGGCAAGGCTTGCTTGAGGTGCAAGTTGACAGGTTGACCGTAAAAAAATAAGTTGGCTTCATCCAAGCAAGAAGAGACTGACTTTCTGTTGTTTGCTTCAAGGTCACTTTGCCCAAAGCAAAGCACAACTTGAGGTTGTCTCCTTTGTCAGCTGATCCCCTGTACCTTCAACTGAGCCTTGCTCAGGGAGCATTTACTGAGTGCCCAAAGCTAGCAACAAAGGATATAATAACTCTCAGGTGGTTTAGCCTCACATGAGACCTTTACGGTGTTAAGGGCAAAGCTGTGAAGGGAGGGTTCCTGGGGGCAGTATTCTTTGAGGCAGTGGTGTCTGCAGAATCCTGAAGTTCAAGTAAGAAAATGTTGGCCATGCAAAGCCAGCGGCTAGTGGGAGTTGGAATGTGAGAGAGGCCTTGGGAAATGGCAATGAGAGGGTGAAGCTACTGCCTATGGAACTGCCGAACACTGAGGTGGAAATAGGCAGTGGGTGTCAGATCAGAGATCCTGTAGGTTGGAACCTGCCTGATAACGCGAGATTTCAAGGCAAGGGTGACTGCATGCAGGTGTGTACACAGGGTGTTCACTTATCAGCTTGCCTCTGGGAGCATTTGTGCTCTCTGGAGGAAAGGACTGCTTCACCCTGAGGCTGGGACTGGTTGGCAGGTGCCTCCTTGTGCACCTGGGCTGGGGATCATCTTCTCCCTGTTCCTGTGGCCTGGTCTGTCCTCTAGGTTGCTGGCTGTGACAGGTGTTTTGTACCATGAGTCCACATGGACAAGTGAGAAGGCCCAATAGTACATACAGCAAGGCAGCCCAGAGGCAGCAGGAATAAAAGGTAGGGTTTTGGGGAGTCACAAAGTTGGGGGTTAGAGTTAAAGTAAGGGAGGTCCTGTTTCAGTTCAAGATGACGGGTGTAAAGGAGGAGGGTTCCTGCACCAAGCATAGGAACCACCCCAGGAAGAACAGGAAGGGAGCTGCATTACGCCTTAGGGGTATGTCTGAGGCTTGGTTTTTGTAACGTACTCAGGAAGGGAAGGCAAACAGCAGGACTCAGACCAGGTAAGCAAAGTTAGAGCTGGGCACTTACAGCTGAACCTCGGTTTCCCCAAACACCCATTCTGTTAAAACCTGCACCCTTTAGGGATGCACATAGTAGGTCATAACCAATGTGCTTCCCTGCCTCCCTGCAGCTAACAAGGCTGGCCAGTGTGATACAACGACAGGTGTTGGGTCAATGTTTTAGAACCTTGTTCAAATGTAGCTGTGGTGCTCTTTTTCTCCCCTTCTACCTTCCCACTGGATGTCAAACATGATTCCTGGAGTGTACACAGCCATATTTGACCTTGGCAAGAATGACACAAGGTCAGAGGAGCCTAGGAGGAACACACACACAAACATAGACCCCCAGATGCCTACCTCAGAATCTCAGCTTATTTCAGCCGCTGGGGTTGGCTTTTAGCTGAGCCTGATCTTAAGTGATGACACCAGTGATTTACCCGGAAGTAAGCCAACCTGCAGCAAAGCGTGGTGTAGCAGGTCAGGATTCTCAGTCAAGAGATTTGAGGGGACAAAAGACAGTTGAGCAGAGGTACAGGCTTTGGAACGCTCCTCTGGTAAGACTAAGGGACAACTGCAAGGACAGAAGCACTAAAGATAAATTCCCAGCCTTCTGAATTTCAGAGAGTAGACCCCCAACCCACACCTGCACAGCCAAGTTCTGAAGACCAGTTCATGGATACCAACACTTCAGAGTCTAGGGGAAAAACAGACAAAAAGAGAACGTTACTTCATGTGCCTCATCCCTTCTATACAAAGGCGGGACACGACTGTGGAACTTGGGCTCACTCTTCAGGACCACTCAGTAAACTACACCCTTTGTAAATGGAGCCCTAGCTTCCCAAGATAAAAGGCAAATAGCCATGACCTCCTAAGACAAAGGTAGAGCACACCTGCAGCTTAGCTGGGCACTGCCTCCATGTCCTCTTCTGGGAGCGTCCACCCCACCACTCCATGGCCTCTGCCACAATATTGATGAACACCACGTCCTCAGGGGAAGACAAGCCCAGGAGAAAAGTGCTTGCACAAGGCTGTGTGTTCCAGTCATCACTACCATTTTGTCTTACAATACCCACAAGACTTCTGCACAGGGCACCTGCTGGAGCAGCTGCAAATGGTACTGAGGATCAAATTCAGGCTTGAACATGGTAGGTAGGTGCTCTATCACTGAGACCCTTCCCAAGTGACAAACTGCTGCTGTACAAAGCTAACCTTCTAACTAGAAAAAAAAGAGGTGGAGAGCTGACTGAGCACTTAAGAGCATAGACTGCTTTTGCAGAAGACCAGAATTGTGTTCCCAACACCCGTATTGGTCAGGTGGCTCACAACCAATGTCACTCCAGCTCCAGGAAGGCCTGACACCTGGCCTCTACAGGGACCTGCACTCACATACACAGAGATACACACAAAACCTTTTTTTTTTTTTAATCTTAAAACCTCAAACCAAGTATGTTGGCTTAGACCTATACTTCTCAGCATTTGGGAGTTGTAGGAGGATCAGTTTAAAACTAGTCTCGGGCTGGAGAGATGGCTCAGCGGTTCTTCCAAAGGACTCAGGTTCAAATCCCAGCACCACATGGCAGCTCACAGCTGTCTGTAATGGCCAGGCATGGTGGCACATGGCTTTAATCCCAGCAGGTGAATCTCTGTGAGTTCAAGGCCAACCTGGTCTACAAAGTGAGTCCAAGACAGCCAAGGATACACAGAGAAACCCTGTCTTGAAAAAAAACCACAAAAAACAAAACAGTCTCAGCTACATAGCAAGTTCCAGGCCAGCCTGGGGTATTGTGACCCTACCTCTAAACAACATCAAAAGAAACAAGACCTCAGAATGAGAAAGCCTTTGAACTATAACAAAATTGGGGGTAAAAGTAATCCCATAAATTTGTTTGTTTTTACATGACAAAATACAGTAGGGCCAATGAGAAGTTCAACAGGGTTTCTGAGGGTTGTTTTTTTGTTTGTTTTTCCAGACAGGGTTTCTCTGTGTAACAGCCCTGGCTGTCCTGGACTCGCTTTGTAGACCAGGCTGGCCTTGAACTCGAACACACACACTCTGCCTCCCGAGTGCTGAGATTAAAGGCGTGAGCCACCACCACCCAACTAAATCAAAATATTTGATAACATGTTGATGAATATTTGAGACACAACAGTTCCCAAGTTAAACATGCTAAGACAGGCCCAGCGATGAATGCCTGCATTCTCAGCACTCAGGAAGCTGAGGCAGAAGAGCTGCTATGAATTCAAGGCCAGCTTGGGGATACTAAGTTAAGACTGTCCTAAAATAAAATGCTCATACTCTTTAACCTAAGGTTCCTATTTCCGAATTTTGTGTCCCCACATGTTATGGAGGATAAGACCTAGTCTAGTCTGTTCTGCCAGAGATGTCCTTAATGATATTCCCATTTTCAGGAATAGATCCCATTTGAATAGACATGGTCACTGATTGTGGCAATTCTAAGAAACCAACAGCTGGACCTTGTCTCAATCCTTCACTAGATTAGTGACTATGTAAGTTACTGCATATAAAAAAGTGTTATGAAACAAAATGGTCCTGAGTGCCTTCCATATGCTTCTGGAATTATTTTCAAAATACAGTGAGCACACTTGCAATCTCAGTTCTTAGAAGGCTGTAAACAGGAGGTTTCTGGAGTTCAAGCCCATCCATCAGACACAGAAGGTTCTTGTCTTTAAAAAGAAAAACTGGGGTGAAGAGATGGCTCAGTGGTTAAGAGCACTGACTTCTCTTCCAGAGGATCCAGGTTCAATTCCCAGCACCCACATGACAACTCACAATTGTCTGTAACTCCAGTTCCAGTGGATCTAACACCTTCATACAGACATATATGCAGGTAAAAAACCAATGTACATAAAAATAAATTATTTTGAAAAGAAAAACCAAGAACTATATGGTAAGTTAACTTCTAAAAGAATATTTAAGAAACTGCCTTGCCAGGTTTGGTGATGCATGCCTTTAATCCCAGCACTCAGGAGGCAGAGGCAGGCGAATCTCTGTTTCAGGCCAGCCTGATCTACAAAGTGAGTCCAGGAGAGCCAGGGCTACACAGAGAAACTGTGTCTCGGATAAACAAAAACAAACGAAAGGAAAGAAAGAAAACAAACTGCCACTAGGGGCTGGAGAGATAGCTCAGTGGTTAAGAGCACTGGCTGCCCTTCCAAAGGACCAGAATTCAAATCCCAGCACCCACATGGCAGTTCACAGCTGCTGGATGTGGTCCACGGCACTCGGGAGGCAGAGGCACGGGGATCTCTGTAAGCTCAAGGCCAACCTGGTCCATAGAGTGAGTTCCACGACAGCCAGGGCTACAGAGAATCCCTGTCTCGAAAAAACAAACAAATCTGCCTCTAGAAAAGACGCAGAAAAAGGGAAAACTTTTCACTGCCCATTAGCTGAACTGGGAATGCAGCAAAGAAACAAAACCTCTCAGTGACTCCGGGTAAAGCACCGGACGCCTATACATAATAATCTTGCAGGTTAAAGTTTTTCTGAGCTGGGCGGTGGTGGCGCACACTTTTGACTCCAGCACTCAGGAAGCAGAGGCAGATGGATGGATCTCTGAGTTCGAAGCCAGCCTTGTCTACAAAGCGAGTTCCAGAACAGCCAGTCTCGAAACCCTGTCTCACAAAAGAGAGAGAACGTTTCTGTCATTCCTAACCTAATTGTAAAGTATTAAACTGGCTGCATGTGGCCCACGCTTTTATTCACAGCACTCGGGGGGGCACAGGCAGGCAGATCTCTGAGTTCGAGGCCAGCCTAGTCTACATAGTGAATTCTAGGATAGCCCGAGCTATAAAGAGACCTTGTACCAAAAATCAAAATAATCTGAGCTGTAACTCGGAGGTAAAGCACTTGCTTAATTAACATCCGTGTGGTCCTGGGTTCGGTCATTAACACTGCAAAATACGGAATCGTTTATACGAACCTAAGTATAATTGTCCAGACAATTATGTCAAGACAAGGAAGGTAAAGACGGCTGACACCCGAGAGAAAAGGAAATGGGCCCAAGGTCACGGACCCACTCACTTCCCACCAGAACATTCACCCCAAACCACCCCAAAGCAGAAACACTCCCGGAGCAAAGGACAAAGGCGGGAACACTCGTTCAGCGCGCACCCGCGCAGGCACTTCCGGGGGAAGTGCCGACGCCACGCCGAGCTCGCGAGAAGACGTGCTGCAGCTGTCGCTCACCCGACCAGACCCCGCCCCGCGCCAGCGCGCCTCCAGGAGAGCCCCTCCCCCAGCCCTGGCCGGGCGGGAAGCGGGCGCGCGCTCCCTCCCGTTCCCCTCCGCCCGGGGGGGGGCGGGGTAGGGCGCGGGCCGCGGGGGCGCGCGTTCTCGAGCTGCGTGCTCGCGTACGTCGCCGGGCTTCGGCTGCGTCCGTCCCGCCGCCCGCCCGTTACCGCCGCCGCCGCTGCCGCCCTGCTTTCCCTTCGCCGGCCGCCGCCTGAGGGGGGCCGGGGCCAGCCGCCACCGGGATGCCGCGGGTGTACATCGGCCGCCTGAGCTACCAAGCCCGGGAGCGCGATGTGGAGCGCTTCTTTAAGGGCTACGGGAAGATCCTGGAGGTGGATCTGAAGAACGGGTGAGGAGGGCGGCGGAGGGGCCGGCCGGGGGGCTGACAGGGCCGCGGCGGTGGCTGGGAGGCCGCAGGGGCGCGAGCGCGGCGCGAGCGCGGCGCTCGCTGGGCGCCGAGCCGCCACCGGCCTCCTCCGCTTCGGCATGGCGGCGGCGCCTCGGGGGCGCGGGTAGGCCCCGGCTCCCACTGCGCCTGCGCGGCCGGGGGTGGTGGCGGGATAATGGGGACGGCGGCCCGGGTTGGGCTGGGGCTCCGGGCGCCGGAGAGGCCTGGGTTTCCCTCGCTGGGCCGCGGGACCGAGGCCTGGTTCGTCTCCGGGGAGAGGCGGGCCTTTCCCGCTCTGGGGCTTCTGGGAGTAGACGAGGTTTCCGGCTCCCTTCTCCCTGGTCCCCAGCCTGACGGGGCAGAGGGTTCCCGGCGCGTGTTTCCGGGGACAGGAGCTCTGGCTTTTCTGTGTGCCACACTTTTTTGGGCGAGAGATTCTAGTTTGAGTAGTGTAGGGACAGTTTCGAAAGTATCGTCTTGCCGCGCTGGAAGCCTTGCCCGCTCCCTTTACTAGTGTAAATTAAAGTCCTAGCTCTTTATCTTGGGGGGAGTTCTACAGTTTCCACATTGTGGTTTCGGCTCTCCAACTTGCCAGAAAGTGACTGCTTGTGGTAGGATTTGTGAGTGGGTAGGGGCCATCCTAGCTAGGTCTGCGTCGGCTACTGGTGCAGGCGGAGACACATCTCGGAATTGCCCACTTAACTAAGCTTCCCCCGTACGGTCTAGGCATGAATTCCTAATCTGGTTTGGCAAAACGGGGCTCGCAGAGTCTACCAGATTCGGGGGGGAAGCGGATGAATTGCCAGGCTTGGAGAAGGCACGAGCATCTTTTGCTTGGGAGCTGAGAAATACTAGGTAGGACTTGAAAGACGTTAAGCACCGGAACGGCATCGGAGGCACTAAACCTTGGACGTTAAAGAGGTTTTGTTGTCTTTGTTGCTTGCTTGCTTGTTTTGTTTTTAAGAGTTTGTGATTGGTCCAATCATACCAATAGTAATTGACATTTGAGAAGAAATACACCTTAATATGAGTTGCATATGAGCCAACACTTTTGGATTTCTAATTGACACTTAGAAGAATCTTCTCGCTGAGAACAAGACTCCGATAAAATGTTTATGAGTACTGGATTCGCATAAAAAGTTTAGACAGTTTTTCGTTTTGTTCGGTGAACTTACAGTTCTTACGGAACGTTTCGGACGATGTGAGAGTATTGTTTTTGTGGTACTTACCTATTTTGTGGTACTTACCTTATATGTGAAAGATTAAACAACCCCCTTCTTCCCCTTACTCCCCAAGTAAGTTGACAATAACTTTTGTAGGGGAAAACATGGGTTCTGGAAGCCAGATTCGTCTGAATAGAATCCTGGGTCCTCAGTTTAAGTTTCTTTGAGCAAGTGACTTAGTTTCTCTGAACCTGTTTTCTCACTCATATGGAAAAGGAAGGTCGGATAGAATAAGTGTAAAGCTTTTTCGGTCCACTGTACTGTAGTCACTAGGAAGTATGTTAGCCCTATAGTGTTTGACAACAGTGTGTTTGGTGAGGTCTGTTTTCTCAAGGTGTGGGTGAGAGTTGAAAAAAGTAATAGGACAAAACTATCACTCATCAGATGTGTTACTAAGGCACCAGCAGGATGCCCACAACTGTGCTGCATGAATTGAGAATGGAGACAACTGTTTTGTTCCTGACTGAACTGTTATGATTGACATGCATTTTAAATCAAGGAATGCTTGTTCCTTGTTCTCACTTAAAACTCAGACAAATAAAATGTGGAATAGTTTACTAAAATTGATTTTCTTTTTTAATCTTTATGTGCATTGATGTTTTGCCTGCATGTATGGCTGTGTTAGGGTGTCAAATCCTCTGGAACTGGAGTTACAGACAGTTCTGAGCTGCCATGTGGGTGCTGGGAATTGAACCCAGGACCTCTGGAAGATGGTTAAGATGGCTCTTAACCACTGAGCCATCTCTCTGGCCCAGAACAGACTTTCTTACAATGAGCTTTGAGCCTGGCGTTGCGCCTGCCTTTAATCCCAACACTCGGGAGGCAGAGACCGGTGGATCTCTGTGAATTCAAGCCTAGCCTGGGTCTACAAAGTGAGTCCAGGACAGCCAGGGCTACACAGAGAAACCCTGACTCAACCCCCCACCCCCACCCCCCAAAAAAAAAGAGCTTTGAAATGGGGATTTACTAGGGCTTGAAATGAAGAAAGAGAAGTGTCCAGAAATGCATTATGTTGGAATTGGTGAAGAGGTGGTCCAGTAAGGACCAGCTGTAAGAGATTAGCTTGGATCAAACCTCATGAAGGATCTAGAATTTTAACATCAACCCAGAAACAACTAAGAGTTTTGTACTAGGGGCCTGGAGAGATTGCTCCAGGATTAAGAACACTGCTGTTTTACCAGAGGTCCTGGACCTGGGTTCAAATCTCAGGACCCACATGGCCATTCACATGTTACTTCATTCCTGGGTAATTTGACACCTTCTTCTGGCCTCCTTGAGCACTAAGCAGGCATGTAGTGCACAGATACACATAAAAATAAATTTAAAAGAATAAAAGTAAAAGGTTAAAAAATTTTAAGGGCAGCCGGGCGGTGGTGGCGCACGCCTTTAATCCCAGCACTTGGGAGGCAGAGGCAGGCATCCCTTTGCGAGTTCGAGGCCAGCCTGATCTACAAAGCGAGTCCAGGACAGCCAGAGCTGTTAACAGAGAAACCCTGTCTCGAAAAACCAAAAAAAAAAAAAAAAAAAATTTTAAGGGGGTTTTACACGAAATTTTAAATCATGCATAGAATTCAAAGGCTCTCAGAAAAGCTTGGAACAACTCAGAGGAATGCTAAGAGGACAGAAACTCAAACTTTAACTCCCTGAGTCTTTTAGGAACTCTGATTTTTACATGCCAAATAATGCATGATGTACATGAAATCCATCATTGTAGATCAAGATTGAAGTAAGGAATGTTAAGTCATTTCTGAGATTTAAAGACAGGTGTGACAGACATCTAATTCCATACAATATGATCTATTCTTTCAGAAGTCATTCAGAGGAAAATGACTCCGGGGAAGAAGATGGGCTGGTAGAGATACAGGAGAGGCTGAGAGGAAGCAGTAGAACAAAAGGAAAATGGAGCTATGGGTGTGCAGTCTTTAGTCTGGGGTGCTGGGGGGATTTCTTTACAGGGAAGTAGTCCTTTGAACTCTTCTGGATTGAAACTCTAGAACAGATTTTGGATTAGTGGGGCTTTAAATAATTGCCAGAGAGTTCACATTCACTAAGGTGAGATATCTAAGGTGTTGGCAGATGGGTTGTGGGTAAAGTTGAGAATTAATTAGGTAAAAGGTAGCATACCTTATACTTGCAGAAAAAAAAGATTTAATGTCCAGGAAAGGATTTTGTGGTCTTTCTTTGGATCTGGGGAAGAGGCATGCATACAAGTAGTTCAACATTTCCCTGCCTACCACTTTATTATGCCAGGCAACCTGCCTCTTTTAGAAAACTTGGAAACAGATGGTTCTTCTGGGGACTGCAAGTGTGATGCAAATCTCCCTGGGCCACGTTGACCATTCCTGATTGCGTGAGTCTCATACATTCCTACCTGCCTGATAATCCACCTGGTGCCACTGTGGGCAAGAGTGGACCAGAGGGACCAAATTCTGGGAGTTTGTCAACAAGACAAAATTACTAATACCCCTTTCTCAGCTTTGTGGTAGCTTTTGTTGTCTTTGATTACATATGGAGTGTGTAGATTTCCCCTTTTTTTTTAATTACCAGATCACTTTGTTGTATAGGAGGGTTTTTGTTTTTATGTACAAAAATTTCTCTCTTCCACAAACATCTTGTAGTTTCACTCACAGATCTTCTAATTTCCTGAGTAAAACTTACTACATCTTTACGTGATTTGCCTGCTTAATAACTAGAAGAATAAGTTCCTGAATTATTGAGGCGTTCTTTCTCTAGCTGGCTAAATACATTAAATACATTAAAGCACTCGAGCAGAAGTTAGCTATAAATGTCAGAGCCTTATTTGATGGGACCGTGAAATGGTAGATGGCTAGAGTTTCAGTGGAAGACTTTAAATTGGTGGTTGTTAGTTTTTGTTTTTGTGGGGAGTTTTTTTGTCTTTTTTTTTTTTAATTTCCACTATTACTGGATAGTTTTTGTCTTTGCCTTTGTTTAGAATTGAAGTGGTATGGAAAGCCAGCCTGCTCTACAAAGCGAGTCCAGGACAGCCAGGCTCTGTTACACAGAGAAACCTTGTCTTGAAAAACCCAAAAAACCCTCTTAGGCCTTCCTTATTTGCTGAGAGGAATCCCTGCTACCCCAGAACCTCCCTACACAGGTATTTTCTCCATGGCTGAAGCCTGCTCAGGAACTTGCTCTTTAGAGGGAGGGTGAAGGAGGGCTAGTTAAGCTAATATTCCAGGTTATGGATTTCTGGTGAGTTGGCCACTGCCAAAAGGTAAAAAAGCTTCTCTGTTTAATGATGAGACAAGGCTACTCTTTCCCTTAAGGAAGCCCCACTACCCCTCTACCTATTCCTAGGCCATCGGGCAGCCTTAAAAGTTGTGTCCACAGCTGGTCTGTCTGTCTTTGTGACTACTCTCTTAACTCCCAACATCATGCTTTGTATGCTGAGTGGTGGTGTGTTGTGCTAGGGATCCAACCCCAGGCTCCGTGCATGTTGAGCAAGTAAGTCACTCTACCATGAAACCACACCTCCAACTCCTCAACCTGCCAATCAACATAATGACTTATCAATTTATAATGATTATATAGAATTGCTATGTATAAATTCTATTTAATGTATGCAATTAAAGCTAGGTTAGAAGACATTTAAGTTCTTTTTTGGTTTTCACTATTAGCACTGGAAAAATTCTTTATGTGAAACTTGTTGCACATTTTTAGGATTTGTAGTGTAAAAACAAATATGCATTTTTGTTTTCTGGTAGCCCTTGTTTTGTTTTGTTTAATTTTATGTATACGAGTGTTTTCCCTACATGTGTGTACCAACCACATGAGTGTCTATTGTGGGAAGAGACTGTCAGTCTCCTAGAAATGTGTTTCAGACAGTTGTGAGCCTCTGTCCTGGGAACTGAGCCTACCTAGGTCGTTCAGAAAAGCAGCTAGTATTAGTAACCACTGAGCCATCTCTCCAGCCCCAAATAATATTTTTACCTCCCTTGTTTAAGAACTCTTTGTTTTCTGATTTTTTTAAAGTTTTTTTTTAATTTACCTTATTTTATGTGCGTTGGTGTTTGCCTGTGTGAGAGTGTCAGATCTTCAAGTTACAGAAAGTTGTGAGCTGCCATGTGGGTGCTGGAATTTACCCGAGTCAGTGCCCTTGACTGCTTAGCCGTCTCTCCAGCCCCTCTGAATTTTTAAAAATAATTTATTTATTTTATTATGTGTGCTTTGGTGTTTTGCTTGTGTAAGGGTGTCAGAGTCCCTAAAACTGGAGTTGCAGTTAGTTGTAAGCTGCCATGTGGATGCTGGGAATTGAACTCAGGACCTTCAGAAAAGGAGTGAGTGCTCTTAACCACTGAGCCACCTCTCCAGCCCTGTTTTCAGAATTTTGTTTATTTTTTTAAGATTTGTTTATTTATTTTATGTATATGAGTTGCTCTATCTGCATGTACACCTGCAGCCAGAAGAGGGCATCAGATCACATTATGGGTAGTTGTGAGCCACCATGTGGTTGCTGGGAATTGAACTCAAGACCTTTGGAAGAGCACTAGCCAGTGCTCTTAACCACTGAGCTATCTCTCCAGTCCCTGTTTTCCAATTTTTTTTTTTTTTTTTTGGTTTTTCGAGATAGGGTTTCTCTGTTTAACAGCTCTGGGTGTCCTGGACTCGCTTTGTAGACCAGGCTGGCCTCGAACTCGCAAAGATCCGCCTGCCTCTGCCTCCCAAGTGCTGGGATTAAAGGCGTGCGCCACCACTGCCCGGCTTGTTTTCCGAATCTTTAACTAAACTTTATTATATTGTTTTAAGCACTGATTTTTTTTTTCCATTTAGCCTACCAGAGTTAAGAACTTTACAAAGCAACTTCTGACTTAGAGAATATGTACAGCTTTTAGGTAATTCAGACAATGTAAATACCAGAAAGGAGATGTTAAAGGTCTGAAGTTTTCTGATAATATATTGTGGTAATCCTGTTATTTAGGGGGCTGAGTCAAAATGATTGTGTGTTCAAGGTCAGTCTGGACTACATATTTCAGCTAGACCCTGTCTCTTGTTGTCAAGACTGGCCTCAAAGCCACTATATAGCCAAGGATGACCTTAACCTTTTAATATTCCTACCTCTCCCAAGTGCTGGGATTCTGGATGTGGTCTACCTGATCCATTTTGTGCAGTGCTGGGGTCAAACTCAGAGCTTCATGCCTGCTAAACAAACACTCCAGCTGAGGTGCATCCCCATGTGTCGTGTACCACTTTTTCTACCTTATCGTGTAATTTTCCTGTTACATTGAAATCCTCACTGTTGGCTGTCTAAAATTTCTTATCTAGCTTGGATTGTGCTTTGCCTAGCCATTCATTCCCCCACGTTGTTCCCTAATTCCAGGTGTCTAACCTTGTCTTGGATGTCATGTGCATGAAAACCTTTTTTTGCATTGTGTCTTAAGACATATTTCATGGAGCAAAATTCATTAGAATTTTGGAAATGAATACGCAAAGCTCTTAAGACATGGTAGTATATGCTTTAAATCCAGTGGGCAGAGGCAAGCAGATCTCTGAGTTTCAGGACAGCCAGGACCACATAGTGAGACCCTGTTTCAAAAACAAAAAGAACCACACCAGTTACAAGAATTCCAGCAAGAATATCAGCCAGTGGCATGAGCCATGATACTGTTTAATATCTTTGATGCTTGAAGCAGGACATGATGGTGTCTACTGATACTCTGGAGATCTCTTGAACCTCAGGAGTTGAAGGCCAGTCTGGGCAATGTCATGGGCCCTTGTCTCAGAAAGAAAGGAAGGAAGGAAAAGAAGAAGAAGAAAAAAATCCTGTCTCAAAACAACAAAGCTAGCTGGGTGTGATGACATGCACTTGTAATCCCAGCATTTGGAAGGTGAGAGCAGCAGAGTCAGGAATACTACAGAATCATATTTGGCTACTCAGGGAGTGTGGGGACAGCCCATACACTGTGAGAACTTGTTTTTTAAAAAAGACAAGGAAAGGACAGGACCCTGGATGAACTATGTTCTGTCATTGTTTAGTAGTCTTCTCATTATTACAAACGCAATTGATTTTATTATAATGCCTCTTTCCCCCCAAAACATGGAAGATTTAAACTTTTCTGAGAGATCAGTACCAAGAAACAAGACTATTCTTTAAATTATATCTAAATATCTCTAACATAAATTACCCTGGCTCAAATTCTCTCCTCTTGGGTGCCACATTCCTGGTTTGTGTTATGAATAAATATTATATGTAATTATTTGGTCAAGACACTTTAAAACTCCTGCTTTTAGTGTCTTGTTCCTCCTTTGAGAGCTGTATGAGGTATCTCTTAAAGCACAGAATGTTGACTAGATATTATATGTGTTCCAAGTTCTTGGAGATTTGGGATGCTTCTAGGTAACTTACACAGAAAATTTTATTTTACATCCCCAGAAGAAAAGTGAACTAACACTGAACTCTAAAAATTGTAGAAAATATTAACTGCTTGCATTTTTGTTTAATCCATTTATGGGGGTGGGGCATGCCATGGCACATGTATGAAGATCACAGGAAACTTGCTGGAGTCAGTTCTCCTTCCACCTTGTGGTTTCCCAGGAGTCAGTTCATTCAGGTTGTCAGGCTCCGCCACAGACACCTTTATCCACTGTCCCAAATATCCAGCTGAATAGCTTCTATTTCAACTGGCTATATCAAAGAACTTTAAAAACAAGTGGTAACCCGTGACTTGTGCTAATACAAAAACTGAGGTATGTGATTGACAGGCCAAGATTACAGGGTGAATTTTTGAGAGCTCTGGAAGCTTCAGATCATTTTTATTCACATTGCAGTGAGTCAGGCTTCTTTCCTATTGCTCCTTTCCTGCCTTAAGGGGAAATCTGGGTTCCCTGGCCTGTTTGCCCTGTTGTCTTTGTAGAGGCTTCTATAAACAGACGAACCTAAAGTGAGACAGGTCATGCTTTTATAATGCTGACCTTGGAGAATGGATGAGGTGTGGCTAACCCTCCTCAGGCTGTCATGGCCACCTGGAATAGGATCTGTGCAAGTGTCGGCACATACTTCAGTGTTTTGCCGTCCCTCCAGCCTCTGATCTTAGAATATCCTTCAAGCGAAGGGCCGGATCATGCTCTGGATTTTCATAGTCATATTTTAAGGCAAAGCCCTGATAACTTTTCTAGGGTAAGGTGATAGCTGAAGACATGGCAGCTAATGCCAGAAGAGACTCCAAGACCTAGAGAGAAGAGGAGGACTGGGGAGCTTTGAAAGCAGCCTGGCCAGGTGCTCAAGACTCAGGACGTGTATCATGTGGTGCGATGAAGCATTAGATTTAAAAGAGCTTGAAATTTTTGTAAAAAAGGTGAAATGGCCAGTTGAGGGAAATGTACCTCCAAGAAATAGCATGGCATTGGCATCTTTAACAAAACTGAAGTGAAAAGGAATAGACTGCTACGCAGGGCAGTTAAGAGCAACTTGTAATCAGCCAAGATGGTCCCAGAGGCATGAGCTTTATGAGGCTTAGCATCTGACAGCCTGCTCCCTGTGCTGTTTAGAGGGGTAAAACCGGCTTTTCGTGTAGCTTTAGTGTGGATTTGGTAGCACTGTTTGTTGAGTATATCCTTATTTTGGTGAGTGGGCATAATGGACATGGTGATGCATGTTATTTTGTGTCCTAAGAGATGTATTCTGAATTGATAATAATGAATTCTGTAAACTTGTTTCTAGTTGGTGGTTTGAGCTTCATGAGACTTTGTGTCAGAAAATTGAGACACCTGTAAGTGTGGGCCCTAGCCACCTCAAACCCTTTTTTATAAAAGCAACTTTTTAACTATTTAGTTATGACAGGGAGGTTATGGTTAGTATAGTTTGATACACAAAATAGTTTGTGTTGTTTTCTGGGTGTTCCATTTCCTATGCTAAGAATATGGTAAGGGAGCCGGGCGGTGGTGGCGCATGCCTTTAATCCCAGCACTTGGGAGGCAGAGGCAGGCGGATCTTTGCGAGTTTGAGGCCAGCCTGGTCTACAAAGCGAGTCCAGGACAGCCAGAGCTGTTATAAAGAGAAACCCTGTCTCGAAAAACCAAAAAACAAACAAACAAAACAAAAAGAATATGGTAAGGGCCCAGTGAAGCAGCTTAGCAGACTTAACTCTCTAACAATGTTGTCTCAAGGCCAGTGTGGGCTCACCTTTAATCCCAATCAGTACTCAGGAGGCAGAGGCAGGTGAATATCTGCATGCCAGGATAGCCAGGGCTACACAATCCTAGAGCCTCGCACCACTGAGCCAAACCACCACCTGCCTGCTGAGTTTATTTTTTTAAACAGTTTAGGGTGATGAAAGCGACTTAACAGATAGGCTGTCCGAACAATTACAAAGTGATACTTTAAAAATCTACTTATTCTGGAGTAAGGTTTGTTTTTCAGTTTTTATGATGATTGCTTCTATTTTTCTCACCTCAGTATGTGAATATTCCTTTAGAGATGGTCTGGTATCTGCAATGTGGTTTAAATCCCTGGGCTTGGGTTGGGGATTTAACTCAGTGGTGAAATAAGCAAGCCTAAGGCCCTGGTTTCAGTCTCCAGCTAAAAATGAGAACAAACCTGGAAACTTGAATTTAGCTATTTATCATTAGATGTTTTTTTTTTTTTCATCAAATGATTTACTTCATGTTAGTTTTCATTGCTGTGACTGCGTGAACTGAGCAAATGAACTTAGAAGAGAAACTTGTTTTGGCTTGTCATTGTAGAGGTTTCGGTCCATGCTTAGCTGGTTCCTCTGTGGACTTTGTTAAGGAGCGTGTCTTGTCAACTAGAGCCTGTTATGGTGGAGCCTGCTCACCTTTTGATAACCAAAAAGCAGAGAAACAAGAAAGGACTTGTATATCCTCCAAGTACACACTCAGGACCTGTGTCCTCCAACTAGGCCACACCTACAAAAGTTTCCACTACTTCCTAGCAATTCCATTACCTTATGAGCTGAGATCAGAGTCCTTCAACTGTTGAAATTTTTATAGTTATTTTTGTTTCCTCTAGTGGCTTAGTAGAAAATAAACATTTGCAACTTAGTATTATTCACACACTCCAGTTACAGGAATGGTATCTCTGTCGTACTGTGCTCATAGCTGTGGTCAGCATGTGGGCATTTGTCTCTTATGCCTGTGCTCCTGGAGCCGTCTTTTCCGTGCATCTATTGTTAAGGACTACTTTCCATTGGGAGGTGGCAGAGCCTGATGAGTTGTAGGGTCTAGGTGAGGATCTGAATTTGAAGAATCTCAGAATCTTGAGTAGCCTTGGCCAGAGACCCAGCAGCAGCTCCAAGTCTTAATTCTCTGTGTAGGAGATGACAATAGAGAGGGTAAAGCAGTGTGTGCTTCCTACAGTGCTTGACACAGACACAGAGCAAGACAACAAAATAGGGGTTGGTTATTTTTACAAAGGAACTTGAAGGAGAGTCCTCGTGGGGTGGTGTAGCTCGGAATTAATCAAAATTAAATCAGGTCTTAGATGTCTGTCATGCATTGCTGTGAAGTCTTTGTATTTGGAAGTCTGTAAACCTAATACTTGACTTCTGGCCCAATTTTTTCTCTTAATATTCATGCATAAATACAAATATTTTGGTCCCTATCACCATTCCTTTGCAAAACTAATTAAATGTATCCTTAAGTATTACCATTGATGATCACACAACTAGGTCCAAGTATCTTTATCATGATCTAATTTTTGCTGAGCCTTAGAAACAAAGACAGACTGCAGGGGTTGATGCGGGACCTCCAGAATGGAGATTGCACAGAATAATCTTATTTTTCCTCTATTCTTCTAGTCTGTTATGTTCTGAACCCACACATGTTTTCGGAAGGACCAGATGGCTGACACTGGCTAATGGGAACCAAAAGACAAGAGTGAAAGTAACCTGGTTGTCTCATGCCCCAGCTTAGAGTGCTTCACCCCACCCTGAGACCAATGTCCTTTTCTCTGGAGTCTTCACCCTGCTGTATCAAAAAAACTGCTACCACCTGGCTTATCTGAGGTTAGATTATGGTTAAGTCGAGCAGCAGTGCTTATTAAATAGAAAAGATTCTATTTGGGACTGTGGGAGAACAGGAGAAGCCATCTGCCTTTCAAAGGCTTTGGGTTCTGTGGCTTAAGCTGGGATTCAAGAGTCCTGAGCCTGGGTTCACCTCCAGCTCCTCCACGTACGTTCCCTGACCGTGAACAAGCTGCTTAGCCTCTCCAAGCCTTAGTTATCTCATTGTGAGTGAAAATAATAATTCGTTCTTTGCATTTATTATGACTAATAAATGAAATATTACAGATAATAAAAATATTTCTTTACTATGAGCCAAGTGCTGAATACCCAACAGGTGCTAGCCTTTGTTATGTGAAAGCCCTCATAATTAAGTAGCAAGCTAAACACAGACAAAAGAAGCAAGGCTTAAAAAGGAAAGTGTTGCCTTGTAAGACATAAAACTGATGGAAGTGCTAGAGAATGGCTGGGTAAGCATCAGGCACACAAGATACTGAGGCTTCCTGAAGGAGGTGCTTGTCAGCTATAAGCAAGGTTGAGAGCATTCAGCTTGTGTAGTCAAGGTGTTTAGAAGGACATGAAGATATTAGGAGACAGACTTCTACGCAACAGAGTAATTTAGCTGCTGGCTTTTCCCCACTACAGTGTAGAGACAAGTTGTCTGATGAAAATAGCTGTAGTCTGGAATACAGTCAGACAGAAACAGTCCCAAAGATCCAGCACAAGGAGAAAACTATCAAACTTGACAATAGACACAGTGGATAAGCAGAGGAGAATAGTCAAAAATGATGGCAAGATTGTTGGGAGTGAATCAGATGATAAGGGGCTCTGGAAGAGAGAAATCATGAGGTAGGTTTTCTTCTTTGAAGGTGGGGAAAGATCAAGTGCAGACTGAGCTGTGGCCAACCGTTTGCAGACCAGGAATCCACACTAGCTCTAATCAGAGAGCTCTTGGTGTGCGGGAACTGCCAGTTTGCCGACGTGAAAGAGCCCCAGGCTGGGTAATGGTGAGCCCTGAAGTCGCACCCCAGCTCTGCCACTGAGTGAGCACGGGTAAGTCTTCCACCTTCTCCGGGTGGCCTTGATGGCCCTCCCTCCTCTGAGACTAAAGAAAGGGAGGGCAGAAAGCCAAGAGCAGCCTCCTTCCTGTCTCAGAATAGGAAAGGGTCTCAGGAACCTGCTCCTGGAGCAGCAGCTTGCCTCTGTGGGTTGTAAACTCCCTCAGTCACTGCAGAAGTCAGCTCGCTCCCATGCCCACTGATGCTAAGCAGCAGCTGACCTGGTTAATGTGCTGCCAGGGCCTGGCTGCTGGTGCCCTGGAATGCTGCAGGCCTGTGGAATCAGGGCAGTTACGCTGTTCTCATTCACAAGCTTTTCCGAGTTGGCCTCCCCTGAGCACGAGAGTTGGCTGTAGAGCTGTCTCTGTTCTACAGTTTCTGTGCACTCGATGCAGCTGTCAGGAGTTGGTCTTTACTGTCCTGTCACTGTGCCCTTTTCACCTCTTAATACCCAAACTGGTTGATGCCTAGGATCTACTGAGTGCTGGGAAAGCTGTTTGATTCCTGTTCACTGAATACCATTTCTTTCAGGGCAGATTTAAGGGCTCTGCCCTCAAAATACAGTGCTACTGGCTCTAGATTGAGGGTTCAAGCCACCCTGTGGGTTTACTTCAACAGATGAAAATTTTTCCTTGGCTACAGCAACATCCCTAATCCTGACCAGCCATGGAGAGGTTCGGTTCTTACAAGGAAAATGAGTGAATGTGGGAATGGCTCACCACATTGGGAAAGCAAAACTCACATCCTGCTGATGGTTGGCTGAGGACTGTCATGTCCACATACAAAGAAAAGCATGTGGCACAGTTTTAGGACAAAGGTGAGCAGAGATCCACCGTGGAAAGGGGCACATTTTCCTTATTGAGAGACCGTCCGAGGCATGCTCCTCGGTAAGCAGTGTTGGTGGGTGTTCACAGTCACGCATGGAGGCTTGCTTTTCCTGCTCCTGTATCCGCTCCCGGCAGCACCCTCTAGTCAAACCTGCTCAATCAGCCCATTGGGTAGCTCGTCTCCAAGCCAGCCCTGTTCATCATCTCTCCCCTAGGCCTGTTCTCGGTCTCCTTGATGAGTGAGGGTGTTTGGAGGACAGACAACCTGGAGCCACCGTGAAGAGGGTGAGCTTAGCGGCACCCTCTTCAGTAGAACACACAGGAAAGTCAGACAGACCTGGTGCTGTTCAGGACTGTTGGCATTTATAAGTACTGGGATCAGAGAGGGCCTGTTTGGCAGCAGTGTGAACTTGGGTGGTAACTCTTGCAGGAAATGTGATGAGCATTTCTAAAAGGGACCTGGGATTGAAAATATGTCATTCCAGTTGTACTTTTTCAGTTTGAGCAATAAAGACCTCAGCTGTCCATGAGGAAGACTGCACAGGGGTTACAGTGGACCACAGATCTGAGCAGCCGTGGGGGACATGGCTTTGCCTTATGCTGTCCAGGGACCCTGCTGAACTTGTTTCAGAGTCAGAAAGCTCACTTTTTAAAGGAGAACATGATACCTGCTCCCCCTCCTCCCCCTCATTATCTTGACAGTATTTGTCAGGCCATGCCAGGACCAGAGAAAACACTTTAGGAAGAGACAATAGAAGAAACATTGAAGAAAGATTTGTTTAATTGAAGTGTTATGTGTGATAGTGCACACGTAGCATGACGGATAGCATGAACTGCTCTCCCCCCCCCCCCCAAGGCGAGGGGTGAGTTTTAATTCGTCTGTGCCAGTTGGGGCCTGCGCTGAGTTCTTCCTCCCCAGTTCCCTCGTGCTCACTGCTGCTCTGCAGAACCTCCTGATGATGCTCTTAACACAGCAGCACTGGGTTTATAGAGCTGGAGAAATTTGTCTGTCCAAGTTGTGTTTTATGAGGCCTACAGGTCCCACCAGGTGCTGTGTCATGTGACACATGCGTGCCTCAGATTCCTCTCTACCTGGACAGAAAAATTCCAAAGAGCTTTGTTGTTTTGGGGGGGGGTTTTGTTTGTTTTTTTGAGAATAGGTCAGTTTCATGTTATTTGCTGTAAAGTACAAAGGGGATAGTGTTGGAGTTAATATTTAAATTTAAAAATACATTTATTAGGGGCTGGAGAGATGGCTCAGAGGTTAAGAGCACTAGCTGCTCTTCCAGAGGTCCTGAGTTCAATTCTCAGCAACCACATGGTGGCTCACAACCATCTATATTGAGATCTGGTGCCCTCTTCTGGCCTGCAGGCAGAACACTGTATACATAATAAATAAATATTTTAAAAAAAAATACATTTATTAGCCATGCAGTGATGGCATTCGCCTATAATCCCAGCACTCAGGAAGCAGAGGCAGGTGGATCTCTTGAATTCAAAACCAGCCTTGTTTATAGGGTGGGAGCCAGGACTACATAGGAAGGAGTACGGAGAAGGGGGCAAACAAAACAAAGACATTTATTAAAGAAGAGAGGTGCAGGTTGTTTTTTGTTTTTTTAAGAATCACTGATACCAGTCAGAAAGATTTGCTTTTTAAAGGTGTGAAAATTCAGCTAGCTGAAGGACTGCTAAGATGTTTAAAACTAATTTGGGACCCATAGTTTTAAACATTACCTTAGACAGTAAAAAGTTAAATTTATCCCTGACCTTTGGTGCTTCTATTCTTTCTTGGTCTAGACTTGCCCAATTTTGAAAGTTTAAAATTTCTCATCTTTAAGCCAAAGTAATACAGATTTTAACATTTATCATACTCTTATGTTGGGACAAACCTTAGTTGTATATAGTATGTACTCTTATTTGACAATAAAACACCAAAAAAAAAAAATAAGTGTGGTGAGTTCATTCCTGATAGAACTGGGCCTACAGCCAGGCCAGAGCTGGTTCATCGCATCAGGCTCTGTACATCAGCCTGCTGAGTGTCTAATGACAGTTCTTTAATTTTTGTGCCTCAGTTTCTCATTTGTGAAAACAAGGCTACTGATAACCTGGCTCTTGAGTGTTATGAATATTAAATAAAGTCACATTGTTTAGAATAAGAGACTAATGAATAACACTAGGTGACATTTTATCCCTGTTACCCAGGCTACTGCCTAATCGGAGCCAGTTCACTGGACCTGCTTGCAGAAAGTAAAGCTGAGTGGAGAGTTTCAGTAGAAACGCTTGACCTAGTGTGTGTGTTCCGTCCTCAGAATGGGAATTCCCCACCATTTCTGCTTTTCTCTTTGGTGTTTTTGTGGTTTCAACTCCATTCAGCATGCCAGTGGCAGAGAAGTGACAGTCCCATGCCTGATTTGGTCTTTAATCTGAACTTTGCAATTACAGTGCTCTAGATAGATTTGTTTTTTAAGGATTTCACAGAGGAGTCACCAGAGTTTTCCTGTGAAATAAATTGGACTTTAAGTCAACTATTGGGTTAGTCAAATAATGGCTGTGAAGTGACCACCTGGGAAGTGTTTAGAAGTAAATATTAGGAAAGATTACAGGCCTGTTTTTCTCTGGATCATAAATAGTCCCTAGGTCTTACTTCAGCCTCAGCTGGTAGAAAGTGGTCTGTCTGAGCATGGATTTAGGTTTAAGTGACTATAGGCGGTCACGCCTTTCCTGTCATATGCAAGGTCCCATGAGCTCTGCATGTAAGTCATAGAATAGGGTGACCTCTGCTGAGAGCTCTGCGCGCCTTGGTCTGAGCTGAGCCCTCCACAGCTGGGCTTCCTGCCTCAGTTGCCCTGCAGAGCTTAGGGTCTTGGATTTTGTGATTCTGTAGTTTGTAGTTATAAACCCTAACTGTTTGGGAGAAATTTTTTTTTCTTGTAAATTATTTGTTTATTCTTTAGGAGTCAGTACTGTTGTGACCTCATACTAAGTCATTTCTGATCATTGGTACTGAACCAGTGGGTACCGCTTAGAGAAAGCCATCTCATCAGGCCCAGGGCAAGTGTTCTTGCCCATCCTTCTACTTGGTGTCTGCTTCTCACCTGGTGCCAAGGGCAGCGATGCATGAGCAAAGGATAGCAGAGCAGATCCAGGACTGGTCGTAGTTACAGACAGAACCATTCTTTATTCTTTTTGGTATTTTATGATCTCTCTTAAACAGATATAAACAAAACTGAAGTAGTGTTGAGTTTCTTGGGATCTTTTTGTTGATTTTTTTATTTTAATTTGCTTTTTAAAAAACTTTACCTTGCCAAGTGTGGTGGCACACGCCTTTAATCCCAACACTAGAGGCAGAGGCAGGCGGATCTCTATGATTTCAAGACTAACCAGGGCTATAAAGCAAACAAATTATCTCTATTAAATGATTACCTCCCTTGTGACTCATTTTACCTAGGAAAGGAAAAGGCAGCTGCGATGTAGTCTCCTTTAAGGTTTTTAGTGACTGAGGCAGTTTGAACATGATGAGTGGTTAGGAAGGCCTTATTTATATATAAATGCCTTGGAAATGCAGCAGCACGCTTGCTCACGACCATGCTTACTAAGCTGTCCTAGCTCCAGCCTGTGGAGCTTAGTTAAGACTCCACAGAGCTGCATGGGCAGGTTCTCTGAAAACACTTCCTGTTAAGCGACTAGGTGTGTCTGCTTTATTTTGTTGTTGGTAGTTGGTTGGTTTTTTTTACTTTGGTGGTTTCTTGTTTGTTTTGTTTTTGTTTTTTTTTTAATGGAGTCAGTGCCTCTTAAAGGTTGAATGCCACTCAGACATTTCAGCATTAAAAAAAAAAAAACAAAAAACCAAGTCTAAAGCAAAAGGGGGACCACCAAGAAAGCTCAGTGAAAAAAAAGGCTGCCAAGGCTGAATACCTGAGTTCCGTCCTTGGGACCTACGTGGTGAAGAAGAGAACTAACGCCCACAAGTTATCCTCTGAGTTCCACACAGGAGCCATGATGCACACATACCCAAAAAATATGATTTAAAAAATTAATTCTCCAAAGCTTGGCCTGGACCTTGTTACCTTGTAACCTCAACCATTGGAAAGCACTCTTTAGTGGATTTTGGCAATTCTGAAATCTCACTTGATATATTTACCTAGTACGTCACAAACTCAAGAAACTGAACTAGGTAGGCATAGTGGTGCATACACCCCTGTAATTTCCACACTTGGGAAGCTGGGTGAGGCAAGAGGATGGGAAGTTCAAGGCCAGCCAGGATTCCACTGTGTGAACCCTGCCTGCCTAACCACCATCTCCCCCCAACAACAAAAAAAAAAATTGCCTGAGATTTTTTTATTGTTTTCCCTGGCAAGTGTTTTGACCTGTGTCCAGTGTCAATGTGTTTAAGCTTGTGTGCCCAAGCTTGTAAGAGTTTAAAGAATTAGCTTGTAACTCCTTCGTGATTGGGCAGGATCCTAAGGATGATTTTGGTTCTAAAATGCAGAGAGTGCTCTCAAAACAGGCTTTTCATAGATCAAACTAAATCTTCATTCAAGGGAGTTTAACCTTGCTTGTAAGTATTTTACAGATTCTGCACTTTGCTTAACAACCTAGTCTAGCAGGCATTAAAAGAATTTGGGAGGGCGGTTCCCCCACATGCATTAAACCACCATATCGCAGCTCGAAAGTACCTAGTAACAGGATATAAAGAAGCTTGTACAATTGTATATAGATCACTCAGGCCTATCCAGGAATCACAGAAAGGGACTTGGAATCCCACAGGGAAGTAAAAGCTCCAGGTGTTGTTTTCCTAGTAATGTCTAGAATAGGTCATTCATCTGTGACTCATTTGTTTAGGTAGGAAAACAGGAACTTTGAAAAAAAAATCTTTTGACAAAAGAAACTTAAGATACTGTGACTTTGACCTGCTTTGCTTTGAACATGACTTACCAGTCAATACAAGAGTGCATCAGTGGAGGCCCAGCTGCACCTAGAGTACCACTTATAAAACTGCAAGAGGGTGAGTTTTCATGTGGTGTTTGAAATTGGCACTCTTGAAATCTCACTTGATATATTTACCTAGTACACCACAAACTCAAGAAACTGAACTAGGTAGGCATAGTGGTGCATACACACCTGTAATTCCCACACTTGGGAGGTTGGGTGAGGCAAGAGGATGGGAAGTTCAAGGCTAGATCAAGTCCCGTGAAGTTCAGAGTTTTGATTCCTTAAACCAAGCAGCCCTTGGAAACATTTGCTGCTGCTTCCTGCTAGACTTTACGCAGCCTTCCGACTCCTACATTTGCCTGATGGCACAAAACAAGGTTGTTTTGGCTACAGAAAAGAGAAAGTTGGCCCCTAGTTTGCAACCCTCAGCCTGTGCTAAGCATGAACCTCATTGATTTCTGACATGTTAGTGAAGCTGGATGCTGGTGGTGCCAACCAGGTTTTGTTTGCTCTCTCATAGGTATGGTTTTGTGGAGTTTGATGATCTGCGAGATGCAGATGATGCTGTTTATGAACTGAATGGCAAAGACCTCTGTGGTGAACGAGTCATTGTTGAGCATGCCCGAGGCCCACGTCGGGATGGCAGTTATGGTTCTGGGCGCAGTAAGCATTTGAAGGACATATTTGTATCAGTAGCTTCTGTTATAAATGCTAATTTTTAGATTATTTTAATGTTTTATTTAAAGGTACAGATATTTAAGTGGTTTCTATATGATTATATCTTTTAAAATAAAAAATTTTAATACTTGATGGCATGAATTTAATACTTTTTTTACATTACACAATTTTTTATTAAATTGTTTATTCTACATTCCAATCGCCATTCCCCTCCCTCCTCCCAGTCCCACCCTCCCAGTTTTAATACTTTATAATGTTTAATGATGTGTTTGTTTTCCTCTGTAATGCAATTTGACATATATTTAACAAAGACCTCAATTTTAATTAAAAGACTTCTTTGAGGCTTAGATGACCAGCCTGTTCCATTTGCAGACTTGGTCACTTCTTGAGTGGCCCCTAGCTGACCAGCAATAGGAAGCCATGCAGTGACCACAGTCATACTCATACAGGTCTTATGGAGTGGTGAGGCTCTCTTAGATACAGATGGGGTTAGCTGAGATAGATGCCTGCATCTTTTTTTAAAAAATATTAAATACTCACAAAAATCTTAATCACTATGGGTAATAATAGAAACTGATTTAATAATTTGCTTTTTCTAAATTGTCAAATTGTTGTTTTTTTGTTTTTTTGTTTTTTTTTTTTTTTTTTTGGTTTTTCGAGACAGGGTTTCTCTGAATATCTCTGGCTGTCCTGGACTCGCTTTGTAGACCAGGCTGGCCTCGAACTCACAAAGATCCGCCTGCCTCTGCCTCCCAAGTGCTGGGATTAAAGGCGTGCGCCACCACCGCCCGGCACTGTTGTATTTTTTTAATTTATACATGCTAATTTAAAATATAAACATTAGCCGGGTGTGGTGGTGCGCTCCTTTAATCCCAGCACTTGAGAGGCAGAGACAGGTAGATCTCTGTGAGTTCAAGGCCAACCTGGTCTACAGAGTGAATCCAGGACAGCCAGGGCTACACAGAGAAAGCCTGTCTCAAAAAATAAAACCAAACAAATAAAAAATATAAATATCAGTTGGTGAATGTATGCCTATAACTTATTAAATTTTCATGTTTAAACTCTAGAATTAAAGGTGAAGCTGTTATATGCTGCTGTTTGGAGGGGGAGATTAAGTTACATATTATAAGAGTGTACTGTATCTCTTCTTACACTATATAATCTTGTCTGTTTGAACCTTCTAAAGGTGGATATGGTTATCGAAGAAGTGGTCGGGATAAATATGGTCCTCCTACTCGAACAGAGTACAGACTTATTGTGGAGAATTTGTCAAGTCGATGTAGCTGGCAAGACCTAAAGGTTTGTACCTCATTAACTTTGTCAGCTAAAGTTGGGCATCCTCTCATAGACATACAGGCAAAACACCAATCCACATAAGAAAATAATAAAAGACCTAGGGTTGGGTTTGTCTGTAGCTTGGTGGTGGGCACTTACCTGGCAGATGTGCATAGGGCTCTGGACTGAAGCTCAGTACCACAAGAATAAACAAATTAAGTTCTGGTGCTGCTTTGTGGTGCTGGCAACTAAACTCAGGTCCTCTGGAAGAGCAGCTGCTGCTCTTAGCGACAAGCCATGGCTCCAGTTCCAAATAATAGATTTTAAATGTTAGATCCCATTAATTTTTTTAATCTTTTTACATCCTTATTAATAGCTAATATTTTATTTTCTTTTTTGTTTTTTTCGAGACAGTGTTTCTCTGGGTAGCCCTGGCTATCCTAGAACTCGCTCTGTAGACCAGCCTGGCCTCAAACACAGAGATCTGCCTGCCTCTGCCTCAGATGCTGGGACTCAAGGTGTGTACCACCACCACCTGGCTATAGCTAGTATTTTCTACACCTAGGAGCCTTTAGACTTTCTATTTTTTGTTTTATTTTTTTTAAGATTTTTCACGACAGAGTTTCACTGTGTAATGGCCCTGGCTGTCCTGGAACTCACAGAGATCCACCTATCTCTGCCTCGTGAGTGCTGGGGTTAAAGCCATGTGCCACCATGCCCAGCCTGCTTTAGACTTTTAAAATAAAAATTTGTTAATAATTCTGAAACTGACCCTGGTGATGCAGTCCTGTGATTTTAGCTACTCCGGAGGGTCAAGTGCAAGGCCTGCATAAACTAAAGAGTGAGTTCATGGCCAGCCTAGACAACTTAGCTTTAACTTTAAGAAAAAGCAAAGAGCATTTGGGCACATTGATGCAGGCCTTTAATACCAGCACTCAGGATTCAGAGGCCAGAGATCTCTACCCAGCCCTCTCTCCCTTTTTATTCAGGGCAAGGAGAGAGTTGAGACAGTTTCACTGTGATTGGTTGGTTGGTTGGTTTTGGGTTTTCAAGACAGGGTTTCCCTGTGTAGCCCGGGCTATCCTAGAACTCACTCTGTAGACTAGGCTGGCCTCCAACTCAGAGATCCACCTGCTGTACTCTGGGACATGTCTTTTTCAGTCTCTATTAACCCTCCCCAACTTTGCTTCATTAAAACATAATTCCATACTGGATTCTTGCTGCCTCTGTTCCCTAATGGAATACCTCACTGACCGTGAGCAATTAACAACTTTGTGGTAATTTACTGTCCACATCTGTAAGACGGGTATGGTTATATCTGCCTATGTAGTTACAATAAGGAGTAAGCACTTAAAACACTATTAAACATTCGCTATGTCAAGCCGGGCGGTGGTGGCGCACGCCTTTAATCCCAGCACTTGGGAGGCAGAGGCAGGCGAATCTTTGTGAGTTCAAGGCCAGCCTGGTCTACAAAGTGAGTCCAGGACAGCCAAGGATACACAGAGAAACCCTGTCTCGAAAAACCAAAAAAAAAAAAAAAAAAAAAAACATTCGCTATGTCAGCTGCTCTTAGGAGCTATCTTGTTAGCCATCGCTAATTTGGAAATGTGGCTAGCTGAAATAAAGTAGTGACACTGGGGCTGAAGAGGTGGGTAAGAGAATTTGCTGTTCTTGAGAGGATTTGCATGCCCACATGGCAACTCAAAACTCTCAGTAGCCAGGCATGATGGTGCACACATTTAATTCTAGCACTCAGGAGGCAGAGGCAGGCAGATCTCTGTGAGTTTGAACAAACCTCTGTACTTCTAATTCCAGGGGACCTGAGACCCTCTTCTGGCCTCTTGAGAGCACCAGGCATGCATGTGGTACACAGACACACATGCAGGCAAACGCTCATTCACATAAGATAAAAATTTTAAAGATAGTAGACTGGTCAGCTTTTCCCCAGTCATCTTCTCTCCATTTTGTCGTGGCGGTCCCACCATAGTCTAACCATGAGAACACATGCACTTAAGCATGTTCCAGTTTGGATGGCTCCAGCCTTTTATCCAGAGCCCATACTTATACAGATAGTTCAAATAAAACGTTTCTGTACAGAGGCATTCTTGATTGGTTTGTGAATAATGGCCTAAATCTGGATATAACCTGCACTCTTGACAATTGAGAAACCCTCAGAAATATGCAGGAACGGGGACTAGAAGATTGAGTATGTTAAGACACACTGACAGACATGCTTGTGACGTAGCAAATAGGGAAATGACACAAAGTGACATATTCAGTGTTTACAAATTCAGGACAGAACTCAGACAACAGATGTCTATTAAGTGTGTGTTATGTTCTAACAACTGGGAAAGTAGCCGAGGCCTACATCTTTCATTCAAACTCACTCCCATCCCATCAGGTCTGGTTCTGCTCTTCAGACCACACTGACTCCTGAGAGAGAATGAGGACAGAGTTGTATGGCTGTGGAGGGACATGGACTGTTTCTGCCATTTGCACCACAGCTTCACTTGCCTTCTGCACTTTTAACTTGTGTTTTTTTCTTTAGGATTACATGCGTCAGGCAGGAGAAGTGACGTATGCAGATGCTCATAAGGGACGCAAAAATGAAGGGGTGATCGAGTTTGTGTCTTACTCTGATATGAAAAGAGCTTTGGAAAAGTTGGATGGAACTGAAGTCAACGGCAGAAAAATCAGATTAGTTGAAGACAAGCCAGGTTCTAGACGGCGCAGGTCTTACTCCAGAAGCCGGAGTCACTCAAGGTACAGTTGACAGACATATTGAGAATCAGGCACTCTAAGTAGGTCACTGACGAGCGTGGACAGCCCACTCCTGTTCTCTTGATGGCTTCTCATAGCGTGATTCCACGTGCTTCAGCAACTCAGAACTTTGAACTGTTTATTTGTGAAGCTCTTGAACTCTTACATCACAACTGCAAACAGAAGTAAAGTCCTTTTTCTGAGACAGCACTCAGTAGCCTCTCACCTTTCTTCTGGGGAGCTGAGTCATAAACTAGGCTAGAAGTACATGCGGCCAGGGTGCCTGGGCTTACTCCTCCCGATAAACAGCTCTGACCTAAGCCTGAGCTGGGCAGTGGGAGTGCATGGTTTTTAATCCCAGCACTCTAGCCAGGAGTTAGAGGTAGGTGAATCTTTATGAGTTAAAGGTAAGCCTGGCCTACAGAGCAAGATCTAGGACAGCTAGGGCTACACAGAGAAACCCTGTGTCAGAAAACCAGGAAGGGGGAGGGGGACATGAGTAGAGAACAGCAGGTTTACCAGGCATTTGTGAACAAGAGAGATCTGACCCCTGTAACAAGTGGCTTTTTTTTTTAAGTCACTCTACTTATTTTATTGTGCTTAAAACCTCTACCTCGCCGGGCGGTGGTGGCACACGCCTTTAATCCCAGCACTTGGGAGGCAGAGGCAGGCGGATCTTTGTGAGTTCGAGGCCAGCCTGGTCTACAAAGTGAGTCCAGGACAGCCAAGGATACACAGAGAAACCCTGTCTCGAAAAAACCAAAAAAAAAAAAAAACCTCTACCTCCCTTCCACCCCTTGTTCCTTCCAACCCCCAACACTAGGTGGGAGAGAAAGCAGGTTAAAGATGAAAGGGCCAGCCGGTGGTGGTGGCGCACGCCTTTAATCCCAGCACTCGGGAGGCAGAGGCAGGCGAATCTTTGTGAGTTCAAGGCCAGCCTGGTCTACAAAGTGAGTCCAGGACAGTCAGGGATACACAGAGAAACCCTGTCTCGAAAAAAAACAAAAAAAAAAAGATGAAAGGGCCATAGTTCTCTTTAGGCTACTTCCTGCTGATTAGGATCATTGGGTTCTTTGGGGTAATACCAGTCTCAGAAGAAGTCAGCAAACCAGGAGACAGCAGCAGGAAGAACAAGCAGCAGTTTGGGAGAGCACCAACACCCAGGAGAGCAGCAACTGCTTTCTTTTTTTTTTTTTTTTTTTTTGGTTTTTCAAGACAAGGTTTCTCTGTGTAGCCCTGGCTGTCCTGGACTCACTTTGTAGACCAGGCTGGCCTTGAACTCGCAAAGATCCGCCTGCCTCTGCCTCCCAAGTGCTGGGATTAAAGGCATGCGCCACCACCGCCCGGCTAGCAACTGCTTTCTTATTTGGAGCTCTTTCTTTCTTCTTTGTTGAGCCTCTTTTCTCCTACTTCTTTGTAGACCACCTTTTTCCTCCTTTGTAAGCCCCCTTCTCCTTGGGCTCTGGCTTTTTATCCTCTCTCCCAAAGTCCCCTGAGTTAAACTTGCTCTTCTGGCTAAGCCAGGCCCCTGCTAGCTCATGAGACAGTTAATACTTTACACCTGTATCTTAAGCAGCCTCACACCTGACATTAAACAAAAACATTCTCATAGTTGGTTATTTTAATAAACTGGTACCACAGACCCCTGCCCTCGCTGGAGAAAAGAGGCAGTGAACAAGTGATGGCCATTGTGAGCTAGCACAGCTAATCTGGGGGTCAGTGAGGGTCCTCATTAGACAGAGCTGCTCATAGGGCTGCAGGTGATGGGTAGATGGGGCTGTCTCTATTAGGTCTTTCAGAAAGGCCTGAGGTAAAGATGAGTTTTCCAGAGTAGAGATGCTGCAACTTTGCATTTGTGTTGAAGTTTTCCCACCGTTTAGATTACAAATTGCATGGAGTGCTACCTGCTTGTGTCCTATGACCTCAAGGCTAGGCCTTGTGACATTACACACAGGACATATTTCAGCAAGGCTGCAGCATTAGTGGTACTCTGTACCTAGCTCCTGGCCCAGCGTCAGTAGAATCTGTATGAGTGTTAACTGTGCTGAGCAGGGTCAGCAGCAACAAAGGAGATCTTCAGATGACTCTGGATGAGTGGGGGGCCGAGGTCAGGATTTTGGCACTCAGGTTGATTTGGTCAGCTGTCATCAGAAGTCCTGAGATTTCAATCTCCTGCCTTTTGTTTCATGCAAATGCACTTTACTACTTTCCCATACCTTTCCTTGTGGTCAAACCTAAAAGTTGAAAGACCAGTTTGTGAATGGTATTCTGTCTTGTTTTCTTTTCTTCCTTTATACATATCACATACTATATACTTACATTGCATTAAAGACACTGTAAGTCACCAAATATCCAAGCCATATTCATATTTACCCAGTTGCTCCATGGGTGTCTTTATGCTGGAGTGTTTCCTGGCCAGGATCCAGCTGAGTCGTGCAGCAGAAGGTTGTTAAGTCTCTAGCCTGGAACACTGGCACCTCCCATCTGACTCTGGCACTGGGATAACAAGCATGCACCATTGTGCCCAGCTACTACATGGAGCCAGGTGGTTTTTGATCGAAGGAATGTCTCGGTTGACTCTTAGCAGTCTCTTTTTTATATAATTAAAATTCTTTGTGTGGGGGTGTTTTGCCTGCATGTGTGTCTGTATTATGTGTGTACCTGATACCTGCCAAGACTAGAAGAGGTCTGGGCATCAAACCTGGGCCCCCTGCAAGAGTAGCAAGTGGTCTTAACTGTTGAACCATCTCTCCAGCTCCTCTAAACAGTCTTTTATTGGCAATCTTTTTCTCTTTTTCTAAATTTTATGTGTATGGTTATTTTGCTTTGCGTGTATATCTCTGTCCTATGTCGTGTGCGTGCCTGGTATTTGCTGAGGTCAGAGGGACATTCTGGATCCCCTGGAACTGGGGTTACAGATGGTTATGAGTTATGAGCCACCAGTTTCCAAGTTGAACCCAGGTCCTCTGCAAGAACAAGTGCTCTTAACCACTGAGCAAATCTCCAGCCCTTTATTGGCAATAAAATTTTATTTTTCTAACCTGTTTGTGGTTGTACACATCTTTAATCCCAGAACTCAAGAAGTAGAGGCAGTTGGATTTCCATGAGTTGAGGCCAGCCTAGTCTACCAAGTCCCGGCCAAGGTTAGTGAGACGTTATTTCAAAAGTTTACTGGTTTTTTGCTTCTCTCCATAGGTCTCGCTCTCGAAGCAGACATTCCCGGAAGAGCAGAAGCCGAAGTGGCAGCAGCAAAAGCAGCCGCTCAAAGAGCCGCTCCGGATCCAGGTGGGCCTAGCGCTTCCCTTCCGCAGCCTCCTTCCGTGTACTGTGCTGAATCCCACATGCCCTGTGCCCTCCTCACTTCCTGACTTGGAAAGTGTCCAGTCACTGTCACCGAGCATCTTTGCCTTCCAGGTCAGGTTCCCACTCCCGCAGCAAGAGCCGTAGCCGCAGCCAGAGCCGCAGCCGCAGTAAGAAGGAGAAGAGCCGGAGCCCCAGCCCAGACAAGAGCCGCAGCAAGAGTAAAGACCACGCAGAAGACAAGCTCCAGAACAACGACAGTGCTGGCAAAACCAAGAGCCGCAGCCCCAGCCGCCGCGACAGTAAAAGTCGGAGCAGGAGCCAGGAGAGGAGAGCAGAGGAAGAGAAGCGAAGGAGTGTGAGCAGGAGTCACAGCCAGGAGAAGAGCCTCCTCAAGAGCCGGAGCCGAAGCCACAGCAAAGCAGGGAGCCGGAGCCGGAGCCGCAGCAAAAGCAAAGACAAGCGAAAGGGCAGGAAGAGAAGCAGGGAAGAAAGTCGAAGTCGGAGCCGCAGCAAAGGTGAGCACAGCAGAAAGCATCATGGCAGCAAGCGGGACAGCAAGGTCAGCAGCAGCAAGAAGAAGAAAGAGGACACCGACCACTCCCGGTCACCATCCCGCTCGGTATCAAAGGAGCGTGAACACGCCAAGGCAGAGTCTAGCCAGAGGGAAAGCCGGGCTGAGGGTGAGAGCTCCGGCCCCAATCCAGAGCCCCGGGCCAGGTCAAGATCCACTTCCAAATCCAAACCTAGTCTCCCGGTAGAGTCGCGCTCTCGGTCCAAGTCTCCATCCAGGTCTGCTTCCAGGTCACCCTCCCGGTCTAGATCTAGGTCCCACTCAAGGTCCTAACTGGGTCTGCCACACTGGAACTGCCGAGAAGTCTTTTGTACATGTTGGTAGCCGTAGCACAAGAGTGAAGTAGAACACGCGTCACTGCTGTACATTTAACTCCCTAATGGTGTGTCTCCAATTGTTCAATCTCAGTGCTTCCTTGGTACCTCCTCCCGGCGCCAGGCCTTCCCGTCCACTGAAAAGCAGTTCCTCAAACCTCCCTTTACTCACAGTAGGACATCCAAAAGCCTTGGCTTTCAGGCCTGGCCATGGCTAAAGGGAGCTCGGCACCCAAATGGCTTCTCAGGCTGGAATGATGGCATAGGTAGGTGTGGTGAGTTCAACTGTTCTGCCCTTGAATCGATGCCCTTTGATGTGTGCCACGTAGTGAAAGTGCAAGTCTTCAGTCTCCTACCACTTTGGTTTCCTATTTCTGGACTTAACAACGTTGTGAATAGCACAGTCAAGAGAAGTTGATACCTGCATAGCCCATAGGAAGTAAACTGTAGAGCTCCATATTCTGGTATTGTGATTATATTGTTTTATATTAAAAAAAAGAATTTTTTTTAATTTTATTTTTCCCCGTCTTGCAAAGTATAGTGACCCCTGTTTCCATTAAATTTGAATAAAGACTATTTTTGCTTGACAAAATTTCACCATGCTTGAATTTGGCATTTTGTGATGTGTCATCTGTCCTGCTGTTTTCCCTGTGGTGGGAAGCAATACTTCCCAAAGGACTTTCTCACACAACACAGTGAAGGCAAGTCCCTAGAGCTTGTGATTCTGAGGTTCTCTTGAGACATTTGTGGTCAAGCTGAGGAGAAATGAGGCCGTTTGGAAACAGCATCACCAGTGAGTTCTTCACAAACAGAGTTTGTTCTTCTGTGCTTGTCAGTCTTGTCATGAGTCTACCCCACCATGATCCTCTCATCACCGTAAAATCTGAACTGAAAACCAGGCGAAAGCCGCTGGATTACCTTCTCCCAGTCATTCTTGCACTAATTGTTACATAGCTCAGAAGGTGCCTGAGGTGGTGGCTCCCAGCTGGTGTTGAGGGGCACCTTAGTACGTGTGCCAAGGTGGGAGGAAGAGCTGCTGCGCAGGAATCTGTTGGGATCCCCGTAGAGTTCATCTGTAGACCAGACACTACAGGGGCCCTAGAAATACAAAACCAGACTTGTTTTCTTCCCTTCCCAACACTGGGAGGGCAAGTGTGCCTTCAGCCACTGAGGCTTAGGTTTGGAGACTGGTGCAGGAGGCACACCAGTGAAAGAATTACTGAGCAAAGCCGTGGTGAAAAGCGTAGGCAGTGTGGGTTTGAATGAGCTGTAGGCAAGCCCAGTGGTGATGCCCAGATGAAGGTATGGAAAGGGTCTAAAATACTTGTACTGGAAGGTGCTTGGAAAGCTATGCTTGGTTCCTGCAGACTGGAAGACAGCACCTCTCCATGTAAAATACCAGATGTCAAGCTGGGCAATGGTGGTGCATACCTTTAATCCCAGCACTCAGGAGGCGGAGGCAGGTGGATCTCTGAGTTTGAGGCCAGCCTGGTCTACAGAGTGAGTTCCAGGAATACCCAGAGAAACCTTGTTGGGTTGTGGTGGGGGGGGGGGTGTCAGATTGTATGGATTGTAGTCAGGGCAGTTTTGGGTGGCTGTGGTGGTGAAGCCATCCTGAGCTGGAGAAGTAGTAGGCACATTGGCCCAGTTTGGACCATGGAATCCCCAGAACAGTCTAGGCAGCCAAACCAAAGACCACCCCTGCCCCCAAGACTCCCTTGAACTTTTCATCCCTTTATCTAGGCTCATCCCTTTATCTAGGCTCATCATTATGGCGGCATAACAAAGTAGGGAATCACCTCAATATTGATAATACAGGTCTCCAGGAGGTCATAAAAATACATTGTCTCCAGTAAGGATGGGGACATTTGGGCATTTTAAGTTTGTTTTTTGTTTTTATGTATTTTGCCTACATGTGTGTATGTACACACCATGTGTGTTGCCTAGTGCCTGTGGAGGCCAGAAAAGGCTGTCAGATTCCCCTGGAACTGGAGTTAAGATGATTGTGAGGCACACAAGTACTGTATACTAAATCCAGGTCCTCTGTAAGAGCAGCAAAAATTCATCTATAGTTCATTCTCATAACATTTTTCTATCTCACGTTGCAAGCTTTGTCCCTGTTCCTTTGGCTTTTAAACAGTTCTGTTTCTACAATAAGCTTGTAATGGGCACAGGGAAGTTCTCATTTAGATCTATTGGAACATTGATCTTTAGGTGCAACCATATGAAAATTGTTATGTGCCTGGGTCCCTTAGTAGTAAGTTTTGCTGAAAGTTTCATAATGTGAAGCTCTGAATAAAGACACCCAAGGAAGGTGTGAGGTGTCCTCTTCTGGCTGCAGGGGAAGACACAGACTCATGGCATTATTACCTTGTTCTCATCTCAGTAGCATCTCAGAATCTGTTGTCAGGCCCCCCTATTGCAGCCAAGGAAGCTGCATACAGCGTGCCAGGCAGCCTCTCCAGCATTAGGGTCCTATTTGGAGGTTAGGAAAGATGGTGCTCTTCTCATAGAACACAGCCTACTGTTGTCTGGCCATTTTGGGTGCTGCACCCTCTGCTCTGGCCACGAGCTATTTGATCATTTACTGTCACATAAAAATCACTGGGGACTCGGTGAGACTGAGGTTAAGGTTCTACCCTATGTTGCTTGGCCCACTCAGTCCAGTGCATGAAAGACCCTGGCTGCTGGGAGAAGAAGGCCTGATTTCCAGCACTAGTACTAACTAGGGTAGGTGTGCTTGTGGATAGTAGATCAACCACTTTAGATAAAGATAAAAGCCTAGGCTGCATGTGGTGACACACACCTTTTATCCCAGCACTTGGGAGGCAGAGGCAGGGGGATCTCTGAGTTCAAATCCAGCTTGATGTACAAATCAAGTCTAGGACAGCCAAAACCCTGTCTCAAAAAAAAAATGGAAGCCCAGAGGTAGAGTGCCTCAGGCAGCATGGCAGGTAGGTATGGTGAGTGACAGTTGTACAGCTCCTCTGGTTCTCTTGTAGAATCCTCATCCGTGATAGTTACATGAAGACATGGAAAGTCACATCAAGTAACAGTTGAGATTCAAGTCCCAGTGGAAGTCCAACAGGATTGCCATAGGACTGAGTGCTTTCCTCTGTAAGGCCTGGGGCTGACAAGGCCGCACAATGGGGAGTGCGTGTGTGCAGCTCTCTTTAATCCCCAGATTCCCACTAGGTGGCGGTCGAGAACCAGTTCCCAAGAGCTGTCCTCTGCTTATGCATCAGGTTGCATGCATATTCTTGCTCTCACACACAGTATTTTTTTTCTAAGTTGTAAGTCACTGGGTAGCATGGTACACACCTTTAATCCTACCACTTGAGAGCAAGAGGCAGGCAGGCCTGAGACCTTGTCTCAAGAAAACTACAGTGCAGCTCCACTCACCCTATTGTATTTTATTACATTTACTAATTTTGTGTGAGGAGAATCGTGTGTGCCATGATAAGTGTTCAGAGGAAATCAGTTCTCCCCTCCACCAAGTGAGCCAGGAACTGAACTTAGGTCGTGTGGCTTGGTAGCAAGTGCTTTTTAGCCCACTGAGCCATCTCAACCCCTGCTGTGAAGAGTTTAGTTACTCTTAACATTTGATCCAAAAAAGCCTGCCCAGAAGTCCCATCTGGCCAAGCCCAGGTCACCCACAATGGCAATGACAGAAGAGAGACTCATTTTCATCTCAACAGTGAGAATGGTGTGTACATGCCTTCCTCTCCCACCCCCACCCCAAATATGCAATGGAGGATTTCCAAGAAACAAGGTCACTGCAGTCTGTTCTGGGTTCACACATGCCTCTTTCCATGCCTAGCCTCTGCTCGCCCTGGGGGTGGGGTCTGGGTAGAGGATGGAAAACAAAATAGAAACAACATGGCCAGCAAACAGCACTGACAAGCTATTCTGACACTTGGCCAATACCAGGTCCCATTGTATTGAGATGATTAGAGTGGATCAAAAAGGCAAAATCCAGCTATATGTTTACTATTAGAAACCTATATTCAGCTGGGCTTGGCGCATGCCTTTGATCCTAGCACTTGGGAGACAGAGGCAGGCAGATCTCTAAGTTCAAGGCCAGCCTGGTCTACAAATTGAATCCAGGACAGCCAGGGCTACACAGAGAAACCCTGTCCCAAAAAAAGAAAAGCCACATTCAATAGACCTCAGAAGCTTCATGGTAGAGTGCCAGCCTAGCATACGTGGGCCCTGGGCTTGTTCCCCTCTACCATAATAGGTGTGTGACAAGGAAACTGATAGTGAAGGATGGAGGATGTGCTGTGGCAGCATGAATCAGCAAGCGGGGGCTGGGCATCCCTTTAGTGCTAGCACTGGGGAAGCGGAGGCAGGTGGACCTGAATTTGAGTCCAGCCTGGTCTGCAAATGGAAAGGTTGTAAAGAGATGGCACGGCAGTTAAGAGCACTGGCTGTTCTTACAGAGGACCCAGCACCAACATGGTGGGCCACAGCCACCTGTAACTCCAGTTCCAGGAGATCTGATACTCAGTTGTGACCTTCGTGGGCACCAGGCACACAGTGATGCACAGACGTAAATGGTGGCAAAACAACCATACACACACACACACAAGTGTTTTAATCATGAAAGAGGTCAGCCAGTTGAGATGGTTCCGTGAGTAAAGGCCTGACAGTCTGGAGTTTAATCCCTGGAGCTCAGCGTGGTGGAGGGAGAGAACCCATTCCTGCATATTGTCATTTGACCTCCATATGTATACGCCATTATATATATATATATATATGTATATATATGTATATATATATATATATATTTGACCTCCATATGTATATGCCATAATATATATGTGCCCACATAATAAATGGAATTGGGGGGGGGTTCAAGACAGGGTTTCTCTGTGTAACAGCCCTGGCTGTCCTAAACTCGCTTTGTAGACTAGGCTGGCCTCGAACTCACAGAGATTTCCCTTGCCTCTGCCTCCTGAGTGCTGGGATTAAAAGCATGTGCCCCCACACTCGACCTAATGTAATTTTAAGTAATTTTTAATATGAGAATTTTTAAGATTTTCTGTTTAAGACAGTCTTACTCTTAACACAGGCCAGCCTCCTGAATAGTTGGATTACAGAAGTGAGCCACCAGGCCCAAGTAAGAGAGCTACGGAGCTGAGAAAACGTGAAGGGACTAGGGGTACAGTTCAGTTGGCAGCATGTTTACCTAGCTTGCCTGAAGCCCTGGGTTCTGACTCCAGTGCTGCATAAACACTGGGCATGGAGGAGCATGCCATGATCCCCACACAAAGGAGGTGGATACAGAGATGGTTCCCACATTTTTTGAGGCAAAATGAAACTACAGTTTACCAAAATTGATGACAGGAAGCCAAAGTAGTCCCTAAGTGAAATTTTAGAGTATTGAATCAACACAGCATAAAAAAAGAGTTGGGCAGTGGTGGCGCACACCTTTAATCCCAGCACTCAGGAGGCAGAGGCAGGTGGATCTCTGTGAGTTCGAGGCCAGCCTGGTCTACAAAGTGAGTCTGAGACAGCCAGGGCTACACAGAGAAACCCTGTCTCAAAGAAAAAAACTAAGATGAGTAATTTCTGCCTTAGGGAAAAACAAAAACAAAACACTAAGGGTGGAGATTGGACCCAAAGCAAGCACCAAAAATACAATAAAAATACAAGGTATAAATTAATCTGAAAACAGGAAATTGAGAAAACTAAAAGATGGGTTGGTTTGGGTTTTGTTTTGTTTTCTTTTTTTTTTTCTTTTTCTTTTTTTTGGTTTTTCGAGACAGGGTTTCTCTGTGTAACCTTGGCTGTCCTGGACTCACTTTGTAGACCAGGCTGGCCTCGAACTCACAAAGATCCGCCTGCCTCTGCCTCCCAAGTGCTGGGATTAAAGGCGTGCGCCACCACCGCCCGGCTTTTGTTTTGTTTTCTAAGACTGGGTTTCTCTGTGTACAGTCCAAGCTGGCCTTACACTTGGAGATCTGTTAGCATCTGCCTCGTGAGTGCTGAGATTGAAGGTGTGCGCTGCTGCCATCACCCAGCGATTTTGTTGCTGTTGTTTTAGAAGATCAATAAGTTTGATAAACTGGTCACTGGCTTCAGGACTGAAGGCTGAAAGGACTGCTGCCGGCAGTTCTAGCCCCAGCCCCATTAGTCTGACTCCTGAATGAACTGAACTGAAACAATTTGCCAAGACAACTAAATTGCTCCAGTAGGCCCGTACATATTCAAGCACTCGAGTCAGTTAACCTCCTGAAACCAGGCGTCCAGGCTGCCTGGACAGTACACTACTAAGCCCTGTCAGTCAGACACTCGGGCTGGGGCTGCGGGCTTGGCAGAGTGCGTGCCTGGTCTGTCATTCACAAAGCCCTGGGTTTAGTCCGCAGCACTGCATAGCCTAGCGTGATGACTCAGACCTGCAGTCCCCGTCCTGGGAGCTGAGAGCAGATCATCAGAATCCAAGCTCAGCCCTAGTTTTACAGCAAGCTTGATGCCAGCCTGGGATACCGGAGACTGTCTCAAAAACTTTTTTTTTCCTTTAAAAAAAAAATTGAGATTTTTGTGTGTCATTGTTTGCCTCCATGTATGTCTGTGCGCTGTGTGTGTGCAGTGTCCAGACAGGCCAGAAGAGGGCGCCATATACCGGGGGCTGGAGCTAGGCAGTGGTGAGCCACCATGTCGAAATTGAACCCCAGTCCTGAGGAAGAGCAAGCAGTGCTCTTACCTGCTCAGCCACAGCTCCAGCCTTCAGCTTCTCTTCAAAGGGAATGATAGTCCTAGACCAGCTCTCTCCCATCTTTCAGAGATCGTAAGCGCAGAGCCATTTCTTCCAGAGTGAACTGAGGAGCCCATGTGCTCTTGACTGCTGTCTCTTCTGGCTCCCTCTCTCACTGTGAAGACCAACCTCAGCAGCTGCAAACATTCCAGAAAGCAGTGGCCACTGCTTGGGAGGGACACACAGTTACTGCGAAGAGCCCCCTCAGGGCCTTGATCTTCAGGGACCCAGAGCTCAGACTCTTTGGAAAAGGACAGAGGAGGCTCTGGGTTGGCAGATGGGGAAATAGAAACTGGCTGCTGGCTGCGCAGTTCTGGAACACTGTCAAGGGTGTTACGGTAGTTGCCCCCACACCCTCAGGTCTGCAGATGCTCTCTTCCCCATCCACGTGGTCACGGAGGAGAAATTATTCAAGTCACAAATATATCTACAGGGTGTGCATGAGGACAGGTGTTTGATCGGCCCTCAAGCCCAGAAAGATGAAGCGTGAAGCGTGGTTAGAAACAGGGATGTCAGACAGGCGGGCGGGATGGTCAGTGGAGACCGCTGACCTGAGTTCAAATCCCGGAGGCTACAGTGGAAGAAGAGAGTATGCTCCCACAGGTGCATACACAGACAAGTAAATGCTGTCCAAAATTTTTGTTTGTTTGTTTGTTTTTTGGTTTTTTGAGACAGGGTTTCTCTGTGTAACAGCCCTGGCTGTCCTGGACTTGCTTTGTACACCAGGCTGGCCTCGAACTCACAGAGATCCTCCTGCCTCTGCCTCCCAAGTGCTGGGATTAAAGGCGTGCGCCACCACGCCCGGCTCCCAAAATTTTTTTTTTTTTAAGAAAAAGATATCAAAAGAAATTGTGTGGTGTCTGAGTGAGGGTTTCTACAGTTACGACCAAAAGCAACGTGGGGAGGAAAGGCTTTAATTCCGCTTACAGCTTTTAAGTCCATCTGAGAGAAGTCAGGGCAGGAACCTGGAGGCAGGAGCTGATGCAGAGGCCATGGGGGGTGCTGCTTACTGGCTTGTTTCTCATGGCTTGCCAGCCTGTGTTCTTATGGAACCCAGGACCACCAGCCCAGCAGCAGCACTGCCTACAGTGTGCTAGGCCCTCGACATCTGTCATTTACCAAGAAGATGCGCCACAGGCTAACCCAGTAGGGCCATTTTCTCAGCTGAGGTTCTCTTTTCTCAAGTGAGTCTAGCCCATGTCAGGTTGACATTAAAGGCAGCCGCCACAGCTGGTGTCTGGTTCTTTTCTTTCATTTGTTTGTTTTTGAGACAGCCCTGACTGTTCTGGAACTCACTCTATAGCCCAGGCTGGCCTCGAACTCACAGAGTTCCACCTACCTCTGCCTCCTGAGTGCTGGGATTAAAGTCGTGCGGCACCACACCTGGCTAAACAAGCCAACTTTTAAATATACAAGGAAATATCACACCCCCCCCCAAAAAAAAACCCCAAGAACATTCAACACAATAATAGAAATCCAAGTGAAATCTATTTTCTAGAGATTGAGGTAGTATGAAAACAAATGAACGCACAAGGTCAGCTGCTGGCTGCCAAAGGGACAAAGACAACAGATAGCAAGGTGGCTTTTGTTTTATTTCTCACTCTAATTATTTTACTAGACTTAATACCTCTACCTTCTTTCCAAACCTTGTGCTTCCTCCCTTCCAACTCTCCAACCCTAGGTGGAACAGAAAGAAGGTTAAAGGGAAAAGGACGGAGTTCTCCTTGAGCTTCTTCCTGCTGAGTAGAGTTGTCGGTTCTTTGGGAGCAATACCAATCTCAGGAGTCACAATATTGAATTGGAGCCCAACCAGGCTGTATGAGACCCTTCCGAGAAAGAAAGAGAAAAAGAAAGAAGGAATCATGGAAAGTCATCAGATCCAAGTTAATGTGTGGCAAACAGCACAATGGTTTGTGCCAAAAGCCCTTAATAGAAATAGTTTCTACCCCTCCCCTCCTAAGGTCCCAATGACAAACCCAGGGATGACTCCACCAAAGTTCACTCTGGGGAGCCAAAGTGTTTATTGGGCTTCTTTAAGAAGAAAAGAGTGGCCGGGCGGTGGTGGCGCACGCCTTTAATCCCTGCACTTGGGAGGCAGAGGCAGGTGGATCTTTGCGAGTTCAAGGCCAGCCTGGTCTACAAAGTGAGTCCAGGGCAGCCAGGGCTACACAGAGAAACCCTGTCTCGAAAAAAAAAAAAAAAAGAAGAAGAAGAAAAGAGTGGGGCTGGAAAGATGTCTCAGCAGTTAAGAGCACTGGCTGTTCTTCCGAAGGACCGGGGTTCAAATCCCAGCACCCACATGACCGTTCACAGCTGTCTGTAATGGCTGGGCGTGGTGCCGCATGCGCCTTTAATCCCAGCATTTGGGAGGCAGAGGCAGGCTGATCCCTGTGAGTTAGAGGCCAGCCTGGTCTACAAAGTGAGCCCAGGACAGCCAGGGCTACACAGAGAAACCCTGTCTCGAAAAACCAAAAAAAAAAAAAAAAAAAGAGGAAGAGAGTGGTTACCCACAGGGTATGGGTGCCCCTCCCCCAGCAGGCTGCACCTGGAAAGCCTTTACCTAGAAGTCGTGAGGGCTTCCGCCATAGAACCAACACGAATGGAGCGCCCGTCCAACCCTCTTCCAGGCCACATACCGCAGGCCCTGGATAGTTAGGACAAACTGGCACACAATGGGCGGTAGGGAAAGACTGGATACTCAGGTGATGGTCCAAGACCCTCCACCCTTATGCGAAAGGTTGGAAACAGTCAACAAGACCAGCGAGCATCTTTTGCGAGGGGCACAGCGCAGAAAGCCTCAAATGGCAGTTCCTTGTCTAGGAGGACAATCACAACACTCTCCACCCCTTCCCTAGGTCTTACATCTTCCCCCTGCCCCTTCCATAAGGGTCCCTGGGCCTTGGCGGGGTGGGCATAAACGGCTGACTCTTCTCCGACTCAAGCCAGACACTGAGCCCTCATGTCCTTTCCTGTCTCTAGAACACGAACACGACTGTTGGCAAGTGTTGGGTTGGTTTGTTTTTTCCCCCTCTTATTATGAAACACAAATGAGGAAATGGACAAAAACAGATGGGAAAATGTCCCGGGGACATGGGTAATAATAACCTACGATTGTAAACACACTTGTGAGAGGCACTTTAGCTGGCACGTCGTTTACCCCAATCAAGAGCAGTTGCTTCTCCACGGAGCCTGTGACTCCCTCCCTGCTCACAGGGCTTTGCCTGATTTCCCTGAGCCAGATGTAACTCACCCCCTGTGGAGCGGGCCTTCCGCCCAATCAGAAAGCTCCTTTCATCCATAACCGCGGGCAGCTGGCACATCTGGCTGGCACTATCCACTGTGAAGAATGCAGGACCCACAACTGGATACGTCTTTAGCCCTTAGTTCCTCTCCAGCACAATTTCTAGCAACTTCTGGCACTAAGGAGTTAGCTCGCTGGGAGGGGAAACGTCGGTCCCCTCCTAGATTTACTTCTACTCCAAGTAGAAGTAAAGGCCAGGATCCTAACCTCAGCAACAGGGTCTCACCGTCAGCTCCGAATGCAATCAACAACTGTGGCCATGCCCTGTGTTGTTTTAATGGCCTTCCGTAGGCAACAACTCCTAGGAGGGTAACCCATTCCTAGCACTGAGAGTCCCAATTAACCATCTTGTGGCTTCTGGGAGCACCCGTGTTACCTTCTGGGCACCCTGGCGGTTACAGGTGCGGGACATCCCAATTTCACAGTTACTTTGGTGGGCATCACCCAACCATAAAGTTCTCGAGAGTTCCACTTTGCTCCCCCAGGCTTGCTTCTTCAGCTGTACCCACAGGTCTTTAGCTGAGTCCCCAAATGGGGAAAACACTCAAGGGTGAGGATTATACTACCTAGCTACAGTACCTGGACCCTCTTCATCTTTTTGGCTCCCTGGCCCCAGAAAAACCCACAGCAGGCCAACACCTGCATCTCTCCTCTTTCATCCAATTTAGCAGCTAAGTACAGTACAGAGGCGCCAACCTCATACCCCTTTTTGGCTGTAATTCCTTCCTTACACCTGCACTCTTCCTCCAGGCTGCCCCCTCCATAGATCTCTGATTACCAACAGCAGCAGCCCTTCTGTAGATGTTCCCTGGCACCTCCGCTCCTACTGCACTACTCCCAGGCACCCAGGGCTTTGCAGCTCTGTAGTTCTGGAGGAGAGCCCACCCATCAGGCAGGGGAGCCCCCGACAGCCCTGCCCTGGTGGCCCCACCTTAGTTACATATCTCACTACACGGCACTTGCCCACACCTCTGCCGCTCTCCCCACAAACCCTGTAGGGACAAACCACCATGTCAAAATGTTCTCTGCATCCCTCTGCCTCCTCCTCCTTCCCCACCCCGTTCAACTTCATCTGTCCCATTCCCCGTATCAGGAACACCATTGCTCTTCCCAAACTTGTCCTTAGTTTTTCCTATCCTAATGACTATGTCAAGTGTTCCTAAAATCTCTCCCCCGGGCGAGACAAAGCAATGTCTACCCTTCTCTTAAGGTCCCAGTGACAAACCGAGGCAGGACTCCACCAATGTTCCCTGTATAGCCAGTGAGTTCGTCGAGCTTCTTTAAAGAGCACAGGTGAAGGGTGTAGGAGTGTGGCACTTCTCCCCAACAGACAACCCCTGGAAAGTCTACCCAGCAGTAGTACCGGTCAGGCACAAGCACATCTGGGATGATCCTTTTCGAGGGGACCAGCTGAATGCCTTAAAATGGCAGTTGTTTGGTCCAGTTGTTATCCAGGGGACAGTAATGCAACAGTGATTGACTCCAGCTATGAACAGAGGTGAGCTACGTATGGGTCTCCTCAGAGTGTGGTGGTGGATACCTTAACAAAGCCAGGCTGTCTGTGCTAACCAGTGTCCAAAACCAGCTGAGCTGTTGAACTTTCCCTCTCCTAATCTCAGAACTGTTTCATTTTGTTTTGAGACAGGGCCTCACTATGCAGCCCAGGCTGGTCAGGAACCCACAGAGACCCACTTGCTTTGCCTCTTGAGTGCTGGGATTAAGGCCTGAGCTACTAAGCCTGGCTTTCAAACTTTTTATTTATTTAGAGACAGCTTCACATTCTGTAGCCCAGGCTGCCGTGGTACTCACTATATAACCCAGATGGCCTCTAACCCATGGCAACCTCCTGCTTCAGCATTCTGACTGCTGGGGTTACATGTGTGAACTGCCATGTCTGGCTCTTGTCAACTGGACTGACAATCATGTAGAAAAACACCTCTGGGTATGTGTGAGGATGAAAGGGTGTTTTCAGAAAAGCTCCTGAAGAGGGAAGAGTTCACCCAGAATGTAGGTGGCACCATTGCATAGGTTGGGGTCTGGGAAAGAAGGAACTAGGGAACCGGAGCTGAGCCCCAGCACTCATCTCTCCCGGCTTCCTGTCTGACAGACACAATGTAGCCAGCTGCCTCACACTGCTGCCAGGATGAACCCAGCCTGCATCCTTAAATTGTGAACAAAAGCAAACCCTGAAGATACTTCTGCCAGACATTTTGTCGAAGCAGAGGGAAAAGCGGCCCACCCACTTTAACACTCTGAAGTCTGAGATTAGGGGTTGGCAAATCATAACCCATGGCTGAAGGAGCCTGCTGCCCACTGACCATGGCCTGTGGGCTCAGAAGGGTTTCAGCATTTTCAAATGCTCGGAGGTAAAAGAAAGCCACACCAAGTCAAGTCAGGTCCACTCTGGGCCCAGCCACGTCTGTCTGCCTAGGGCTCGTCTGAGTTAGGTTGGAAAGTTCTCAAAGCTAAAATATTTACTGAGCAGAGCTGGCAGCATTGTGTGGTTAGTCAACCAGAGCCTCTACACCACACTGAGAACACCAAAAAGAAAGGAGAAGGAAAAAATTAAAATAGGGAAATTTACACATGATACATCCAGAAAAGAACAACTTTATTACAATTGGCAGAGCCCACAGCACCCTCCATTCCCCATGCCAGCAATGGAATTCAGTGACATAAGATAATGATACCCCAATGAAGCTGATTTAAAAAAAAAAAGATTTATTTCAATTTATGTGTGTGCCTAGCGTCCAAAGAGGTCCGAAGAGGCTGTTGGATTCCCTTGGAGATAGAGTTACAGACACTTGTGAGCCAAACTGGACCTGGGTCTCCTGCACAAGCTCTGAAGTGCTGGACCATCTCTTTTTAATGAAGCTGTTTTTTTAAGTGTGAGGAGGTTCGGTGGCTGTGTGTGTGTGTAGAAAAAAAAATGGCTAATTCAATTATTTAACCAGTATTTATATTCTCTTTAATTGGTTCAGCGGTGTTAATCCTTAACCTGCCATTATAAATGAATACACATCGACACCACAGGATTTTAACAAGCCTTGGCTTGAATTGTGCAATCCTAGCCCATCTAAGCTAGCTCATAATTCTATTACCCAAATATGACCCCATATATACATATGTCCCTTTGGGCTATTATTTTCCACGCTATGGCGATGTTCCAAGCCACGTGGAATAATCTTCTTTAATCTACCCCATGGTGTGTCCTCCTTGTTTGCTCCTGGCTTCTCTCCCGAGGCTTCTTCTTCCCAAGATGCTCTCTCTCTCTCTCTCAAAAAGTCCACACAACTTAGTCCTTCCTACCTCCATCTTTGCCCAATCGCTAGGCCTCAGCATTTATTTAACCAATCAGAGACAATTAAGTAACAGACAGCAAACAGGATCATTTAACATTTAGAATGCTTAACACCACCCCATCATTTCCCTCCTTTTGTCTAATAAAAAGGCTAAAATTTTTAATTCATAGTAAAAACAATAACAACAAATATGAAACAATCAAGAAAACCATATATAAAAGGTACACATATAATGTTTAGTCTATTTGTATCAGGCAATCTTTTTTTTAAAGATTTATTTATTTATTATGTATACAATGTTCTGTCTGAAGTCGGGCAGTGGTGGCGCACGCCTTTAATCCCAGCACTTGGGAGGCAGAGGCAGATGGATCTTTGCGAGTTCGAGGCCAGCCTGGTCTACAAAGTGAGTCCAGGACAGCCAGGGCTACACAGAGAAACCCTGTCTCAAAAAAAAAAAAAAAACAATGTTCTGTCTGAAGTTGTGCCCAAAGGCCAGAAGAGGGCACCAGATCTCAATGTAGATGGTTGTGAGCCACCATGTGGTTCCTGGGAATTGAACTCAGGACCTCTGGAAGAGCAGACAGTGCTCTTAACCGCTGAGCCACCTCTCCAGCCCTGGCAATCTTGAAGAAGAAAAAAAATCATCTATCTTGATGTGTGTAAAGTTCTGAACCTAAATATTTTCTATCATATTCTATATTTTCTTTCTTTTTTTTCTTTTTTTGGTTTTTTTGAGACAGGGTTTCTCTGTGTAGCCTTTGCTGTCCTGGACTCGCTTTGTAGACCAGGCTGGCCTCGAACTCACAGAGATCCGCCTGCCTCTGCCTCCCAAGTGCTGGGATTAAAGGCGTGCACCACCACCGCCCAGCTTATATTTTCTTTTAAATCCTAAATAACTCAAGTTTAATTGAAATTTTATAGTATTATGTCTTCAGCCCCATCAAAGACATAAGAAGGGATAAAGTTATTATTTGAGTGAATAGGAAGCACAGAAGAAAAGCTTCCAAAAAGAAAAAATGACAGTTTGCTGCCTAGACGGTCCCAAATATCTCTCAATACCGTTGGAGCATCATCTTCAGCCTTTTGGCCAAGCATATCTCACAGACATAATTGTGCAGCAGGAAATGAGGATTTCCCATTCTGTCTCTGCAGAATCAGGACATCAACTTACCTGCATTTAAGCTCTGGTCCATCTTTGGACTGTATATAGTCTGTTGAGAGAGCAGGGACATTTTGTCCACTAGGAATTATCTCCTGATGGGAGATTTCTTTTTGATGCTCATTGTTTTCTTCCAAGTCAAATGAGGAGCTGACTGTCTTAAAGTCAAACAATTCTTAAAATAATGGTTCGGTGACTGTGTGTGTGTGTGTGTGTGTGTGTGTGTGTGTCTGTGTGCGTGCGTGTCTGTGTGTGTGTGTGGCTGTGTGTGTGTGTGTGTCTGTGTGCGTGTGCGTGCGTGTCTGTGTGTGTGTGTGGCTGTGTGTGTGTGTGTGTGTGTCTGTGTGCGTGCGTGTCTGTGTGTGTGTGTGGCTGTGTGGCTGTCTGTGTGTGTGTGTGGCTGTGTGGCTGTCTGTGTGTGTGTGTG
>CAJQZJ010001750.1:14448016-14517589 GCA_907164525.1 Lophiomys imhausi
CGCCGGCGGCCGCGTTCCCCGCCCGAGCCGCTGCGGGTGCGGGCGCGGCTGCGGCTGCGCTCGCCGTCGGGGGCGTTCGCGGCGCTGGGCGCGCTCGTGGTGCTGGTGGGCATGGGCATCGCCGTGGCGGGCTACTGGCCGGGCCGCGCCTCCCACGCCCCGAGGACCGGCCGCGCGCACGGGCCGCACGAGCGCCTGCGGCTGCTGGGGCCGGTGATCATGGGCGTCGGCCTGTTCGTGTTCATATGTGCCAACACGCTGCTCTACGAGAACCGCGACCTGGAGACGCGGCGGCTCCGCCGGGGCGTGCTGAGGGCGCAGGCGCTGCGGCCGCCCGACGGCCCCGGCTGGGACGCGCTGCTGCCCAGTCCTGCGCATGGGTCCCTGGGCGCCGTCGCAGAGCCCGAGGCTTGGGACCTGGCCCCCAGGCGGGGGCCCTCGCCCGTCCCTTCGGTGCGCAGCCTGCGGTCTGAACCTGCCAACCCTCGCTCGGGGCTGCCGGCGCTGCTCCACAGCTATCCGCTGAAGGGCCCAGGGCTGCCACCACCCTGGGGTCCCCGGACTCAGACTGGCCACGTTATCATCACGGTGCAGCCCTCTGGTTCCTGCATTGAACACTCCAAGTCTCTGGACCTGGGCCTGGGGCAGCTCCTCCTGGGGGCCCCAGCAGCTCGGGACGGTGCCCACCGAAGCTGGCCACGGCTGGACCGACTCAGTTTGGGGGGCTACGCCAAATTAGGAGGGGACTTGGGGCCCCGAGTCTGAGGTGCAAGGGATAACCTGCTGTGAGGCTACCGGCGTGGCGTGGATCATGGGACCGGGACACCAGAAGTCCAGTGTCCAACAGCTGCTCCACTCACCTCCGAGGCTGGGATGGATGCTATGGTGGCAGCAGCCGCTAAGGCTCCTGACCTGCATGTGTAGGGCAGTGCCCGCTGCACCACGCAAGCCCCGGGTACATGTGTTAACGTGGACACCAGCATGATTCAGCCTCAGGAATTTCTTCAGCCCATGTGGCCTTAGCCCAGGACTGGTACCTGAGGGGCTGCAGGCTAGGCCAAGAGCATCCAGAGATGCACCGGGTACCTTGGCAAACAACAGTGGTAGGCTGGGATGTCCCAGGCTGGGAGACTCCCTCCAAGAGGGCAGTGGCCATGGAGGCCGGACCCTAAGGGGAAGGTGGACGGTGAGGTGGGAGACCCTCTACAGCTGTCTGGAGCAGGACTGCACCTCTAACTGCTATCTCCTCAGGTCCATTCTAATTTCAGCCGCATGGGCTCTATCCCGGCATGGCTGACCACTGCCAATGCCCTAGCCCTGGGGTCACACTGCTCACCACGAGACAGGCCTCACTTTTGTCTGGCCCGTGCCGCAAAGTCTTCCCGAGTTGGCAGAGGGCACCCACCCCTTCTCAGCAGTTCCTTTCCACTGGCCGCGTGGGCAGCTTACTGTACACGGCGGCTTCCCTTTCGTCTCCCTGCCTAGGTTTAATTTTTCCACGCTTGTTAGAAGAGAAATTTAAAAGTGCATCAATCCTCACAGTCAGTTTTTTTTTTAAGTTTATTGAAAAATGCCATACAAGAAGCAAGACCAAACACTTACCTAAACACTACAGCCACATCTGTCACTATGAAAGGCGCAGACAGCCGGCCTGATTACTGCCTATCTCACCTAAGGGTTTTTTTTTTTTTTTAGTTGGATTCTGCCGTCATAGTTCCTATTTTGTCAAATGTAAACAACTACTTGATATGATTCATAATTTTTAAAAAATTTACAAAGCTCCTTCATTTTTGTCATCAAAATAATATATCTGAGAGAACTGTAAAAACAGTTCTAGGGCTGATATTTCCCATTGAGCATTGGGGGTGCTGGCCAGGCACTAGTTACAGCCCCATTTCTCAAGGTGGGCCAGGGTCCCCAACCCCGGCTGCTCAGCATCCCCTAGAATGCACTGCTGGCCTGGGGGAGGGTCCCTGGAGTTAGCCTCCTTGGGCCCTCAGCTTAGGAATATAGGGCTTGCTTTGTGGGTGGGTGGCAGAGATCTCATGTGGTTTGAAGGAAATTTACTTCTGAAGTAAAAATAAAACTGCAGTTGGGATTGTTACTGTGGTGTGCCTGAGTCACTTTGGGAAAACTCCTGCCAAGTCTCTGACCCTGGAGATGGAACCCCCCCCCCCCAACTCCTTCTACCTAGACAGAGTCTGTTCTCCACACACAACTGCAGAAAGAAAGAAAAGAATCCAAACAATTAGCATCTCAAGATCTGTTGCCAGAGCCAGCCAAGGAGGGGGAGGAGGAGGCTGGAGGGACATCAGAATTCCGGTCCGGTTTCCAGACAAAGGCAGCAAGGAGGAACGGAGTTCAGGTACCCAACTGAAGTCCTGGTGGGGATGGCACAGAGCAGTGCTGAGTGGGCAGGCCTCAGAGCCGGGTAGGAGCCACAATCCATGCTAATGCGCCCAGGCTTCTTTGGCTCAGCCCCAGCCTGCAAGATTGCCTTTGGGAGTGGAACCCAAGGTTGCCCCTCTCTCACCTGGGTTCCCCCTCCTTAGAGCAAGCTACCATTGGTAACAGTCTCATGAGAGCTAAAAGAAAACTGCACACTCAAACCAGTTCAAAGTCACTGAGTTTGTATAGAGAGCATTCACCCAGGAGGCCAGGGACTGCTGTGGCTTGTGACTTTACTCTTGCTCACTGTCCTTAGCCCCAGTCACTGCTGCCAACTCTCATGAACTTCATTCCAGCCTAGAATTAGGATTCTAATAATCTTCCAGGCAGATGTTTGTACGAAGTTAGCTGGAGGATTACAGGGCCCTGTTTGGGGGGTGGAGTCCTCAAATTCTCACCACCAACTGGGGACATCAGGCTCCCTTTTCAAAACCAATATCAAAAAAAGGAAACTAAATCCAAAATCCACCATAAAATCAGGCCCTCAACACCTGACAGACTTCTCTGGCAATGAGTGGGGTTGAGCAGAGCTGGCTCACACCCACCCTGACCAGTGATGGCCACCAGGAGATGGGAAATACCCTTGCTCCTTGAGGGCATCCTCAGGTCTCTGAAGAAAGGTCACAAAATGCACCCTCTACCCTGAGCCACATCCCTTACCATGCCAAGTGGTAGGAGGCCCAGGGTGAGGCTGGAAGTACTCCTTAACGGAATCCAACTGAGGTAAGGGTGCCACTCCCCTGGGTGAAACCTGCTCCCCAAAGAACAAGACCTGATTTTTAAACCTCATTAACTTTTCTTCCCCAAACTACAACTTACAATGTTCCATTGGTACTTTTGGCCAAAAGTGCCTAATTTTTCCGTGAATTCTAGTCTCCTGAGATGGGAGCACTTGACTAAGCGGCTGTTTCCAATGAGGGACAGGGCAGCTAGCAAGGTGAAGGCCGCAGATGCTTTCAAATGTTCACAGCATCGGCTAGCTCTATCTGAAGCACCTCATTTCTTCGTTGACTTAAAGAAGCTCCAAACAGAAAGGGGTGACATCAGGTGCTCAGTGGAGGTCTCTGTGTCTGACAGTCACTGGTGCATGAAGTTTTTGTGTCAGGGTATGAAGCTGGGGGAGAGGCAGCAGGTCTCACTGAGGTGGCTCTGGAGGGCCCTGGAGTAGCCTGTGGCTCCTGTCAGGGTCTAAGTTGGAAACGAGTGAGGAGAGGCTAGGTTGAGGGGTTACCAACCACCCCATAAAAACCAAAATGTCTTAAAAACAGTTCATAGAGGGAAAAGTTGACAATTTCTGTATCACAATATAGAAAGCATCTGTGGCATCTGCAAGAGTCTCTTGGTATAAACTCTGAATAGAAAATGAACTTGGCTTTCTGTGGTGTGTAAGTCTTCAAAGTCTGAAGTCTGACTGTTGCAGGCTGGCTTCTTTACCACATGCTGGCTTCTCTTGGGTGGGGAAGGGTGGGGTCAGGCAGGACAGTCCCTAGAGGTAAGAAAGAGCACAAGTTTGTACCCCGAAAAGGAGCAAGTTTTCAGCAGCACCACCATGTTCTCCTGTCCATAACATGGGGAGCTGCACAGGCTGCCCTATGGGCATTCTCTTTAGGCTTGCATTGATCTGCATCCCTGCACGCCCAGCTATCTGGCCTGGTCCCCAGAGCTCCACACTTCCCAACCCCCCATGCATTCTTCCAGAAGCCTGGCCCTACTCTTCTCATCTCTGTTCTCTAGCCCTCCTGGGTTCTGGCTACAGCTCCTGGAGTTGCCAAGGGCAGAATAACAATGAGTGCAGGGGACTCCAGAAGTGGGTGACAGTCACACCCAAGTCTGAGGTATCTCCTCCTACTCAATGCTGCTGGCAGGACACACGTGACCTAGCCTCTCTGATTGGAGCCACACAGCTATGCCTTTACTTCACTGAGTCCCAGTGTAGACATCTCTTGGGGTCAGGAGCTCCCCAAGTGTCCAGAGTTCCTTAGAGCTCTCTCTGGCTGAGATGTTGAAACTCCCCCATCCCAGCAGGAATACCCCTACCTGAGCTCATTCCTCAGAAATCTCGGTCTCCTGGTGGACGACCACCTTGGTCACTGACATGTCTGGGTGCTGCTCCTTGGCTTCCTTGATGGCTTGTACGAGGACCTGTGAAAAGAGGCAAAGCTAGTCAAGCAAAGGGCGACCGAGCTGGTGGAGGAAGCCTGGGGCAGTTCTGTGATGATGGCGTTCACAGTGCAGCCCAAGTGGATTGGGGATATGCCCTGTCCTAGCCTGTCCTGGACTCAGACCACAGAGGCAGGGAAGCGTAGAGGGTTTCTTGAGAGAAATAGATTACCTCAGGAGTGAGATGTGTTCACATGGGGAATCTGGAGTACAAACTGTGTTCAATATGGGAACAGGGAGAGTCAGGTCAGGAAGGCAAGGAAGCACACGGGCTTTAAAAAGGAAGAGGTGTCTGGCAAAAGTGGAAAGAAGGCAGGAAGACAGGCAGGCAGGCAGGCTGTCCTATGGTGTGCTAGGTACTGGCCTGAGCACATTCATTTACTTAATCTTCAGAACAGTGAGTCAGGGTTCTGTTTTGAGTTCCATTCTATAAACAAGGAAGGGGCAGGTGACACAGCTGGAAGGGCAACTGGGCTTTTGAATTTCTGAGAATCTGAGTTTCTTCTTTGGTACACAGTCTCTCAGGCTGCAGTGTGCCAGTCTGAGTCTGGATTACTGTGGAGCAGCTACAGAGCACAGAGGGACAGTCACAGAAAGTGGTGACACCACTGTCCAGGTAGCCCGTTAGAGCTGCCTGCCTGCCGGTTCCTAAGGACAATCTCCAGCCAGGGCTAGGGTGAGACAACTTCTTCTGGTATCCAGATTTCCACAAAACCTGCTACCCCTGCTCCTCTTCCCTGACCCAGCTGCTACGCTCAGGCCCAGCTCAAGCCTTCTCCCCGGAGACTCTGCGTCCCTCTAAGAAAGCCTACACCACGCTGCTTTCCTCAGCAGTCCTTCCTAAAGTGCCTCCTCCTTCCCAGAGCTTTCAGTTCTAGAAAAGACAAGGGACCCTGGAGCTCTCTCTGAGCCATCACGTGTCATCACACCAACTCTGGCCCATGCTGATCTTGATTTTATAGGGTAAAGCCACAGCTCAAAGTTGCTCAAGGGTGTATACAACAAATGGGGGGCAGAATTAGGGGTTCAGGCCTGTTTACTCCAAATACCTTCTACCCCACAGCTCTTGCTGTCAAGAGCACAGATAACACACAGCACAGTTCAACCATAGGTTGCAGCTAGTGGTAAGAAGGACCCAATGATCTCAGCACACAGGCCACAAGGCCCTACATGGGCTTCCAGCTTCTGGGACCCTGAGTGCAGCACCCACAACAGTGAGTCCCAATCCTGCTGCTGCTGCTCTAGCAGGTCTGCCCCCTCCATCAGCCTCATCCATCCACCCCCTCCTCCTCTATAGCTTCACTGTTCTAACAGCACCCAGCAGAGAATTGGGAACATTAATTCTGACCTTATTATTTGCTAATTGCTTGTAGCACACAATTAGCACCTAATTAACATAAAAACATAGAATTTTAGCACCCAGGAATTAACTGGATCAACCCACTCTCTTTTAGAGAGGAAAACATCAGAGGTAGAATGATCTACCCAAGGTCACACAGCAATTTGGTGACAGATCCAGGACACAGAATGAGTTCCACATCTCCTGGTGTCTTACACACCTCCTGCTCTCACCCCTGCAATCTGCTCAGCTACGGCAGTACACTGGGGTAGGGACAGCATCTCCCTTGTTTATGTGTCAACATCACCACTGAATAACAACTCCGACTCCATGGACCTAGAGCCCACATGCACTCACCATCTCTCCACACTATTTCTAGTTATTTGAGTCAGGGTCTCACTGTGTAGCTCAAGCTGGCTGTGGTGAACTTCCTGCCTCAGCCTCCTGAGTGCTGGGACAAGTGTGACCCCCAGGCTGATTAACAGTCCTGCCCCCTTAGGCGTCCATATTTTGAGTCCTTGTTTATCTTCCTAAGAGCTAAAACAGCTATCTGGGGATCTGCTGTGCCCATCAAGGCCCCTTGCTGCATTCCTACCTGATCGTGGTCAATGTCGCCATCTCCTGTGATCACAATTCTCTTCTCAATCCGAGTCTCAGAAATCCCACCTTTTACAGTCTGTAACCAAGGGAAGAGGCCAGGTGAGAGCCACGCACAGCAGGAGAGAAAAGCAAGACAGCCCAAATGGTTCTAAAAGCTCCCGTCCAAAATATTTTGTATGTTTGTTGTCTGAGAATGTAGCCTGGGCTGAGCACCATGATGCTGGCACTTCCCAGGACAGCCTTTTAACACATCTCAGCACAGGGCAGGACCTGCCAAAAGGAGCATCCTGCTCCCCAGCCTTGGGCTGCTAGACTCTTCAGTAGGTTTACAAAAAGAAACAGTTTATTATTTACTTTCTTTTTTTCTTCTTCCCAAATACTACAGAAACCCAGCAAGTGGCATCCCTTTCTGTTTCTGTATTTTTACTTATTATTTTCAGGACGAGAACACAGCTTTAAGCTGGGACCTCCTATTTTAAATATTTCACATTATTAATGTCAAAAGAGCCTTAAATAATCTCAAGTAGGGACAAACAAGGAAAGCCAAGATTCAGACACATGGAGTAGCTGGCTTCTTGTCAGCTGTGTCTTATGACAAAGCCTGGCCAAAAGTTTTTCTTTCGCTCTTTCTTTTCTAAACTTCTCACCTATAACGCGCTTCAGGCCAGGTGTGGTAGCACACACCTGTAACCCCAGCACTTCTGAGACTGAGGCAGTACTTGTGAGTTCCACGTCAGCCTGGGCTATAGAGTGAGTTTCAAGCTAGTTTGGGCCACAGAGTGAGATGTCTCAGCAGAAAGAAAGGAGGAGAGAGAGGGAGCATTTCTTCTAGTACTACAGCAAACATGGACTGCCTGATTTTCTGAGGATAATTCCAGTTTTTGACATCTTGGTCCCCATTGTTTCCTGTAGAGCAGTCTGATGATTTCAGTGTCTCAGCTCCAAACTAAGGTTCCCATGGGCTCAGGATGCAACATCAAGTGATGTTGCACACACGTGCGTGTGTACCTGTGTGTATATGTATATTGAGGGTGGAACCCACAGCTTGTGCATGGTAGAGAGGTTTTCTCCCACTGATAAACCTCCATCCCACGCTGCATTTAGACTTCCTCCACAGCAAGATGAACAGATGTGTAATGAGAATGACGGAGGTGTATTCTGAGGAAGGCATCATGTCTTTCCACCTGGGATGCTTTGAGTGACATAAGGAAGGAGTGATGGAGCTGAGAGCCATTGCTTACACAGGTCCCTCTATCTAGGGTACAGCGCCAAGCTCAGCAGAGCCCGGGAAGCTCGTTACCTTGGTGATCTGTGTAGTGGTCGTGCTGCTAGTGGTCTCGGATGTGATGGTCTGAGCTGTCAGCAAGACTCCAGGGTCTAAGTCCCCATTGCTGTCCTCAGTCTGCAGAAGGAAGACAAGTCATGAGGCCCCTCAGAAAGCCTTGGGGGCAGACCCCGATGAGCAGCATGGCTCTTGGGCTGTATGTTCTGTTTCATAGTCTAATTCTCTCACAGTGACTCTCAACTGTGAGCAGAACCAGCCTCCTGGGAGCAAGGCTGGAGGTGAGCACCGGCTGCTCTTCCAGAGGACCTGGGTCTGATAGGGTCCAACTCCCTAGCATCCACAAGACAGCTCTTAACTATCTGTAACTCCGGCTCCAAGGGATCCAATGCCCTAGGACAGCCAGAGCTCCATAGTGAGGCCCTGTCTCAAAAAACCAAACTAACAAAAAAGGTTGAATGAAGTCAGGTGAGGTGGTGCACTTATTTGATCCCAGCACTCGGGAGGCAGAGGCAGGCAGATCTCTGAGTCTGAGGACAGCCATGGCTACGCAGAGAAACCCTGTTTCAAAAAAACCACCCTCGGGGGCTGGAGAGATGGCTCAGCGGTTAAGAGCACTGGCTGCTCTTCCAGAGGTCATGAGTTCAATTCCCAGCAACCACATGGTGGCTCACAACCATCCATAATGAAATCTGGTGCCCTCTTCTGGCCTGCAGATATACCTGCAGACAGAACACTGTATACATAATAAATAAATCTTAAAAAAAAAAAAAAAATCACCCTCCTCCCACACAAACAGAAAAAAGAATAAAAAGAAAAAAACCTGAGACTTGAAACTCCCGAGGGATCACTGTGTTCTCTGACCTCAGGCTCTTCACACACACCCAAGGCAGATGTGTGATGTAAGGAGAGGGACTGGCTCCTGGTGGCAGAGGTGTGAGTGAGCTACTCCACGGAGTGAAACAGCAATCTCACACTAGCTGGTGAGGGAACAGTTCACTTCCAACAGCTAAGCCAGGAACTGAGCAAACGAAGTTTCCACTCATGCGAAAGCAGGGCATACTCAAACAATAGGATTTAGTGACTATCATTGTAAGGGGTCCTCCTTGTTGGGAGGGGCTTAAGTATTTTAAATGCCAGACTTTGAAACATAGGATTAAACAAGGAGTAAGGCTGCTTATTATGATTAGCTAAGAAATGACATTAGCAAGAAGCTAAAGAGATGGTGGCAGGGGCCAGTGACAATCATTATCAGCAGGTATGTGGTGATTAGAGCCACACAGGATTCCATGACCAAGGTAGAAGAAAACTCATCTACAGTGAGTTCTGTTTAGATAGACAGAAACACTAGGCACTGGTGTTATGGAGTTCAGAGCATGTAAACTATTTCCATAAAGGATGGATCCCTCCCTCTTACTCTCTCTGTCAGTCACCAGAATAAGCTGTGCCGTCTATTTCGTTTCTTTTAAAAACATGGTCTCATTCACTATGCTGCTCAGGCTGGCCTTCACTTCCTAGGCTCAGTAACTCTCCCGCCTCAGCTCCTGAGTGACTGAGGCCACGGGTCTGGCATATGGTGACTGGCTTTACTTCATTTATGAGCAGGACCACATTTCATCCAGACAAACAAACTCTGAGGTACTAGGAAGGGCAGACCCCTTGGCGGAGGCTGGGTTCCCTTCCCGTCCCATCAGCGGTGTTGGCTGGCTGGCCAACGTTTTCTTCCTCAGAGACCGTTTATCTATGGAGGACGCAGACCTGACACACACTTTCTGCACTCCTACTATGTGTCAAGCACACCATGTGACTGTTGCCTCACAACTTCTCTTAATACCTAAGGTAGAGACTTTTATATTCTCTGTGCAGTTAGGAAAATTGGGCTCCAGGGAGGTTAATTCACCCAAGGTCCTGTAGCTGACAGGTGTTCAAATGACATAAAATGGCATGAAACTTGTTTGAAGACTAGATTTTGAGTTTCCGTGCAGTTAGTGCCCAGCTGTGTAACCTCAACTCATTCTCCAGGCACGAGGTATTTCACACCGGCTTCAAACTCTCTATGTAGCTGTGGCCAGACTTGAACTCATTCTCTTGCCTCTGCTTCCCCACTTCTATCTCTGGGTTGCAAGTAGCTCAGGTTGGCCTCAAGTTCCCTATGTAGCTGAGGCTGGCCTTGAAGACCACTCCACCCCTACCGGTCTCCTGCCTCCACTTCCCACGTGCTAGGATTTTAGGCACACACCACCACTCCCAGCAGTTTTCATTTACTGAAGCTGCACTGTAGCATGGGCTCTGCCCAATAAACACAGCACGGTGAAGATCAGAAGAAGCTACAGAACTGAAGTGCTCTGTAAGAGTCAGCAGTGGTGGTGCACGCCTTTAGTCCCAGTGCTTGGGAGGGAGAGGCAGGCGGTTCTCTGTGAGTTCAAGGCCAGCCATTGAGTTCCAGGACAGCTAGAGCTACATAGTGAGACCCTGTTGCCAAAACAAACCACGCAAACAAAAGGCTATAAAACTCACATCAGGGAAGCTGACCCTGTACTGGTTCCACCTGCTGCCCACCGCACTCTGCTCTGTCTGTCTCCGAAGATGGAAGATGGAGGCACTATCATGGCTGCCCACTTCCATATTCACTTCCCTCTCAGGGGTCCCCTCTACTTCACCCTCTCAGCAATGCTAAGATGCCATGGCACTGGCAGTTACCTATAAACATCCACTCATTCTATACCCCAGGCATTTCATTCTTAGGTGTCTGTTTAAGTAAAACATCTACGGAGACACACATGTGAATGTTCACAGCTGCTCTAGTCGCGACTGCTCAGCTCTGGAAAGACCTCAGCCGTCCATCAAAAAGTGAAAGGATAAAAACTGTGGCTTAGAGGTCTGGAAGGTGACTCAGTGGGTAAAACACTTGTCACGTAAACTTGAGAAGCAGGTTCCTATCTCCAGAACCCAGTAAGTGCTAAGTGGGTGTGAAGCCCACCTGTAAGAAAATAATAAATGGCATAACATCAGTAAGCTCGGTAGTGTTGCCCATGACAAAAATGGGAACACTCTGGAGGTTGATGAGGCAGGTCATGGTCTACAGTACTCAGGAAACGTGTGTATGCTGGGGGTGAGGCAAGAGACGGACAGTGAGACAGAATATATTTCTGGCCCTGCTGACTCCACCTCTCACAAGGTGCCTATTTTATAAAGTTCTGAGGGTGGAACCCAGGGTTTCATGCAGGCTAGGCAAGCACTCTATTGACTGAGTCCCACTACTCTGCATTAAAAAAATACAATCTTGAGATAGGATCTCAGTTGCCTAGGTTGGCCTTGAACTCACAATCCTCAGACCTTATGAGTACCTGAGATTAAAGGTCTGCATTACCAGGTTTGTCTACAATACTTTTTTTTGTTTTGTTTTTTGAGACAGGGTTTCTCTGTGTAGCCCTGGCTGCCCTGGACTCACTTTGTAGACCAGGCTGGCCTTGAACTTGCAGAGATCTGCCTGCCTCTGCCTCCCGAGTGCTAGGATTAAAGGCATGCACCACTAAATTTTTTAAATGTACACGGTTCAAAGTTTTAAAATTTCAACATAAAGTTTAAATGGAGTGGAGTTAACCTCCCTTCTATTTTCAAGCAGCCTCAGTTCCAACCTTTTTTGTTTGTTTGTTTTTAATATGAGTGCTCTGTCTTCACACACACCAGAAGAGGGAATCAGATTCCATTACAGATGTGGGTGCTGGGACCTCTGGAAGAGCAGTCAGTGCTCTTAACCACTGAACCATCTCTCCAGCCCCTATTTTGTTTGTTTTTTGGGTTGTTTTTTTTTTTTTTTGAGATAGAATTTCTCTGTGTAGCCCTGGAACTCACTCTGTAGACCAGGTTGGCTTATAACTCAGAGATCTGCCTGCCTCAGCCTTCCGAGTGCGGGATTAAAGTGTGCCCCCGCTACCTGGCTGGAGATTGGCCTTCCTCAGCCTCTGAGTGCTGGGATTAAAAGTGAACTACCACACCTGGCTTCTATCGTGTTTGTTTGTTGAGACAGAATCTGTATAGTCCAGGCTAGCCTCGACCTCACAGAGATCCACCTGCCTCTGCCTCCTGAGTACTGGGATTAAAGGTGTGCGTCACCACCGCCCGGCCTATCTTAGTTTTTAAATGGGGTCTTCACTGAACCTAGAGCCTATCAATGTGTATGGCTGGCTGGCCAATGAGCTCTAGGGACCCTCCTGTCTCCTGACCCTTGCCCCCAGCACTGAGGTTCCAGGTGCTCACCCTGAACCTGGTTTTTTTTCTATGGGTGCTGGGGATGTGAACTCAGTCCCTAATACTTGTATAGCAAGCACTTTGCCGACCATGCCATCTCTTGCGCCCCTTATTTTTAAATACTCATCCAGAGAAAGCTTCCGTCGGAAGAATCCAGGGGTCTAGATCCAGGTCCCATGCTGTGAGGCAAGTGCTTTACCAACTGGACCGTCTGCTCAGCCCAAACCAGACGTGCTTTTATGTGGCTCAGGGACTGAACTCAGGTCTCTGTGAATGCTAGGTGAGCATTCTTATCAACTGAGCCGTCAGATTCCTGGCCCTCGGTCCTGCTCTGAGAGAAGCATACTTGGACATACTTAACTCAGTGATCTTCAAAGAACTATCCCAGAAAGCCCGATGTTACCTGCAGTAAATGGCTAAACCCTGAAGGAAGAAACCATTTCCTGTCCTTCATCCAGTCTTTGTTCTGAAGCATCCCCGACAGTGTCTTACCTGGGCAGCCTCATAGGTGATGGTCTTGGTCTCGGTGTGGACAATAGGGACATCTTTGGTTGGGATTTCACTTTTCGCAGCACTGGCATTGTCTGAGATGGTGACAGTCTGAGTCTTTACCAGAGGAGGCTGTGGACAGGACAGAAGCAGAGCTGGCTGAACCTCCCTGCAGGCCTCGGAGAGCTCAGTCTGACCTTGATCTGACCAAAGTGGCAGCGCAGGCTGGAGTCACTCTCCCAAGGACACGATTCCCAAGAAGCCCTGACAAGGTGCCACATCTTGAGGAGGGTATTAAAAGCGGCATTACTGTAGTCACTTTCATAAGCTTAATGGAAAATTAGAACACCGGTTTATGACCGGTGATATGGAACACTTCAGTCCGACCTACAGAATTTGAATATAAAATTATTTGCCAAATAGAAATCACTTTCATTCGTCCTTGGGCTGTACATTATAATTAAGAAAACCAGGCACACTTCCCCACTAAGTACAAATGCACATGGAGCAGCAGCGGCCCTGCAATACATTTCCTTGGAATTCATTAACTTCTTTCAAATCAATGTCAGACATTCACTTTGGATTTACTGAGAAGAAATAGTATTTGGAAAAAGAGAAAGAAAAATAAAATCAGTTGTCCCACCACCTGGTGATTAATTTCAGAATTCCAAAAGAATGAACATTAGTGGAATGGAACAGGCCTTTTTGCTCATCTCTTCACCTTTCTCAGGACATCAATCATCCTCAGACTACCATTTAATTGTGATAAGGTAAGTGGCCATTCACCTTAGTACAGAGGTTAGTGCCTGTGATCACAGAAACCCCTATGAGGGGGCAGTGGAGGTGGTGGGCTGTATAATACAGCAGTATAAAATTTCATTGAAAAATCAAATGTTACTGAGGAGTACTGGAAAATTTTTGAGCATGGTCTCAGAACCCTGAAGGCTCTGCCCCACGAGAGTCTCTGTAATTCCTCTCTTGCCATAGCTCCCCGTCCTTAAAAAAGGAAAGAGGAAAGAGGAACAACCTTACACTGTTCCTCGATGGCAAATGACTGGAGTTCACTCCTAAGAGTTTTTAAAAGTCATCAGAAGAGACAGAATGACTAGTTGGAGTCAGTTCCTCCGAATGATAGTGAAGACAGCCCAGGCCATCTCCTCTACCACCACCACTGCCTCCTCCTCCACAGATCAGATTCTGGCCCTCTCCCACAGAGTGTCATTAGACCTGCATTGTCAAATCAGTTACTACCTGGAAACTTCGAATGAGGGTGGGGAACTGGCTACCCACAGAAGAGTCAAGAAAGGATCCGCTCTGGGTCTCAAGGGTCTCTGCTGGCACAAATGGCTCTTCGCTACTGTCTGCCTCTTTCCCACCGAGCTGCAGCTGGCAGGAAGCCGGAGTTACTGAGAGACTTAAGGTGTTGGCCTGTCCCTCCACTCCTAAACATTCCCCACTTGGGCCTGTGGGCATCTCCTTAGCATCAAGATAGCCAGCTGCCCCCTGCTCCTTCTCTTCTGACTCCTTGCTGTTTACGGAGAGGGAGCCAGAACCAAAGCTCTGTGGAGACACCGGTGGGGTGGTCATCAGTCTCTGACTAGGAACTACCGACTGCTTGGGGCACCCCCATTCAGAGGCAGGGTAGGTGGGTGGCCCTTCTGTCACGACAGCCACCTCCTCCATGCGAATGCCATTTATACTCTACAAATGAACGACACACACAAAAGCAAGATTATGAGTAAATGGGGAAACAAGAGTGAAACTCTGAGAATCAGCAATGGCTTTTAAGAAATTTCAAACATATTAACGCTATCACCACCCAGACTCTTAGCTCCAAAGATGGTCGAAAGAGCTGCTATTCTTGCACGAATCAGGAGCTTAAGCCGCTTCAACTTTGTTTGGTCCCATTGCTGGGCCACTGTCACTATGAGGATAATGTGAATGCCCCTCGCAGTGTTCCGCCCTTTCATCTGTCTACAGTCCTTGAAATACAGAACATGCTTTCATACCTAAAGAGTTACCCTGTCACTCCTACTCATAACCTGGGAGTTAATCAAAACATGTTCCTGATGAGTTCTCACACCTCCAAGCTGTAGGTATATGTCACACTGATTCCTAAGAGGAGTCTAAAATTTAGACGTTTGTTAGCAGGGAGACAGGAATTGAGGCCATGTTGCATAGGTGGTGTTAATCTCAATCCTGATGTCAGGCTTGATACCAAGGGAAGGGACATGGCCAGCAGCTGACATCCTTCTGCACAGATGAATGGCGCGACATCCCAATCACAGAGTGAGAAAAGTCCTTCCTGGCTGCATGCCTCTCCTCATGGGACATAGGAAGGATATGTACACATGTATATGTGCATACACACACACACACATATATATATTTAGCTTTTATACATCATTTTTAAAATTTGTAGCTCTGAAGCAGTTCATTATAAAAAATTAAGCATTCACATATTAAACTAATATGAAATTAAAATTCACCATACATTCATTTAACATTTTACATTGGTACTTAGCAACAGAAAGATCTTTTAAGAAGGTGTTCCCACAGAAAATACACAGCTTGGACAAGCTGACACGTTTCAGTGTCAATCAATCAGTCAATCATCTACCTACCTCCTGCTTGCCTACCTACCTATCTACCTACCTACCATCTATCTATCTATCTAATAATACTAAAAATCACCGCTCTTTCCCTGTAAACCAGCACATGCTGTGATGAATAGAAAGTAATGCTCCCTTATGGCCCTGAACTCTGGATCTACTTAACTCCTGAGCTATCGTCAAATAGGCAACTGAAGAGCATCTGGAAGAGGGACATGCCAAACCAACGAGGACATCTTCCATTAGTCAATGATAAGTACTACATAGGGCATGCAAGAGAACTGAGAGGTTGGGAGTCTAGCTGTCTATAGAACAGACATATAAAATATTTTGGCAAATAGCATATGAATTTCATCATATATAAAAATGAGATAACATTTAGCTGGGCTTGCAGAGGTCTAAGGATCAAATACAATAACATCTATGAAAACACTTTGCAACTCTAAGGTAGCAACCCCCATCACATAATTCAACCAATCAGCTGGGCAGCTATAATGTGCTAGGCCTAGAGGACACAAGACCTGGTTTGTCATTGCTGTGAACACACTGAACTAACTTTCTAGCACTCTTTTTTTTTTTTTAAGATTTATTTATTATGTATACAGTGTTCTGTCTGCAGGTATATCTGCAGGCCAGAAGAAGGCACCAGATTTCATTATGGATGGTTGTGAGCCACCATGTGGTTGCTGGGAATTGAACTCATGACCTCTGGAAGAGCAGCCAGTGCTCTTAACGGCTGAGCCATCTCTCCAGCCCTCTAGCACTCTTATCTCACAAGTTTTTGTTTTTCCCCTCCCCTCTAACGAGCTGACAACAACAGCTCTCAAATGGGCTTTCTCGCAATGTGTACCCACCCCAACTCTGGGAATTACCAAGGCCATTCACATGCAGAGGAATAGCAAAACTCTGCATAATTTTCCAACAACTGGAAAGTTGGCTGATTATGACAGCCAGACAACAGTCACTTTGTCATTGTTTGCTTTTTTTTTTTTTTTTTAAGACAGTGTCCTTAGTATTCCTGGCTGACCTTGAATTTGTGACTAGTCCTCCAAGTGCTGCAACCCCACGCCTGTCAGCCAGTTTGTGATATGATGTGATAGTCTGTCATCAAGAAGTAATTTGTTAGCGGAGCGTGGTGGACACACCTTTAATCCCAGCACTCGGGAGGCAGAGGCAGGCAGATCTCTGTGAGTTTGAGGCCAGCCTGGTCTACAAAGCGAGCCCAGGACAGCCAGGGCTACACAGAGAAACCCTGTCTCAAAAAACCAAAAAAAGAAAAAAAACTAATTTGTTAGCTAACTCTGCTTAGGCTAACACCTCTTCTGATTTTTTGTTTGTTTGTTCTGTATGCCCCTGGGCAGGGCTAATGGCTTTCTTTCTACTAAAGGTCCTGGAACTAAACTCAGTCACTAGGCTTGGCAACAACAAGCACTTTTACTTGCTGAGCCATCTCTAGTCTGGCCTCTTGACTCAAAGTTATATACTGCTGAGTAAAATTAAACACATTGATTTTCCCCCTAAAGCAAATATAGAAAAGATGAAAGGTTCCTGCATATGTGGAGTCAGCATTGAGAGTGATAACTCAATAAATACTCAGAGTACCTTGCATGTGTTGGCTGTTGGAAATAGAAGACCTGCAGCAGTTGGGTTGGTCGGCCATATGCCGCACTCTAAGATCAAGTCAACCTCTCTGGTTGGTGCCATTGTCTGATCTCATGGGCAATACAGGCACCCATCTACTGGACATTCCCCCACCTCCTGGAGGAGGAATGTAACAGGCTCCAAGCTAAACTTCCTGAGTTGCTGTCTGGTTTCTATGCTGTGATAGCACTGTCTGTCTAGCAAGCCAATTCTCTCCTTCCACCGTGTGGTCGGGGATAGGGGGATGGATCTCTCTGGTGGTCAGGCTTGGCAGCAGGTGCCTCTATTCCGATCCACCTCACTAGCCCAAGCAACCTGCATTCTGTAACACTCATCCTAGCTCACTGTTGTAGGAGTTAGATAAATTAGATTTAGGAAATATATAGGAGTTTCTGATACTGTCTCTTAATTCGGGGCCTGAAGAGCATTATCAGCATGAAGTCAGCAAAAACAGGAAAGACTCAATAGACTGAAAAACAAGTTTGAAGTCAACAAAAACAGGAAAGACTCAAGAGACTGAAAAACAAGTTTGAGGTCAGGAAAAACAGGAAAGACTCAAGACTTGAAGAAACAAAGTATATGGCCTGACATTGTTTTCAGCTGCTAAGTGGGCGGAGTCCAAATTAAGCTGAAACAGAGTTCCTCCTATTTGAGGACAGTGCGTGGAGCCCAGAAGAGAAGAGGCCCCTGATGCTAGAGAGCTCCAAGAGTCCTGCTGAAAAAAGGGCTGGCCATTGATGGCCAGCTCTCTCCCTGAAGCAGAAAGAAGCCGGTGAGCAAAGAAAGCCTGAGCAAGACACCAAAAGGCCAAGGACTGGACCCTGTGGCTCAGCTTTTGCCTAGAGGGGTTTGATCTGTCCAAACAGTGGCCTAAAGGAAATTGTGCCTGGCTTTAAGGACTGAGGCAGAGCAGCTGAGTTCCTGATTCAAAAGAAGTAAGTTGGCCTGCAGACGGCTGGAGTCTCCCACAGAAAAGAAAGCATGAAGCATTATTTAAGGTGAGACTGCAATAACCAACTACCCTGACGAACCTGCATCTGAGAGATCCAGAAAAAGGACTGCTAAGTGTGTTAAAGAATCTACAACAGGGCTGGAGAGATGGCTCAGAGGTTAAGAGCACTGGCTGTTCTTCCAAAGGTCCTGAGTTCAATTCCCAGCAACCACATGGTGGCTCACAACCATCTACATTGAAATCTGGTGCCCGGGCATATATGTAGAGCAAATACGGTGTACATAATAAATAAATAAATGTTTAAAAAAAAAAAAAAAAAAAAGAATCTACAACAAAGACTGTGTTCCTGACGACTGAGGACCTGCCCCAGAGACTGTATCATTCTAAAAGGTTATGAAAGTAGTTGTTATAATTATCAATAGGTTTAGTGGATAGGTTAAAGGGGTTGTAGGAATTTATAGGATTAATAGTTAAGAAATTGTTGGTGTTTGTTATAAGTGAATTTAGTAATAAATAAATAAGTGTTAAATAATAATTTAAAAGTTCGGTTACACACTGTCCCTGTTTTCACACTAACTAGCTTCACCCAAGCTCCAGCTAGTTTTGGAACTTGCTGATCACTGGCTGCCGAGTGAGCCCAGGGATCCTCCGGTCCCCACCACTCTTGTGCTGGGATTTTAAGCATGTGCCACCACCCCTAGCATTTTCACTTGGTTCCTGCGAATCAAACTCAGGCCCTCATGCTTGCATGGCAAGGATTTACCAACTAGGCTACCTCCCTGGTCCCTCATTTAATTCTTTACAATCTCACTTTGAGGTAACCATTATCCTTATTTTATAAATGAAGGAATGGAGAGCTTAAGCAAGTTAGAACTAGGGTTTAGCTTCAGATCTGTCCCTGGTTCTGAGGCTCCTCTCTTCCCACATTACTAGGCAGTGTAGGCCCAATACATATGTCTGACTATGCTCAAAAGAATGCCCATCACAGCAGTCCAATTCTGAGAAGCACAATGTCTGTCCAAAGAAACCATAGAAGGATCTATTTTATGGCTGACATTACATTTTAAAACATGAGACATTTGAAAAGACAGAAGATAAGACTGGCCAGGGGATATAAAGTCTCATGACAAGAGAAACCCATAATCTGGCATTTAATGTCAGTGAAGAATTTTAACTGACAATACTGTTGCCTTTGGCCATGACCATCAGCACAGACCACAACATTATATAATACCGCACAACTGCATGAAACCAAATTAGCCTAGAAACTATGATGGGATCGTGCCAGAAATATGATATGACATATGGCTGTGTCTGAACCATCCACAGTGAAAGGCAAAATTGAGGCTTTATGTGACTTTGAGGTGTTTGTTGGTCTAGCTGTTGCTTATCTGGACTGTTGGGAAACACATAGGAAGAAGCAAGCTATGACAGACCAGATACCTGTACAAGACACAGTGGCAATGTTCAGCAGGCTTCACGCACATGAGAAGAGCCTGGTGATGCACACCTCTAATTCCTTCCTGTTTCCACTTGGTAGAAACAGGCAGATCTTACTGAGTAAAGGCCAGCCTGGTCTACATAGTTAGTTCCAGGCCATCCAGGACTACGTAAGGAGGCCCTGTTGTCTCCCCCGCCCCGAAAAAAGAAAAAAAAAAAAAGAAAAGGAAGTCCATTAGACAATACTTAGTTGAACAAGAACATCATTTGAAGGTTCAACCCCATTTTAAAAGCTAATAGTTCCTGAGGTAGGCCTAAGAGATAAGGCGTCCAAGGGCATCCTTGGTTATATATTGAGTTTAAGGTCCTGGGATACATGGGATTCTGTCTCAAAAGTGTAACTCCCCCCCAGAAAAGTACAACTCCCCCCAGAAAAGTCCATGGGGCATGCTAAGGATGAGAATTCAATATATTTTGTGGAAGAAAACATATTTTCCTCCTCTAAAGGCTTTCTATCTGTTCAATAGGATTGTTCTCCAGATCTTCCAGTCATATCTGTGTGTGTAAGTTACAAATCACCCCTTCTTTGGTTTGTAGGTGTCAGGAAGCTTGCTGAGACCTTGCTGTAAGTGTTATAGGTATCTGCTGCCGCTCATAAAATCCAATGTAGTCTTTTCATGTTACCTTTGGGAGACTCACACTTGTGAAGAGACCACAGAAACAACCACAGTTGTGCTTCAAAGTCTGACAGAAGAGATCACAGTAAGCAGGCATCAGTTATGTAAGTTTTCCTGAGGAATCTAGGTAGTAATTTCTCCCATGTTTATCATGTTGGTTGTTCTCCACTTGGTTGAAGGTCAGTGTTCCCTTTGAGCTCCCGGCTCAGATGCAAGGAAGAAATGCCCCAGCATTGTCTCGTTTCATCTTTGTAAATAGTAAAACTCTGTGTGGACAGAAGAGCAGAGCAGCTCGGGGAAGGGTGGGGGAACCTGTCAGGCCATTTCAGAGATGCACCCCAGGCTGCTACCTCAGGCTATCACTAGCTGCCAAAATGAGGAAAGCAGGCAAGAGATGCCACTTCAAGACTAACCTCCTCCTGATAATGTGCTGTGTTAGGTCCTCATACACTGAAAAAGTGGAGTTTTCAGCCACATATGGGGCTTAGGCCTGTAAAATTAGTCTTCGGAGTCATGAGTTCAAAGACCAGCCTGGGGCTACTTAGCTTCATGCCAGCTGACATAGTGAGACTTTTTCAGAGAGAGGAAGGAAAGAAGGAGAGCAAAACCAAATGCCAGTGAAGGAGAGCACAGATCCCTCAAAGCTGCCCTCTGACATATGCACAGCCATAACCACAACACACTAATAATAATAAAATAAGAACAATTTTAAAGTTGATGTTGATGCAATAGTTAATGTAGAAAAATAATTGTTAAAATTTAAGTTATGTCTCATTTTAAAAAAATGTTTATTGTAATACAGAAATGGCAGGGATATTCTTAGGAAGGTAAACTACAAATCTGACTATATCTTGATTTAATTCCTTGGTAAATTTTCACATGGCTGAGGCGGCAGGTCAATAGCAGGACCCTCGCCTAGCATGCACCAAAACCCAGGGTGTGATCTCCAGTACTGGAGGGAAAAGAATAGAAAAAGCCCAAAGTCCTTAAAACAATTAGAAATATAAAATATTAATGATCACAGTGTCCCCTGCTTTCATATAAATAACTTGCTTAGTGATATATGCTGAAGATACACACTAGTAGCATGTTTTATATGTATATTTTGATAGGAGGAGTGTCTGGGATTGAACTCAGAGCCTTTGCTGCATTCTTAGCCCCTATTTATATTCCTTCAAATATTACTTTTGGCCAAGAAGCACAAAGCAGAGCAGGACAGATATCTGGACCCTACATGGGGCAGACGCTTCTTGAGTTTCACATACATGGTGCTACGTATCAAGCCTAGGTCTCTACACACGGTAGAAAAATGCTCCACCTCTAAGTTATATCTCCAGCCCTTATTCTTGGTATACTTTAGAGAACATCACCAGTTAGAATATTGAAAAAACTCTGATAGAAGAATTGAATATATACTATGCGTATATTTAATAAATATTCCTGAACCAAGATTTTGAGAAACGCTGGACAGGCTATTTTGAGTGTATGTGTGTATACAGTATGTATGTGTGCAGTGGTCAGAGGACAACCTTAGGTTCCATTTGAGACAGGGTGTTTTCAGTTTGCTGCTCTGTATGCCAGACCAACTGCCTCCCAAGCTTCTGGAGAATCTCTTGTCTCCTCCCATCTTCCTGTAGGAGCACTAGAGTTGCTGATGCGCCTACCACGCCTACCTATCTATGTGGGTAAATTACTTGAGGATTCAAGCCCAGGTTCTCAAGACTATAGGCAGGCATTTACCCACTAAGCCCTCTCCCCAGCTCAATGGGCTGTTTTAAAAGGCTACTTTTTATATAAATATTCAATATTTAAAAGAGTAATACTGATTAGTCACAAAATCTACCAATACTTTAAAGTATAATCAGCTCATTGCTATTTCTAAGCCTCAAATCTTATCTTTCTATGTTGTAATTACCCAAACATTTGGTTCTCAAATTACTATTCCCCAAGAGTGCCTTGGATTTAGCATCTTGTAACAAAACCCATCATAGTTATTAAAAAACTACCAGAGGCTTTCACATTCTCTTCATTTTGTTTTGTAGTTTGTAAAAAATGGCATTTTAAGTACTTATGTAATGGTACAATCAACTCTGTATATTGTCTGTTATGACTTGTGACCAGTTGACAAATATCTCAAGAAAAGTCGACACACTAAACTCTTATCAATCAGTGTTTCTATATTTTCTATATGTTAAGAAGAAAGGACGCCGGGCGGTGGTGGCGCACGCCTTTAATCCCAGCACTTGGGAGGCAGAGGCAGGCGGATCTTTGCGAGTTCGAGGCCAGCCTGGTCTACAAAGCGAGTCCAGGACAGCCAGAGCTGTTAAACAGAGAAACCCTGTCTCGAAAAACCAAAAAAAAAAAAAAAGAAGAAAGGACTTTGCTAGGATTTTCTGAGACAAGGTTTCTCTGTGTAACAGCCCTGGCTGTCCTGGAACTCACACTGTAGACCAGCCTGGCTGCAAACTCATAGTTCTCCCTCCCAAGTGCTGGGATTAAAAGCATGTGCCACCACACCCAACCTTTTTAAAAAGCTGTATCCTGATTTAAAGTTTTGTGTGTGCATGGACATGTGCAGATATGGAGACCTGTTGGTGCACATGGAGTCCAAAGGTTGATTTACGTGTCTCACTCACTCAGTCTCCATCTCATCTCTTGTGGCAGGGTCTCTCCCTGAACCTAGAGCTGGCTGTCATAGGGCCTTCCTTTTTCTGCCTACCCCAAAGCCCCAGGGTTACAGGTGCGCACTGCCATGTCCAGCTTTTTATGTGGACACTGGGTATGCAAACTCAAAGTATCATGCTCGCACACCAAGCCTTTCACCACTGAGCTGTCTTTTAGGGCTGGGGAGGCAAGTTTAATAAGAAAGGGGAGTGACAGTAGGACTGGGGGTAGAAGGTTCACATAGACACAATACCTCCAAAAGCACATTACCCTTGATTTGCAAACCCAGTAAGAAATGCAGTGTACTGCACTGCAAAGGCCAAAGAACCAGCAGGGATCCAGGTTATCTTGCTAAGCACAGAAGGAAGATACCCAGAAGAAGAGTTCAGCTCCTGGTCCTTAACTAAAGTAAACAATAAACATTACTGTCACATATATTATCAACATTGTAAATTTCCCAGATGATCTGTCAGCAACATGCAAGCTTAAAAATGCAGAATCTAATCCTGATAACATCATTTAACTGCGAGTGCTCTGTTTCTACATTCTTCTCTTTAAAAAAAAAAAAAAAACATGGCAAGGTTTCATGTCTCACGAAAGAATGGCTGTAACTGCCTCAGAAAATGGCTTTAAAAAATTTCAACATATGTCACTATATATTAACAAGATAAATATTTATAATCTTTTTCCTATTTTGAGAAACTATAAATATCAGTGTTTGCCTTGATTGTATATTAACCAGTAGAAATATCAACCTGGTAATTAGCAAAACAACAGCATTTACTTTCAAAATCGCTTTTAAATGGGCACTTGCAATAAAAGAGAAATCAGATGGGGTAAAGACTTCTTTGCTAGAAGCCATGTGTAAACAGCACATAAAGATGACAAGGCAAGCAGCAGTAGCCCATTCTTCAGCCAAAAAAGGAAACAAACGAAAGAATAAAAATTACTGAAAAGGAAAACATCCCTGGTCCCCACCCGGAAAACTTGTAAACAACAGCTCCCACCACTTGAAGACTCAGGCCAGTAGCAGCTTTCAAAGGGACACACTGCAGATGGGGATAAACCAACAACAGTGTCACGCGTGCCTGGAAGGAGCCGATTCAAATCCTTTCATCTCTATCATACGATGATGCACTTCTCATTATCATTTCTCGCTTGGTCGTGCCTTCTCCATCTTTTTTAAAGTTTGTGTGCTGGAAATAACTCTAGCACTCACTAGAGTCCCCATGAGATTCAGCCGTGTTCAAGGGTCACTGCTGTTTTCTGGCATATAGAGCGTACATCTGGGCAAAAGAGCTGATCTGGCAAGTGTTTCACCATAGTGTTATTTTACTAGACTTGACTTGATAAAATTGTTTTCAGGATAAGAACACACAACAAGGCCTTTCTTTTCCAATGAAGGCACTGAAGCTTGTTAATAACAATAATCCTTCAAACACTTTTGACCTTTTTTGTTTGTTTGTTTTTCAAGACAGGGTTTCTCTATGTAACAGAGCCCTAGCTGTCCTGGACGAACTTTGTAGTCTAGGCTGGCTTTGAACTCACAGAGATCCACCTGCCTCTGCCTCGAGTGTGCTGGGATTAAAGGCGTGCGCCACCGCCCAGTCCCAACATAGTCTTAATGGTTTTCTAAATGGTACTGTTATTAGATTATCCCCGAATAGGTGACTGCTGAAGCAAACAGCTTCTAAAACCACGCCTGAGGCAAAATTTTTCTATTAATAGTTAAAATTTTGCATCAGGCGTGGTTTTAGAAGCTGTTTGCTTCAGCAGTCACCCGCATGGACTCCACAGATCACACGAACATCTCACACCTGAGCAGATCTGCAGACGTCAGAGTGCTTAAACAAATGTTAAAGGTTATGCTGAGCAGGGCTGGGAGAACAGAAACCTTTGGTGGTCAGTTTTACTTCATCATACTGTGAAGAGTCAGGCAGGGCAATGGAGGAGGAGAGGAAGGAGCCACAAACCGGCACAAAAACTCCAGTCATTTGAGATAGAATAACATTAAATTTGTTAGCAAAACTTTACAGAAATCCCATTTCTATAACTTGTTAAAGCCTCCCTCTCTTTTTTCTTTTAAGAGGAAGGGACTCACATGGGCCTTGACCTCATTGTGTAGACAAAGCCAACATTAGATTCCTGATCCTCCTGCCTCCACTTCCCAAGTGCTGGGATTACAGCTGTGTACCACCACTCCTGGCTTGATTAAAGTCTTAATAAACACTTAAAAATTAAACCCCACTTTGATGTCTAGAAAACAGCATCTCGGTTCCACAGAACTAAATGCAATACAAAAAACTACCCAGCTGTACCTCCTCAATCCCACAGTAATGAAGACAGCTTTCTCTGCTAACATGTCCAACAGAGCCTGAAAGGAGATATGGCTTAGAGAAACACAACAGCATTTTCCTATTACTTTGACATAACCACAGGTATATATCTTGAGCTTGTAAACAGAGCACTTGAAAGTGTGGAATGCTTGGTGGTCCAGGTGATCAACAGAAAAATACAATAAAATCTAGTGCATTGACACTACGAGAGGGTTTACCCAAGGTGAAGTAAGTGACAAGGCCTCTTAATTCCATATTAGAGGAATAAGCTCTCTTCACACCCACATATTCACACCCACTCCACTCTTCAATCTGATCAGAGTGGCAATACTGGATGGTTAATAACTACTAATTTATTCAGTGCTCTTTTAAAAACCACAAAAGGCAAATCAGCATAATAAAATATGACAATTACATGTTACTGTGACTGGTTAAATTGGTTAGAAAAAATTACTTTTAAAACTAGACACAAATAACTCACATGAATAGAAAGCTGATTTAAAGCAATATTTTGAGAACTGAACACATGCAAATAGATGCCTCTGTATCAGGACTAAACAAAAGGCAATTACTGGGCGTTGACAGCATTTTCTAGGCAGTCATCTTGAGCGGATCAGAAGAAACACAGGTTCCCTCCCTCCCATCTCTTTCCCCCACTCCTCCCTCGAATGGAATCCCTTTTGGGTCTGCTGGTGTCCAGTATCACCAGCTCTAACTTCCTTAACAATTACAAGCAACCAGAAGCTGGCTTGCACTGAGAGCCATTCATCATAAATCTACATGCTAACAAAGCAATTAATGTGAGAAAAATATCAAATAAAATGTTCCCAAAAGAGAAATTCTGTAGCAGGTTTCTTTTAGGATAAACATTTATTTAAGGAACTGTAAGCCCTGATGGATGCTGGAAGGGGAACTGATAGAAAGAGGTGACTGGACTTCCTGAGAAACACTCCCAACAAGCAGTTACATAAGGCCAAAACGCAGGGAGCAAAGACACTTTCAAAAGAACGTTTTCTGCTAATTTACCAACGAATTACTGCCCCCAATAGACTGTGAATCAGGGACTTCCCATCAAAGAAGTCTTTTATTTTGACAGTAATAATTAGAAGGGCAAACATGTCCCTTAAATGCCTAATCTTCAATTTATGCAACTGATTGAAACACAGAAGTGCACTAAGCAGTCAACAGAAAAACGATCTCACTTTAAAAAGCTGTATTTTTAATTATGTACATAGGTGTGTGTGAGAGGGCAGGTGTCTGCAGAGGCCTGAGACATTCCTCCTAGAGCTGGAATTACAGGCAGGTGTCTGCAGAGGCCTGAGGCATTCCTCCTAGAGCTGGATCACAGGCAGGTGTGAGCCACTTAACACGAGCGCTGGGAACTGAACTCAGGCCCTCTGCAAGAGCAGCAAGCACTCCTAAATGCTGAGCCATCTCTCCAGTCCTCTTTTGTTTTCTTTTTTAAGCCATGCTTATTACATAATTCTAGAATCTGGTTAAAGAGAAGGTGCATTTAGGAATTACTATTTCTTTATTCCATATGGGAAAATCGAGACAGGCACTTTAAACTCAAACAAAACAAAGTGGGTAGATGGATGGGTCGTCACCAAGTTTGTTAAGACCACAGCCAACACAGAGCACTTTGGAAGATGAGTAAAGCCAAGGGCCCTGTGGCATCATAGGACTTCATGTACCAATGAAGGTACACCTGATGCCAATTTCCAATTTCTAGTCATACACAAAACAGTACCAAAGCCAAAACGAAAACAAAAAAAAAGTAACCAATCAGTTTTCTGGTCAGTGAGAGAAATCCAAAAAACTAGTCCCTGAAGGCCAAATTCCAATCTATTTTTGTTTTTGTATGGCCACAAGCTAAGAATAGATTGTTTTTAAATGAATAGGGAAAAATACTTAGTGGCATAAAAATTGTATGAAAATAAAATTTCAGTGTCCGATAAAGTCTGACTGGTATGCAGTCAGACTGACCCCTGTTTTTTGTTTTCTTACAGTTTTTGTTCTGCAGAGCTGAGCAGTTGGGAGACTACACAGCCTGAGAAGCCTGGCATCTTACTGCATCGTAAGAGAAGCCTTGCCAACCACTCATCTACCTAATGTACAAAACTCATGATAGTTTGATAGTTTTTGTTTTATAGAATATAAAATAGAATAAAAATGTGTAAGATTGATGTCATCAATGTATTTTAGATAATCACAAATAGTCCCTTAAGGATTTATACATACAAACACATATACCAGTCTTGATGATATATTCTGGAATGAAAATACTTGATTATTAGCTATGGTAAAGGATATAGCTAAACCAAATTACAAGATGTTAACAAGAGAGACTGACAGTTACCATAGAGGCATCCAACTTGGGGTCCTTTAGTAAAGCAGGGACTAGAGACGACTGACAAGGAAAAGACATGGCTTCTGGGTTCTGCGCAGGCATTCTGGCTGCCTGAACATACTGATTAGGCATATTGGTGATCAAATTTATCTCAATACAAGAGAGTCCACATAAAAGTTGGAGTTTATTTATTACCATCTGTTATTAGTAATTTAGTTAACAAATTGATTGTTTGTTAGAAACAAGGCAAGGTGGTTCCCAGGATACAAAGGTGACAGATGGACAACACAGATGAACAAACCAAGGGCTCACCTTCAGTACAGACAGCAATCCTCAAAGGGTAACAACTCCACAAGAGAGCTAGCTGCCTTTAACTTTTTTTTTTCCCCCAGACAGTGTTTCTCTGTATATCCCTGGCTGTCCTGGACTTTGTAGACCAGACTAGCCTTGAACTCAGAGATCCACTTGCTTCTGCCTCCCAAGTGCTGGGATTGAAGGTGTGCGCCACCACCGCCCCCAACTTGAGAGCCGCCTTTAACTTTAACAAGAACTTTCATGTAGCGGCCAGAAATTTCTTTTTTGAAACAAGGTCTCACCATATAATCCAGTCTGGCCTCAACTGGCTCTCCTGCCTCAGTCTCCCAAACATCAGCATTACCAGTTCTCCACAACCACACCCAACTCAAAGAAACTCTTTTACAATCCCTGCGTTCAAGATTGATAAGCAAAGTGATGGAGAGATGCTCTGACTTAATCTAAGAGTGACTTATACAAACTCTCAGCTGTCCAAAAAACCTCCATCATCTATCTTGGGAGATACTGAAGCACAAGCTGCAATGCTAGTTTCTAAATCTCTAAATGACATTTTTATTTTTTAAGGTTTTTAGAGACAGGGTTTCTCTGTGTATCTCTGGCTATCCTGGACTCACTTTGTAGACCAGGCTACAGAGATCCGCCTGCCTCTGCCTCCCTGGTGCTGGGATTAAAGGCAAGGGCCACCACGCTGGGCTCTAAATGACACTGTATCAAAGAATCAAATGTTGGAGGGGAGAAGAGTTACATTAAGATCTTGTCACATCCTAACATCGGATGTGCTACTGTTCTGCTTCCTGCAATGCACAGCAGAGTGAGGGAAGTAATCATGTTTCCCTTTCATTTCTCTCTCCCTTTCCCTTCCTACCCCCAGTTCTTCTTTCTCTGTTTTTTATTGTCCTGAGGATCAAACCAGGCCTCATGAATGTTAAACACTCTATGATTGAGCTAGTTTCACCTCCCTTACTTTTTTTTTTTTTAAAGATACAGCAGAGAATGAAATGAGAAGCTAACTGCTTTTTACTGATTTAGGGACCAGAAAAGACAACTGGGATTCTATGCTTTTCCCTCTTTTTTTTTTTTCTTTCTTTCTTTTTTTTCTTTTTCCTTCTTTTTAATCTTAGACTTATCTATTATTTGCCCCAAAGAGAATTCTAACTATGGTAAAGGGAAGGACACTGTAACCACCTAGGATATCAGTCACAACAGATGAGGAAAAACAAGTTTCAACAAGCTGCCGTCTGTTCATACAATTAAACTATTATTAAAGTTATTTCATTTTTAGCCTATATTTCTGACCTGTGGAAATAATGAGGAGTGGTGATAGGAATTTTGTTTACCAAATAAAATCCCCCAAATTTAATTAACCCTGCCATCACAGTCACCATTGTCCTCTCCTAGCCTACTCCAGAGGCTTCCTAACCACCAGGGCAGACCTTCATAACCATTCAGCTACCTTTCTCTAGCCCAGTACCAGTGGGTTTCTCTATCTGCTCTAGTACAAGGGGATCCTAAGGCATGAGGGGTGACAGTGGCAGCCAGGAGACCAGACTCACTAATAATACCTCAGGGTAGTGTAGAGGAGGCAGCTGAAGGAATCCCACAAAGCAGACAAAATGGAACAGAAGGCGTTTGTTTCCGGTTCTGGTATCAAGATCACAACAACAGGGAGTGGGTGGGTAGTTAGAGTGTAACAAAAAAGTAAAGTTTCTATGTGGAGAGCACTGTGAAGTTCAGGATTTTTATCATCTGTAAGAAGCGTAAAAGAGAAGGAGAGCAGCTCTGCACAGTTCCTTGGTTCTTAATATTCAAAACTCTTGAGGGGGGCAAAAGTGAGACAGCCATTTATTTTGCTTTTGTCCTTTCTAAATAAATGAGCACTAGATGAAGTGTAAGCATCCATTCTTATTAGTGATGTCCTCTAAAAGTAACCGAATCTTGACAGCGTAGAGTGTCCTGTGGGCTTAGCGTAGAAACCACTATGGAAGTGACTTAAGAAACCCTAGGTTCTCTGGTGACAGCAGGACAGCTGCAGAGGTGACTCCAGTCTATTCTTGATCAACAGTCAGTCCCCTCCTTAAAGCTTTCGCTAATGACGTAAACAAACTTGTAAAACTTGCAAATGAAATCTACATCATAGTATAAATGCTAGCAATCTATGTCATACTATAAATGCTAGCAATAAGCAAACAGCTAAAAAAAAACCAGGTCTAAAATATAGAAGCTGGGCTTATTCCCAAGTACTCTCTGCTCAAAGAATACCATCTGAATTTACCCAGAGTTGGATAAATTTGGACAGGCATTTTTAACTTTACTAGTTTTAAGTGCTTAGTCAAACATCAGCCAGGAGCAGACAGAAATAAACCTGGCTGTTTGCTTACTTGTGCGTCTGCTTTTTCCTTGAGTCCTATTTTCCTAGCCCCTCAGAGACTGACGACTGAGCCACCATCACTTCCTGAAACACGGTGCAGATTCATTCTTAGGAGGTAGATTTGTCTATAAGGTACTAGGTGGGAATATGGGTACCAGATAGTTAAGTGACTTCCTCAAGTCACTCTGGAAGTGAGTCACAGGAAAACAAGGCAAAAAAATCCATGACTTGACACAGTGTATCAATATCCTCAGTCCAACTTACTCATGGATCAGCCATTAACAATCTGGCCCCAGGGTAAAGAGATAGCCAGGTACTGGCATGCTCACAGTACTGAGAATGGAGTGAAGTAGGGGAAAGAAAGAAATGCTGTTTGCAATTTCTTGTTACAAATATTGGCAGCATTAACTTGAGATCATCCAGGACTGGAACAGTCAACGTTCATCCTGACATATATCTTTTGAGCCCATATTCATCAGCTTTGTTCAATATAAGAACTTGACACCACCCTCCTATCAGCAGTTTTTTTGTTGTTGTTGTTTTTCGAGACAGGGTTTCTCTGTGTATCTCTGGCTGTCCTGGACTCGCTTTGTAAACCAGGCTGGCCTCGAACTCACAGAGATCCGCCTGCCTCTGCCTCCCGAGTGCTGGGATTAAAGGCGTGCGCCACCACGCCCGGCTTCCTATCAGCAGTTTTACAAATAAGAAATGGCTTCTTTGTTAGCAAAGATCTCTGAAGATCCTTGCTACACTTCAGAACACTGACAGCACCATTGGCTCACACTAAACTTTTAATGGATTTGAAATCATTCCAATATAAAAGGAAACAAAATTTGGGGTGACCATTTACAATAATTAATAAAAAGTTGTCCACAACGATGAAAACTGGAACTTTAGGAAATATAATTTGAAAGTTACAAAAGTACTGATAAAATTTTAAGATTATTTTCCTTTTAATTCCTAAAAAAAGACTTACAATAACATAACCAATGCTAATTTCATTTGTTCTTTCACTAAGGAAATCTTACATCTGTTTCACAGATAATGGGGCATACTTATGATTATCACGTTCTGCATTGCAAAGCAGTTCCACAATACTTCAGGTAGCTTTGAAATCCCTGTTTTATGAGTGAATCAATAAATATGCTTATTAACAAAATATTTGTTATAAGTAGACATAACTTGTAACACAAACCATATATATCCAGATTTTTAAAAACATCCATCCTGGTCTTTGCTTCTTTTTCCATTTTTTTTTTTTTAAGTCCAATAATGACAGAGTATACCATAGCAGTTTTCAGCAAATATCAGATAATTATATCTGTCAATACAACAGATCAATACTAGTAAACACTGAAGAAAAAAAAATCTTGTTTTATTGGTTTTTTTCTCTCTCTCTTTCTTCCTCCCCCTCCATATTTCAAAGGCAAAAACCATCTTTAGAAATTTCATTGACCAAAAAGCACTAAGAAGTAATATAAAATATAATAGTCTCAACATGATGACTACCCTACTAACTCAGAATCCAAAACAGATTTGAGAAGTTAACAACTCATCCAGATTGATGCATTCAAATGCCATAAAAAGCAAGCGACATCATGCAAGGTTAATATAGTAAGGTGAAAACCACCAGTTTAGGCGTCCAAGTAGTGCTCTGAGGAGGATGTGCTGGCCTTACCTCCGGGGAAGCCTCACAATCAACATGCAAACACATGTCACAATAAAAGTTTAGCTCCAAGGCTATTGATTAGAAACAACTGATTTTAACACAAGTGTGAGGACAGGCCTGAAGTACAAGGAAACAAAGTGTCTTTTAAGCTTATTATAACGGCTAAATATTGCTTCTAGCAATAATTACTTACAACCTAAGGAAATAACAATTTTTTAATTTAGAGAAAAGTGTGTTTACATACAGATCTTGATTTAATCTGTACTCCAGGACTTTGAAAGGTAGGTAGTCTGAAATTTTTAGCCCTGGATAGAGGCCAAAGGATGCCAGCACCATTTCCCTAAACTAAATCAATTCTCCATGTATGAAAAGATAGCATCTAACCTCTGCATGATTCTTCTACACACCACAGGATAAAGTTGTCTATCTCATACAGCTCATAAACACTCACAAAAAGGCCACAGGTGTCAAAGCCCCTTCCAGAAAAGGCCTTTGTATGCACTGACTCAGCACTCTAAGAAAAGGAGTGGTTATGGATTTTTAGATTAAAACTATCATTTTAAATTAAGGCTTTTGAAAGGTTGGGAAGTTTAATTTCTTCTTAAACTACAGAGCCCATGCCACATAAATGGCTATAGAAGACTGGGAAAACAGTCCATCAAATGTTTTCAGAGTGTCCCAGTCAACATGTGACACTGGAAAGGAGGACATAATAACGGTCAACAGTAAGAGCATGCAGTAACAGTAAGAGCTTTGGGTGCCTGCCATGCACCTCCATCTGATTTGCCTAAATGTGTTAACTTAGGGCAGGAACGATGGCTTGGACAATCCATTGCTACTCCTTTTTCCTCACAATATGTACTCTCCAAAAATTCACATTTTATTATTGACAGGAAAAACGACCACAAGAGGTTCCTACGACAGTGAATGATCAAGATCAGAGGCGTGGTGTAGGCAATTACACATCTGAAGATAGACACAGTTCAGTGGTTTGAGTCTTGACATGTCAGATCAGCACCCTGTTTTCCAATCACAGAAAGACCAACCACCAAACAGCCAGGGCAAGGATCAGGAGAAAAGACATCAGGAAAGGAATACGAGGAGATGGGAAAGCACTAGGGTACAGGTGGCACTTTTTGAGAGCCTTGTGTTCCTCGGGGATTGGAATAGAAACCTTGGGAGGAATCTCTTCGTTTTCTTGCTGGGGTAATGTTCTTTCAGTGGATCTCTCTGGCCTTTTAATTTTCTCTTCACCCTGTACTAACAGAGCACGTTCCTGTGTCTGCTTTCACAGTAGAAGATCAAGAAAGACAGAGAGATGAACAAAATGACAGATGGAAAATGCTTAAAAGTGGTACTTGGGGGTGTGCAAAGGTGTGGAAAGATCTTTTGGATGCTCTTGACTTTTTTTTTAGCTCCTCTTTACTTTGGCAATTTACCAAGCAGTTTCTATAACCCTGCTGGTTTAACTATGTAATTAAATTAAAATTTAATGTTTTGAATAATTAAGCACTGGAACACTTGAAAGTCCAAGCAATCAGTGACTTCCCTTCATACTATCATTTATTTTCTTGTGGAGGCTATTCATGCATGAATTTTTTTCACATATGAATTCCAGGTCATTTTTAGTTCCTTTGATGCTGTCAATCATCAATGGATCAGGCAATGTCAATAATGAAGCATTCTTCTTGTCATGAATAAAGTTATTTTTTACTAACAAATAGAATGGCAGAATATAAAGAGCAATTTTTATGTCTCTTCAAAAAAAGACTTTAACTGCAATAGCTCAGTATGACAATTAGATTTTGCTCAGGGGAACAGAAGTAGTAAAGACTGCAAAATAAGAACAAAATTATAAAATGTATAATGTACCTGCAGATTCTACCCTGAGTGGGGGCAGTGACAAAGAAAAAAAACAAGAAAAGAAAGGAAAATACTCCCCCACAAGACCTCAACAATTGCACAGTCTAGGAATCCTAACTGAAATAGTAATGTCATCATGAAGGTTTATACACTTAGTAAATACTTCTGATAACTTTTAAGGAAAATTTCTCCCCTAATTGGCTGACTTGGATGTTTTCTCCTGCTGCATCTCTGTATTCTGCTATTCATAGTCAAGGCAGATGGTATCTATGAGAGGAAAAACTTGGCTCTGAGTTCTCTTAGTTGAGCTAGCCTTCTCTGGTTGGTCTGGAAGCTGAATACCGGTTCTTTGCACACCCCTAAGCGATATGTATCAGGGAGAAAGTAGCTAGGGGACTGGTCAGCAAAAAAGAATAAAAGGAAAAGACAGGATGCAAAATTACAATGATTTTTAAATGAAAATAAAGTGGGAGAAGAAAGACAACATAAAAAGAATAGGGTATAATTAAATTCATTTTCTCTCTGAGTACATATTAACAACTTCATGCAGCTTTTTCAATCAGCCATGCGCTGAAATAAGCAAATTGGAAACTGCAGATGCTGCAGCAGTGGAAATGTGATGTGTTAGGCCAAAAGGCTGTGGGTATGGATTTACTAGTACAGCCAAAAGAAAAACAATTATTCAGCCAGTGTGGTTGAGTTCTGGGGGTTCTCTCTTAGTGCCATGACAAGAGCAAGTTCTGAGTGAGCAGCACAGTCAGAGCAGCGCTTTACCTCTGGCCCACCAACCTTTCTTTCCGAGGGGAGGGTAGAAGTTTTCTTCACCTGGTCATACACAAATTATAGAAAGTTCAGTTGCCTTGCAATGCAACGACAATGCTGCCAAAGGTAGGAGAGGTATCCCAGAAAACAGAAGTGTTAGCCTAATCATAAAAAGATATGCCAAAAAGTGGAATTGTCCCATACAAAAGATTAAGACAGTATAGTTATTTATTCTATCATTCATTCTGAGGGAATATGTGTGTGTGTCTGTCTATCTGTCTGTCCCTCTCTCTCTCTGTGTGTGTGTGTGTGTGTGTGTGTGTGTGTGTGTGTGTGTGTGTGTGCGCGCGCATAAAGCTAAAATTATTTGAACACCTCTCATGGGTCAATCTGTGTTTATAAAAAATTTTCTTTAAAGCTCAAAGAATGGTACTGCTATCCCCAAACCAGCCCTAGGATGATTTCTAAAAGGTTTCTATTTAAAGACATAAGCTATTTTCTGAACATGGAGACCAATACAAATTTACCCAATGCCATCCAAGACAGCATCAAGTTACTTTTTCAAGCTACTTTCAGAGTCCAAAACAGAACTTCCAGAAAAATACGCAGTTACAATTTGTAAAGTGGGGGTTGAGACAGCAACAAGCCATTCACATCCAGAATACCAGAGTAAGCTAAGACATTTAAGATTATCTAATCTATAAACAGGCCCAACAAGACAAAGGCGGCTTGCTCAGAACATTTATTAGGCTTTGGTTTGCCAGACCCTCTCAGTCAATTCAAACCACAACTATCCTTGGACCTGTATGAGTCTTCTTTCTGAGGACACATCAAAATGAAGCATCTTCCTTTCAGAGTGATGGTCTAACCCAGAAAGGGGTTATTTTCCCAGTTCAAAGTACATACTGTAAACTTAGAACACAAAACCAATGCACATGTATATCCAGGAATGGGGTCTGAGAGGACAATACATAGAAACAACTGAATCTATCCTACCACCCCGGTAATTTTCAACTGCCTGTTATGGAGGTCTTCTCCCACCTCACTTGTGAAAACTGTTAGCTAATATTAATCCAAATTTTAAAAACACAAAAGGTTTTCTTGGAAGAATTTTTATCCCTGTCTGCAGTTCCAGAAACTAAGTAATAAATGATATAACTGGATAGTTTACCAAGAATTCTGAAAAAATTTAAAACTAATTTTTGTTTTGTTTTGAGAAAGAGTCTCACTATGCTATCTGGTTCTGCCTCAAAAATCCTATACTCAGGCAATCCTGCCTCAGTCCCACAAGGAGTGGGACTGCAAGTATATGCCTGGTAACCTCAGGGTTTTTTTTGTTTTGTTTTTTGAGACAGGGTTTCTCTGTGTAGCTCTGGCTGTCCTGCACTCGCTTTGTAGACCAGGCTGGCCTCGAACTCACAGTGATCCGTCTGCCTCTGCCTTCCAAGTGCTGGGATTAAACCCAGCTAACCTCAGGTTTTTTTATTGGGGATATTGCTTTGCCTTTATCAATTAGAACTGCTGTTGTTTGGAGGACAAAGTAAACACACAATTACAAAATATCCAATCACTCATTTAAGTTAGGGTGACTGTTTATACAGATGGCACACTGACTAAAGATAATGACTTTTTAGATGTAAATTTGACAAGATACTACCTTTAAATAGCTTTATTTATCCTGGGGTAGGGTTTCCAAAGTAGGAAATGGTAACAATAACATAGAAACAATATAGACACCCTGAAAGGTGTCTAGCCTCTTCTGATCGTAATTGTCTCATAACACTGGTTGAAAGTTTGATGTTATGCAAGATAAATCATCAGTTGTTTTTCTGAAATTGAATGTTCTACATTCTCTGGCTTTGTGTCTCTTTTGTGTCTTACATAACTGTGTGTAATCATTCCAGACATTTCTAAGTTGTACAAATGTTCAAATAAAGTTGTAAAAAAAACGTACTCCCTTCCAATAGTGATCCTACTAAGTTTAGCAAACTCTCTGGTCCTGGAAGCCACATTTTGAATATAAACAAAGCTTTACTGGAATGAAGTCAGTTTATAAACACAAACTAGCAAGAAGCAGGCAGCTTTGAGCATTTCTCAGAGCCTAGACACACATTAGTATTGCTACAGGAGTCCTACAACTGAACTGAGGTGTGTAAACGATCAGGAGTGTTTGATTATTAATGTTTTATAGCCGCAACAAACTGATAAGGCAGCAAAAACAAACATCAGCTCTAAACTTTCAGATGTAGACTATTAACATACATAATTAAAATACTTATTGCATTCAGCCACAATCACATGGACATACTCACTCCATCTCCAGTAGGGACTTGTCCATTGATGTTAAGAGTCCGGAAGGGTGAGTGTGTGGATAAGCGTTTGTCCCATTCACTAGGCCGTGGTTCAGGGACTGATTCCATAAAAGTCTTTTTCAGCTCGCTGATGCTTGCATGATGCTTTTTGATCTCTTCTTGACTCTTGTCTAAATCCTACAGTTGAAAGGACAAAGACGCAAAAACAATAAATAGTTGGTACCAAAACCACACCAAGAGTAACCCATCAGAGAATAGGCACTGGTAGAAAACACCACATCCAGGACAGACAGTACTGGCCTGTATTTTGCATTTGGATTGTAAATATATAACAGGGTATATTTGTTTGCCTCTTTTTAAAATTTTTAAACAAAGTGCTGTACTTGGAAGCAGTGAACCATCACAGTCCCATAGCTCTTGTAGTTAAATGCCCATGAAGAGCTTGCTCCTTAATTGTGTCTCCTCTTCCACAAAGGATGCAAAACCAGATCTCCACCTCCTCATCCTGAGAAGGTAACTCCACAATTCCATCAGCCTCAGCTTGATGAGAAGTGATTCAGGCTCAGCTCAGGCAGGATGGAGATAGCAATAGGGAAACTGATGAATGATGGACTTGGTGAATGACCTCAACTCCCACCAGCTGCTTTCCTTGGTGAGCTGCAACCCTGCAGGGTCCCTCTCCGTCCACCGTAATACTTTTGCTTCCTATTTCCAGTCTCCAAAGACAATTGTTACTACATCTAAAAAAATAAAATGACTCCAAAGATTTTTTTTTAATTACTTATGTGTATGTGTGTGTGCCATGTCCAAGTCTGGCCAAAGGACAACCTCAGGTATTCATTCGCCTGAGGACAGAAACATTGCCTACCTCTTTTGAAGCAGGATTTTTAATTGGCCTGGAGCTTGCCAAGGGCTAGGTTAGCTGGCCACCAAATTCCAGGGATGCTCCTGGGCTCACTTTCTGAGCTCTGGGACTACAAGCATTCACCACTATGCCGAGCACTTTTACGTGGGCTCTAGGGACTGAACTCGGGTCCTCATACTTTACAACTGAACTATCTCCCTCACCCTTATATTATTTTTTTCTTTTTTATAGTATTTCCCCTACAAAATAAAAAACCTTATGGTTTCCAGTTTCACTTCTCTTAATACAATTCAAAATAGGGCCTTACTAGGGTGGGGATGCAGCTCAGTGATAGAGCACTTGCCAGCATGCACACAGCCCTGGCTTTGATCTCCAGCATCACCCACAAAGGACTTTCAACAGAGTCTCATATGTCTCCTTGATAATTCAAAATAATCCAGTTGTTCCAGTAGTTTGAATATTGGGCAATTAGAGGTAGATGAAAAGCTCTTCAAGATGACTCTCTAGGAAAATGTGATCAAAACTAAGGCTAATAAAGCATAGGATAAGACATATGCAGATTTTTTGTTAAAAAGAAATGTACAATATATTTTTAATAAAGGGAAACAGACCAAAAGGAGTCTGATAAATTTAAATTGAAAAATTGAAGACAAAGACTCAAATGTTCTTTGTCTAACAGTACACACATGCAAAACAAAAAAACAACAAAAAAAAAAAAACCCTCAAAAGTTTGAGTTTCAGGTCCCTATTAACAGCTGGAGCGCGCAGCTAGAAAACAATCTCGCGTCTATCATTTCCCATCCGGGTAGCAATGTATCTAAGGAAAGCATGATGCTAACTAGATCTCCCCAGCACGCTGGGTGAACTTTGCGATTCATCTGTTTTTGGCACTGTGGGAAATAATTTCATTTTGGAAAACAAAAATAAAAACAAAACAAAATGGAACTTTTAAAAATCAAAATGTGTTTACAAGTTATTTGTTTGCTTGTTTTTTCTGCAGGCAAGAAAGACTTTAACTAAATAAAACTTTCTCCAGGTTGCTATCAAGGAGAAAACAATAGGAAACCCAGGGACTCATGTGATATCTGGACCCTGGGCCTGCTCCTTCAGAAACTCATGAACTAGTAGTCTCTTTTCTTCCTATTTTTACAAGACTGACCCATGTGTATTTGCTTTGAGAGCAAAGAGAAACTAACCCCAAAAGGTAACTGTAGCTCTCCATAAAGAACATCTCTTGCTTACTAAGAAGAAATGTGAGCGTATCCTAGGAACATGAGCGTCTCTGGGGGAAACGCCAGCATTACAGCTGACAGTAAGGATGGTACTATTAGGAGCTGAAGGAAAGCACGTACAAGCTCAAGACTCAGTCTTGGGCTGAGCAACTGAGACTCATCAGGCATGAGTCTGTGACCCAGCTCCTGACTTGATGTTAAATCTGTTTGGGCCAAGAACAACCTAATACATTTGGGATGACTAAAAGTGCAAACAAGGCAAGAACAAAAACGCCCAAGAGATGCTGTGATGACTACAATTCTGACCCAGCCTGAGCTGAGCCTGCTGATTTGTAACTCTTCTTGCCTAGCTTTTGATTGGTTTGAAACTTGGGAAAATAAATCTTTCAATAAAACTGGTAGCTTCTGAGGGAGCTTTCTCCATCCTTCTTAGCTGGTTTTATTGGAAACCTGTGAGGGCACAGAATAAAATTAAGATCTCAAAGGGACCTGTTCCAAATAGAATTTGTCATAGACATTTGCTACAGGTTCTCTCTGGGAGATGGAGGAGGAGGCGGTAGATCTAAAAATGAACTCGACCTTATTTGTGCCAGAACAAAGCATTAGTGGGGGTGTGATAAGGGAAGGCAGGAAGGGATGCTTAAAAAAAAAAAAAACAACTGCCAGAGCAACAGATAACTTGAGAGAACTTCCTTGGGGGACACTTTTTACAATAACTAAGGAATAATGGTCAAATTCTGTCATGTTATGCTCAAGTTAGATAATTTTTGAGACTTATCACCTTATGATTTTAGTAGCAATAAAACCAAACACTTTGTTAAATGTAAAATGTTCTCAAAAGGCAGTTAGTACTTTTAAATTTCAAATACACTCTTATTCAGAAATCCCCTCTTAGGGCTCTCAGTAAAATGTCACAGAAGAGAACACAGCACGACACAGGAATTTTGTGAGTCTCAGAAGCCACAACACACTTCATGGAACAAATGACAAATATATGATTGGCACAGCAGGTTCAAAGAATATTTGGAGTGGGGAGATGTTACCCTGAGAAGAGGTATTCAGTGGACATGTCTTGTCCTTTCTAGTCTCCAGAGACAAAAGGACTCAGGTCTCAGATATGGGCTAAGACAGAAATCCAATTTCCAAGTTTGAAATATACAAGAGTCTGACCTTAGAAATTTTATGTTATATGTGACAAATATATGTAAAGTAGTTGGCACTGTGCCACCATTCAATATATAATTAATGAAGGTCATCCATAAGTTTTATTATTTGTATTAAAGTACCTTATATAGCAGATATTCAAAATATAGATATTGACAAAAAATGAAATGAGATTAAATAATCCTTACAGGCCATATATTAATTTTTTTTGAGACTATGTAGTCTCATGTAGCCCAGACTGGCCTTAAAATATAGAGCTGAAAATGACCTCGACCCCCTGATCTTCCTGTCTCTGCCTTCCAGGTATGGGGCTTAAGTTGTGCTACCGTGCCTGGCTAGAGGTCTACTTTTTAAAGTTTCTTCAGACTTCCACAATGGAGATATTTAATACATGGCTCCTCTTTCAGGTCTCAATTAAATGCTATCTTGCCAGATACAGCGGCACACACCTGCAGTACACACATTCAGGAGGCCGAGGCAAGACGACTACGGAAAATGCTAAGTTTCTGGAGGCCTTGCCTGTCTCAGAGTAGATTTCCCTGTAGCAAAGCACAGTTTATCTCCTATGGTTTTGCTAATAGCTTGTAACTAAGGTGTTGCTCGTCACTCATTTTTATTTCTCCCCCTCAGTTCCCCACACTATAAGCTTCCTGCAAGCAGAAACCATGCTGGTTGTTTCCTTTACAGGGAAGTTAGATCCCTGATACAAGAGTTTATACCCATGTCTTTTGGTTCTGCCTTGAGTTGTGATACAATGTAGTCTTCAACTTCTAAACAGGATTTTTCCTGATGTACAGATTACATTGGTCTCACTTTCTTCCACAGAGAATAATTCCAATTTCCTTAATTTTTCTCATGGAGTTTCTTTAATCTCCAAATTGGCTTTACATTTCATAGTCAATGTGGAGCTCCAGACTAGATAAAGTATACAAATTGAGGGAAAAAGTTGGTCACTAGACTCCTATATATTACTCTTTCTGAGAAGAAAACTGTCCTTAAAAAGCATAAAACTCCTAAGTCAAATCCTAGCTTTACCAACTGAGCAGCCTTGTGGTCATGGAGAAATTACTTAAAGTCCCTAGCTTCAATGTTTCCATCTTAAAAATAAAAGTCCTATTCACAAGCCTGCTTTACAGTTCAGCCCTACTGCAACAACCCCTCGATGCTAGCGAGCTTCCCTTCTTTCTTATTTTTTCCATTTCCTCCCAACCTTTCTTCAGTAACTTTTGCTATCTCTAATGCATAAGGCCATGAGAATTGTGGATCACTTTCCCTGGGTTTTTTTTTTCCTTCTCAGTTGAGGGGGGGACAGTGCAAATTTGTTTCTTGGGACATTCAGAGTTTGGAAAATTCAAGAAACTTTTAGTAGTGATGTTTAAATGTTCTGAAAGAGGGTAAAAGAGCAGAACCATGAGCGGGAGATACAGTTCCAATCATATATTTTTCTAGATAGTATGAGAGAAGGAAACTAAAAGTTAGGAGAAATGACTGCTTATCTTCATGTTTACCGACATGCAAAAGCACTTTAAACCTACAAGTCTCTCATGCAGTGCCATGCAAAACCAAACGCAGCACAGAATGAAGAATTGGGGATCAGCAAAGAACACAGAAGGTTCCAGGCAACCAGCTGAAATATGCTTCAAGTTCATACAAACCTCCAACATTAAATTGCTATGTCTGATATAAATGTTTTCACCATCTAGTCTTTCTCTCTTTTTCTGTGAAAATGAAAGGGGGAAAACAGAAGCATAAACAAATTAAAATGTTGTTCTTGCGGGGAACAAACTGCAAATTGGCAAACAAAAGGAACAATGAAAAGTAAATGTCTGCAATGCAGCATATGCCAACATGAAATGGTCACAGAACCACAAAGACACACAGAGAACATGGTTACCAGAAGGGAGGGATGATGTTGTTGGCAGACAATGCAAAGCTGTGAGGATGTTACTTAAATAGACAGTGCTCCCTGCGTCACAGCTTCTGACATGATAAGCTGCTTTATATCTGCTTTTGAAACTGAGCTATTTTAATATTACCCTAAGATAATATTTAACTCTAAAAAGGTTTAAACACCCATTTACCATAGGGTGGGGAAATGCTGTAAAAACACTTAGCTTTTTGGGAGAGTTTTCTACTTATGAATACTGCAACATCTGTAACTCTACAGAGCTCTGCATTCAATCAGCTAACAAGCCTATCCAGTAAGAACTGGCTCATCCTATTCTGAGGCTGGGAAATAAGCATGCAGCGGTTAAACTCATACTGTTAATGCTGGAAGTTGCTGCTATGACGGCTTCTGGGGTACAGGGGTGCAGAATCCTAATGAGTCTAATAATATCATGCCATTGGGAACATTCCTGTAAAGTTTAAACATAAAAGATAGGTCTGGCACTCATGATTGCATTGTATTAAGATACTTCTGTACTGAAAGCTTATCTGGATAAAACCTGTCAATAAACAGGCTCTTATTTCTTTGTATGCATATATATATGTGTAAACACACATCACAACTACACTGCTTGAAGGTTCCCCACATATTGGCTCTCTTGGAGTAATTTCTGATGAAGACAAATCAAAGGCTGGACCACTGTCTTTTTAACACACTATAATCAGCATGGGTGAAATGGTGGCACAATTGTGTGAAAATGAAAAATGGCTAACCTTCCTCATTCTTATCAGATCTTCAGTTTTTTCTGCAAGCGTCTGTTTTGCCACAATTCAATAAAGAAAAAAAAAATAAAATGTTGGCTCACTGAAGTTTGTTTGAACCTTTTATTTATCTTTAAGGAAAGAGGATTAGGGGAGAATTAAAAACTGAAAGGTGTAAGGGGAAAGGAACAAGTGGCCTGTTGGCACAAACCTGTGTTTGGTCACCATTTGAGGTAGGTACTGTGACCTCGGTGTGGGTTTTTTCCACCTACATTTAAGAAATAAAACAGTGAAACATTTTAGGTTGTCAGGCTTCTGTGACTAGTCAAGCTGCTTCATGAAGCTGGGTTGAAACACACTGAACACTGATCACCGCAGCAGGGAATACTTTACTCCCAGTGTGACCTGCTAGCTCGTCATGACACTTTCAAGGCGGAAGAGGTAATATGGATAGCCAAATTACCAAAAAAGGAAACTGAATTAATCATTCTATTGATGGAAAAACATTTCAATACTTATTTATTAAAAAAGGTAGTCACAAAAGCAATAATCTAGTCTTAATACTAACCTATATGTTCTTGTTTGTGACCTGGAAGTATGTTAATGAATGTTTATATGTGTATGTATATGTGCACGTGTTCATCATGGCACTTGTGTGGAGGTCTGAAGACAATCTCAGGTGTCAGGCTCCACCTTCTACCTTGTTTAAACAGGGTCTCTCTCATCCGCTGAGGTGTATGCTGTACTTTCCTGATTCTGCCTCTCTTCTCCCAGTAGGGTGTGTTGAGATCCCAGACACAAGTGCTGCTGAAGGCTCTGAGGGTCTGAACTCAGGCACACGCTTTATCCACTGAGTCATCTCCCCCCACCCTATGAGTATTTTAAATTATATTTAAGAAAAGATTTACAATAAAGATAGAAATGTGTAATATACATGCTAGAAGTAAGTAGATAACTTTTGTAGTTAGAGCACATGTAATAAAGCACATAAGATACCAAACAGGTAAATACAAATGATTTTGTTAGCTGATCAATACATTTAAGGAGACAGTTTTACTCTCCAGTTTATTGAAAAAGAGAACATCAAGACAAATTACATGCAAATTGTAACTGACACATGCAACTACTTCTACCTCAGCTGTGACACCAATACTGCAGTCTCCTCTCTAGGAACCCACGTGCTTGGCAGACGGGCAAGATTTATCCTTAGTAGTAGCAGAAGAATACTATCTTAGGGACGCCTGTGTATCTTTGGAATACAGCTAGAAATAACCATCTTATATTCATAAACTGGAGTAATTATTTAAAAACCTGATTATAACAGGGAAACACAGTACAGTGAGTACTGAATGATGCATGGTGTATTTCAAATTTAGAAACCGAATTGTCTTTCCTAAGGGTTAAATCCGTTTTGTTATATTACTCATTTTTACAGAGCCTCATTAGCTTGTGATTTTGACATATTCTTTTAGCTCGTACAAAGCAGCATTGCTCTGGAGAACAACGTCTCTGTGTCACTTATATTCTCTAGGTTGAATATAAAAGACATTAGATAATAGCAGACTTTGCAATGCTGCCCAACACATACACATATCCAGCCACGATACCTTTATTTACCAGGAGTAGTTAACAACTGGGTCTTTTCTGCTCTAGATCCCAGTTAACAAGTTAGTACACTTGTCTGAGCTTAACTTCTCTTAAATATTAAAATAGAGATAATGCCTTGGTTTCTGGTTTGTTTGTTTGCTTATGAGACAGAGTTTCATTACGTAGCCTGGGTTGGCCTCCAACTCCATTTCCCAAGATCTAGAATTACAGACATATACCACCATGCCCAACTTAAAACAGACATAATGTCTTCACAGAACTATGTATACTCTGAAAATAATAGTCTTAAATTACTTTGTAAAGCTTAAGTTCCTTGTTTAAACAATAATGTCTTCTGGGTTCTTAGTTATCTAGCAGCAAAAAAATGGAGAACCACTATTTAATAAGAATTGAGGTCAATCCTCCAGACTTGACGTGAGAATACATGCCCGGTCTTACTGTAGCTTATTATATCACATTTAGTTGATGTCCCGGGGGGGCCTGCTCTTTTCGGGGGGGGGGGGGGGGGGGGTGGATCTGGGAGAAAGCAGGAGGGGACTGGAGGAAGCAGAAGTGGGGAGGGGAACTGCAGTTGGGATTTAATATATGAGAGACAAACAAATAAAAAGAAAAAAAAGAGAGAGACACAGATCTGGAGAGATGGCTCAGGTTTCGAGCATTGTCTGCTCTTCCAGAGGACCAGCTTTCAATTCCAGGCACCACGTTGCCTCACAACTGTTTGTAACTCAAGGTCCAGGGGATCCAACTCCCTTAGGAAGGCATACATACATACAGAGTAAACACAAATGTACATTTTTAAAAAAATTAAATAAGAAAAGAACCGAGGCCAAAAGAAGGGAGATGGGGTGCATACCTATATTCCAATCATTTCTACAGAGTGAGTCCAGGACAGCCAGGGCTACACAGAGAAACCCTGTCTGGAAAGAAAAAAAAAAAAAAAAAAAAAGGAAGAACAAGGCAGAAGGATTTCTTGAGTGCAGGTGTTCAAGCCTAGCCTGGAAACATGCAAACCCCATTTCATTCTGCCGAAGCTTCAAGGGCAAAAGGAACCTATTTTTGAAAACTCATGTGTTTTATGGGCAAAAAGGAAAATTAGTAAGATGGCAGAAGACCAGAGGGGTCTTGGCCATTCAGGGAGACCCTCTGACAACTCTAAATGCCTGACACTTTCTAATCAGCAAAGAAAAGGACAGTCAGAAGTGCTAGCTGATATATTACAACATTAAAAACTGAGCAGGTACTCAAAGGCTACACCAAACTTGAAGACCAATGTGCTAGACACCAGGCTGGTTACAAAAATGCAAACACCTCACAATTCGCTCAAAGACAAGAGAACCTGTATGTCATATTTAACAGCTAAAAAATAGCAACAGCTATTCACTGTTCTACAGTAAGTCAGATATTGTCCTGGCTCCAAAAGAACAGGCCTGATCTGCATGATATCGGTATGCAAAAGAGAAGGCACTTCCTGAGGTCTTAACATAATGTGTAATTCTTATAAAAGGCATTTCTCACAGCCCCTTCTCAACAGTGAGACCAGCATCTATTTTAATAGACCTGAACTAGCACTGTGTAATTGTGATTTAAAAGCTTGAACATATAGAAAAGATTAACCCAGCTATGATTTCTGGGAGATTTGCTAACTGGTAATTTTTTTTGACACAGCATAGTGACTGTGGGTTCACTTAACTCAGAAGGCTCGACTCAGAAGTGTGGTCTTCCCCACACAACAGATCTTCTTATCTAGCTGTTCACCGTTTAAATAGCTGACCTGCAGACATGGCTCACAAGTTGAGAGCACTGGCTGCTCTTGCAGAGGACCTGGGTTTGATTCTCAGCACCCACATGGTGGCTCACACTGTCTGTAAGCCCAGTTCCAGAGGATCTGATGCCCTCTTCTGACCTCTGCAGGCAACAAACACGACCATGGTGCACAGACATAAATTCAGGCAAAACACTCATACACAGAAAATAAGAAATAATCCTAAAAAGGAGGAAAAGGTTTAAACAGCTGTATAAATGTACTTTATGCAGCATCCATTCTTTGGAAATCAAATTCTACAAAAATATATAAGAAGTTGATGAGAGATGGTTTCTTTTAGAAACAGCGAGGAAAAGCAATGTTTTCGGGCACCTGTAAGGCTCAGCTGCTCTGAAACACCTGTACGGCGTGACGCCCATTCTGTCTAAGACACATATGACATACCTTCCACGCATCCGTGGACTCCAGCTCAGCTTGCTCAGGCGGTTCTTCTTCCCCTTGCACTTCATCCTTCACAGCTTCCTTTGCTGTTTTCTTGACAGGTGCCCCTGGCCCTTCGGTGACCTGACTCTGAGCAATGGCTGGAGCAGAGGTGGGCCGAGGACTTCTGTCTGTGGATTCAGCAGCTGCCGCTATGTGAGGAAAAGAGGGAAGAATAGATGAGGGCAAGTGTCCCTGTCTTGACCTTAAAAGTCACAGGCAGGACACTTATGAATGCTGTAGTATTCTGTATCTATCACATAGAAGGCAAGAGGCTAACCATTAGTGTTCTTCAAGGTAGATGATGCTAACAAGATAAAGGTACCCTCAACAGAGAATCTAGGACATCTTAATGACAGCTTCATAAATCCTGAATTTGGGGAAAGACTGAAAAAAAAGAAATCAAAACCCATTTAACTTATAGTCTGTTAGTTTCAAAACAATTGCAACAAAGAGGAGATTCAGGATGCCTTTACATTAAGCCTTTATTTAAATTTTTTTTTTGTAAATCTGTTTATTTTTAGATGGTTTCAGGAACTGTGGCATCTAACGCAGGTTGGGGAAATGAAGTCTGTTTTCTTCTTTTTGTTTTGTTGTTCTCTGTGAAGCCTCTAAAGAATGATTACAACATAACTTGATAAATGGCTCTCTGATAGGACAGGGACTACTGTTTGATGTGTGTGAAGGCAAATCTTTGAACCAGAGATTCTCCTTTAATAAATCATTTGACTAATATTAATTAAAAAAATTATAGACTCTCATCCAAAATCAAAGCATAAAGTAATGGAGCCTCCACCCCACCTTGCCAGTGTCTTCCTGTTCTCTCAGATACTTAGAACACTGGCTCTCAACCAGGATTGGTTTTCCCCCCAGGGCGCATGCGACAATGTCTGGAGATGTTTTCCCTGTCATGACGGGGCAGAGAGAGAAAGGAGGTGCTGATATCTAGTGCACAGAGTTAAAGGTAGCTGAGGCTGAGAAACTCTAGTTCAGGGAGAAGCCTGCCTGGCCTCTCTGGAGAAAATAAATTATACAGGCTGACAATAAAAACCTCTGCACAGGGCTGGAGAGGTGGCTCAGAGGTTAAGAGCACTGGCTGTTCTTCCAAAGGTCCTGAGTTCAATTCCCAACAACCACATGGTGGCTCACAACCATCTATAGTGAAATCTGGTGCCCTCTTCTGGAGTGCAGGCATATATGCAGGCAGAATACTGTATACATAATAAATAAATCTTTAAAAAACAAACAAAAAACCTCTGCACATAATTAGCTGGTGCTTGGGTTTGAACTGTTTGGCATCTGCTTTAGGTAACTTAATTCAAAACAGGGCTTGAGGTTATCTATCGCTCAGTGACAGGCTGCTTGCCTAGCATATCTAGAAGGCCCTGGGTTCTACTCCTAACATCACATCACAAGCTAAAATAAGAAATAATCATTATCTTTAGTTTTTATTTTTCATTCTTTTCTTTCAGTATTTAAAAGAAAATGTCCATGCATTTTTTTTTTAAGTAAACCTTCTAATTGCTAATTGGACACTGTCTAACAAAGTTTTTTTTTTTAAATCACGTTTTTTTAATGTGATTTAATTTTCTTCTTTTTTTTTCTTTTTTCTTTCTTTCTTTTCTTTTTTTTTGAGACACAGTTTCTCTGTGTAACAGCCATGGCTGTCTTGGACTGACTCTGTAGACCAGGCTAGCCTTGAACTCACAGAGATCCACCTGCCTCTGCCTCCTGAGTGCTGGGATTAAAGGTGTGCGCCACCACGACTGGCTTGTTCATCTTTTATTTGAGAGGGGATTTTCTTTATATAGCCCTGGCTGTTCTGGAACTTAGTATGTAGACCTGGCTGGTCTCGAACTCTCAGATATTTGTTTGCCTCCGTCTCCTAAATGCTGAGATTAAAGGTAAGTGCCATCTCACATAATGCTAACAATTCATTTGAAGTTTCTATGTAATTTTTATTATCAGTGTGTGTGCATGTTATGTGTGTGGGGTACACACATGTCCCAGCACATGTGTGGAAGTCAGAGAATACCCCTGGGCAACTGATTCTTTCCTTCCACTTTGGGATCAGGGACTGCACCCAAGCTGTCAGGCTTTCGAGTCAAGTGCTTCTACCCACTGAGCTGTCTTGAGGGCTCTGATTTAGTATTTCAGGTAACAGATCACCATCCTTTCTTGTACTGAGACTTTTAGATTTTAATACTCTTTCAAGGAAACCTCACAATTTTTTTTAGGTTTTTCGAGATAGGGTTTCTTTGTGTAACAGCTGTGGCTGTCCTGGAATTCGCTCTGTCCACCTGGCTCTGTCCCCGAGAGCTGGGGATTACAGGCGTGCACCACGGCACCCTGAAAAACTTCACAATTTTATTATGTACTTTACTTTCCTTCCTCTTCAGACTATCAAACATAGTTTATTCTGATGCATTTAGATTTATAAACTGTAAAAATGAAGCAAAACAAAGGATTTTTTTAAAAGCTAGAGCAGATTGAAAAATAGAAAGTTATACCTATCTTGTGCATAAAACACTAAGAAAGAAATGCTTACTACCCTGTAATGATCTCTAGAGAGAGATTTCTCAGAGGATGCCTATCGAAAGAATAGCAGAAATGCAGAGTCTTTCTCATCTGCAATGACAGATCTGTGGCCGCTTGCACGTTCCTGTTGCTAATGGGTGCTCTCAGCTAGTCAATGCAGGAGTGGCAGATGGCAAAGCAAACCTAACAAAACAAGGGAAATGACAAAATATTTTCCCTCACAGTTGTGTTAAATCCTCATATTACATGTGCATTCACACCTCCTCTCACAGAATTAATTCAACCCTGCCTGAAATCATAGAAACACAGCCCATGTATTATTTTGCTTCATGAATTTGGTTCCAATCCAACACTAATACTGCAGAGCCAGATGATTAATGATTTCAGCATTCCTACGATGTATGGGAAAGTAGATACAAATATAAAAATATAGTGGTTAGACAGAGGTGGCAATAGTTCAGAAACTGGAAAATACCAGTTACAGCAAACATCACTCAGTAGGAAAAGTAACAAGAAACAGGCAAGACCCAAATCATGAAGCCCACATGTGAACCTCAGTCACACACAGTGGTGCTAGGAGAAGGGACTTGACTTTCCTGTGGAATGTGGAGGATGCTAACTCCCCAGGAGTTAGGAGAGTTGGGGAAAGAAAACTCAACAGAAAAATATTTAATGAATTCTAAATATCAACAACTTCCTAGTACCATACTTCAGTCCTTATATTTATTTGTTATGGGCTAATATTATTTCAAGAGTATGTTGGGCAAAAATTAATTATGCACACAGTGGCACACAATTCAACTGAAGGATACCACTTAGGAGCCCTGGAGAAAGGCAAATTTCCTTTATTTTTGTAGTAAGGAGACTACAAACCATAGATCACAATAAATATGGTAGAGGTTGTTGTTTCTTTAAACAGCTTTATTGGGATATAATTACATATTGTACAATTTGCTCATTTAAAGGATAACTAAATGTTACATTAGTGATTTGTTTTGAGATGTCTCGCCCTGGGCTGGGGAGGCGACTCTGCTGGTAATATGCTTGTGGGCAAGTGTACAAACCTGATTTCAGACTCTCAGCACCCATACACTAAGTACACATCTGTAACTTAGGGGTAGGAGAACAGATCCCTGGAGTTCATTGGCCAGTCATTCTAGCAAATCGGTGAGCTTCAGGTTCAGTGAATGACCCTGTCTCAAAAAACAGGTGGAATGTGTTCAAGGAAGACATCTGATGTCAACCTCTGGCCTCCATGTGCACACACACACACCCCTACATGAACACATATGTACAACACACTCACTCATACCCACACACCCACTCACTGCTTTAATTCGGGCCTAGATTATAGCTCAATAGCAGAATACTTGCCTAGCACGCCCAAGTTGCTGGGTGTGACCCTTTGCACTAAGCAAAAGGTAAACGATAACTGGCTGTGAGCATTGCTACTCCACCTGTTAGCTATTGCAAGATTCTGTAGTCTGTACACAGAACACTCAACTTTAAAAGGCCAACGTCTTCTGTCTCTGAAGGTTCTGATCAGTGCTGGTGCTGACACTCACAGACCACTGGTTTCAGTTATCATGTTGGCTGACAAGAACAGAAGCAGACTTGGATGAAGTACCATTATTTCCTAATTATGAGCATTGGTGTGTGTCTGTGTGTGTGTGTGTGTGTGTGTGTGTGTGTGTGTGTGTGCATGCACACGAGTGTGAGTAGTGGGGTATGTGCACAAGAGTGCAGGTGCCTGCAGAATCCAGAAGAAGGTTCGGAACCCCCTCGAGCTGGAGTTACAGGCAGTTGTGAGCTGCCTGATGTGGGTGCTGGGAATAGAACTTAGATTCTCTGCAACAGCAATATATGCTGGAGAGAGGACAATTTTCCAGCCCTAATTATATTTTTTTAAGGGAAGTGAAGGGCTGGAGAACTGGTGACGTGTATAAATAGCTTGCTCCACACATGTGGAGACAGAGATACAATCCCTAGAAGCTCTTGTGCCAGTGGGCCTGGCACACAGCAACAGCCTTGATGTCTGACACCCACTTGCTGCTGCTGCACAAGCACACCCATACCCGCCCGCCCACACCCGCACCAATAATAACAGAAGTCAAAACAAAGCAAAAGGAGATTGAACCCAGTAGGAAAAGTCTTAAACTGCTTAGAGCAGTGGTTCGCAACCTGTGGGCCATGACCCCTTCGGCAAAACTCTGTCTCCAAAAACATTTACATTACAACTCATAACAGTGGCAGAATTAGTTATGAAGTAGCAATGAAAATAATTTTATGGTTGGGGGGGGGGTCACCACAAAATGAGGAACTGTATTAAAGGGTGGCAGCACTAGGGAGGCTGAGAACCACCGACTTAGAGTAATACCTAGAATATACTAAGTGCTTAACGAATAGTAACTACTAACAACTTTCATTGTCTCCTTTCTGAATGTACTGAAAGGAGTAAAAAGAATCCTTGGGGTGAGAGGGATGGCTCAGCAGTTAAGACAGACAGTGGCTCTGCTGAGGACCCTCGTTTCGTTCCCAGTGCCCACACTGGTCAACTCACCACTACCTGCAACTCCAGATCCCAAGGACCTAACACCCTGTCCTGGTCTGACATCCAAGGGCACCCACACTCATGTGCACATACCCACACACATACCCATACATATAATTAAAAACACACACCCCAGGGGCCATTCCCAGCTTCTGCTTCTACTTCTAACAAGCTTTCTGACTTTGGTGAATTGCTTACATTTTAAAGTGCAGTTAGAATGATTAGGGGCTGCAGAGATGATTCAGGGATTAAGGGCACTGCCTGTTCTTCCAGAGGATGCAGGTTCAATTCCCAGCCCACAACTGTCTCTAACACCAGTTCCAGGGGATCCAACACACTAAAAGACATACATGCAGGCAAAACACTAATGAACATAAAATAAAAATTAAAAAATGATAAGAATGATAAACATCAGTAGACAACTATCTGAAGAAATCAGAAAAAAAGAATGGTTCAATAAAACCATAAAGAAAAGTTGCCAGGCATTGTGGTGCACACATTTAATCCCAGCACTCAGGAGGCAGAGGCAGACAGATCATTGAGTTCAAGGCCAGCCTGGTCTACAAAGCAAGTTCCAGAACAGCCAGGGACACTCTCGTAGTCAGGGACACGCACACATGCACATACATCCCTGTTTGCAAAAAGAAAAAAGTAAAGATATGAGTTGGCATGGCTTAAAATAAAATACATAATAGGGAAAAAGAGTGTAAAGTTGGGTCTAGCTAAGAGGTAGAGCATTTGGTTGCAGAAAAATCTAGGCAATTAATACATGTGATTTCTGTAAATAGAGCTTTCTAATTTGTTCACCTTACCAAAGACCACTAACATTTGAATATTAATTTTGGCTATGTAAAAGGTGTGGCATGTCAGGCACAATGTCCATATTGCTCTGACACCCCACACAGTGGAAGACCATGATAATTGGTGACAGACAGACCTGGGTTTTTGTCCTCACAATCTGCATGTTTGTTAGGTGTCTGAGAAAGTCACAGACATCTTGAAAACAACAACAGTTTTCATATATGAAAAATAACTTTAAAAATTAGTTCCCTACATTGAAGTTCAACTGGAGGTTGGGTGACTCATGGGATAAGAAATGAGGTACCTGGAGGTGTCATATGGACACAGCAAAGGCATGCAGGCTGAATGACAACGCAAAACAGGCCCTGCACTTCCTATACAATCAGATATATTTATCCTTCTCAGCTCTCTGAGGTGGTTGAAGAATAGACAGCTTGAGTCTCATAGCTAAATTTTGAGTTGTTTAGGAATCAAGAGGGCGTTCTAGATCTAAGAAGATGGTTATAATAGTGATGCAAGTTAGTATGAAAACTAAGTCAGTTATAGAACTTTAAACTCATGGAGATGGTTAGAAGGTAGAAGGTTAAAGTCAGGGGCCAAATATGTATGAACTGGACATTGGGAAGGTACACCGGGCCATTTAACTCTCATAAATGTGGCATATTTAATTCTGCTGTTTTGTATAGAATTTACTGTTATAAGAGAAAGAACCATTTGTTGGAATGAAAAGAGAAGCTGTTGGGGGGGGAACAGGGTGGAAGGGTGGGACAAGTAGGGGGAATAGGGAAGGGTTTGCGACTGAGATGTAACTTGAAAAAAAAAATAAAGTACTTATTAAAAAAAAAAAAACAGGAACCTTGTTTCTCTACATCCCAGACTCGGCTCCCTCTGGAGTCTCTTCTTCCACTAAGTGATCAAACCCAGGAATACAACTTGATTTTCTTTTCCTTGCCATTTCCAATACTTAATTTATTAGCAATGCTGTCAGCCCTACTTCCAAAATGAATCTGCGCTTTCTAGTGTCCACCACGAGCTGCCATCATCTCTCACCCATGCCTGTGTCAGCCTCCGTCCTGCTTCTGTTTGACCCCTAGTGCAGGCGGCGCCTTTCCTGCCCAGTATGCAGAGGTAACAGCTGTTAGGTCAGATCAGTCTCTCTTACTTTCTCACTATAATGAGGAGGAAATCTAAACTCCTTTCGGTGGGCCACAAAGCCCCTCCACAGTCTGGCCCCTGCTGGCTGCTCTGACCACTCTCTGCTCCTTTTCCCTGTGTTTCCAGAACCCACACCTGTGCTGCTCAGTCAGCTGCCCATGTAGTTGCTTTTGATTTCGTTTTTTGTTTTGAATGGAAAGCTCAGTTCCTCTGCTGCAGCCACACTGCAGTTCTTAACAAGCACAGCGGTTCTGAATCGACACCACAACATGCATTTCTGCTGGCACAGAGAGTCCTATGGACAAGCAAAGCTCACTCCTCCCTCCGGGACCTTGTGCCGACGACTCTTTGTTTCTCCTGGACTTTGGGATGGCTACTTACTTCTTCTTTTTTTTTTTTTTTTTTTTTTTTTTTTTTTTTTTTTTTTTTTTTTTGGTTTTTCGAGACAGGGTTTCTCTGAATATCTCTGGCTGTCCTGGACTCGCTTTGTAGACCAGGCTGGCCTCGAACTCACAAAGATCCGCCTGCCTCTGCCTCCCAAGTGCTGGGATTAAAGGCGTGCGCCACCACCGCCCGGCTGGCTACTTACTTCTTATAGTTCGGGTTTCAAGTAAGTGATGGTCTTCTGGGGAACCTTCTGAATTTAGCTGCGTTGCCTAGTCTGAAACATCTCACCACCTGGGGACACTTTGCACCCCATTTTTCCATTTTATTCTCTTCAGAGTACTCACAACTACCTGACGTTATTTTATTTGTTTCTGTTTCTACCTTCATGGAGTAAACTCCATGAAGACGGAGGCCATGTTTGAGCCCACAGCAGTATCTCCAGGGAACAACACTAGGCACAAAGGAAATGAAAAACAAGTGACTGAACAAAGGAAAAAAAAAAGAGCTAAATACTTGTTTTCTTGACTCTGTTGCTAGGCTTTTTTGTCTGTGTGTTTCTGTGACGGGGTCTCACTATGTGGCCCTGGCTGGCCTGGAACTGTGTAGACTATGCTGGCCCAGAGACCCACCTGCCTCTGCCTCCCAAGTGCTGGGCGTGCTAGGACTGAAGGCGTACACCCCAACCCCCAGCCTGGCTTTCCTAAGTCTTAATTAGACAGTAGCATCCTTTCACTTTACCACTGAGGTTCTTGGTAAATCTGAGATCGCTGGGTTCTTATAAATATCATACTTCCAATTTGCGTATGGTGGCATGTTTGTAATCCCGGCACTCAGGAGGTCAGAACAGGAAGCTAGAGAGCTTGAGGCCAGTCTGAGGTATAGTAAGCTCTTATCTCAAAATAATGCAAAAAACAAACAAAAACAACAAAAACAAAACCCTTATACTTCCTTTATCTTTCTCTAAAGACCACAATAATATCAATAATATCTAATACAAACCTCCATCGAGGCTCCTGGATGCCCGTTTGCTTGCTGTCCGCTCAAAGTGTGGAGCAGGCCTGTCAATCAGAGCACTGGCTTGTCTGGTCTGAGCTTGGGTCCGGCCACTATAGCGAAATTTGGATCCCAGGGCAAGAAATTTGCTTTTGGGAATGGTGTCTGTAGAAGTCAGTCTAGAAGAGAAAAACCATAATAATCGTGCTATTTTATTATTTTATTGCATTACTTTATCATTGTAACTATAAAACTAAAAATTGAACTAAGAATAAAAATGTTTCCTGGACTGGAGAGATGGCTCAGCGGTTAAGAACACTGGCTGCTCTTCCAGAGGTCATGAGTTCAATTCCCAGCAACCACATGGTGGCTCACAACCATCCATAATGAAATCTGGTGCCCTCTTCTGGCCTGCAGATATACCTGCAAACAGAACACTGTATACATAATAAATAAATCTTTAAAAAAAAAATGTTTCCAAATTCTCATGGTTTATATTTCCAGCTGTCTGGGCATGGTGGCACACGCCTTTAATCCCAGCACTCAGGAGGCAGAGGCAGGCAGATCTCTGTGTGTTGAAGGCCAGCTTGGTCTACAGAGTGAGTTCCAGGACAGCCAGGGCTACACAGAGAAATCCTGTCTCAAAAAACCTAAAAATAAATAAATAAATAAAAGAGAGAGAGAGAGATTTCCAGTCAAGCATTCCTTATTGCAAGTCTATGTCATATCTCAAGCAACCAGAATTGAGTTGGGACCTACATTAAAAACATTGTAAAGTCTCTATAGCCAAGGTTCTAAGGTTTTCAAAATGCCTGTGATAGACAGCACTGCAGGGTTTACACCACATCTTGTTTTACAGTTTCAGGAAATTGAAACATCCCAGGAAGCAGTTACTTGCTTAAGGCTACAAAGCTATTAGGAGGTGGGACAGTAGCAACCAAGCCCAGGACTGCGTTCAGCTGCTGGGAAAGCAGCCAGAGCCCCTAGCAAGCAGCTGGTGACACTCCTTACTTCTGCTGTCCTCTTAGAGTGCAGGGAAAGGCACTGTGGGAATGCTGAGGCACACTTTCCAACAAAAGAGGGAGAACTAGACTCAGTTTGTCTTGATTGAGTTGCTCTCACCTGAGCTAAATAAAATGCCAGCCTTACAGAGAAGAGAATCTCAATAGCAGATACAAAATAGAAATGTGCACAAATAATGTGTCCTAGAGAGACACTGAGTGAGAACAATACCTGAAAAACGTGTGGTGCTCCACGCACACTTTCCATAATTTCTTGGCTGCTCGGTAACTGGGAAGCTTGAATCCAATGGTACTTTCATATTGCTCTTGCTATAAAGATACAAATAAACACAAACCTAAGTATTATTCAACTATAATGACACAGAGCCAGAGAAATATGATACCATTAAAGAGATGGTTTTGCTGGGCGTGGTGACACACACCTTTAATCCCAGCACTTGGGAGGCGGAGGCAGACAGATCTCTATGAGTTCAAGGCCAGCCTGGTCTACAAAGTGAGTCCAGGACAGCCAGGGATACACAGAGAAACCCTGTCTCAAAAAAAAAAGATATTTTTAAATACAAAGAATGAGCCAGGCGTTGGTGGCGCACGCCTTTAATCCCAGCACTTGGGAGGCAGAGGTAGGCGGATCTCTGTGAGTTCGAGGCCAGCCTGGTCTACAATGTGAGTCTAGGACAGCCAGAGCTGTTATATAGAGAAACCCTGTCTCGAAAAAACAAAAACAAAAACAAAAAACCAAAAAATAAATACAAAGAATGTCTGGAGGTTGGAGAGATGGCTCAGTGGTTCCAGAGTACTAGGGTTCAATTCCTAGAGCCCACATGGTAGCTCACAACCATCTGTTACTCCAATCCTCAGAGATCCAACACCCTCTTCTGACCTCCATGGGTACTAGGCATGCATGTGCTGCACAAACATACATACAGGCCAAACACCCATTCACACAATATTTTTGTAATTAAAAAATTTACATTAATTTTTTTCTTACGAAAAGAAATCTGTCCAGTGAGGGAGGCTTTTTCCAAAGCAATATAGCCAGGAGACACGTCTTCTATTCTTTATGCATCTTCATTGTTCTTTTAGAACACATAGTACACAGGTATTCTTCCAAGACATACTTTAGTCAACTTTTGACTGTCTAGAACTGCTTTTCCTTAGTCACATACCTGCATTTGTAACTTTACATTACTCAATAATCAGGGAATGAGATACCCAGTAATTTCTCCAAACAGTCAATATTATTATGCAATAGGAACTACCAAACAGAGCTAAATACTTGTCTCAAACAAGATTACTTTTTTCTTTTTCTTTTTTAAAGATTTATTTATTATGTATACAGTATTCTGTCTGCATGTATGCCTGCAGGCCAGAAGAGGGCATCAGATCACATTATAGATGGTTATGAGCCACCATGTGGTTGCTGGGAATTGAATTCAGCACCCCTCTGGAAGAGCAGCCACTGCTCTTAACCGCTGAGCCATCTCTCCAGTCCTTTTCGTTTCTTTTCTAGGCAGGGTCTCACTACATTGCCCTGGCTAGTCTGGCTATGTAAATCACAGAGCTCTGGAACTAAAGGTGTGTGCCTCCTTGTCCAGGTCAGATTCTTTTAATTTTTAAAATTTGCAAGTGAAAACTACAAGTTTTGACAGTGTTCAGCATGTTTGGCGTTTGCATATATTGCAGAATAACTAAATGAAGCTAACAGGCGTATGGACTAACTCACAAGTCTTTTGGGGGGGGGCAAGAATACTTAAAACTCATCCTCTTAGTGATTTTTAGGGGGAGAGTCAGTGCAGGCCTCACACACACGAGTGTACTTCTCATCAGTTTTCAAAAACACATTCACTTGTAACCTGCAGTGAGTCACCACATTGTACAATAAGTCTCGGGTACTTATTTCCTTGTTCTTGAATGACCACAAGCTTTCTTTTGTGGGTACTGCCAGGGCTACTAGAAACACATACCTTTGGTATGGACTCTCTGTTTCCACCTCAAGCTTGAAGAATGGCACCCTTTTACTTATTGTTCTATTTCTAGCCCCTAGAATTGTGTCACTGGCACAAAGAAACTTTAATAATCATTCATGCTTAGCACATGCCTTAAAATGACAGTACTAGCAGACAGGGCAAGGGGATCTTTGTGAGTTCCAGGCAAGCTGGGGCTACACAGTGAAACCATGTCTCAAAAAAAATTCTTTGTTGTTAAGAATCCTGTATTTGAAACTATGAGGGAAGATACTGATAGGCACTTGCACAGATAAATGATTATGATATGAAATAGTGCTTCAAGGCTCATCCAGAATTTCCAGGCTGACAGTACCACTTTTCACCAGCAGATGGTGACAGACATGCACGAAGCCACCTGTTAGCATGGGGCTTCTCTCATTCCATCTTCAAATTGGTAAGACTGCAAAGTTATTATTATTATTGAATATAAGAAGCTCAGCTTCCGATCTTTCCAGAGTCTCTTGTCTAGGAAGTGGCAGAGAATTTAGAACTTAAAAACAAAACAAAAAAACAGTCCAGGGCTGGAGAGAACTCAATGGCTAAGAGCACGCTGCTCTTACACAGGATCGAAGTTCATTTCTCACCAACCATGTCAGATGGTTCACAATCACCTCCAGCTCCAGGGGATTCAATGTCTCTTGCCTCCTTGGGCACCTACACTTATGTGCACATACTCAAACTCACAGCTAACCCCACCATACACTTAAAAAGAGAGACTTGTGTAAAAAATAAAGAAGCCGGGCATGGTGATCCATGCTTTTAATCCCAGCACTCTGGTGGCAGAGACAGGCCAGACACTCTGAGTTCAGGGCCAGCCTGGTCTACAGAGTGAGTTCCGGTACAGCCAGGGCAACACAGAGAAGTCCCGTCTGGAAAAACTAAATACCAAAACAAAACAAAATCAAAACCATCAAAACAAAAAATTTTTTTTAAATTACCTTGTATGTAAGCAATTACTTTTCAGTTGTGCCATGATAGCTTTTCAATATAAAAGCTAAAATTAGATGGGTATATCCTGAAATTTGACCACCAATTTCTGAGCTGTTTGTTTTTTGTTTTGTTTTTTTTAAGAACAGCTTTGTTTTGTTTTCTAGGTGTTAGAGACAGTTCTCATGCAGCCAGGTTTAAAGTGTTGCTCCTCCTCTCTCTGTCTCACAAGTGCTCCGATTAGCTGAGCGAGCACTTCTTAGATGATATGAACGGAAAAAGGAAGGTAAGAATGTTTGATTCGCTCATTATTAAGACAAGGTTCTCTTTCCTGTGTAACTCAGGCTCACCCTGAACTTGCAATCCTCCTCCTGCTTCAGCCTCCGGGATTACAAGTATGGGATTACAAGCATTTACTACCATGCCCAGCTAGAAGGGATGCTTCAGTCCATGTTTGGTTTAGGAGAAAAGAAACTTGAGTTGTGTACCTCACCAGGCCGGATCTTGATGAAAAAGCTGCTACGTTTATAAGAAATCTTTAGCACTTTGGGCCAAGGAAAACGGTTAATTCTCAACTTATCTTTGTAAACCAAAAGACCACTAGAGCAGACTCCTAGGATGATATCCACTCCCTCCAAGTCCTGAAAAAGAGAAGTGTCAGCATTTCACTTGAGTAAAGTGTTCAGCATATCATTGGCTATTATTAAATAATCTGAAGAAATCAACAGCCCAAAACAGTTACAAAGCACACAATTAAAAACAAAACTGAAACAGTCATCATCCACTGGAGCATTGTGTCTAAGTCAGGAGACAACCTCAGTAACCTAACATGGTAAGAGGCCAGAGAGATGGTCCAACAGATAAATGTGTTTGCTGTCAAGATTGACAACCTGAGTTCAATCCTCAGAATCTACATAGAGTGAAAAACTCCCACATTGTCCTTTGATCTGCACACATCCACTGTGACATGTACATGTTTATTACATTGTCCTTTGATCTGCACACATCCACTGTGACATGTACATGTTTATTACATTGTCCTTTGATCTCCACACATCCACTGTGACATGTACATGTTTATTACATTGTCCTTTGATCTGCACACATCCACTGTGACATGTACATGTTTATTATTGTATAAAGTTAGCATAAGAGATCTGACAGTAAAAAAATGATGTTAAGCATACAAACTCATAAGTACTATTCCTAGAAAGAACACTAAAGTGGCATTATATTAATGCCTAATTATTAATAAAAACTGAAATATTAATCACCACATAATTCAAGAAAACAATACTGCACCTGAATTAATCATATGATTATTTATCTAGTTAAGTAATCAAACCCAAAGTTAAATGTTTTCTGCCCCTTTTTCCTAAAAGAGAGTATAAAGAAAATTATCAGTACCTAAATATGTTATATGCAAGGATTACAGAGATAAATCACATATGGTTTCAATTCGATGACTACGTAGCTGAGGATTTACCAGAAGATGCCATCTTACGCTTTTTTTTTTTTTTTTTTTTTTTTTTTTTTTTTTTTTTTTTTTTTTTGGTTTTTCGAGACAGGGTTTCTCTGTGTATCCTTGGCTGTCCTGGACTCACTTTGTAGACCAGGCTGGCCTCGAACTCACAAAGATCCGCCTACCTCTGCCTCCCAAGTGCTGGGATTAAAGGCGTGCGCCACCACCGCCCGGCCCATCTTACGCTTTTAAAGCCCACAGAGCTTTACAACTATCTTTCTCTTTTTTAATTTGTAAGAAACTTGACTAATTAGTTCTTATGGGTGGGCACACACCCACCACAACTTAAGTACTTGTGGAAGTCGGAGGACAGCTTGTAGGAGTTGGTTCTTTCCTTCTACCATGTAGGTCTTGGGGATCAAACAGCTCATGAGGCTTGGGACCAGGTGCATTTACCCACTGAATCAGCTTGTTAGCTTTCTTTCTCTTTGGAGGAACACTTTGCTTTGCAACATTCTGAAAGGGCACATGCTACCTGGCTCTGTTCACTCCTGACACCAGCCTCCATCAGGAGATGAGATGTAACCCTAACAGACTTGTCCTGGAGTGCCCCTGAGCTGATGCTCTGGTGTCCTAAGGGCACTTCACAGGTTCATGGGAGCTAGTGCCCAGTGCAGAGTGATCTAGAGTACAGATTGGCTCCACAAAGCCATGTGACTGCTCAATGAAATTTTACAGAATGAACAGAATTTAAACATGAAATCACAAGACATTCAGGCAAGGAGAATCCTGAAAATCATCCACAGGCCCAAGAGAGAACAGATGCTTGAAAGTCTGTTTCTGAATTTCTACCAAGTGATTTTTCTGCTTATTCTGCAATAAATAGAGTGAAAGAGTTAGTTTATTATCCTCTGAGATAAGCCTATCACATCTTTGAAGAATTCTGCTAAAGAACTTGTCATATTGACCTAAAAAGTAGATTGCTAGGGCTGGAGAGATGGCTCAGTGGTTAAGAGCACTGGCTGCTCTTCCAAAGGACTCAGGTTCAAGTCCCAGCACCCACATGGCAGTTTGAAACTATTTGTAATGGCCAAGCATAGTGGTGCACTCTTTTAATCCCTGCACTTGGGAGGCAGAGGCAGGTGGATTTCTGTGAGTTCAAGGTTAGCCTGATCTACAGAGTGAGTCCAGGACAGCCAAGGCTACACAGAGAAACCCTGTCTTGAAAACCAAAACCAAAAAGTAGATTTCCTATAGTTTCCATATTGATACATATATCAAGTTTCTATTTTTCTATCTCTGGCTTTATACCTGAACACCATGATAAAATCTCTTTAGTCCTGAAATTTTATTTATTTGAAACAGGGTCTTATGTATCCCAGGCTGTCCTCAAATTCCCTGTATAGCCAAGAATGATAACTCAATTTCTGATCCTCCTGCCTCTGCTTCCCAAGGGCTGGGATTACATGCATGCACCAACACATCCAGTTTATATGCTGGGGATTGAACCTAGGATTTCATGCATGCTGGCAAGCAATCTATCAGCCGAGTTGTATCTCTAGCCCCATTTCCCTTTTGTGACTAAGTATTTCTATTCCTTTATTTCTTACTCGATGTAGTTTTGTCTACATCACAGACACTAAGTTCTTCTAAATGAGCCTTGGGACCATCCTTTGAATCCTTTCCCTTGCAATCTTTACAACACCCTAGCCATTTTAGTAGCCATTTAGTGGCCAAGCAACTTACATTATTTAGGCAGGTCTGTGATTAAAGTTCATGCTTCTGATCTCCTAACCCAGCTAGTTCTCAAAAGAGCTACGGTTCATGCGGTGTACACAAGTCATTTGGAGAGCTTGTCATGCAGACAGCTGCACTCCTCCCCGTTTTGATTATTAACCCTGGGAGAGACCTGAAACATTTATTCCTAACAAGTTCCTAGACGGTGTTAAATGCCACTGACTCAGAGCCACTGGCCTTGGGGAATGGTTCTGATTCAGGCATCATTAGCAGCATTTGGAATGGTCATTATATCTGGAGCTAGAACCTCTTCTGAGCCAGCCTATAAGTATGGGCAGAGCTCTGCAATCTGGATATTTAATAGACATCCAGACGATTATGAATAATGCTCCCTGTGAAACTGAAATACTCCTTGCTGCCTCTCTGTATTTTCAAATGTAACTTTATTTTAGAAGAAATAAATTATTTTTCTTTGGATACTCTTATTTTTATATTTACAATGTTTTGCTTGCAAAATGTTGATGGTAAAAGTGGTAAGGGATAACTGGATTGATACCTAGACTTCTAAAAACAAAATTATCCATTCAAGCTGGGCATGATGGTACAGGTCTTTAAACGTAGCACCTGGGAGGCAGGGGCAGGCGGATTTATTTCTCTAAGTTCAATACCAGCCTGGTCTATATAGCAAGTTACAGGCAGGCCAGGGCTACACAGTGAGGTTCTGTCTGAAAACATAAACAAACAAACAAAGAAATTGAGTCTATTTTCTCACCCTGTAGCCCAGGATTGTCTTGAACTCATAACTCCTTTTGTCTCCACAGAAGTGATATTACAGGTGTGATCTACCACACCCAGCTCCCTTCCCGTGTTCCTCTCCCTTTTCTTCTTTTTTTTTTCTTCCTCTTCCCTTCTTTTCCTTTTTCTCCTATTGAGAGTCTTGCTTTATAGTCAAGCTAGCTTTCGATTTTAAAAATTATTTATGTCTATGGGTGTTTTGCCTGCTATATGAATGTACAGAATGCTTACAGTGCCCAGGGAAGCCAAAAGAGGGCATCTGATCTCCCAGAGCTAGAGCAGTAGCAGAGCTGCTATGTGAGAATGAAATCCCAGTAGTCCTCTGGAAGAGTGGCCAATGAGTTTAATCACAGAGCAGTCTCTAACTCCTAGACTAGCTTTGAACTCTAGATCTTGCCTCTCTTTTGTCATCTAGTGCTGAGATTAGCGGCATGCTCCACCATGCCAAGAACTGCTTCTCAGGAATGTTTTAAAATATCATAAATAGCCAGGCAGTGGTGGCACACAGCTTTAATCCAGCACTCCAAGGGCAGAGGCAGGCAAATCTCTTGAGTTCAAGGTCAGCCTGGTCTACAAAGTGAATCCAGAATGGCAAGAGATACATAGAGAAACCCTGTCTCAAAAAACCTAAATAAATAAATAAAATGCCACAAATACATGTTGTTTAGAGGTATAAGAAAAAACAATTGTGCCACATACATTAACAGGTCTGTGTCATACACACACATACATGTTCATAAAGGCCAAAGTTACCTTTGCTTTATGAAGGTCAACTCCATACATGGACAACTTTTTGGCATTCTCAAGAAATTCCAAGTCAGCCTGAGCTGGAGTCATGGACCTTTGACAGAATAAAAATAGAAAATTCAGTGCTACAGCAGAATAATTTATGGTAATAACAGCTGAATATTCACTGTATTTTACAGAAGCACACACACCTCAACATGTATGTATGTATATATATGTATATATTTGAGTCCTCAAAGTAATTATGGAATGAGAATCTTCTTACTACTTGAGTCCAAATAATAGAAATGTGTCTTAGAAAACAAAATTTTAACAGAACAAGAAGTCACAAAAAGCTACCAGAAAAAGCAAACTCTTTTTTGTTTTTTGTTTTTTTTTTGGCTTTCTTGCATCACTTTTTAAAAAAAATGTTTATTCACTACTTCAAGCTATATCTCCATCACAGTGCCCCCCTCCACCCCTCCCAGTCCCACCTTCCCACCCTCCCATCCTACTCCTCCAGAGTGGGGTATCTCCACACATCAGTCCCCCACCCCAGTTCAGCAGTCACAAGAGCCTCCTCATATACTGGGGGCCTACATGGCAGCACCACTACGGCAAAGTATCTCATCAACAAAGTCTATGTTCCTGTTCCTTTTGGTGTGTTGGTTGTACAATAGTTATCCTGTACTATATGGCTAAAATCCTCTTAATCCAGCTGTTTCCTTTAAGTTACCTCACCATCAGAAGTTCTGCATCCCTCTCTTCAGCCTTTTTCTGTGTCACACATGAACTCCTCCTACTAATTTTTTTGCCAAGGAGATGACCAAATTAAATCCTCAGTACAATTTACAAGATTCTCTTAGCTGCCTTTTTCTCTCTATCCCCTGAATTGAGTAATTATGGAAATTAAACTGGAGGGCAGCTGATGGTACTTAACTGGGACTCTCAATGGGGGCAGATTTGATGAAAAGAAATTTTCTGGTAACAGATGGTGTCCTGCCCACTGATCTCAACAAATAAATTGGCTAATAGAAGCACACTGATAATGGGACTGTTTTCTGTTATTAGGATGTCTTCACTGTCAGACATACAATGAGTTAGACTTGTTTGAAAACAGCCAGTCTCACTGTCTAACACTCACACTGCCAATATCTCCTTTATACGTTTCTTCTCTTTTGAGGAGTGTTCTTGAGCTGTTCTGTTAGCTTTCAAGACAAAGACATCTCACTCATGCTGCTGCACAATTTGGACCAATTATGACAGTTCACAGTAACAATAAGGCAGCTAGAGCCCCAAGGAAAAACACATGGACAAGCAACTTTCCCCTAAGACTGCCTCAGGCCATAGAAGCAGCAGGGGTCTCTTCATGTAACAAGGAAAAGTCTCTGCCAAACCCATCTGTCTTTACCCTCATTAAAAAGAACAAAGGATTTCTTGGAACAATAACCACCAGAAGGAGAAAAAAAAGTGTCAGCTTTCCTGAATAAATGTTTCACAAGCTCTAGAGCATCATACCTTTTATGATTTATTAATTGAAAGTGAAAACTAAGGAGGGTGGGACCTATATGCAAAGTTATTTAAAAACATCTCAGACAACTTTTATAATTGTATATACCTTTCTATGTAAGTGACAGGCTCTTCTACTTGAGGTTATTATCAGTTAGTTTACGTTCTTGTTGTTCCTATTATTATGTGTTACTAAATAGGTTCCAGATTACCAACAGATTAGAAATCAGTAAAAAGGCAGCAGGTTCAAGTAGCATCCTGTGGACTGAAATCCTGATTCCTGCCCTTAGAGTCTATATCTCCTCACCCTCCTCCATAAGGTAAGTATCATAATGTCTATTTTACATCATAGGAATAACAATGATTTTTTTTTTTCTGGTGAATACATAAAATGTGATTATCCAGATCAAATTAGATTATGGTTGTGAAACTGCTCTGTAAACTATAAATGTTTATTACTATTGAAATTTTAGTTTTCTGAAGTTCAGTGGTCCATCTACATTCAGAACATAAAATAAAATTACAAAAAAATAATCTGGAGCAAGGCCCAGTGACACACAATTGTAATTGGAGCACCCTGAGGCGGGAGCAGGAGGATAAGGTGCTCATGCCAGCATAGGTTACAGGAGAAGCTGTCTCAACTTGTATTCTCATCCCCTAAACTTTTTTTTTTTTTTCGAGACAGGGTTTCTCTGTGTAGTCCTGGCTGCCCTGGACTAGCTCTGTAGACCAGGCTGGCCTCGAACTCACAGAGATCCGCCTACCTCTGCCTCCCAAGTGCTGGGATTAAAGGTGTGCGCCACCACCACCAGGCTAAACTTTTTTTTTTTTTTAAAGAGAGAAACAGCCAGGCATGGTGGCATTTGTCTTTAATCCTAACATTCAGTGAGCAAAGGCAGGTGGGTATTTGTGAGTTCAAAGTCAGCCTGGTTTACATATCAAGTTCCAAGCCAGGCAAGGCCACACAGTGAGACTTATCTCAAGAGAGATGAGGGTGTGGAGGGGTGGTTAGATCACTTAAATTCATACACACATTTTAAAACGTTAACTAAAACACACAACAGAAGCCTTCCCCTAGGGTTAGGAAGATGACTCATTGTATCTTGTTGTGCAAGCAGGAGGGTTTGAGCTCAAATTCCCTGAGCCTACAGAAAAAGTCAGGCATGGCAGTGTGCAACTGGCATCCCAGTGCTGAAGAGGCAGAGAGACAGGAGGATCAGTCTCCCCGGCTAGTTACTGTAGCCAACCAGTGAGCTCCAGATTCAGTGAGACATCTTGTCTCAAATAAGGTTGAAGAAGCTGGAAAATTGGTACAGAGATGATTCCATGGTTAAAAGTGTTTACTGTGTGAGCATGAAGACCAAAGTTCAAATCACAGCACTTGTGTAAATAAAAGCAAGATGTCCTTTCACGCACACCTATAGCCCAGCTCTGAGCGGGGTTGGAGTTTGCTGGCTGCCTGCTCAGCTGAAAAAAACATGAGCTTCAGGTTCAGTAAGAGACCCTACCTCAAAGAAACGAAGTGGAAGACGATGAAGGAGGGCACCAGAGGCCCACACAGGCACCCATGCATGCATACACAGACACACACCACAAACAAAATACAAAGGTGGAGAGCAACAGAGGACATCCATGTTACTGTCCAGCTTCCATACATGTTTGCACAGGTACATATTACCTACATACAACACACACAATTTTAAAAAATTACCATATATCCATTTTTAACCTTAAGGAACATCAATTTGAATATCTATATCTATATCTATATCTACATATAGATATATATATATTCATTCTTGTAACTATTGATACTTGAAGTTTGGCCTGTGCTTGCTTTTTATGTTACTTTTAGATTTTTGAAACAATTACAGCTTTTTTTTTGTTGGGGGGGGGGTTATTTGTTTGTTTTTAAGAGAAGGTTTCTTTGTGTAGCCCTGGCTGTCCTGGAACTCACTATATAGACCGGGCTGGTCTCGAACTCAGAGAACTGCCTGCCTCTGCCTCCTGAGTACTGAGATTAAAGGAGTGCTACTATGCCCAGCTAACAATTATGATTCTTTTTTTTTTTTTTTTTTTTTCCGCGACGGGGTTTCTCTGTGTAACAGCCCTGGCTGTCCTAGACTCACTTTGTAGACCAGGCTGGCCTCGAACTCACAGTGATCCGCCTGCCTCTGCCTCCCAAGTGCTGGGATTAAAGGCGTGCGCCACCACGCCCGGCACAATTATGATTCTTAAGTCATATAATAATCAAATGATTTTCCTCCAAGCCATGGTAAATTACCAATTTAATGAACCCAAGATTCCTGAATACTTTTATATGAACTTCCTTAAAATAAAGATATCCTTCTACATAGTACCAAAACCAAGAAATTAGTACTGACACATACTGCCATATAATCCTCAAACCCCATTCATCAAACTCAGCCAGTTGTTACAGAATGATCCAGCTGTAGATCATGTGTCTTTACTCTGGTGCAGTTCTGACTCGTGGGCTTTGGGCAAGTGTTTCAGAGTGAGCTGTATCCCCAGCCCAGGTCACGTGGCTGTGCCTGCACTGAATCCTATCAAGTGCCCCTAATTTCAATCTGTCCCTTCACAGATGATGTCCACTGTGTCACCGATGTCTGTCGGGTTCTCTGAAATTCTTTTTTATCTTTTGGTAGCTATTAAGTATTTTATGGACATTCTTTTCAAATTTTTTGAGTATCCTTCCATCAAACTATCTATCTATGCATATCATTATGGATTCATAGATTCCAGGTTGGATTTCTTGTTTACTTTGGCATTCCTCATGCTAGGCAAGTGTTGTGCCTCTGAGCTACACCCCCAACCCAGACTCCCATTTTACTCAATGCCATAAAAATCACTTGTTTTGCAAACCTATTTTCCTGCTTAAATTGCCCAAGATTTGGTCAGTGGGAGCTTCTACAAGGACAATTTGTGTCTTTTCTCATCAGCTGCTTTAGCATCTCCTGCCAGTACAGCATTTATGTGTGTACCTATTTACATCTATGTCTGTAACCACCTATCTATATACTGGAAACTTGAGTGTGCATTGAAACCTCCACTTTTAATGCAATACCACCAGGTTCTTTTCTCCCTTTCCATAATTTGCATAGCCTTTACTTACAAATTACCCTAAGTATTTTGACAAACTTGATCCGTCTTTCTTTTACTTAATATATAAACCAGCTCTCACTGCAGCCTCTGAACTCTCCCCATTAAATACCCTTCTCTTACTTGGACTTTGAATTCATCGCTCTCTCCTGCTATCCACATATAGATGCCCTCCTTCCATTACTAGGATTTTGACTAGTTAGACCATATTAGACCACCTTGGACAGTGGTCTGAGCATCCATTCAGCTGCCCCCTCATTCTGCCCAGGCCTTACACATGCATGGATGCCTTCCTGTTCTGCTTAGACTGTAATCCCACTCTCCCCAGTGCCCAGTACCTTTGTGGTGGCTGGACTGATGGCCCCATAGGCTCATATTTGAATGCTTAGTCATTCCCAGTTAGTTGAACTGTTTGGGAAGGATTAGGAAATGTGGCTTGTAGGAGGTGTGTCACCAGGAATGGGCTTTGAGGTTTCAAAAGTCCATGCCAGACTCTATCTCCCTGTCTCTGTCTGCTGCCTGCAGATCCGGATGTAAAGCTCTCAGCTACTTCTCCAGCACCATGCCTGCCTGCTTCCCGTCATGATGACGGTGGACTAGCCTTCTGAAACTGTAAGCTAGCCTTCAAATAAATGCTTTCTTTTGTAAGAGTTGCCTTGCCCATGCTCCCTTCACACCTCTTCACAGCAACAGAACAGTAACTGAGATACTTCATGAGCTGACCACACTCTTCAGGCCACACTGCCCTCACCCTGCTGAGACCTCGAAGTCCTAAGCCAGAGGCCTCTCTTCGGCACGAGTGACTGACTTGGCCAGAACCACCTATTGTCCCAGAAAGGTTTTTCCAATTAAAAGAACCATACATATTTACACATAAAGTTAGGAAAATATTAAAAACACGGGGAAAAACTCCCATAACCACACCACCCACAGACATCTGTATATTTTCTAAATTAAAATCATAAGTTAGGGAAAGCAGACTTAGCAGTTAGCAGTTGCTACTCTTGTAGAAGACTCAGGTTCAGTTCAGAGCACCCCCATGGTGACTCACAACCACCTGTACCCCTAGTTTGAGGGAATCGTATGTCCTCTTCTGGAATCCAAGGCACTGCACATATGTGGTGCACAGACATTCATGAGAGTAAAATATCCATATACATACAAAACAAAAAGAAATAAAATATTTTTAAATCATAAATTATCTTTTACCTTAAAAATATGATTAAAGTTTTTGCTAAGATTTTCAAGACCTGTGAAGTCATCATGAACTTTCATGCTAGGAAGAGGTTAGATATTTCTAGAGCACACTTAAAAATATATTCAGGGGGCTGGAGAGATGGCTCAGAGGTTAAGAACACTGGCTGTTCTTCCAAAAGTCCTGAGTTCAATTCCCAGAAACCGCATGGTGGCTCACAACCATCTACAATGAGATCTGGTGCCCTCTTCTGGAGTGAATGTATACATGCACGCAGAACACTGTATACACAATAAATAAATAAATCTTAATACACACACACACACACACACACACACACACACACACACACACACACA
>CAJQZJ010001750.1:14517599-14536441 GCA_907164525.1 Lophiomys imhausi
ACACACACACACACACACACACACACACACACACACACACACACACACACACACATATATTCAGGAACAAACAACAATTTAACTCCTGTTTATGACATGGAGAAATCACAGCACACTTCCCCTGTACTGACTTAGGTTAGCAAAAGCACCGTTATCAAATGAGCTCCAGTGTTCTTTGACAGCTTCTTAACAATGTCTGCTGCCTTTCCTGAGGACTGTTATTTCAAATAATTAGGTGAGGGATAACTGACAAATCTGTATGCCTCCTTGGATCCCATAAACAGGGCAATTACTTTTAAAGCTTGATGTGCTAGTGTCAATTCAAAGAGTTAACTATAAATTCAAAATTTCCTGTCTGGGCAAAGGGCCACCACTCCCATTTCCTCATGTTAGGGTGTCTTCTGTTTGAGGAGTAGGGTGGTATTATTGGCTTGTACCTTTCAACACATTAAAATGTTTATGTCTCAGCAGGCGTTTCTTTGATTGGTTAAAACACTATGTTACCAGGCACATTAATACTTCCATTTGGGTTTTTGTTACTAAGATACCAATCTGTCCAGAATGGAACAAGTAGATCCCATAATGGTGGACATCTACATTTTCTAGTCATGAAGATCTGTGATCGTGTGGTTTCTATTCTTCATCTGCCAGAACATCAACCTGACCACATCCATCATTCCTTTGAGATTGTTCTGTTTAAGTTCTGTAAGTTCTGTTAAGTGCTAATGGTGGTTCTCTAAACCCAAACTTACATTGTTTATAAAATAGTGATAAAAATTATATTGTTGCTGTTGACAATTCTGGTTTTTGGGGGACAGGATCTCATGTAGTCCCAGCTGGCCTTGAACTTACTATTATAGCCAGGGTTATTCTTCATTCCTAAGCATTCTGCCTCCAGTTCCCAAGAGCTTAGATAATGGGTGTGCGGTCACCATAGATGTCTACAAGTATAGTATTTGCTAAGTCCTTTAGATGCTTTTTCTGACAACTGTAAAATTCACCTGGTAAGCCTCATTTTTCAGATAAGAAAATGAACCTCAAAGGGTTTACATAACTTACTAAGATGCACAGAGCTAAAAAGGAATGGGATCTGAATTCAAAGTGAGATGGGTTGCCTTACGTACTTGCCCATTGAATAACCTAGGGGTTCCCAGAGACCCTCAGCTGTAGGAACTCTCTATTGTCTTAATTACTGAGGACTACAAAGTACTTGCCTTTATGTGTTACACTGTTCTATAAACTTTAAAACTAAGCAAAAATTAAGTGTGTATTTACGATATCTTAAAGATTTAGGATAAACCCACTGGATTCTTAAAAACAATAACATTTATGAAAAATATTAGCAAAACATGAAAATTTAAATTTTTTGATACTATATTGAGAACAGTTTCTTATGTGTGTCTGTTCATGTATGTGAGGGGGAGGGGTACATGTATATATGAGAGTGCACATGCGTATGTGTGTGCACGCCAGTGGTCAACTTGGGTGTCATTTCTCAGGTGCCTTTCACCTTGTCTTTTAAGAGTGGTCTCTTCATTGACTTCATTATGCTAGGCCCGCTAGCCAGTGAGCCCCCAAACCCACCTATCCACCTGTTTCTGTCCTTCCAATGCTGGGATTACTAGCATATGCCACCATGTAAGGCTTTTTTGTTGTTGCTGTTTTGTTTTTCTTTTTAACATTTATTTATTTATTATGTATACAGTATTTGCTCTATATAAATGCCTGGGCACAAGACCTCAACGTAGATGGTTGTGAGCCACCATGTGGTTGCTGGGAATTGAACTCAGGACCTTTGGAAGAACAGCCAGTGCTCTTAACCTCTGAGCCATCTCTCCAGCCAGCTGTCTTGTTTTTCAAGACAAAGTTTCTCTGTGTAACAGCCTTGGCTGTCCTGGATTCGCTTCATAGAGAGGCTGGCCTTGAACTCAAAGAGATCCACCTGTCTCTGCCTCCGGAGTGCTGGGATTAAAGGCATTCACCATCACACCTGGCCTGCATTATTTTAAAACATTATATATTTCATCATATATTTATTGGCTGAGTTAATTCATCCAAATGCTGACACATTTCAGCATACAACATACATTTTTAAAGCCACTTTTATTAAAATACTACTAATCTCAGTTGGGCAGTGGTGGTGCCAGCACTCGGGCAGGAGGCAGAGGCAGGTGGATCTCTGAGTTTGAGGCCAGCCTGGTCTACAGAGTGAATTTTGGGACAGCCAGGGCTACACAAACAAAATAAACAAACAAAAAACCCACACTAGTCTCACAGAAAAGTCTGTAAGTGATTGGTAACTGTCAAGATAATCATGGTATATATATTTTCCAAAATTCTAATTTGGGGTCTTCCTATGTTTCCCCCATCTGGTTCCAAAATCCTCTGGCCCTAATGATCCTTCCATTCACCTTCCAGAGTACATGGCATTATGAAAGTGTACCTGTATAACAGGCTTAAATTCTAACTTTTGTTTGAAGGTTTGAATTTTGCAAAAGCAACAACTACTACTAGGTTTTTCTTCTTCTTAAAGTTCTGGTTCATTCCTTTATTCACTCACTCACTCACTCACTCATTCATTCATTTATTTATTGATTGATTGATTTCAAGGCAGAGTCTCTCTGTGTGTAGCCCTGGCTCTCCTAGAACTCACTTTGTAGACCAGGCTGGCCTCAAACTCACAGAGATCCGCCTGCTTCTGCCTCCCGAGTGCTGGGATTAAAGGCATGCGCCACTACGCCCAGCTGTTTTAAAAATGTAGCCAGATAACCAAGTCTGAATGATCATAGGTTGTTCGCCTTTTAAAATTTTTCAATAGTTGTGGGGACCGGGGAAATGGAGGCTTATGAGAAATGCCTGGTTGCTGGGAAAATGAAAGTAACTTGTGGGAATATCTAAGATGGTGCCAGCTGGAAGCTGGTGGGGATAGCTGGTTGGGTGAGCAAGATTTCCATGCTTGTGATCAGTGCATGATCACCATGTTACCAGGCTTGTGCTATGTGATGTAATAGGATGGCCTTTAATGTGATTGGCCCATGTAGCCTCATGTGGAAACATCCATTTGGTTCTGTATATAAGGCAGGGAAGGAAACAGTAAAAATGGGAAATGCTTAGACATCATCCCTGTCGAGTCTGTTTGTCTTCGGAGTGAAGGCTAGAGGTTCCAGAGGGCAGTGCACTCATTTTTCCCTGAGAACCCACTTACGTGGTGATCACCCTTTACGGCCCCATTGACAAATAGCGTTATAGGAAAAGAGTGGTTAATTCATTCAACTCACAATGTAATCACAATGTTTTTGCTGCTGTACACTGCTATACTTCATGCATTGGCAGGCAGAGAGATGCTTTAAGTACATTTCATTAAATCTAGACCACTAAACTAAAATATATTCAAGATTTGATAAGACAAACATTTTTACTATTTCACTAATATTATTTTGGGCTGACAGTGAAGCTCAGATGTACAGTGCACTGGCTTGACATGCCCAAGGCTCTAGGTTTGACAATAGCACCTAAATCCACCAACTAAAAACATTATTCTTAAAATTGCTGGGTGTGGTGAGGTATGCTTATAATACTAACACTCAGGAGATGGAGTCAAGAGGATCAAGAGTTGCAGGCCACTCAGACTGGTGAAGAATATGTAAGGAAGGAAGGAAAGAAGGAAGGTAGGTAGGTTAGCTTTTATTTTAATTCATTTCTTTACACAAATGCATGCATAGCACATGTTTGGAGGTCAGAGAACAACTCAAAGGAGTTGGTTATCTCCTACCGTGTGGGTTCTGGGGATTAAATTCAGGTTATCAAGTTTGACAGAAAATATCTTTATCCACTGAGTTATCTCACAAGTCTCTGAAAGAAAATGTGTGTGTCTATGTGTTATGTACGTGAATGCATGCTCAAGCTCTTATGTGAGTATGTAGAAGTCAGAGATTGATGTCAAGTGACCTCCTTTATCGCTCTCCACGTTACTTTTTGAGGCAGAGTCTCTCACTGAACCTGAAGCCCCCTGACTGTTCGTGAGGAACCTCCTATCCCCACCTCCCAGTGCTGAGATTACAGGCACTGGCACTGCACAATGGTCAGGAATGGGGTTTGCCTTAAGTTGTGCTTCACCCACTCTGACACAGTGAAGACAACAAACAAGTTAGAACTACCATGGGAACAATTCTGAGCTCAGAGACCTCTTGAGAGGATCTTGAAGACTCTGCTTTCAGATCGCTGGCCAGTTTAAAGCGCTCAGCACACCAAGAGATTATTTTAATTGCTGACTTGTGATCATCATGATTATTAACAATGTTATGAAGAAGAGTCAAGCATTAGATGAAAGACTCTACAAAGTCCTTCCAAATTAGAATCCTATTGTGGTTGCACAATTATTGAAAGTACCATTAGAAGCTGAGTGGTGGCGCATGCCTTTAATCCCAGCACTCGGGAGGCAGAGGCAGGAGTATCTCTGTGAGTTCAAGGCCAGCCTGGTCTACAGAGTATGTGGCAGAAGTTAGTATGCAGATGAAGGCAGCACATAAAGGAAGAGTTTGGCATCCCTTGAATTTGGTGCCAACATGGGTGGAGCCCAGCTGAGGCCACAGCCCTGGGAGAGGGAGCATGGCTAAGAAACCGCACAAGCCGCAGATGACATTGGTTGGCTTCAGAAGCCACAGGACCACTGGATATCACGAGAGATCCACCAAGGATTGCATCAACGGCGGCTTATAACATTTTGGAACTCCAGTTCTAAGTGACCCATACCCTCTTCTGACCTCCATGGGCACAAGTCATGCACATAGTACACACACATACAAGCAAGCAAAACATTCATACACATAAAGAAATCTAAAAAAAAAAACTTTAAAAATTAAACTCTGGTCATTCTCGAAGACACTGTGATCCCACGAGAGCTGGCTGACTCATGAGAGGACTGCTACATGGGTTATCAACTTTAAAATCCTTATTATGGGTCTGGCGGGATGGCACTTGTCTGAGTTTGATCTGACTCCTCCAAGCTGTCTTTTGACTTCTACGCATGCACAGTGACATATACACGCATGTGTGCACATGTACACAGCAATCACTTAATTAAAACACTTACTATGGCCGGGCGTTGGTGGCGCACGCCTTTAATCTCAGCACTTGGGAGGCAGAGGTAGGCGGATCTCTGTGAGTTCGAGGCCAGCCTGGTCTACAAAGTGAGTCTAGGACAGCCAGAGCTGTTATACAGAGAAACCCTGTCTCGAAAAACCAAAAAAAAAAAAAAAACAAAACAAAAAAACACTTACTATGGTTTTCGTGATTGGGGTCATGAAATAAGATCTCAGGGACAACAAGACAGTTAGAACCAGGCCATACTGAGGTAAAGGTCTCTTATTTGAAGGATCCCAACCCACGGAATCTATTAGAACAAGCTTGTCAAAGAGAACAGGACATCTCAATGGCCACACTGAATACCTGTAGCTACCACAGTAAGCTCCTGAGACCATACTTTGGATTGCTCTTTGAGCAATGTTAGCTTTTAAATCTTTGTGACACAGTGCATGCTCACATGATTCAGGATGCCATGCCAATGCAATGTAAGCCAATGGCAAGATCACGCTAAAACAGCTTGTGAAATTCAGCTATAGTAAGTTATTCAAATAAAAAAAGTGTGTATGGAGGAAGAAATACAATGGGGGTCACTTTAGTATTAGGTCACAGTTACTGCATTTTTATTATATAAAAGACATTGTAGTATTGTATTACATGTTACACATACAACTTATACATTACCTCATTTCTTCTAATGTAATAATCTCAATCAGACACTCAAGGAGCCAGATCAGAGAAATTTTAGTGCATCCTCTAAGTTCACAGGGCCAGGAAAAAACAGAGACATCAACTTACCTCAAATTAAGGACAAGCCTTGTTCTTGATCATGGTGTATCACCTTCCAATGTTACTAATTATTTTTATAAAAAGCTGTAAATTTGATAAATATTTTACTCTACAAAATATTTTCTGGGGTAGCATGGCTCTTGAGTCCACCATGTGCCCTGAACCCAAGTTAGAAGCTCCTGTTTTAAGGATCTTAAGGCTCCTAACATAACACGTGTTTAAAACCCAAAATTAAAAAGTTAAGGCTTGCCGGGCGGTGGTGGCGCATGCCTTTAATCCCAGCACTTGGGAGGTAGAGGCAGGCGGATCTCTGTGAGTTCGAGGCCAGCCTGGTCCACAAAGTGAGTCCAGGACAGCCAGAGCTGTTACACAAAGAAACCCTGTCTCGAAAAACCAAAAAAAAAAAAAAAGTTAAGGCTAAGTGGTCTCTCACATACACACACATTTTCTCATTTTGTTTTTACCCTACAATGCAATGCCCATTACTCTGATGACTAACAAAAACAACAACAAATTTCAATAAACCTGGAAACAAAAAACAAAAAATGAAATAAATTACCCTGATAAGAAAACTGAGATTCAGAGGGCTTGAATGACTTTCCTAAAGTCAAACAATAAAGGGAAATGAACTCAGGGTGACCCTTCCTATGGCAAACAATGAACCAATAACAAGTCAAGGGTTTAAACTCATGGCCAAAATAAACACAGAATATCTGGAGACAAGTTCACCTGTATGATTTATGCAATTCTGTGACCTTCTCTTCAAGTTCCTTGGTTTGATTTGGAGCCAGTTTAAAATCACTAACGTAATCCACGCCATGGAGTTCTGGGTCATAGTCTCCCAGCTCAGACTGGACGGTGTAAGAGCCGAGGAGGGCTAAAGTTGCAAAGGAACAGGGCAGACGTCCAGCAACGATGTCCTGCCGAAGCTGAAGACATAAATAGTATCTACATCCAACAAAGAAAAGATGTGGATGTGTCAGTAACAACAAAAGAACACAATACAGACAGACAAAAAGGAAGAACGAGGTGGGGGGCAGGGTAGAGAAAGAGGAAGAGAGAGGGGAAGAGGCTAAGGAAACACGACATGATAATTGTTCAGTAGAGAATAGTGGGCACATGGCTATTCACTGTAATATTGTTTCTTCCAAAAATATTTGAAATATTTTCAGAAAACAAAAATACTATAATTATGTCATAGTTACAGTTGCAAAGCAGTTTAGAAAAAGAGGAAAAGCAGGAAATACCTGAAAGAGGTAAAGAAACTAATATCTTATTTGAGTATATACTATTAAATATTATGCATGTACATGTATACCATGAAAATGAAATAAACAATTTCTCAGAGGAGAGACCGCATCTCAACTGAGAATGACTTTACAACACAGTAACCTTAGAAGATGCTACAGTCTTTTCTCAGCACTTAAAAGTCAGATTTTAGGAGTCTATTTTATTCCCTCATTTAAATTTTTTGCTCTATTTTTATTTTGTATATGGGTGTTCTGCCTGCATGTATGCCTATGTACCATATGTATGCATTGTCCATGGAGATCAGAGGAGGGTGTTTGATTCCCTGGGACTGGAGTTACAAGCAGTTGTAGGCTGTCATGTGGGTGCTGGGAATTAAACCTGGGTCTTCTAGAAGAGCAGCCTGTGCTCTTAACCACTAAGCTATTGCTCCAGCCTCTCCCTCATTTTAGAGAGATGAAAACTGAATCCTAGAGACTGTAAATTCCTCAGAAATCAGATCATCAACAGCAATAGTTTCTTGGCAACTCAGCAATTCGATTTAACAAATATTGCAGAGTTAGGAAGAGGCTCCTTGATGACATCACGGGCATGAATGCACACAGTGGTACAGTTCACCATACAATACTTTTTCATCTTGTTTTGTGTTCATTTTTGATAAAAAATCAAATAAAAATAATTTTCTTTAAAATTCCAGTAGGTTGTTTTCATGTAAGATTAGTGCTATAAATTCAAAAGATGGGTCAGTTCATGAGGAAGGTTCAAAAGTGCATAATAGTTATAACTACCATGAAATTTTGCTTTTGTCAGCACTATGGAGAATGCAGTGGACAGTTTGCTCCGGCCTTCAGAGCCGGGTTGAAGAGAAGCTCTGCCCATCATATCAAACACCATGGTAAGCAAGGCTGGCTCCTGTCAGGTTCAAGTTTTTTGGGCTCACTTAGTATTTGCAAGCCTGCTTTGAAGGGACCAGAAACTGTATTTTAGACTAACCATTTAACATTTTCCTTCTGTCCCGAGTGGAAAAATTCCCAGAGCTTACAACAAGAATTACGGTTATTTATTTAATTTCTGATCAAGCATTTACCTTGTTATGTCTTCTGTTAACTGTGCTGGGTCAGGTGGATAAAACTTCACATTAAATGTGAAATTCCAAGGGATACCTATGAAAATAAAGATGGAAATTTTGTTTTTATATCTAAAATTCTGATTGAAAATACTCAGTTTTCTTTTTTTCTGAGATCTTTCAACATTTTCATGTTTTGTGTTTTTAAAAAATTTAAGTAGCTTAGATACCACATAGGAAAGCTAGAAGACCTCATTGATTTTGAGCCTTAGCACAGTCTTCATTATAGTGGATTAGAACCACACAGGCAAAAGTGGATGAAGTCACTATTCCTGCAGGTTGACATGTTCACAGACCGTGATTTGGAAATTTAATTTATATTCTGCTCTGAGCCACCCAAAGTCAATGGGTGCTCTTTTGCAATTTTGAGAATATTTATATGTGATATGTCAACATTATCTGAAATAAACAATGCCTCATGTGCACATATGCACACACAATTAAATGGATGTAAAAAAAAAAACCCAAAAATTTAAGATAGAGTAAGTTCAGCAAAATAATATTATGTGAGGAATCTGGGTAAACACTACCTATGAATTTTTATACTATTCTCTTTTAAATTTTCCGTAAGTCTAAAATTAAGTTAACGGTTTTTATTAATAACTTTGTTTTTTTTTTTTTTGGTTTTTCGAGACAGGGTTTCTCTGTGTAACAGCCTGGCTGTCCTGGAACTCACTCTGTAGACCAGGCTGGTCTTGAACTCACAGAGATCCGCCTGCCTCTGCCTCCCAAGTGCTGGGATTAAAGACGTGCGCCACCACACCCGGCTTCTTTATTAATGACTTTTAAGATTTATTTTTCTGTATACGTGTGTGTGAGATGCACATGCAGGCATCAAATGTATGCATCTATTCACAGAGGCCAGAAGAGGTTATTGGATCCCCTGAAGCTGAAATTACAGGTTGTGAGTTGCCAGACATGGGTGCTGGGAACCAAACTTGGGTCCTCGGGAAGAGGTCTCTTCAGCCCCTTAGTTAATGATTTTTTGCCATGATTTTCTGGGGCTGAAGAGATGGCTTAGGAAGTATGAGGATCTGAATTAAAATCTCCAGAATCCATACCAGAAAACTGGTCATAGTCTCATCAGCCCGTAACTCCAGCACCATGGGAGGGGTGAAATGGAGAACTCACTGGAGCTTGCTAATCACTAGCTGAGTAGCAGCTTCAGTGAACACACCATGTCTCATGGACTACAGAGTGACAGAGCAAGACACCAACATTTTCCTCTGGCCTCTGCAACCAAGCATGTACACACACACACACACACGCACACGCGCACGCACGCGCACACACACACACACACACACACACACACACAACTAGAGTAAATTTTAAAATGGCTTTCTTCTGAGAGACATCCGGCTCTCAGAAGACAGGCCAGAATGTAAGTGGCTGCAACCCTTTTTTTTTTTTTTTTTTTTTTTTTTTTTTTTTTTTTATAAATACTTTATTTTTTTTTCTTCAAGTTACATCTCAGTAACAAACCCCTCCCTATTCCCCCTTCCTAACCCGCCCTTCCACCCTCTTCTCTCCAGAGGTTTCCCCTTTCAGTCCAACAGCTGGTTCCTTCTCTTATAACAGTAAGTATTATACAGAACAATAGATATAAATATGCCACATTTATGAGATTAAATTGGCCCAGTATACCTTCCCAATGTTCAGTTTATACCTATTTGGCCCCTGACTTTAACATTCTACTATCTACCCAACTCCATGAGTTTAAAGGTCTATATGTGACTCAACATTCATACTATCTTGTAGCACACTTTTAAGAGTATCTTCTTAGATCTATAACACCCTCTTGATTCCTAAACAGTTCAAAATTTAACTATAAGATTCTATCTGTCTACTCTTCAACCACCTCAGAGACCTGAGAGGGAAAGAAGACATTATGCCAGTATCTTGCAAAGGTGAAAAGAAACAACTCATATTCTACTTCCAAATGTTCTATTAAATCCTACTTCTAGGCATACATCCTAAGTCAAGGTGTGTGTGTGTCTGTCTGTCTGTGTTTTAACTGTAGGTTACCATTCATTGTAAACCATTTTGGTGGAGGAAATATCAGTACTTAAAAATATGAAACAGATATAAAAGAAAACTTCAGGATGTCACTCACAGTAAAGGTTAAGAATTATTTGGTGAAATTTTCTTTCTGATCAGAGTAAGTTTCAAAAATGATGTTTAGTAAGAAAAGTCACTTAAAGTTGGGCATAGTGGTGCATGCCTTTAATCTCAGTACTCGGGAAGCAGAAGCAGGTGGATCTTTGTGAGTTTGAGGACAGCCTACTCTATAAAGTGAGTCCAGGACAGGCAGGGCTACACAGAGAAACCCTGTCTCAAAAAAAACAAAACAAAAAAGTAAGCTGGCAGGAGACAATAAGACCAATAAACTCAGAAGATACAAGAGGGTGGCTCTAAAGAAATTTCAAAATACAGGATAAAGCAACTACTGTATATTGTACCCAGGGTACATGGCTATTTGAAAAGTACAAAAAAAAAAAAAAAGGCCCCCAAGTTGATAACAGACTTCTAAGGACAGGAAGAGAATGGATTAAAAAGAAAAAAGAAGAGCCCAAGCTTCCCTCTTCTGGTCTAAACAGAAAATGTTAACTCACGTTAATTCTGGGTGGATGGGGAATATGGGTTTTATTACATAGTCTTCATACTTTGTTGAAGTTCCATTACAACTTAAATTTTTGGTGTTTTGTTTTGTTTTGTTTACTGGCATATGCTAGGTAAGTGTTCTACCACTATGTTATATGACCAATCCTAAACTTTATCCTACTTTTAGGAATCTTGGTTGAAGAGACAGCTCAGTTGTTAAAGCAGTTGTCTTTTAAGCATGAAAACCTCAACTTGTTTCCAATGGCCAACAGTAAAGAAAAAAGGCTGGGTGTGGTGACACACTTTTGTAACCTAGTGCTGTGGAGATGGAGACAGCAGATTGCTGAAACTCACTGGCCAGTAAGCCTATCACACTTGGGATCTTCCAGTATTTAAAAAAAACAAGGTAGACAGTGCCTGAAGAATGGGACCCAAGGTTGCCCTCTGTCCTCCACACACAGGTGCTTACCTGTACACACTCACTCACACACATGCACATACAAAAAAATAATGTATCTACAGATGTTCAGCAAGTGCAGAGATATATTTACGAATGCAAACGTGAACAGGAAACTAGTAAGAGTAACTCAAAACACACAGAAATATGATTGCTTATATATAGTTTATATGATCATTTTTAAAAATCAATGAAATATAGATGGATGGATGAATGGATAGTTAGAAACAAAGATACATAGATATATAGATAGATAGACAGAGGCAAGCAAAAGATATGGCCAATACTCTGTTATATAAAAAAGATGAGTTGCATATTTAAATATACACAACCATGGGTATGTGTTCATATACACTCAGACTTATCTAGAATGAAGACAAGAAATTAGTAACCATGGTTCCCTCCAGAAAAAGAAACTGCATGAGTAAGACAAGAGTAGGAGGATTCACCGTGTGCTATTTTTGCTTGCACCTTTTAATTTCACACTGTATACCTGTAGCACTTGTTTTTTTTTAATTTATTTTTATTTTATGTACATTGGTGTTTTGACTACATGTGTTTCATCAGATTGTTTGGAACAGGAGTTACAGACAGCTGTGAACTGCCATGTGGGTGCTGGGATTTGAACCCGGGTCCTCTGGAAGAGCAGTCAGTGCTCTTAACCGCTAAGCCATCTCTCCAGCCCCTGTAGCACTTATTTTTAAAATCAAATTTTAAAGTCATGTATAGCATAATTGCTTTTGGTTTGTTTGAGAAAGGACCTCAAGTAGCTGAAACCCAGGGCATGGGGTTTCAGATATGTATCCTCCTGGGTACATTAAAAAAATTCATATCTGCCTAGAAATATCTTGCAGCATATACCAGTTTAATTGATTAGATTTAATGATGTTTAAATTTTTCACGGGATTACAAAGATAGCTCAGTAGGAAAAGAAGCTTGCTGCACAAGCCTAGCTACATGAATTTGATCCCTGGAACCCACGTATAGGTGGAAGGAGAAACCGACTGCACAAAGCTGTTCTCTGACACACATGTATATTCACAAGAAAACTTTCAAAATAAATAAAACCACCATGAGTATACACCAATTATATGATTAAAAGGTTAAAAAAGAAACACTCTTTAACACATAACAATCACTTCCTGACATATATTTGATTCACTAGAAAAGTTTTCATTAGGAACATGCAATTCCTCCCATGCTATAAGAAGGTTTTCATCATTATTATTATTATTATTTTTTTTTTGGTTTTTCGAGACAGGGTTTCTGTGTGTAGCCCTGGCTGTCCTGGACTCAATTTGTAGACCAGGCTGGCCTCGAACTCGCAAAGATCCGCCTGCCTCTGCCTCCCAAGTGCTGGGATTAAAGGCGTGCGCCACCACTGCCCGGCTCATTATTATTTTTAATAGAGTCTTGCTACATAGATTTATAGCTTGCTTAAGCTATCTAGTGAGACTTGTCTCAAAATAATAACAAAAATTGTAATAACAAAATAATAAATTTAAGCTTTTATTAGTGAGGAACAAATGTAGAAGGTTGTCAATCCAAAAGAAAGTTTCGCTTCTCTACTCTAAGAATGCTAAAACAGTAGAGAACAAGGTCTAAAGAAAAACATTTTTGAAAACAGAAATATTTGAAGAAACAAGTGAACAGTTCTGGTTGGGTGACAGAATCAAAATCTGCTAATCATGATAAGTAACAACCATTGTATTTCCTGGAAGTTTCTTCAAAAATAAATGAAATTAAAGCAATAGCTAACTGGCCTTAATCAAGACAAGTCATCATAATGAGTCCATTGGGTCTGGGGCCACAGAATATTAATCTACACATTTTTCATCCCAGAACAGCAGTCCTAGCAGGGCATGCTAAGATATGTTCGAGCTAGAAGAGAAGCCCCAGTGCCAGAAGGCCAGTGGCAAACAGGTCTTCCTTCACTTTCCCTTCTTTATATTTGCAAAAGGACTGCAGAAAAATAAAGCCCTCCCTTATCTCAGGGCATGTGCTCCAGGGCCATCCATGATCCCTGAAATCTTGAATAGTACTGAACCCTATAAATATTTCCCTCATATATATACATATCTCTCACAAAGTTGAGAACTCACTTTTTCACCTAAAGGACATACTTGGTAACTTCTCTTTGGCCTAACCATATTGCTAACATCACCACTCTTGTACTTTGCAGCCATTGTTAAACAAAGAAAGGTTTACTTAACATAAGCCTGTGCTAGTCTATCTGATAACTTCACAACTACTAAGCAACTGGTGTTCATGCAGAATCTACAGTGTGGGAATCCTGGACAAAGGATGGCTCATGGCCTAGACATGGTGGTGCAGGGCACACAAGGTTTCATTACCACCCAGAAAAGCGTACAACTCAAAGATCTCCAGACCACAGTTAAATGAAATTTCAAAATGGAGAAGCTACTGCACAGAAAGAAACACACGACAAAAGCTAGAACACAGGAATGCAGTTGTACCTTATGTGTAAGGCCCTGAGTTTAATTCCTAACACCAAAAAGAGAAAGAAAAAAAGAAAAACAAAAGGGCAAAAAGAATATAACAGTCTAGAACACTAAAAGGAACAAGATCCAGCAGCAACCTACTAGTGGCTAGTGCAGTTTCTGTCTCTGCCATTGTGAGAACTGACTCTCATTTTTGTTTTCTCGTCTTTGTTATTTTTCAACCTTCTGTTACTCTCACCTATTTCTACTTTTCCAACTTTGCTTAGTTAGTTTTTGTCTTGTTTTTTAAAGTCAAAATCTGCCCTACATCTCAGCAGTATCAACCTCTACTATATTTTTTACTATGGAATTGGCACTTCCAGGGAAAAGCTTTATTTGTATTTCAAAGCAGTCTGCAACAGCCAGGACTCTCAAGTGACTGACTCCCAGCCAAGTGAAGGCTGGAGAGCCTCTGGCCCAGCTAAAAAGAGAGAACTATGAAAGGGCTGTATCCACTTACCTCGAACCTGTTTTTTTATTTCTTTGGCAGAATCCAGCCATGTCTGTAAAAAGAAGAAAAGGCATTCACAGAGTTCCAGAACACACAAACAATTCAGCACTGGAAGCAGTTCACTAACCACCCTGGAAAAATGCCTCCAGATGATCCTACATTCCCCTGGAAGCCTTTGCATTAATTTTACAAAGCACAGTGGTTTCTCAGCCCCAGAAAGGGGAACCAGGGGTTGGTTTGAATCCACACTCCAGTGTGTCCTGGATGAGTGACTAGAGCTTCTCTGTACCTAAGTTCCCTCATTTCTAAAGTGTGAATTTTGTCATACTATCCATCTTACAGAGATGCTTATACACATAAGTCTGCTTGTGAGTAAGTGTGTGTTATTTATAGTATATGGGAAAGATTAGTAAAGATCTAGAACTGGAAATAACTAACAACATCCAAATCTTATTTTCTTCTGTAATCTCTGGTCTGGCTCAAATTTTCTATGTCACCACAGCCTCTAGTGCATGGTTCATTACCCAGTTAATGTTTACTGAATGAATATGTCCTGCCCTTCCTAATCTCTCCTTTCTATGTTCTTCCACCCTACTTAACAGATTATATATCACTAGAGCAGGTCTCTTCAACCTGCAATGTCCCCTACAACATAATGGCATTTTAAAAAGCCTCACTTTTAAGCCGGGCAGTGGTGGCGCACGCCTTTAATCCCAGCACTTGGGAGGCAGAGGCAGGCGGATCTTTGCGAGTTCGAGGCCAGCCTGGTCTACAAATTGAGTCCAGGACAGCCAGGGCTACACAGAGAAACCCTGTCTCGAAAAACCAAAAAAAAAAAAAAAAAAAAAAAAAAAGCCTCACTTTTAACAATCCTTCATAGACCTCTATGAGAGACATTTAAAGACAAAAACTGCTAAATTTCTAGTATTATTTACAACAGCTTTTTTTTTGTTTGTTTGTTTGTTTTTTTGACATAGGGTCTCATTATGTAGTGCTACATGGTCTAGAACTCGGCATGTTCTAGGGCTGGAATTAAGGTATGTACCACCACATTCAACTTATTTACAACATTAGATTTTAAAGTATATTAAACTATTTCAAACTACAAGATACATACACATTTTGAATGAAACTCAACGGTAGAATACTTGCTTATATGTGCAAGGTTCCCAGGCTTAATTCTCAATACACACACATATGCATATACACACACCACACAGACACCACATACACATGTACACACTGATACACACTCACACACACATCACACAAATACACTCACACACACAACACATGCACATACTAATACACATACACACATAATCATACACATACACTCATACATTCACACACACACTTCATGCACATCACACACAGATGTACACACATACCACACATACACACCACATACGCACACACACACCACACGTACACACATGTACACATACTGATATACATTCACATACACATTCACACATACACTCATATAACGCACACTACACACACATGTACACACATACAACACACACTACACATATACTCATATAAGAAATTAAGCACATACTTGTTTGAGTCTTGTCAAAAGGAAGTATCCGAGTGCTTTCCCTTTGCCTCTCATTTGATCCAAAGGTTTAAACACAAATGCTAAGTCTGGTGGGGCCTCTGAAAACCCTTGGCTTCTATGCAACCCAAAATTGTTATTAATGGCAACTTTCTCTCTGCTGTTCCCACAGCAGAGTGCTCTGTATTCTCCACTGTTTTAAGAGACTTTCCAGCTTTTCATCCCAGGGATCTCAGGAGCAATTCTAAGACTCGAGGGCTAAAATCCCCACCAAGTTGATGCAAAATGGCAAATCCAGATTTGTGTCAATCACGTGGGACTGTGATTCAGACTTTCGAAGTCTAAGTTATCTTACAGAACCTGTTATTGCTTATAGTGTGAGATCACTAACTAGGCACCCACTGCCAAGCCAGAGTCTAACCCTCAAACTCCTGTGGTAGGAGAAAACTAACTCCCAGAGGCTGTCCTCTGACCTCCATGCATCTGTCATCCTTAACCCCAACTCCCCCACACAAAATGAGTTAATGCAATTTATAATTTCTTGAACAAGATCAAAGGCAAAATCTGTTTTTAACAAGGTCTGTTAAAAACAGATCAAAGCCGGGCGGTGGTGGTGCACGCCTTTAATCCCAGCACTTGGGAGGCAGAGGCAGGCGGATCTTTGTGAGTTCGAGGCCAGCCTGGTCTACAAAGTGAGTCCAGGACAGCCAAGGATACACAGAGAAACCCTGTCTCGAAAACCAAAAAAACCAAAAAAAACAAAAAAAACAGATCAAAAGTCTGGGTGTGGTAGTGCACGCCTTTAATCCCACCCAGTATTTGGGAGGCAGGCGGATCTCTGTGAGTTCGAGGCCAGCCTGGTCTACAAAGTGAGTCCAGGACTTCCAGAGCTATACAGAGTAACCCTGTCTCAAAAAAAGGGAAAAAAAAAGATCAAAAGCAAAACCAAAACCGTCTAGTAATAATAAAGTCACTATGTGTACTTATTTGCTCAATTTAAGATATTCAATTCTTGGTATTTTATTTAGCCAACAAGTGTTTGAGGGATGATTCCATGTGAATGACACTGTGGTTTTATATGTATATAAATATATATACATATAAAACATAACACTTAAGGAGCAGTCACTAACAAGAGAGATGAGCAGTGAGCAACAATTTACTCTCCCTGGGTGCAACTCCAGCAATGCTATACTGAAGCCCCGAGCATCTCAGAACACAGATCCAAAGGAACTTTAGGAAATATTTCTCCTGGTACCTGGGGAGTCCGAGTCTTGAAATGTAGAACTCAGTCAAAGAAGAAATCAAACTAAGCAAATGGGTACAGAGATACAAAATACTTCCTGCGTGTGTAGTTCAGCATAACTAGAGCACAGAGATAATCATGGAAGAGAGGGGTACAACTGAGAAGTACATAAAGGGCCAGGACATGAAGACAGTACTCTATGCTAAGTACTGGGCTTCACCAAGCTCTAGGCAAGTAAGAGGCACTGAAGGATTTACAGTAAAGGAATGACATTTATTACAGGAAAGTGTGACTATAGTCAGGGACTAACTGAGGACAAATACTGAGGTCTGAGAAGGTGTAAGGGGATAAGGTTCAGGTGTCTTAACCTTCCCACCGTTCATTAGGTGCAGAACCTTGACACGGGGAATCTTGCTGAACTTCAATTTCTCTCGATGATAAAAAAAAAAAAAACACTTTAGTAATTCCTCTCCCTCTTTTTTTTTTTTTTTTTTTGGTTTTTCGAGATAGGGTTTCTCTGTTTAACAGCTCTGGCTGTCCTGGACTCGCTTTGTAGACCAGGCTGGCCTCGAACTCGCAAAGATCCGCCTGCCTCTGCCTCCCAAGTGCTGGGATTAAAGGCGTGCGCCACCACCGCCCGGCTCCTCTCCCTCTTTTTAAAAGTAAATTCTAGAAGGAAAATCTGAGACTGTTGGGGCCTGCTTCTTTAGCATAACTGCAGCCATTTTTGTCTTCAGTCTCCGTTTTAGTTATAAAATGAAATCACTCATACTTGGTTACTTTGTTACCTTGACACTCTAAAGAATCCCCAACTCCAGCTCCATTTGGGACCAATCAAATTAAAGGTCAGTTGGAAATGCTCTGTACAGAAAGTCAAAATGATGTAGTGCTGCCCTCCCCTTGCTTCCTACCTGGATGCGGTTTGTTTCACACATGAACCTGATTGCTACCTGGATGCAGTTTGTTTCCTAGACCTGGTTACCTGGATATGGTTTTTCTTATAAAAACCATGCCTTGGAAGTAGAGCGATGTCATAGTTAGGCTCCGAGACCTCTGTGACCCTGGTCATGATGACTATGACCAGTTTTGGGGTGCACTTTCAATAAATCATCAATATCTGACTGAGATCGGTGACTGAGTAGTTTGTACGGCTATTTTTGGACTCTAACATTTGGAGGTCGCACCAGGATTGGACTCTAACAGGTCTAAGACAGACTCCGTGCCTGGTGTCCTAAGAGAGGCAAGTATAAACATTGTTACCAGGGTGAGAAGGGAAATAAATCAGTTAGGGGCTACACTGCACCGAGCTTCCTTACCTTCGAGGCTGCACTATCCCACACAGCTAAGCCAAAGTAGTCTTCCTCCAGCAGGTTGAGGTGCTCACATACTCGTTTAAGCAAATCCTGCCCTTTAGCGTGTTTCTGTGAAGATCACAAATACTAGTCAAGGTTCCTATTCTTGTACTCATCACCAAATTTTTCAAAAAGCATTATTTTCCAAATTCCTTTTTTGCCTTTGGTAACTAATACATTCTCAGATGGTTACAGTCTTAAAATAGAACATGATTTATAAAATCCCTCTAGCTTTATATGCCAGCTTATAAATGTGGCATATTACAGCATTCTGGAAACCGTGACAATGCTAAGTAAAATCCCACCTCCCCACTTTCTCCATCTCCATCCAAACCATCACACGCCAACCCAGGGTCCTCCTGCCTTAGATTCTGTCTGTCTATCTATCTATCTATCTATCTATCTATCTATCTATCTATCTATCT
>CAJQZJ010001750.1:14536451-14569221 GCA_907164525.1 Lophiomys imhausi
TCTATCTATCTATCTATCTATCTATCTATCTATCTATCTATCTATCTATCTATCTATCTATCTAGAGACAGGGTTTCTCTGTGTAGCCTTGGCTGTCCTGGACTCGCTTTGTAGACCAGACTGGCCTTGAACTGAGTGACATCCACCTGCCTCGGCCTCCCAAGTGCTGGGATTAAAGGCGTGCGCCACCACACCTGGCTTCAAACCACTTCTAAAACTGTGAACTTAAGACTCTTACCTATAAGTAGGAAAGCCCTAATTTACAGGCTGTGAATCAAAGTTAAAACAACAACAACTAGGCTGCAGAGATGGCTCAGCAGTTTAGAGCACCGGCTGCTCTTCCAAAGGACCCAGGTTCAAATCCCAGCACCCACATGGCAGTTCACAGCTGTCTGTAATTTCTGGGTGTGGTGGCACACACCTTTAATCCTAGCACTGGGGAGTCAACAATTTGAGAATTCGGGTACAGTTCTCTAACCCTTTTATTCTAATTCCCAAATCCTGGAGTTCTAAAAAAAATCCAAAATTTTATCACTAAAGCTCATTTGTTGAAAAAATTCTAGCTACTCATAAACTTCACTTACCTATCTTAGAACAAATCTTTATATTTTTTGCCATAAAAAATAACATGTTTGAGTCAGGCACAGTGGCACGTGCCCGTAATCCTTGCACTCAGGTGACATAGGCAGGAAACTCAGGAGTGAGGAGTTCAAGATCATCCTAGGCTACAAGAGTCCTCATCTCAACAATGCCACAATTACAAAAATTTTTTTAAATTTTAAATTCTATATATAGGGGCTGGAGAGATGGCTCAGCGGTTAAGAGCACTGCCTAGTGCTCTTCCAAAGGTCCTGAGTTCAATTCCCAGCAACCACATGGTGGCTCACAACCATTCACAATGTGATCTGGTGCCCTCTTCTGGAATGCAGGTGTACATGCAGATAGAGCACACACATGCATAAAATAAATAAATCTTAAAAAAAAATTCTGGCTGGGTGTGGTGGCGCACGCCTTTAATCCCAGCACTTGGGAGGCAGAGGCAGGCAGATCTCTGTGAGTTCAAGGCCATCCTGGTCTACAGAATGAGTTCCAGGACAGCCAGGGCTGTTACACAGGCAAACCCTGCCTCAAAAAAAAAAAAAACTAAAAAAAAAAAAAAATAATAATTTAGCCGGGCGGTGGTGGCGCACGCCTTTAATCCCAGCACTTGGGAGGCAGAGGTAGGAGGATCTTTGCGAGTTCGAGGCCAGCCTGGTCTACAAAGCGAGTCCAGGACAGCCAGAGCTGTTAAACAGAGAAACCCTGTCTCGAAAAACCAAAAAAAAAAAAAAAAAAAATTCTATATATATTAGAATGCTTGTAGTGGGTACACTTACATTTACATTTGCACAAAATGTGAACCAATAATAATAAAGTTCAAACACACAAATCACATGTTTTATTCGTAAGAGCTATTAGTACTTGTAACAACTGTACACACAGTGGGCACAGCATGAATGGCAACCACCGTTCTCGTTAAGCAACAGTTGACAGATGCTTCAGTCTGTCCTGAAGGAACAGAGAGAAGCCAAATAACGGACAATTACTCAGTCCTGATTCCTTCATAAAATATTTGCAATTTTAAGAAATGGTATTATATTTCAGTCTCCTTCCAACTGGGAAAAAAAAGAAGCGGCATTATCTAATTTGCACTTCTACATTCTATCTCGTGGGACTAAAGACATATCAGGCAGAATGAATGGCTGAGGTTTACTTCTGGGGGAACAGAGATGTTAGAAATAGAAGCTCTGTATGTGTCTGTCTGATGTGTATGTGTGTGTGTGTGTATCCACATGAATTTGTGTGCACCACCTGTTTGCAGGTGCCTGAGGAGACTGTAAGAGGGTGTCTGTCCACTCCCCTGGAACAGGAGTTATGGACAGTGGTGGGCCATCATATGGGCACTAGGAATCAAATTCAGTCCTTTGCAAAAGCAGCAAATGCTCAGCCATTTCCCCAACCTCTTAACTTCTTTTTAAATTATTTATTTATTTGATCTGTGTGTGTGTGTATACACATAACATGTATTTATGTGTGTGTGTGGTGTGTGTGTATACACATAACATGTATTTATGTGTGTGTGTGGTGTGTGTGTACACTTAACATTATTTATGTGTGTGTGTGTGTGTGTGTGTGTGTGTGTGAGGTCCACAGCATGCATGTGAGTCAGAGGACAACCTCGGGTGTCAGTCCCTTCCCTTGCCTTATTTGAAAGACAGTCTTTCATTTTGCCTCTGCCTATGCTAGGCTACCTGCCCACAAACTTGAAGAAGCTCTTGTCTCTGTATCCACCTCGCTGCAGGACAGGGATTACAGATGCTAACACAGCTACCTTTGTGGGGGTTCTGGGGATTAGAACTCACGGACTGCACTGCAGGTGCTTTTACTCTTAAAAGACATCTCTTAATAGTTTCTTTTTCAAACATAGTTACAAGATAGCTGGAAATTCGGCCTATTTTGGGAAATCTGGTCATGGAGAGCCACTATACATATTATATCTTTTGAAAAACAAAATAATTTTATTATAAAAGTAACCACAGCTGGGCAGTGGTGGCACACACCTTTAATCTGAGCACTCAAGAGGCAGAGCCTGGTGGATCTCTGTGAGCTTGAGGCCAGCCTGCTCTACAGAGTAATTCCAGGACAGTCAGGGCTACACAGAGAAACCCTGTCTCAAAACAAAGTAACCACACACTTAAGTCCTAAGATCTTGACAGATTCAGGGAGGGAAAAATGAGACTCACAATTTTCCTGTCACTTCACTTCCAGAAAGCCACTATTAACATCTACATCCACAAAATGGGTCTTGTCTTTAGCAACCCCACACAAAGCGACTGCAAGAGCTCCGACCTCAGGGATTAAAACACACTCACCTCCACAACACATTCGTAAACTGTGTCATCCAACAAGGAGACCTTGCAGTGCATGTTTCTGTGTCTTCTGACTGGCTTCTGGGAAGCTTCGGGTTCTCTTTCTGCTTTTGACTCAGGGTCTTCCTTCACGTCTCCTCCGGAGCACTCTTCAATCCCTTCCCCTTCCTTTGTTTCAGTATCTGGGTCCTCTCTGTGTTCTTCCTGAGCTGGCTGCACATCCATGACACCAAGTCAGTGAAAACGCATTCAAAACAGAGCTACACACACTCCTATCTATAGTAAATAGGATAGCACCCCACCAATAAAAATATGAACAGAAAAAAACTATTAAAACAAAAATAGGCTGAATGATATTAACTAATTCTTTTTTTTTTCTAAAAGGTATTAGGATTTCCCCAAAGATTTCCAACTTTGCTATTCTTAATTTTTTTTCCAGTAGAATCCTATCAAATCAGGAAGCAACTGTAGGATACCTATCTACTGCTCTCAGCACTATATATTCCTAATGACCGGAATATTATATGATACCAATGCTCATCGTAATTTTGTTGTCTCTATTCCACGATCGTCCACTTTAGCCAGGCCACTTTGTGAACTGAAAAATGAAATGATTTGTCACGGGCTTTACATTTTATAAACAACTAAAAGAAGTTCTTGAGGCCTATGTATCTTCTATACATCTGCATTAAGAAATGAAGACGCCAGACTAAAAACTGTGACTCTGCCTTAAAGCCTCTCCACTTTGCTGCACCCAAACAAGGCTGAAAGGAAGGAAGAGGAAGACTGAAGTTGGCCTCCTCCAGCAACCACTGAGTGCCAGTGCAACACAGGAAAGTCAGAGAACATCTGGACACACGATTCTTACAGTATTGTTGTCATTGTTTGCTTCTTAAAGACAAAAGCTAGCCTCAAACTTGCGGTTCTCTTGCCTCAGTCTACTGAATGCCAGGATAAGGGGCTACGCTAGACTATTTTCTTACTTTCAACACAATAAATCTATTGAGAGTTTTAACTAAATTCCATGAATTTTTTTCCAAAACAATACATGACTGACATTTATAAATTAAAAAAAAAATAGAATTGTTTGCCTGCTATATTATTCAGGCTAATAGGCTTGTAACTGCCTCTACCACCATCTCATACGAGTTCTCAGAGAGGCCTTCGTGAGCTATATGTTTGTCCTGGTCCACTGGACTATTTCTTCTTCTTCTTCTTCTTCTTCTTCTTCTTCTTCTTCTTCTCCTTCTCCTTCTCCTTCTCCTTCTCCTTCTCCTTCTCCTTCTCCTTCTCCTTCTCCTTCTCCTTCTCCTTCTTCTCCTCCTCCTCTTCTTCCTCCTTCTTCTTCTTTCTTCTTCCTTCTTCTTTTTCTTCTTCTTCTTCTTCTTCTTCTTCTTCTTCTTCTTCTTCTTCCTTCTTCTTCTTCCTTCTTCTTCCTTCTTCCTTCCTCCTCCTCCTTCTTTTTTAGGTTTTTCAAGACAAAGTTTCTCTGTCTAATAGCCTTGGCTGTCCTGGACTCACTTTGTAGACCAGGCTGGCCTCAAACTGACAGAGATCCCCCTGCCTCTGCCTCCTGAGTGCTGGGATTAAAGGCGTGTGCCACCACCCGGCTCCACTGGACTATATCCTATGTCAACACCCTGTTGGAAGGTCTGTTGCTCCTTCCACCTACATATGCGTGGTCATCAGGCTTGCAGCAGCGAGCCCTTTACCCTGTGAGTCATCTTGCTGGCCCACCATTTCTAGCTTTTAACTTATCAAGGTACATCTATCCTAAAACATGGCTTACAAAGTAAGTTTTCAATAATTATATTTTAATACATAGATAGATAAAGCTAGCATTTAAAGCTAATGGATGAGTACTGGGCATGGGCACATGCCTTTAGTTCCAGATGAGGAGCTCTGTGAGTTAGAGGTCTGACCCACATAGCAACGTCCAGGCTAGCCAAACCTACACTGCAAGACCTTCTCAATAGTAATAGTGATAATAATAATAATAAAAAGCCTAACAGATGAGGTTAGGGAGATAGACCTGTTAGTAAAGTACTTGCCATGCAAGCATGAGGGCCTGTCACTTCTCTGAGATTTGCAGTTTGATCCCATAGATCTCATTCATAACTATTATACAGTGAATCTTGTTTTCTATTGTGTGTGTGTGTCATGTGTAAGTGCACATAAGTGTAAGTGGAGGACAACTTTAAGGAGTGGGTTCTTGACATCTACCTTAGAGGCAGGGTCTCTCTTGTTTCTGCCACTGCACTATTTACTCTAAGCTACCTGACCCGCAAGCTTCCAGGTGAGTCTCCTGTCCCACATCCCCCTTGCCACAGAAATGCTGTGATTACAGATCTGCGCTACCACACTGGGCTTTTTGTGAGGGCTTTAGGGATTTGCATCAGGTCACAAGGCTTATGCAGCAAGTCTCTTTATCCACCGAGTCACTTATCCAACCCTGGATCTTGTTTTTAATATTGTTTATCTAACAGCAAGTGCCTAGTATTTCATCATAAAGTCGGCCTTTGGTACTCTGAATATACAAGTAATATTTCTAGAAATACATGTAATAATTTTAGAAGAGTCTAATAAAATTATATACCTCAAACTTTAGACCTTTCACAGAAGCACACACAGGACTTAAACAATCCAGACATTCAAAGCTTCAGAAGTAAAATTTTGAAAATAACTTTTACTTTGTACCCAGTAAGGCTGGAAAGAAGTAAGATTCCTAGAAAACAGTTTGAGTTACACTACTAGTGCATTCACATGTGTTTTGGACAAAAGGCTAACTTCTGTTTAATTATACTGTGACAAACTTAAAGGCCTGAGTGAATAAATTCTACAGAAGGGGCCAATGAGATGGCTCATCAGGTAATGGCACTTGCTGCCAGGCCTGGCTCCCTGAGTGTGATTACTGAAGGCCACATGGTGGGAAAAAGAGAACTGCAAAGTCTCTTTGTCCTTTGGTCTCCACATCCACACTGTGATTCACACAACATGTACACACATGCACATACACACACAAATAAGTAAGTGTAATAAATTAACACTATTACACAAGGGATAGAATTAACATTGCTATCTACATCTTACAGCAATGTGCTCCCTAGAGGATAATAAGACAGGCATGGCTCTGACCTATCACACACCCTGGGATGGATGAATCCATCACATGGCTTAATGAAGTTTTCTCACAAAAGGCCTACACTGGCTGGTAACTATCCTGTCCTAATTCTACCAAAGTGAATTCTAAACCTCACTTCTTTCTTGCTCTCGCAATAAAACTCAAATTTGTTCTATTGTTATGGCAAGATGATATATGGACTGAATAAACTCATTTGATAGTTTTCTTTCATTTCTTTGATTTATAGAGTATATTTTTAAAGTTGCGTTTTAATTGGTTACATTAATTTCTTTGGAGCAGAAACTCTTTGTTATTTATCACTATCAATGGCTAAGTCAACTGACTCATAGGAAATAAAACCAAATATTCTTCTATGAAAAGCACAGCATAAGCTGGGTGTGGTGGCACACTCCTTTAATCCCAGCACTCAGGAGGCAGAGGCAGGTGGATCTCTGTGAGTTCAAGGCCAGCCTGGTCCACAAAGTGAATCCAGGACAGCCAGGGCTCTGTTACACAGAGAAACCCTGTCTCAAAGAACCAGAAAAGAAAAGAACAGAAGAGAAGAGAGGAGGGGAGGGGTGGGGAGAGGAAAGCATGGCATATAATGTATCTTCATTATATTTTCCCCCACAGTCACATGCCTTACCTGTGTTTCTATACTGCTTAATGAATGAAGATCCAAAGATGGGTCTGTTTTGAGCTCAGGTTCAGGAGCTGCAATGGGGGCCTTTAAAATGATGTCTTCATCAAGGCTGGTTCCAAATTCTATCTCTTTCTGGCCTCCTTCACCTTTTTCTTTATCTGACTCTACTTCTCTGCCTTCTTCTCCAGAGACCTGAGACTTGGGCCTTTTGAGGAATGAGGAGAGCAGCCGTGATAGGCCTCTGCTTTCTGACGTCCGTTCCTTGTGCTTGGTCAGGTCTTCATGTGTTGGAGTATCCCCATTGGATGCACTTGGCTTCTGCTCGCACTGATTACCACCCTCAGCTGCTGCTTGGGAAGCCTCTTCCAGCTGAGTCTCTTGCTGGCCTGAGTTTGTGGCTCCCTCACCCTCTTCCTTCTGTTGTTGGTGTTGAGAACTCTCAGCTTCAACCACTAAACTCTTCTCTGTTGTCATGATGTTCCTATTAAAAGGAAGATGAAAAGGGGAACTATTATAAGTAAAACACGTTGCTGCAGGCCAAACCCCTAAACCTCAAAAGGCTAATATTTGGATTTAATCACTAACAGAACTCCAATCCATTATACAGAAGACCTTGCACAAATAAAGCACAAAAAAAGTTTACCTATACATCCTGAATAAGTTATTAATGCCTAAGTCATGAAAGATGTGCACATTGAGAGATTAGCTTAAAATAGCACCCACCAAGGCCATGTAACAAAATACACCATGATTAAATTAAAGGCTCAGAACTCTACATGGCAAATCACCTCCATGCTTCCTAAAACAGGGTGTCTGGGTACTGTCCTTTCAAGATATTAATCGAAAAAATGCAAGATTTGCAGGAATTTCATACCATAGAGATGATTAAATTTAAAAGTTTTGCAAATCTCTTTTGTTTTTTCTTCCTCATTTTTTAGCATGAAGACTTCTCCATTAGGAAGAACAAACACAGAATTCTGATCATTTGCTATCAGAGTTGACAACAGCAAGGACAAGTATACAGTCAAAATAATCAAACAAAAGATGTCCTTAGTTTTCATGATGTAATACCAAGTTATATTCTCTTTGAGAGGCATCCCATTTTAGGCTCGTCAAAGTATTTTTTTCTTCTGAGAATTATGATTTTGAATGCTCAGCATTTTTGAAGGTGGCAAATGAAACCATTATACTAGGGGTGGAAACCACAGAAATGCTATAGAGAAAATTTTAGAAAGTCAATGTTGATTCACTTTCGTGGAGAAGGTGGAGCTCACATATTTGAAACTTGATGTCACAGATCCAGAATTACTACTCAAGCCTCAGGACAAGAATCAAAGGGTATCATCGCTGCTGCTCTAGTTCAGATGTCACGTCTCTTGGAGAGGCCTCCCAAGCACTCCAACTAAAGCAGCTGCCGGCTCTCACAGATGCCCTCAGTCGGCTACAATTGCGACCTTATTGATTTGTTTACTGCCCTTCTTCCATACCCCTCCCCCATCTGAAATACAAGGTCTCTTGAGGATAAGACCTTGAGTCTTTTTTAAAAAGATTCGTTTTATTTATTTATTCATTTGTTTGGTTTTTCGAGACAGGGTTTCTCTGCGTAACAGCTCTGGCTGTCCTGGACTCTCTTTCTAGACCAGGCTGGCCTCTAACTCACAGTGATCCTCCTGCCTCTGCCTCCCAAGTGCTGGGATCAAAGGCATGTGCGAACACGCCCGGCTTCATTTTATTTTTAATCTATGTGTGTGTCGGTTATGTTTTCAGGTGTGTGAAGAGGCCAGGGAGGGTGTCAGATCTCCTGGGGTTGGAGTTACAGGCCGGTGTAAACCCCTGCAGTGTGGGTGCTCTGTAAGCAAAGCAAGTACTCCTAACCCCTGAGCCAACTATCCTGCCACTGCACACCCAATGCCTAGAACAGAACCTGCATATAACATATACTGTGTGTATGTGGTGCGTATGTGTAGGTGTGTACGGGGGAGGCTAGAGGTCAGCTTTAGGTGTCTTCCTTAACGCTTCACTTTGTTTCTGAGACAGTTTGTCACCAGACCTGGAGTTCACTGATTTGACTAAGCTGGCTGTTCAATGAGTTCCAGGAATCTAGCCCCGCCTGCTCAGTGCTTCGGACTAAAGACACGTAATGCTGAGCTCAGCTTATACATGGGTGCTGACGATCTGAACTCAGATCTTCATGTTTGCAGAGCAGGAGGCACTTTTCTGACAGACCCAGCTCCCCACCCCCTTAATAAAAGTTCAGGGTCTGTAAAACCTGTAAAGCAGGGTGGCCTCGAACTCACAGATCCACCTGCCTCTGCCTCCTGAGTGCTGGGATTAAATTTAGCATGCACCACTGCGCCCAGTTTGCTTTTTGTTTTGTTAAGATTAAGTGTGAAAGTCGGAAGATCACTTGTGGGAACCTGCCCTGTCCTCTCACTTATGGGCCCTGAGGGTTAAACTGAGGTCAGGCTTGGTGACAGGTGCCTTAATCCATTAAGCCATCTCAGTGGCCAAATCAAATTCTTTTTAATGATTTAATTTCACCTGAGTACATCTGATGTCTATAAACCTCAGGCACCCTCTATACATATTCAAGCAAATTCCTTCATCCATTAAAAACTTATCGGGCAATGGTGGCGCACGCCTTTAATCCCAGCACTTGGGAGGCAGAGGCAGGCAGATCTCTGTGAGTTCGAGGCCAGCCTAGTCTACAAAACGAGTCCAGGACAGCAGGCTGTTACACAGAGAAACCCTGTCTGGAAAAACAAACAAAAACAACAACAAAAAAAAAAACTTCCCCATAGAACACCACCAAGTGTTCAAATACACACTCCCATGCAGGACATTCTGAAATCACCACACTGATCTATCCTTTAGCCGGGCAGTGGTGGCGCACGCCTTTAATCCCCAGCACTTGGGAGGCAGAGGCAGGAGGATCTTTGCGAGTTCGAGGCCAGCCTGGTCTACAAATTGAGTCCAGGACAGCCGGGGCTACACAGAGAAACCCTGTCTCGAAAAACCAAAAAAAAAAAAAAACTTATCAAACATTTAGCACAGGCCTAAGGCTTAGTGCCAATGATGCCACAGTAAACAAAACAAACAAGGTCTCTATCAAAGAGAAGTTTACTCTCTCAACTCAACTTTGAACAAGGAAAGAAAAGTGCAACAGAAATCTTATTTAAGCAGGAGCCACACCTAGAATAATTGCATACACATGAAACAGAGCAACAAAAAGGGGAAGCAACTAATACTAGCACTGGGACTGTTTTCTGCATCAGGCCCCACATTAGGGGTCTTACCTACATTATCTGAACTAAACCTTTCAATAACCCCACGGCGGGGTTGGTGGGGAGAAGGCATCTGATCTTGTAATTGAGGACATTTAAATTCATGAACTACCCTGAACATGCCCTGTCTCATAGGATCCTGGATGCCAGGTTGGGTCAGGATTGGTTAATACTTGGATGGGACACGGTAACTTGCCCAAGCCAACACTGCTAGTAGGTCGCAAGCCACTACAAATGGTGCTGAAACAAATGAAGGCATAGTAATAAAAAGGAAGCCTTTAGAAGGACTCTTACTTTAATCTAGTCTTAAGCATTAAGAGTATTTTTTTTAGTGATGATTTTTAAAGAAATACATCTTCTAATTTTATTTACTAAGTCACTGAATGGCGTGGCTAGTACGAAACGTGGTCTTTGTAAACGCTGCTCAAAGCATGTACCAATCAACACGCATCCTTCTTAATCTTTTGATCCTAAGGCATACTTGTTACTCAAGAGAAATGAAATGGTCGTCATCTTCATACCAGGAGTAGAAAACACAACTCCATATTCACCTTTCATTAAACTCCAAAGCATTAGACAACACAGAAAGAAAATCTGGATGCCCAGCCTCTGTTGCTGTGCAAGAATGTCAGGAGCACAGAGATGCTCCCTTTGCAGAGCTAAGCAAGGCAGGTTGGGGGCGGCACACGAATGCCCGTGGACTGCACACAGCTTCACATCTGCCTGACTGGAAGAGAACAGAAACTTTCTCTGCTCTAAAATTTTCCAACATGAAAGACGTCACACCAGATTCTCTCATAAAGACCTGCCGTGAAAGTTTTAGCATGAAAATAACAGCCTCTGATAGTCCCAAACTTACAGCTTTAGTTGACAGACTATTTATTCTTGTGTTTTGGGGTTTTTCTTCTTCTTTAAAGACAGAAGCATCTTCTAAGGATATCCCTGTAACTGCCTGCATAGGAAAAGATGTCTTCTCTATCAGAACTCTGGCTGTTACACACGCACAGACAGCAACGACGTGCTATCAGTGTGCTTGTTAAGTTTAACCTGCACAGAATCAGGTAATCTTGTTAAAATATAGATATGGGTTTAAACCATTTGGACAGGGTCTGAGATATTCTATCTTCCTATCAAGATTGCAGCTAGTGCTACTGGCCCACTGACAACACTTTAAGTAGCAAAGCACAGAAAACCACAGTCACTTAGGAAGGTACTTCAAAATGCCCAGTCAGTGAAGAGCTGCTTCAGAAAGAACATGAACAGTGGGAAAAGCTTTACTCGACAAATGCTTGCTAACTTAATGCAAGAAGCAAAGAAAGGCCCATGTCATTAAGTGTACAAGCAGAACCATTAACATCCTTCAGGACTCAAAATCAGATTTTAGAATTTGCTTAAGCACAGAAGTGTAGCAATGCCACATTTCTCACGCAGACGCGACACTTCCCAGATTCAGCAATCTGGATATTTCCTTTCATAAAATCTCTTTGCCACAATTAGGACACCATGATTAAGATATACATAGAATTACAGAACAACTATGATCAAAAGAATCCATAGATAGACTTTGTCACAAATTTGGACATTTATTTTTTTAAAAAGAATCGGGTGTGGTGGCACATACCTTTAACCCCAGCACTCAGGAGACAGAGACAGGCCAGAGTTTGAGGCCAGCCTGGTCTCCAGAGAGTTCCAGGACAGCCAGGGCTACACAGAGAAACCCTGTCTCAAAACACCAAAAAGTAAATAAGTAAATAAACAACTGGTTTTGGCTTTTTGAGACAAAATCTCTTATAGTCCAGGCAAATCTCAAACTGTCTATGTAGCCAAGGCTGGCCCTGAACTCCTGATCCTCCTGCCTCCACCTCCTGAGTGCTGGGATTACGAGTGCATGCCACCAGATCAGGTCAATAAATAAATATTTTTAGTAGCTCAAACTTGTCCTGGCAAACCAATGATGCACGCAATCAAGTTCCTCAAGTTACAGATGACAGGGTGGATACTCAGAGGAAGATACAAAGTCTAGCAGCGGAACCAGGACACCCTCCACAGACAGGTGCTCACTGCTGAATGATGCTATTCTCATGCTGGTACAGAGCCCAAAGCAAAGTATCTATTACTTAATGTCACAAAGAGGTCTTTTGATTGTTGTAGAGAAAAAAAAATCAGTACAACACTGAAGACAAAGTGATGAGCTCTCATTCAGATTCAATCTTAATCCTCCAAACCCTGAGAATTATACAGCATTTGGAATCAAAGATACATTTGTCCTAACAGAGTGCGTCTGTTATCTTCGGGAAAATCAGATCATTAAAGGCCTATACTAAGCCGATTGAGGAGGCCAAATGAGGTCTTTCATTTTTTTTTTTCTTAAGTTAATACAGTTGGTCTTCCATTAATGCTTTTTAGGTGCAAATTTTTGTGAGGACAGTACAATTTGGTAACATTATAAGAACTTTCCTTACCATTCACATTTAAGAATAAAGTTTAATGATATAATTATCCACTTTGGTCTTCAAATTAGCTCACAGAGTATCCATCCATGTTTACTGAGTGCTAACCAGGTGTAGGGTTTTGGTTTGGGTCTCTAATTTACAATTTTTTTGGTTTTTCGAGACAGGGTTTCTCTGTGTATCTCTGGCTGTCCTGGACTCGCTTTGTAGACCAGGCTGGCCTCGAACTCACAGAGATCCGCCTGCCTCTGCCTCCCAAGTGCTGGGATTAAAGGTGTGTGACACCATGCCTGGCTTAATTTACCTTTTTTTTTTTTTTTTTTGGTTTTTCGAGACAGGGTTTCTCTGAATATCTCTGGCTGTCCTGGACTCGCTTTGTAGACCAGGCTGGCCTCGAACTGACAAAGATCCGCCTGCCTCTGCCTCCCAAGTGCTGGGATTAAAGGCGTGCGCCACCACCGCCCGGCTAATTTACAATTCTTAAGTAGATATGAAATACATAAGTAACTAAAACTAAAAGGCAAAAACCTACCATTTAATCTGACAAGGTGTTGTGAGTGTGATAAGGACTATACAGTAATAGAGAATTCAACTAGAGTGACCAGGAAAAAAGTGGCTGTTAAGTGAAGGATGAATACAGATGTCAACAGAAAGAAACCTGAGGTGTGTGAGCAAATGGAATTCCAGGCAGGGGATTAGCATTAGTAAGAACATTATAGGTACTTAATAATCCAAGATTGACTGGAGTAAGATCATGATAGGAAAGTAGGAGGGAGTAGAGTTAGTATAGAGCCATCATTTAAAATTAGATTTCAACAGGAATAATAGCAGCAGCTAGCATTTATTAATGCCTACCTGATGGCACACATTATTCTTAATGTTTACCACGCTATCTTACAAGACATGCTCATTTCCCAGATAAACAGCCTCTTCAGAGGTTAAAAAAAAGTGCTTCAATTCAGAATCAACTTAAATAGCCACAAAGTGGTAATTCTATTGTAAGTCTTAGACTAATAATGTCTGCTGTAATAAACCTGGCTGCTCAGATATTTCTGTACCAGAGATGTACTATGCTTTAGTTTTTTAAAATAATCTATTAATTTTTATTTTATGTGCATTGGTGTTTTGCATGTATGTCTTTGTGAAGGTGCTGGGTTCCCTGGAACTGAAGTTATAGACAGGTGTGAACTGCCATGTGGGTGCTGGGCTTGAACCTGGGCCCTTTGGAAGAGCAGTCCATGCACTTAATCACTGAGCCATCTCTCCAGCCCGAGATGTACTCTGTTAGAGCCCTGATTGCTAGGACAGTTTACTCCAGCTAGCCAGCTTCACTTCTAGGGCCTTCAGTTTGAAGTCCCATTTGTACAAATCTCTCTTCCTATGAGGTCTATTTGAGGATGGAATAGGGAGACAAGGAGATGACAGTTTGGAAAGACTTTGTTATGCTAAGTCATTTGTCCCGAAAACAGGAGGGTCATTGAAGGTTTCTAAGCAGGAAGTGAAAAAAAGTAGAATCCAAGAGAAATGATGCAAATGGCTGGGTAAATTCAGGCTATCAGTGAATACCTACAATGGGAATCCCTGGGGAAGCTGAACTCAATACTGGGTAGAGAATGTGTGAAGCTGAAAGCAGCCTTAAGAACAACCGCGGCCTTAGTGGCTCTGGCTTATGCACACTTCGGTGCTTCCCCTCAGCACAAGCACTTGCAGGTCTAATCCTAAATGCATTCTGTAACATGTCCATGTCTCCCTTGGCCCACTCTGATAAATGACTTAGTAAGACACAGCACACTGAGCGCAGTGGTACAGGGCTGTAATTGGAACACTAGGAGGATGAGGCAGGAGGACGGTGAGTTCAAGTTCAGAGAGGTATCTCACAGCCCTCTGAAAACAGGAGGGAAATCAACTCAGTCCTGTTCTTCCTAGTTCGTTAATCCAATGATAAGCATACTTGCCATCCATGATCTTCCCCTAGCCCTCCGCAGCTCAGTCTGTTACTTGTATAGTCACTTGGGACACAGTCAGTGGCTTATCTCCACCGCCATCATGTCTGTCAAGTCTACATACACTTCTAGCTCACTCTACAGCCCTTAAAGGAACTGGCTTTTGCCCACCTCACCAATCTCCAGTCTCCAGTATGACAACAGTTTACGAGAAGAAAAGTCTAAGGTCTTGACTGAACAGGGCACAAGAGAAATGCAATTTCTTTCTTTTTCTTTTGCTTTTTTTTTTTTGTTTGTTTGTTTTTTGTTTTTTAATGGTTTTTCAAGACAAAGTTTTTCAAGACAAACTTCCATTCAGTTCTGGTAATTCAAAGAGAATGCATTTACCAAAGCAACGACAAAATAACAGAACTGAAGGCTGACACAAGGTGATCACTACAGAATTAATTTACTAGTCCCTGGAATTATAAAGACAGTTTACATTCACATGAAGAGCTAATAATGAAAGACATTTAATAATTAAATGCTCTGCTTAGGAATTCAGCTTATTATAACCATCCTTTGTTAGTCGTAGAGGATGGGATCTAGGACCCCCAAGGATACCAAGATCCACAGATGCTCAAATCTCTCGTTCAAAACAGCATAGTATTTACATGACACTTACACAGACCCTCCTAATATTTTATATTTTTACTTTGTGTGTGTGTGTGTGTGTGTGTGTGTGTGTGTGTGTGTGTGTGAAAGAGAAACAGACAGAGGTATGTGCCACAGAATGCATGTGGGTGAAGGTCGGAGGACAACTTTGGGGAGTTGATTCCACTGTGGGCTCTGATAACAGAACTCAGGTTGTCAGTCTTGAAAGGCCTTTCCATACTGACCCATCTCACCTCCTACAAGCTTTAAATCACCTCTAGGTAGCTTATAGCACCTCACAGAATGTGAATGCTAACTATATCATTCAGACAATAATAATAAGGAAAAAAGTTTAGTATGGGCAAGATTTTTGTCCAGTTTTTGGAGTTGGTTGAATTGTAAAGCTAGCAGACATGGACACTAGACTAGCACCAAAAACATTCACTCAGAAGATGAACGTCTACATGTCGTGGAGGCCAGAGAAAGGATTCTACCAAGCAAGACCTTACATTAACTGAACTCGAGGTTCTCTTCCAGTGTTAATGTTTTACAATAAAAAGGAAGGTGGGAAAGGAAACAGAAGGGTCGTTAGAGTAGTAGTACATAAATGGGTTATTTTAAAAGTTTACATTGTAAAGTTAGAGTTACCAGCTGGATTAGGAGAACTAAGAAAAATCAAAAGGAGAAAGGCCCTCTTCTCTACTCAGACACCAAAAGTTCATACATAGAAATTTTAAGAATATGCTAGAAAATAGCTTGTTTCCCAATAAAAATCAATTCTCCTCAAACCACAGGAAAGTGTTTTTCCTTTATAATTCAATTTAAGTACACTAAACAGCACTTCTAGAAAAATAAGAGACCCATCAATGTGGTTTTCAAAATAAAAAAAGTAATCCTCCCTCTCTTCTCTTAAAATTATTTTGAGTTTAAATGACTCTTTAAGAAGACTTATTTGCCATACTATATGAATAAGGAGCAATACTCAGCATGAACAGGCTGTTTTCAGCAACTTGATTTTAATTTAAGTCATTTCTATGGTGACTAATACCGTTGGATCAACTCATTCAAAGATATTTTTTAAATAAACCTTTTTACTCATCTCCTTCTAAGAACAAAAAGAAAAAAATCCTATACTTCTCTGTAAAATTTGAGCTTATACTTAAAAAATGTCTAGGTAATTCTATATATTTTAATACGCTGGCTTTCCCAGCCTGTCAATTGAGAAAAAAAGTGAGACAAATTCAAACATCTAAAAGCCATTTTCCATAGAATGACTTTATATCCATTAAGTCTCAAAATGTGTTATTTTGCCATTCTTGGTGGAAATCTTTATTAAATGAGCTATGTGCTTCTTTTTAGATTTTTAAAACCTACAGAACATAATTAAATTTTATTGATTTAGTCATCACTAGGAGCTTCAATTATTATACAGAACCGATGTCCTTGGAGGAGAACAAAGTCCATGGAGTGGTTGGCTCTTTTCCAGTCTTGAAGTATGCTGTAAACTCACACTGAGGCCTGTCAACAAGCAGCTTACAACAGCTCCTGTTCTAATACACTAATCTACCATTAACTAAGTCAAATAGCCAACCATGTTAAAATTGTGTCCAAATAAAGAGTAAATTCTAAGAACAGAAAGACTGTGTGATGTTACTGGGAAACCTCCAATGCATGGATGTTTATGAAATTTATTTTAGTCCCTCAAATACCTCCTAAGTCCTCTCTGAGGTTTCCATTATAAGGTGACTGACCTAGGCTATCAGACAAGTGACTTTCGGGAAAACCACATCAATATAATGACCAGTCTTTTTCTTTCCAGAGTATTCTAGTTTGCTTCTCTATAGTCATGATAAACACTATGACCAAATGTAACATGGGGGTGAAAGGGTTTATTATATCTTATAGGGAAGCCAAGGCAGGAGCTTGAAGCAGAACTGAAGCAGACCGTGGGTACTGGCTTGCTCCCATGGCTTGCTCTGTCAGCTTTCTCATTCAGTCAGGGACCACCTGGCCAGGGATAGCTCACAGTGGGCTGCATTTGCCCACTTCAACCATTAATCAGGAAAATGCCCCCACAGACATGCATGCAGACCAGTTTGAGGGATGCAGTTCCTCAGGTGAGACTCCCTCTTCCCAGGTGATTCTTAGTTTGTGTCAAGTTGACAAAAACAAATGAAGACACAGAGACAATAATATTGCATCCATAATAGCTCTTCAGCAAAACATGAACAAAGTGCAGCAATAATTTCGCCTGAAAAATGTAATGCAGAGGGAGAACCACCCAGAAGAGTCTTTTTTGTTTGTTGGTTTGTTTGCTGTGTTTCAGAGACAAAGTCTCTCTATGTAGCCCTGGCTGGCCTGGAACTCATTATGTAGACTAGGCTGACCCAGCTAAAATTCTTAATAACACAACATTTTAAAAATCAAGATAAATACAAACAAAGCCTGATTTCTAGGTAAAATGAGGTTTTACCTGAGACCATGGAACCTCTCTTACTCTCTTAAGTTATCTCAAAAGAAAACAAAACACACAAGCTCAGTGGCACATACCTTTAATCCCAGCAGTCAGGAGGCAGAGACAGACAGATCTCTGAGTTCAAGGCCAGCCTGGTCTACAGAGCAAATTCCAAAGCAGACAGGGATACACAAAGAAACCCTGCCTCAAAAAAACAAGAAAGAAAAAAAGAAAGAGAGAGAGGGAGAGAGGGAGGGAGGGAGGGAGGGAAGAAGGGAAAAGAGAGACAACCAACCAAAAGAAAAAAGAAAACAAAACACAAAAATGAGGATGCTACTATTATAAACTTGATTCTGACCAATAAAAAATACTCATCCTAAAAATATTTTTAAATTTCTAAACTCAAGAAAGTCCCGAAGGTTTGCTACACTGGAAAAGTTCACTTTAATAAGAATACTAGCTGATCCTTAAATGAGAAGTGGTAGCCGTGGAAGGTAAATCAGAGACTTGCACAGGATCGCAGCTTGTTTCAGAAGCAACTTTGGTGATCAGAAAAGATGTAGCAGCTCTCTCTCACACTGTTCAACGTAAATATACTGCAGGCTACCACCACATACAATACAGGAGGGGATAAGATAGTAAAATGGTGCAATATTTCTAACAACTTGCTGTTTGCTAAACTCACCCAATAAAATTACCAAGGACATTTGATAATTTTCTTTCTCTAAAAGACTCTTTTTAAGCAAAGTAGCTCCTGCTTATAATACTGACATTTGGGAAGCTAAGGCAGGTGGTTTAACATGAGTTCAAAGCCAACCTAAGCTATAGAGTGAGACTTTGTCTGTAAAAAAAACCCACAAAAGGGGAAGGGGATGCTATTATTACAAACGGATTTCATAGCAATAAACAGAGACACAGAACTCTCAGAACAAGCTGGCTTGCTATACCAGGCAAATTAGTGAGCTCAAGTGAGATGCCCCATCTCACTACAGAAGAAGACAGTGTCAACCTCTAACCTCCACACATCCACGTGTACCTGAAAACACACACACACACACACACACAAGCTGAAAAGAAGGAGGAGGAGGAGGAGGAGGAGGAGGAGGAGGAGGAGGAAATGGAGAGATGGCTCAGCGGTTAAAAGCACTTGCTGTTTTTTGCAAAAGATCCAGGTTCAGTTCCCAGCACCCACAAACTCATATACTAATTCAAGGAATATTTATTGAGCATATCCAAATATCCAAGGCATCCTACTGAAAGCTGAGATTGTTAAACAATAAAATCCCAGCTTCTATCCTGGCAGACTATAGAGTCTATTTAAAAAGTGAGGCTGGAAACTGGGTATGGTGGTACACGCCTTTAATCTCAGTACTCAGGAGGCAGAGCCAGGCAGATCTCACAAGTTCGAGGTCACTCTAGATTACAAAGTCCAGGACTCTTGTTACACAGAGAAACTCTGTCAAAAAAACAAAAACAAAAACAAAGTGAGACTAGAACAAGAAATTATATAATATGCTCAGAAAGTAAGAGAATTTTGAGCCAATCATTTAAAAAAAAAAAAAAGTTTTGAGGGCTGGAGAGATGGCTCAGCGGTTGTGGCTGCTCTTCCAGAGGTCATGAGTTCAATTCCCAGCAACCACATAGTGGCTCACAACCATCGATAATGAAATCTGGTGCCCTCTTCTGGCCTGCAGATATACCTGCAGACAGAACACTGTACACATAATAAAATAAATCTTTAAAAAAAAAAAAAAGTTTTGAGCTGGGTGTGGTAGAACATGCCTTTAATACAAGCATTTGGGAGGCAGATGTATTAGGTGGATCTCTGTGAGTTCAAAGCCAACATGATCAGCATAGTGAGTTCCAGGACAGCCAGGGTTATGTAGAGAGACTCTGTCTCTAAAAATAATAAAATAAAATAATTAACTAAAATAAAATAATTTTTAAGAGGCCAGGACAGTAGTTAAAACTATATTCTGTTCTTGAAGAGGAGCCAAGTTACCACCAGCACCTATATGAGGTAGTTCGCAGTAGCCGCTGAGTCCTCCAGACCCACATCTGGCACTGTTTCAATGCCTCTGTGTGCACCCCACTCACACTCACAAACCCACACATACACAAAACTAAAAATAAAACAAAATCCTCCAAGAATTTTGAGAGACAGCCTGAGTTAAATCTTAAACAATGAGGCAGGCTGGGAGAAGAACACAGGGCAGGGGATGACTTGGGTGAGTGCCTAGAAAGAAGCCTGAGCGCCTGACTGGAAAACAAACCTATGGCCGCAGAAGGAAAACACAGGATGGTAGAGAATGGACAGCAAGGTAAGTTCAAGGTGGAGTGGGTATAGATTACTGAAGGCGGTCTTTTGGAATGGCCAAGAATTTATATTTCACATTTTATAAAATAGGTCATGAAAAGATTAAAATAATGGAAATAACACAACAAATTCAGCAGAGAATTTCCCCCCCTTGAATGAGTATAAGAAATGGAAGGAAACTGAAACAAAGAGACTGAACATTCTCAATAGAATCCATGAAAGATCACTAGAAGTTGAACCAAAGATGGTGAGCCAGAAGAACAGATTAAAAAAAATAAAAATAAAAAACTCCTGTAATGTTAATTTCGATTGTCATCCTGATTGGATTGAGAAGCACTAGGAGACTTTGGTAAGCACACTTCTGGCTGGATCTACGAGGATGAGTCCGAACAGGAATAAACAAATGTCCTGAATGTGGATGACACCATCCCATAGGCTGGGTCCAGATGGACTGAGAGAGAAGAGGGAAAGCCAGCTCCCACAGATATTCTCTCTCCCCTTCTCTGCCACCCTGCTTCCTGGCTACTGTGACACAAGCAGGCCTGCTCTGCCATGCCCTCTGCCACACTGGCCTGAAAGCTCCGAATAAATAATGAATAAATGAAGCTCTGAATAAATAAAGCTGAAATAAACCTTTTCTGGTTTTAGTTTACAGACCTAAGTTCCAGTCAGCTTCTTCTAAACTGGGAACTTGGGTAATATTAAACATCTCTAAACTTTTGTCTTTTCATCTGAAAAACAGTATTGCACTTTAGAGAACTTGTCATGATTAAATGAGCTATCATTATGACAGAAAAATTAAGTTTTGCAGACTATATTAACAAATGACAGCCAGGCTTGGTGGCACACACCTTTAATCCCAGAATTTGGGAGGCAGAGGCAGGCGATCTCTGAGTTCGAGGCCAGCCTGGTCTACAAAATAAGACCAGGACAGCCAGGGACACACAGAGAAACCTTGTCTCAAAAAAACAAAACAAAACAAAAAACCCCAAATGACATATGTATGTTTTAGCTAATAAATCCATTCTGCCCTATCAAAGTATATTTGTTTCTCTGTTTTCTATATTTAACAAGTCTTACAGTACTGGCAAAAATATACTTTTTCTTTAAAATATACTGCTTTAGAATTCAGACTTGTAGTACAGGTTAGATAGATTAGATATCAAAATATAAAAATTCAATACCAGATAAAAAGTAAAGTAGAAGATTTCTTTGTTTTGTTTTAAGATGTCTCCTTTATCTCAGGGTGGCCTTGAACTCACAGAAATCTGCCTGCTTCTGTCTCCTGAGTGCTGGGATTAAAGGCATGAGCTACCACACCTGGTTCTTCTTCTTTTTTGATGAGAATACAAAAATAGAATCTAGCTGTCTGCCTTTGATTATTTATGCTCCATAAAAGCCTCCATTTTAAAATATCTTCACAAGTACCAGGAGGGAGTCAGTTTCCTTTCCAGCCTAGTGTGTTGGATTTTTGGCGTTTAGTAGTCGAGGTTGGTGGGGAACAACTGAGCCAAGATGTTTCGGAATCTGCTGGCCCAGAGGACCATTAGCACCACTTCATGGAGGCATTTTGAAAACAAAGTCCCAGGGAAACAAAAGCTGTTTCAGGAGGATAATGGGCTCCCAGTGCATCTGAAGCGCAGAGCACCTGATGCCCTGCTCGACAGACTCACAATGGTTCTGGCAGTTGGTGAAACAGCCTATGCCATCTATCAGTTAGCTGTGGCTGCATTTCCCAAGAAGCAGAACTGACCTCATCATCCTAGTCTTCACGTGGTTCAGTTCTATTCAGTGCTCGATAGATCAGGAATCTGATGAGTAACTGAGCTCCTCTTTGGGGATCAATATTTATTGACGTGTACTAACTGCCACCAATAAAGCAGTCTCTACCATGAAATAAATAAATTAATTAATTAGATTAAATTAAATATCTTCACATTATTGGAGTTGGAGAAATGGCTCAGCAGTTCAGCATGCTTGCTGCTCTTGCAGAGGACCTGAATTCAAACCCCAGAACCCACATTGGGCAACTCACAACTGCCTGTAATTCTAGCTCCTGGAGATCAGACACCCTCTTCTGGAGTCTGTGGGCACCTGGACTCATGTGCACACGTACACACACAGAGAGACATACATATGTATAAATAAATAACAAAATTAATCTACAAAAATTCCCATTATTAATAAAGGGGAAAGCTGAAGGGCAGCAGCACACAGAATGCACTGGCATTTCTCACCCACACATTTCTAGTAGAATCTTAGTGTTGGGGTAGTGTTAAGCATTCTAAATGTTAATTAATTGGTCCTGCTTGCTGTCTGTTAGTTACATTGAATCTGATTGGTTAAATAAAGTGCCGAGGCCTGAGATTGGGCAAAGACAGAGAAAGGTGGGACTTCCTGGGATTAGAGCAGGAAGCCTACACTTTAGACAGGATTAATGCATTCCAGCCAGGAGCAGCAGGAAGGAGACACACACCATGGGTTAGAAAAAGGAACCTCATTCCACATGGCCAGGAACATCGGTATATCGTGGAGAATGGCAGTCCAAGGGGACGTATGTATATATGGGGTCATATTTGGGTAATAGAATTAAGAGCTAGTTTAGATGGGCTAGGATTGCACAATTCAGGCCAAGGCTTGTTAAAATCCACATGGTGTCTGTGTACTCATTTGTAATGGCTGCTTAAAGATTAATAACTGCCAAGCCAATTAACAATAATATAAATACTGTTTAAATAGTTTAATTAGCCATATAGTTTTCTTTTTACATCTTAGAATTTAAAATGTGATACATTTTGTGAACTGCTAAATTTAGAAAACTGCTGCCACACTATCAGGATAACTACTCGCAAAGGAGTCTGGATCCAGGGCTGAGGAGACGGCTTAGCAGTTAAGAGCACTGGCTGCTCCTCCAGAGGACCCGGATTGATTCCTACTATCCACAGGGCAGCTCACAACTGTCTGTAACTCCAGATCAAGGGGATCCAACACTCCCACACAGATCAGATATATCTGTAGGCAAAACATCAATGCACATAATTTTTTTTTTTAAATACAGTCACTACAAAAAAAAAAAAGTCTGGGGCTGGAGAGATGGCTCAGCGGATAAGAGCACTGGCTGCTCTTCCAAAGGACCTGGGTTCAAATCCCAGCACCCAAGAGGCAGTTTTCAACTGTCTGTAATGGCCGGGTGTGGTAGCACACAACTTTAATCCCAGCACTTAGGAGGCAGAGGCAGGTAGATCTCTGTGAGTTCAAGGCCAGCCTGGTCTACAAAGTGAGTTCAGAACAGTCAAGGATACACAGAGAAACCTTGTCTCGGAAAAAAAGAATCTGGATCTTACCTCAAACCATACAGACATTAACTCAAAAAGCATCAAACCCTAAATACAGAACAAGCCTTAAATACAGAAGATTAAAAATTTATTATATGAAACTCTCAGGGAGTTGAGACAACTCTGGTAAAAACACTTGTCATACAAGCCTGATGACCTGAGTTTGAACCCCCAGAATCCATGTAAAAGCCAGACTTCAGAGCACAAGTGTTTGTAATCCCAGGGTGGCTACAGGAAATAGGAAGTGGAGATAGGAGACTCTCTAGGCGCTTACCACCTAGCCTGGTTTATGCAGCAGTGAAGAGACCCTGCTTAAACAAGGTAGAAAGGCAAGACTGACACTTGAAGGTACACAGGTATTATGGTATATGCACCCCAACACCCCCATACACAAACACTGATTTCACTCCTCCACACGCACAAAACCTCTCAGATGCAAACTTGAGTATGAACTTAATGACTTCAATGTAGGCAACAGTTTCTTAGATTGACCTGAGAGCCAAGCACAAGTAACCAAGAAAAGTCAGGAACGGTGGAGCATGCTTCTAAGCCCAGAACTCAAAAGACTGAGACTGAGGATCACACAAAAACTTGCACATGGTGAGTCCTAGGCCAGTCAAGGCTACACAGAAGATCTCTCCCCCTACCCCCCATTCCAAAAAAATGTGCACTAAATCATTTTTGCCAAAAAACTATAAACCCATGCTAAATTTATAAATGTAAAGGAGGCCAGTGTGTTCTTCTCACAGAAGAAGGGAAATTAAACTAAAGTTTCCTCTAAAGCTCTAAAAGATTGACTGAACTGCATTCGGACTGGAAGAATCAAACTTGACTGGTAATACTAATTTGCACTGTTATAATTGTTGATTTTTTTATTTTTTTCCTTTGTGAAAGTATTAGGGTCATGCTAACCTATGTACTCCTGAGAAATGTATTACACACTCTGGCTCATGGGAAGGACAAAATTCAGTAACTTGGCCAACAGTTACTTCACCACTGAAAGGCAGCTATCATCCCATTTGATTTATCAATAAGCTGCGGAGGAGGAAGATGAGCTAGGTAAGGCCCCAGAAGGACAGGACTGGAAGATGATGCGCACAGTCACGACGATCAGTAACCAGTTAGTTCTCAGGGATCCAATGCCCTCTTCTGACCTCCAAGGGCATCAAACACACGTTTGGTACACATGCATACATCAGGTAAAACATTTATACCCATGAAATAAAATATATCTAAAACTTTTTAAATCAAAGTTGTCTAGCATCCAGAGATGTCTATAGTATATCACTTTCTCTTTCATTCGACATTTCTGCCACTTAACACCTCTTTTTTAAAAGATATATTTATTTTTCTTTATGTATATGGGTGTTCTGCCCCCATGTATGTCTGTGCCAGAAAAGGGTGTCAGGTCCTCTGAAAAAGGAGTTACAAGTTTTTAACCATCATATGAGTGCTGGAAATAAAACCTGGATCCTCAGGTAGAGCAGCCAGTGCTCTTAACCACTGAGCTGTCTCTCTTAATACACTGCTTATAGAAAAACCCAACATATGTTTGGTCTTATTAACTCCTACTTGGGTGTAGCCTCTTTACAAACTGGACACTCTCCAAAGATGGAGATGTATGCTTACTACCTTATTCACTTAAAGCCATTTATCTTAAAAGTGCAAATGTGATAGGAATTACAGTAAGTACTAATTTTCGCCTCAGTCTATTTACCTTTATTGTTTGCCTAATTCTCACAATTTTTTGTATGTGTGTGTATGTGAGATGGGGGCAGGAGGCTGGCATGGGGGTGGGGAGGGTCTCAAGCTGTAGCCTATGCTGGCCGAAACTCTAAGTAGCTCAGCCTCCTGCCTCACACTCCTTAGTGCTGGGATTATAGGTGTGCCACCACAGTTGACTTTTTTGTCTAATTCAGCAATTCAATTTAAAGTTGAAATGGGTCCAATTTCCAGCACCCACATAGTAACTCACAACCGTCTATAACTCAATTCCAGGAGATCCAAGGTCCTCTTCTGGCCTCCACAAGCACTGTCCATGGTACCTAGACATTCATGCAGATAAATATCTATACACATAAAATAAAAAATTCTCATAATTGTGGCCTAATTATTTCTGTTGTTTTGTATTGTATTTGTTGTTATAAGAGAAAGAGCCATTTGTTGGACTGAAAGGGGGAGCTATTCCTTAAACTTAAAAAAAAAAAAAAAAAAAGGAAGTGGATGGGGGGGGTTGAGGGGAAAGAGGGTGGAAGGGTGGGACCAGAGGGATAAGTAGGGAGGGGATTTCAACTGAGATGTAACTTGAAGAAACAAAAAATAAATTAAAAAAAAATAAAGTTTCATTCAGAACTGTTAGGAATAATGAAGCTCCATTTTCTAATCTTGCATTCTTTGATCCTCAACTATTTGAATCCAATTAGTAATTGACTCCTATTGCCCACCTCTCCAAACCATGACTGGTTTGCATTTTTACTTTCTGTTCTAATTGACCCAAGATTACTCCAAATAACCTGTTGCTGTTTCCAGTCCTTCCTGCTACAAATATTTAATCAGTACAGTAAACATTTATTATATGTCTTATAAGGAACTAGAAGAATTCAAAAGTTCCCAACTTAACTAGAAGAATTCAAAAGTTCCCAACTTAAATCAGTATTCCCCTTCCTTGAAGCTTACTATGTAGCTCAGGTTGGTCCTTAATTTCTAATCCTCTGGCTTCTGCCTTCTGGATTACAGGTGTGCACCATTACATCTAACATGTTCCTAACATGTATACGGAAACAGAAACGCTAATTATCTTTTTTTTAATTTATTACGTATGCAGTGCTCTGTCTGCAGTTATGCCTGAAGGCAGGAGGGCAGCAGGCACCAGATTTCATTATGGATAATTATGAGCCGCCGTGTGGTTGCTGGGAACTGAACTCCAGACCTCTGGAAGAGCACTCAGTGCTCTTAACCTCTGAGCCATCTCTCTAGATCGCTAATTATCTTGATTTGGTCATTACAGATTGTATACAAGTACCAAACTTCCACAGTATGCCCCCATTGTACTCTATACATATGTACAATTGCTATCTCAGGTAAAAAGAAAGGAAAGAAAGAAAGACAGACAGAAAGAAAGAAAGAAAGAAAGAAAGAAAGAAAATTAAGATTTTTGATGGACACCTTTAATCCCAGCACTCAGCAGACAGAGGCAGGAAGATTTTTGTGAGTTAGAGACCAGCCTGTTCTACAGGTCTAAACAGGGAATTCTAGGACAGCCAGGGCTATGCAGAGATTCTGTACGGTGGTTTGATTAAGTATGGCCCCCATAGATTCATGTGTTTGAATGCTTGGCCATAAGGGGCAGCACTGTTAAGAGGTGTGGCCTTGTTGGAGGAAATGTGTCACTGTGTGGGTGGGCTCTGAGGTCTCCTATGTTCACTCCTATGTCACTCTTAGTGTGAGTGACAGTCTCCTTCTGCTGCCTGTGGATCAACATGTAGACCTCTCAGCTCCTGCTCCAGCACCATGTCTGCCTGCATGCCTCCATGCTTCTCCCCATGATGATAATGGACAAAACCTCTGAAACAGTAAACCAGCCCCAATTAAATATTTTCCTTTATAAGACTTGTCCTGGCCACAGTGTCTCTTTACAGCAATAAAGCCCTAAGACACCCTGTCTCAAAACAATAATAATAATGATTTTATTTTTATTAACATACACGGTGAGTGTATTGGGGGGGAGGGGTGCATTGCAGACAGAGGCCAGAAGAAGGCTTCAGATTACCCTGGAGGGGATTTCCAGGTGGTTGTGAGCCACCCAATATGGGGGCTGAGAATTACTCTTATGTAATGACCATCTTCCCAGCACCTTGTGTTATCTTTTACTCACTCAGCTAACCAATGTGGACCTCGAAGCAGCTGCAGCTGGGATCCCAGGGCTTTTCCCCTGCTGCAATGTGCCCCTCACTTTACTAGTTCAGTCTCACTTGCTACCCGCCCTAGCTCAGACTACTTGTTTCCTAAATGACCCTGCATGTCCCTGCTTCTACCCTGTACTTGTGATACCCACCCCTGCATGTCCCTCACAGACATGCTAATGCCTTCAGGGCTTAACCAGAATGCCATGTTTTCCAAGAAACCTATCTATAATCCTTCCTGTCAGAACGAATCCCTCCACTTAAGTCATTGTTTACTTAAGATAAGTAAACAACTTTAAATAAATATTCACCTTATTTTCTTTTTCAGTAGTTATCCAGTATTCTACTATCTAAATGCCTTAGGTTTTACTCAAATGTGACAGTTTTTCAAAACCATCAAATTGCCAGGTGTGGTGGCCCACACCTTTAATCCCAGCACTCGGGAGGCAGAGGTAGGCGGATCTCTGAGTTCAGGGCTAGCCTGATCTACAAAGTGAGTCCAGGACAGCCAAGGATACCCAGAGAAACCCTGTCTTGAAAAACAAAAAAAAAAAAAAAAAACCATTAAATTTTAAAATAGAGGATACTTTAAAATCTTATAAAGACAAAAAGAGATAGTTCAGAGATTAAGAAAACTCGATGCTCCTGCAGAAGACCTGGCTTCAGTTCCCACACCCACATGGCAGCTCACAGCTGTGTGTAACCCATTTCCAGGGGGATCTGACACCCTCTTCTGATGCTGACAGGCACGGCACGGACATGTTACAAGACATATATGCAGTCTTACACCTATACAAATAAAATAATAATCCTTTTAAAGGAAAAAAGACTGACCACTTAAAACAATAATTTGTCAAGCAACTTTCTAGGAGAAAAATCAGCCTATGACAGTTCTCTAGTTCAAGGGAACACTCTTAGAGACATGCAGTGCAGACCTGCTGAATGAACTGGCAGTTCCTTACTTCAGTTCTTAAAAACTGATTTTCCATACAGCTGTGTTTACTCACAGCATGCCTCGCTTATGCTGGAGGTGTAAAACAGCAGAGTCCGATCTCTCTCTCTCTATTTTCCCTTGTCTTTATTTGCCTTTCTGCAGTTTCCTAGCCAAAGCTGTAATTAGTGCCCCACAGGGATCTATACTTTTCTAATAAGGAGCAGTCTACTGAACAATGACATGTGTGCACACACAGCCATGTGTGTTCCTAACAAATTGGGAATATTTTGCACATGCAAGTCTTCAAAGGATTTTAATAACTTAATGGGGCCACTTTACATAGCAGCTGCAACTGGCTCCTAACACTGACTGGATTGATTGGTCCCTTTCTCATACTGCACATGCATCTAATTGCAAGAAGGGAAACAACTCATTTGAAATTAAGTAAAATTAAGAATTCAGTCCCAGCCGGGCGGTGTTGGCGCACGCCTTTAATCCCAGCACTTGGGAGGCAGAGGCAGGCAGATCTCTGTGAGTTCGAGGCCAGCCTGGTCTACAAAAGCGAGTCCAGGACAGCCAGAGCTGTTATACAGAGAAACCCTGTCTCGAAAAACCAAAAAAAAAAAAAAAAAGAATTCAGTCCCAAAGCAAACCTTAGTAAGTAAACCACATTTGTCAAGGAAAATGTTCCCCCAATTAGTTCAAAACCTCACGTTTGCTTCATAACATCTCACCACAAAAATTTTTTTTTTTTTTGCAAAGTCACTGTTTACAGGCAATTAGAAGTGCTTCCAGTGGTGGTAAGATAGCTTAATTCCTGGAACCCACAGGTGGAAAAAGAGAACTGACTCCCCCAAGTTGTTCTCTGACCTTCACAGGTGCCACACACCTTGCTGGCACACAGATAAAAAATGAATAAGTAAATGTAAAAAAAAAGAAAAAGACATTTTTAAAATGTCCTTTGTCCCAGCACTCAGGAGGCAGAGGCAGGAGAATTTCTGGGTGTTCGAGGTCTGCCTGGTCTACAGAGTGAGTCTAGGATAACCAGAACTACACAGAGAAACCCTGTCTCGAAAAACAAAAACAAAAAGTGTCCTTTGGTCAGGTGCATTGGCACATGCCTTTAATCCCAGCACTCAGGAGGCAGAGGCAGGCAGATCTCTGTGAGTTCAAGGCCAGCCTGGTCTACAGAGTGAGTCCAGGACAGCCAGGGCTACACAGAGAAACCCTGTCTCGAAAAACCACACACACACACACACAAAGTACTTCAAAAGATAGTTAAACAGACAGCAAGGCTGTGGATTCAGCTCAGAAGTGGAATACTGAGTCCAATCCCCAATACTACCAAACCAAAAAACAAACAAAATACACATGTATGCCTGAGTACGCAGATGTGTGCATGTGCATGCCCCAGATCCTGCCTCAAAGGATCTTCCATTTACTGTCCAGTCTCTTCTGACGCTCATCCACCACCATCAAGCTTCTCCATAGCTTGCCATTAGTAAAGCCCTAATCCATGCTTGCTCAATAACCAGTGGACGGTTAATTAGAAAAATAATCTTCAGGGCCGGGCGGTGGTGGCGCATGCCTTTAATCCCAGCACTTGGGAGGCAGAGGCAGGCGGATCTTTGTGAGTTCGAGGCCAGCCTGGTCTACAAAGCGAGTCCAGGACAGCCAGAGATTTTCAGAGAAACCCTGTCTCGAAAAACCAAAAAAAAAAAAATAATCTTCAGACTATAAAGGAAAAACAACCAACAGTTTACTTGTCAAGCATCTAACTTACAGGAAGAACTTAGATGGGAAGACGAGACTTCCCCTTCACAAGAGAAATACGAATCAAACTTCCTTCATTCGTTTACAAATATCCACTGTCACTTTCCTGTGCAAGTCTCTTGTCAGTGTACCACGAGTAACACTAATAACCAATCTACCTCATTGCAGGTAAAGATTATACTGACCCTTAGAGGTTTTTCAGTTCATAACAAAGGGTTAAAAAAAGTCACGTGCCCCAAAACTGCCTGTAGCCTGAATATCAACCAATATATGCAGTTGAGTACCCACTATCCAAAATGTTTAGGGCCCTAAGTTTTCAGATTTGAAAGGGTGGGATATTTTAAGATAGATGCATGGATGGATGGATGGATGGATGAATACTAAATTCATTTCACAAATAACTTTATGTGCGTTGCCTAAAGGTAACGTTACACAATGTTTTCAGTGTGCCTACATTTTGACTGTAATATGCCATGTGCTGTTGGGGTAAAGTCTCCATATGTAGTGTCAAAATATATCATTCAATAAGTTTTAGATTTTGAATCATTTAAAATTTTTATTTTTGGATTAGAGATGCTCAATCTACCAAACTATTTTTCAGATATATGTAGATGCTGCTGTGATTAATAAAATCAAAACAGGGGCAAGAGAGATGGCTCAGTGGTTAAGAGCACTGGCTGCTCTTCCAGAGGACACAGGTTCAATTCCCAGCACTGACATGGCAGCTCACAACTGTCTGTAACTCCAGTTCCAGAGGTTCTGACACCCTCACACAGACATATATGAAAGCAAAACACCAACGCACATGAAATAAGTGAATAAATCATTTAAAAAATAAAATCAAAAGACTTAAGATTTACCCATATATACTAGTTCTATCATAAATTTTATTCATCATTAATTTCTAAAATTATTACTAAAATATGAAGATCCACTAAAGTATTTTACTTTACAAAACAATCTACATAAATAATGCTTATTAATTAAGGTAGTTAGAAATCACTTCATGAGACTGGGCTGTTTGAACTAAAGCAGTGTCAAATTCACCTTTGCACTCAGTGACAGACTATGCCTAACAGAAGAGTTTTCTAACCCTTCTGTTTTTTTATGTTGGTAAAAACTTCTGAAACTCTTAAAACTGGGAGGTATGCCGGGCGGTGGTGGCGCACGCCTTTAATCCCAGCACTTGGGAGGCAGAGGCAGGCGGATCTTTGCGAGTTCGAGGCCAGCCTGGTCTACAAAGCGAGTCCAGGACAGCCAGAGCTGTTAAACAGAGAAACCCTGTCTCGAAAAACCAAAAAAAAAAAAAAAAACTGGGAGGTATAAAGTATAAGTATTAATATGGGGACTTTCCAGATTGCTCCGTGAGTAAAAGCCCTCGCCACTAATCTTGACAACCTAAGTTTGATCCCCATAATCCACAGGGTAGGAGAGAATCCCATAAGCTATCTTCAGACCTCAGCATGTGCACTCACAAAATAAATGAATAAATAAATAAAACACAATGAAAATATTTCCAGTCAGGTGTGGTGGGGCACATTTTTAATTCCAAGAGTCAGAAACAGGAACTCTAGGCATTCCAGGCCAGCCTGCTCTACATAGTGAGTTCAGAACAATAGGGCTATCTAGTGAGACTTTGCCTCTAAGTCATATTAATGGGCTATATTGAAGTGAGAGCCTTTCCTTAGAAATTGTTACTCAAGCCGGGCGGTGGTGGCGCAAGCCTTTAATCCCAGTACTTGGGAGGCAGAGGCAGGCGGATCTTTGTGAGTTCGAGGCCAGCCTGGTCTACAAAGTGAGTCCAGGACAGCCAAGCATACACAGAGAAACCCTGTCTCGAAAAACCAAAAAAAAAAAAAGAAATTGTTACTCAAAATCTTAAAATTTGTTTTTTGTCTGGTTGCTTGGTTTAATAGCTTGCTCTTAGTTCTTTGAGACAGGGTTTTTGCTACATTGCCAGTCTGGCCTAGCAATCAGGATCCTCTTTCCTCAGCCTCTAGAATGCTGGGATCACAGGTATTTACCACCATGTGGTAAGAACTTAAAACTTACCACACAATTGTTATCTAAATTGTTAGTTAGAATTGTTAGTTCTACTCTATACAGAACTAAAATGACACTTGTACTCCATTTGACTGGTCAAAGGAGGTTCAAATTATCTTTGCATTGAAGGAAAGCAACTTCAGACTAAACTAATTTTAATTTTCCTTTGGGAATAATTAATAAGCTTAAAATAGCAACTATGCTTTGCAGCAAACAAGAACATTAATATTGGTTGTACAGGTGTTAAGAGCTCTTTGTCAGCACCCCCTATTCTACTCCAAGTAGAAGATAAGCATCGAAGAACCTCCACTGTAAGATGGTTGAATTAGTGGCAAGCCTTTCTCTTGGCATGAAAAAACCCCTTGCACCAACTGCAGACAGACTGCTGTCCAAAAAGGACAAAACTTGGTAGCAGAAAAGTCGACAGCCTAATTCTGCCAAGACAGGGTAGGTAAGTCCTTCATAATCCCTGCTCTACAACAAATGTCTGTCAGAGAAACAGGACCCAAAGGCTGAAGACTGATGCTGGAATGTATGGAGAGAAAATGGGAACTGTCCAGGCAGTCATTGGTATGTTCTTTCTTAGTTTTGGAAGCTGCAGGCCCTGCACTTCCTATATAAGCAAATATATTTATCCCTCTCAGGTCTCTGAGGTGGTTGAAGAATAGACAGCTAGAGTCTCATAGTTAAATTTGGAATTGTTTAGGAATCAAGAGGGTGTTATAGATCTAAGAAGATACTCTTAAAAGTGTGCTGCAAGATAGTATGAATGTTGAGTCACATATAGACCTTTAAACTCATGGAGTTGGTTAGATAGTAGAATGTTAAAGTCAGGGGCCAAATATGTATAAACTGGACATTGGGAAGGTATACTGGGCCATTTAACTCTCATAAATGTGGCATATTTATATCTATTGTTTTGTATAATACTTACTGTTATAAGAGAAGGAACCATCTGTTGGACTGAAAGGGGAAACTTCTGGGGGGAAGAGGGTGGAAGGGCGGGATAGGAAGGGGGAATAGGGAGG
>CAJQZJ010001750.1:14569621-14586001 GCA_907164525.1 Lophiomys imhausi
ATATCTATTGTTTTGTATAATACTTACTGTTATAAGAGAAGGAACCATCTGTTGGACTGAAAGGGGAAACTTCTGGGGGGAAGAGGGTGGAAGGGCGGGATAGGAAGGGGGAATAGGGAGGGGTTTGTTACTGAGATGTAACTTGAAGAAAAAAAAATAAAGTATTAAAAAAAAAAAGAGCTCTTTGTTACTTGGCATTTTTACTTTGCCTCCTACAACAATGAAAAGTAGCACAATGTAAGACAATGAATCCTACCTAATTGTCTGTCCCATTTATCACAATATGATATCTTAAAATGGAAAGTGAATGAGCTTTTCTTGTAAATGATGAAAGGAAAAAAAAAAACTATGACAATAATAGTAATTCTAAGCCTGGAACATGTATCAGAATCACTGTGGAACACGTTAAAAATATAGATGCCTACGTCCCAGCCTAGCATCTTTAAGAATGCTTTTGTTAAAAACTGATTCTAAAGCCCACACTTCAGGTCCCTACCTAACCAACATCTCCCAGGAGTCTGTTAGAAACAAAAATTTCACACTAGCCACTCAGAAAACAGCCCCTAAGCTACTTGAATGCATATGCGTTTTGAGAATCTTGGCTTTCATCCTACAGGGTCCACCTACTCATTACTAACTCCATTAAGATGAAAATGAGGCAACACAAATTCACTTAAGGCATGTTTTTCTCATTTTAAAAAAAACTTTTTATCTTAATCATTAAATTAGCACTAATGTGATCTTTATTGGAAATTGTGTCAATTGAGCAGGTTCTTAGATCCAGGCTGTTTTCTAAACACTTTTGATGGTAAATAATCTTTTTATAAAAGATGGTAGTAATGATGCAAGTATTTTATGTTTTATTTTCAGACAAGGTCTGCTAGCCCAGGTTGACCTTTATCTTACTATGAAGCCAAGAATGATCTTGGACCTGTGATCTTCTTGCCCCACCTACCACCATACCCAGTTTTGTTGGTTTTTCAAGACAGGGTCTCTTTGTGTAGCCGTGGCTGTCCTAAAACTTGTTCTGTAGACCAGGCTGGCCTTGAACTCACAGAGATCCACCTGCCTCTGCCTCCCGAGTACTACTACTGCTTGGCTCACATAAGAAATTTACAAAGCAGGAAAAACTTCTTGATTGAAAGTCCTTACTAGGAAATACCATTTTTCTAAATATACGTAATGAACATAATTCATAACCCAACACCATCACTGTGGATATAGCATGTACATTCAAAAAAAAGTAGCCTAGTGGCAGAGTGCTTAACATGAAAAAGGCCCCAGTGCAGTGCCCAGCACCCCAGCCTCTTGCAAATATTCTACTAAAGAAATACACAAAGATAGCACTGGTTTTTTTTTTTTTTTTGGTTTTTCAAGACAAGGTTTTTCTGTATATCTCTGGCTGTCCTGGACTCGCTTTGTAGACCAGGCTGGCCTTGAATTCACAGAGATCCACCTGCCTCTGCCTCCCGAGTGCTGTTATTAAAGGCATGTGCCACCACTGCCCGGCAGTTATCTTCTTATGGAAACATATTTTCTCTCTGTATTTTTCAGATTTACAACAATGAGCATAAATTATTTTGGTAACTGAAAAAAAAAAGATGGCCGGGCAGTGGTAGCGCACACCTTTAATCCCAGCACTTGGGAGGCAGAGGCAGGCGGCGGATCTCTGTGAGTTCGAGGCCAGCCTGGTTTACAAAGTGAGTCCAGGACAGCCAGAGCTGTTATACAGAGAAACTCTGTCTCGAAAAAAAAAAAAAAAGATACTTACTACTCAAGTGAATTTTACAAAATTTTAATTACATTTTATTACACATGTGGAGGTCAGAGGACAACTAGGCAGAGTTAATTCTCTTCTTTGATCATTGGGAACCAGACGGAACTCGAGTTGTCAGGCTTAGTGGCACACTGGCTCAGTAGACCCAACTGAATTCAGGATTTAGTTTTCTTGTTCTTCTAATCACATCCTTTACTCGTGTCTCCGATATGAACTAGATGTCTTTTCCTGCTTCTCCTCCTCAGTGAAGAGGCAGGATACCACTCAAGTAGGTAGCACTAATTCTCAAAGCTATTTCCTGATTTTTTTCTTTTTTTTTTTTATTTCTTCAAGTTACATCTCAATCACAATCTCCTCCCTACTCCCCCATCCAGTCCCACCCTCCTATTTCCTGATTTTTTTTTAAGGCAGTCCCCTTTAGACCTCCTCATTTCACATCACATTCATAGCATCTTTTCTTGAATAACTTTAGTCCTGACCAACCATGTCACACAGTGGTCATCCACTCTGCAAGTCTCCCAACTTGTTTCTGCTGTTACTGTGCTCCTTAGTCTAACGTTTCAATCCCCCAAGACAAATCAAACCATTGCTCTTTAGGATAGCTCGGAGCTGGACTCCAGCACTCTCCTGCTCAGTCTCTGTGTCTACATCTAAGCACTAGGATAGTAAATCAATTAAATTTTCATATGGATCAGCCTCACATTCAATCTAGTATCAGGTTCAACCCGATTATAATTCACATAACTTGGTTCCACAATAATTAAAATCAGTAACTCTTATGCCATCTAGAGCAAACTGAAGTTATTTCTTCACTTAGCCTTGCAATAATTGTGCAGAAAATGTGAGATGCCTATCCATGACAAGCCTCCCTTTTTCTTAAGAAAATTCTCATATAATTAAAGGCAGAACCTTGCTAAGAGGCTGCCTTATTGACAGAGGTAGCCAATAGGATATAAATGGAAGGCACTGCCCTTTGGCCTTCTACACCATCCCCTAAGGTCTTCTTGCTAAGAACACATATGGTTGTCTGGGTGTGAGCATCCATCTTGGGACCTTCAGAATTGAAGCCATATGTTAAGGTTCATAAAGTATAAATGTAGAAGAATAGAGACTTCTTCATGTTTCTAAGAAAGCTTTTTGCTTATTCATATTCACACAGATCTTGCTCTCTAAAGTATCTATGACAAACACTCTCAGTAAAAAGCACACCAGTTACTCTTTTTCCTAGTGACAAATCACACTTTTGAAGGCAAAACAAACTTGATCTGAACTTGTTCAGCCACTTGCTACTCCTGTGGTTCCTTGGATACATAGTATCTTTAAGCCAGCTGCTTTTTTTTTTTTTTTTTGGTTTTTCAAAACAGGGTTTCTCTGTGTAACAGCCCTGGCTGTTCTGGACTCCATCTGTAGACCAGGCTGGCCTCGAACTCACAGAGATCCCCCTGCCTTTGCCTCTCGAGTTCTGAGATTAAAGGCGTGCGCCACCACACTCAGCTCCCAGCTGCTTTATTAAACTGCTGATAATACGAGTTGTTCGGCTACCAAATAAAGTACTAATACAAAGAGCCATTCTTTCATTTTTTTTTTCTTTTTTTTAGTTGTCTTATTTTTTTATTAATAAATTTATTTATTTGTTGCTTCAGGTTACATCTCCATCATATTGTCCTCTTTCCCCCCTTCCCAGCCCCGCCCTCTACCCCCTAACCCTTCTATCCCACTCCTCTGGAGTGGAGTGTCCTACATAACAGTCCCTCACCCCAGTTCAGAAGTCATATAAGGGCCAAGAGCCTCCTCATACACTGGGGGCCTACAAGGCAGCACCACCAGTGAAAAGTGTCTCATTGCCAGGGAGGGAAAACTAAAACACAAACAAACAAAAACAAAACAAAAAAATAAATAAAAAGTCTATGTCCATGTTCCCTTTGGTGCGTTGGTGTATAGATATCCTGTACTATATAGCTAAAATCCTACTATAAATGAATAGATGCCATGTGCATCCTTCTGAGTCTGGGTTAGCTCACTCAGGATGAGCTTTTCTAGTTCCATCCATTTGGCTGCAAATTGCATAATTTCATTGTTTCTGATAGCTGAGTAATACTCCATTGTGTAGATGTACCACCATTTTTTAATCCATTCTTCAGTTGAGGGATATCTGGGTTGTTTCCAGTTTCTAGTTATTACAAATAAGGCTGCTATGAACACAGATGAGGAAACTTCCTTATGATTCCATGAGGAGTCATTTGGATATATACCCAGAAGTGGTATGGCTGGGTCCTGAGGCAAAGCTATTCCAAGTTTTCTAAGATATCACCATACTGACCTCCATAGTGGTTACGCAAGCCTGCATTCCCACCAGCAATGTATGAGGGTTCCCCTTTCTCCACACCCTCGCCAGCGAGCGCTGAGATTAAAGGCGTGCGCCACCACACTCAGCTCCCAGCTGCTTTATTAAACTGCTGATAATACAAGTTGTTCGGGCTACCAAATAAAGTACTAATACAAAGAGCCATTCTTTCTTTTTTCTTTTTTTAAGATTTATTTATTTATGTATATGAGAGCTCTATTTTCATGTATGCCTGCATGATAGAAGAGGACATCAGAACTCATTATAGATGGTTGTGAGTCACCATGTGGTTGCTAGGAATTGAACTCAGGACCTCTGGAAGAGCAGTCAGTGTTCTTAAACACTGAGCCATCTCTCCAGCCCCCACAGTACCATTCTTGTGATAATCTAGTAAGGCTGAATATGCACTCTGTGACACTAGTCTAAGTATCGCCTAAGAGAAACTTGAAATCCAACATACACTTACACACACAAAAGCACATGTATGCAAGCATGTCTAAAAGGGGACATTACACAGATGCAAAAAGCCATATACAGGGGACTGGAAAGACAACTCAGTAGTTAAGAGCACTGGCTGCTCTTCCAGAGGAGCATGGTTTGATTCTTAGCACCTATAGTAGGCCACTCACAACTGACTATAACTCATTTTTGGGGATCTGATGGCTGCTCCTTGCCTCTGAAAGCACCTGCATAAACATGGTATACAGACATACACTCAAAAACACTGCACATGTACCCCCCCAAAAAAAAAAGAATAAAAATTTTTTTAAAAGAAAAACTAGGCCAGGCATGGTGGCATACACCTTTAATCCCAGCACTCGGGAGGCGGAGGCAGGCAGATCTCTTTGAGTTCAAGGCCAGCCTGGTCTAGAGTGAGTTCCAAGACAGCCAGGGCTGTTACACAGAGAAACTTGTCTCGAAAACCTAAAAGAAAGAAAAGAAAAAATAGACAGTATCTTTTTACATTTATTTGTGTGTGTGTGAATGTACACACATGTACATGTGTGAGCACCATGGTGCACATATGGAGATCAGAGAACAACACCTTGTTGAGGCTGGTTCTATCTGTCAGGTCTCAGAAATTGAACTTAGGTCCTCAGGCTTGATGGCAAGCATCTTTAGTTACTGATCCATCTTACTGGCCCCTAGATAACATGTTTTTAAGGTTCTATTTGTTGTAATATATGTCCATATGTAATAATACATAGCAGTTTTTTAGGTGGATTTTTTTTACCCATGACGCCTTAAAATCTTGTGCTCCAGTGATCCTCCCACCTGCCTCAGAAAAAAGTAATGCAAAATATATAGTGCTTTGCGGCAGTTATTTTTTTTTTTTTTTTTTTTAGTTTTTTTTTTTTCAAGACAGGGTTTCTCTGAATATCTCTGGCTGTCCTGGACTCGCTTTGTAGACCAGGCGGGCCTCGAACTCACAAAGATCCGCCTGCCTCTGCCTCCCAAGTGCTGGGATTAAAGGCGTGCGCCACCACCGCCCGGCTACGGCAGTTATTTTTAATGGACAAACACCAGAACAGTTATGAAAGGGACACTAGTAGTGTCGAGTACTGAGGGAACTCCCCAGTTCTTAAGTTGGACATGGATTTATGAGTTTCTTCTATTACTGTATTTCCTAAATTACACCTATGTTCTATATGTTCTTTGTTTAAAACAAGCTTAGATAAACTGCCCGGGCTGGTCTGGAACTCCAGTCCTTATGCAGCAGCCTCTGGAGTGCTATGATCACAAGCATGCACCTACACTAGCTTTGTTCCCTTCCAATATATTAAATGCTATATAATAAGGATACAAAAAAACAGTATAAAGGGGTATTGTCAACTTAAACCATGAAGAAATAACGTTCCACTCTTGCTACCATCAGTTTGCTGCTTCAGAGGATCAATGATCTGTTTCTCACCACTTAGTAGAACACAGACAGTACTGTCCCCAGCAGCTTCCCAAGAACTATTGATTTGTCCTGTTTTCTGATGCGTTAAGTTTCTTAGAGGAACAAAATTTCCATATAATTTGAGAGATAGTAAATATAACTTCTATTAAAGTATGAATAATGCATGTGACAATTTCTACAAGTATGTCTTACGAGGAATCCGAGATTGTCTAAAAAACATGAAAACCACATTCCATTTGCAAACCATAAACAATGCTTCAATTTGTAGCCGACCAAAATGCATTCTACTCAGTGAACTAACAAACTGGAACAAATTACCTAGTTAGCAAAAATTAATATGAAATATCCTAAATTAACCATTGAGATGCCCAACCTATTCTGTGTGTCTCTACAGTAACTGTTATTTTTAATGACATTCGGACATTGGAAGAATTCCCCAGTTGCATATACCAAGAAGAAAGCCATTCATCCTTAAGGGATTAAGGAGGCCTACTTAAGATTCATAATTAAGCAAAGCATCTCATGTTACACTGGCCCCGTTAATTTGGCCTCCCTTTGCATTCCCACAGCTGCTCCATTCCCACCCCTGAATAACAAGGCATTCTCCCTTGTCCCCTCATGCAGACCCACCTCACTCTGCATACTCCTCTACAGACAGCATCTTTTAGCTGTGATGGAGGTTTTGCCACAGCTCTCCTTTTCACTGAGTTTCATTCCACATTAAAACAAAAATACTTCAAGTACATATTAACACTCTATTTGCCTTATAATTGTATTCAGTAAGTCAAACACGTTTTAAGTCAATGAACCTTAAAACAGTCCTGTGAGATTTAAATAAGTTATTTATATTCGTATTTTATTTTTATTGATTAAAGTTACATATTGAGAGGACTAGAAGCATGAGACAAAATATGCTTGCTACAGAAATGAAAAACCCAGTTTCAATGAATTAAATATTATTCACGTTGCAATTATATACTATAGAAATTCCAAACTATGATCTAATGAGCATTAATAGACCAAAAGAAGCAGGATCTAATGTATCAAATATTCCAAAGTTTCATAATATGCCTGGTTATCCTAAATTGTGTCCACAATGTGAATGACCATACAACATGACTTTGTCTTGAATAAGAAGTTGAAATAAATAAATCTAAAGTTCTTTTCAATTATGTTACATCTATTAGTAAAGGGCAACAAACAATAAAGGAATAAAAGTTTACAAGTTAGCAAAAACCCTAATCTGTGTGGTGACATTTTTATTCTCAGAGTCATTCACAATATCTACCTGAAACAAACACACTTCTTTCAATGGTGAACTATATACCATGCAATGTCAAATCTCCTGTTGCAGTCGGGACACTAACTCACAAATATAACAGCAGCCCAAGGCAGTGTTCATCAGCACAACTCCAGTGGTTATGGTAAGTCTTGACTAATCAGATGCTAATCTATTCCAACAAGCTAACAGGATTTTGTAGTACTAAAAGGAAACTTATTTTCTAGCTGTGATGCCAAATCTAGTTAAGGAGCCTACAAAACAACTAAACAGGAAAATACTAAGCTATCAGCATATATTATATTCTAATATTACTCAACATATAGACTGTTCTCTAAATTAAAGGGGAAAAAGCAAAACTTAAAAATCTAAAACTAATATATTTCACTGACCCTCAACACCCTTCTTTGGGGCTGGAGAGATGGCTCAGCGGTTAAGAACACTGGCTGTTCTTCCAAAGGACCTGGATTCAATCCCCACATGGCAGCTCACAACTGTCTGCAATTCTAGTTCCAGGGATATGACATCCATACACAGACATACATGGAAGCAGAAACCAATGTAAATAAAATAATTTGGGGGAAAAAAAACCCTTCTTCATTAGAATTCCTTACTTCAATTCTTAAAAATTTTCCATCTTGGTCCTTATGTTCATTGTGTTTGGATCCATGATACGGCTCCTTTAAAAACTTGCCAGGCAGTGGTGGCCCACGCCTTTAATCCCAGCACTGAGGAGGCAGAATGAGTTCAAGGCCAGCCTGGTCTACAGTGCAAGTTCCAAGTCAGCCAAGGATACACAGAGAAACTCCATCTTGAAAAACCAAGATGGAGAGAGGACAGACAGACAGACAGACAGACAGACAGACAGACCCAACTTAAAACCCCTAAACTGGGGCTGGAGAGATGGCTCAGCAGTTAAGAGCACTGTCTAGTGCTCTTCCAAAGGTCCTGAGTTCAATTCCCAGCAACCACATGGTGGCTAACAACCATCAACAATGTGATCTGATGTCCTCGTCTGGCTGCAGGTGTACATGAAGACAGAGCACTCATACACATAAATAAATAAATCTTTTAAAAAACAAAACAAAACTCTAAATTGAGGGAGAGGTAGTTCAGCGGTTAATAACACCTGTTGCTCTTGTAGTAGACCCGGGTTCAGTTCCTAACACAAACATAGGCTCACAATCATCTGCAACTCTAGTTTCAAGAGATCTGACACCCTCTTCTGGCCTTCTGAACACCAGACACACATACTGTGCCTATGCATGAATACAGACTGTGGTAGTTTAAATGAGAATGGCCCCCATAAGCTCATATATGGGAATGTTTGAGACCCAGTTAATGAACTGTTTGGAAAGAATTAGGAGCTGTGGTCTTGTTGGAGGAGGTATATATATCACTGGGGGTGGGATTTGAGGTTTCAAAAGCCCATGTCAGGCCCATTCTCATTCTTTCTCTGCCTGCAACTTTCTTTTTTTTTTTTTTTTTGGTTTTTCGAGACAGGGTTTCTCTGAATATCTCTGGCTGTCCTGGACTCGCTTTGTAGACCAGGCTGGCCTCGAACTCACAAAGATCCGCCTGCCTCTGCCTCCCAAGTGCTGGGATTAAAGGTGTGCACCACCACCGCCCGGCTTTGCCTGCAACTTTCTATCAGATGTGACTCTCAGATATTGTTCCAGCACCATGTTTGCCTCTGCCTGCCGCCCAGATCCCAACCACGATGATCATAGACTAACATTCTGAAACTGTAAACAAGTCCCTAATTAAATGCTTTCTTTTATAAGTTATCTTGGTTGATAATGATGTTTCACCACAGACATAGAACAGTAACTAAGACACAGGCAAAACACCTATGCACATTATATACATGTAATATACACATACATTATATATTTATAATTATATATATTTAAAATATGTAAATAACATATAAACTTTTTTAAAATTCTAAACTGCAAATATTAACTAGTAGTTATCATAAATAAAAATTAACTGAACTCCTTTATGTGATAGGGAAATAGTTAAAGAAATATATACACCACCTTAACCAATACGGTAAAAGCACAAGTCATATGGAAGGAAGTGGATGAAGAACTCAAAGTCATCTTTGGCTACATAAGAAGTACGAGGTCGCCGGGCGTGGTGGCGCACGCCTTTAATCCCAGCACTTGGGAGGCAGAGGCAGGTGGATCTCTGTGAGTTCGAGGCCAGCCTGGTGTACAAAGCAAGTCCAGGACAGCCAGGGCTGTTACACAGAGAAACCCTGTCTCGAAAAACCAAAAAAAAAAAAACAAACAAAAAAAAACAAACAAAAAAAAGAAGTACGAGGTCAACCTGGATAGCACGATATCCTGCCTCAAAAAGAAGAAAAAGTATATATTTGTACACACATGTGTGTGTATGTATATATGACCAAAAAGGGGAAGAATTATGTCTTAGATTCTCTTCAGAAATACACGGTATCTAAAATGTTATCTGCATATGTTTTTCACCAGACAACTAAGTACCAAGAGGGATTTCAATGTTATAAGGACAATACAACACAGAGCCAATTTAGTTCACAGTATTACTAGTTAGAATCATTTTGGACAGCAAACTATTAGATGGAAATTTAAAGATAAAATAGAAAGCTGGCATGTTGGCACACACCTTTAATCCCAGTACCCAGGAAGCAGGGACAGGTGGATCTTTGTGAGCTCAAGGCCATCCTGGTCTGATCTACAGAGCAAGCTCCAGGACAGCCAGGGCTACACAGAGAAACCCTGTCTCAAAAAAAAAAAAAAAACAAAAAAAAAAAAAAAAAAAGAGAGAAATTTAAAAACAGAATTAAATTCTCATTTTTAAAGTTAGTTTTTAAATTATTGTTCCTTGAAATGAAGGGACAGCTCCAAAGTAACATCATGATTTCTTGCTCCGCTGATCCAAGTTGAAACCTACACTCATTTAAGTACCGAAGGGATGTTTTTCTACCAGTCAACTACATTGATATTCCTGACATTTAAGGGAATTTGCAGTGGCACGAACATAAGAAAGGTTGGGAGAATGAAATCCATAAAGCTATCTGTTAACTAAGGTGGTGGTATGATATAAAAAGAAATATACATTTGTCCTCTGTTCCAGCTCCTAAAACTCCTGAAATCACCTGTAGTGAGGGCCCTTTCTATGCTACAGAAGTAACTGACAGCCAGGGCTCCTGGAAAAGCCTGGGGTGGGGGCTGCTTTTTAGTCTCATCCCTCAGCCTCTTGGGAGAGAGAAAAAGGCTGACCACTGAGTTAATTGCCAGTTACCAATAATTAATCACAGCTATGTAATGAAGCTGCCTATCTGGTGTTGGAATCACAAGGCAAGGCACCAAGACAGGAAGAGAAGGCGATGGTGGATGCTCTAGCTTCAGGTCAACCACTGAAAAAGATACCTCGCCTGTGTCACCCGGAGGAGAAATGAGCTATTCCATGACTGGCAGCAGATCATGAAAAAGTTCTAAGTGACTAAGTTGGACATGATTGACAGTGTGGCAAAAAGATAACTGATAAAGGCTTGTGGTACAAAAACAGAAAAACTTTAAGGTCTTTAAAAAGCTCCTGCACACAAAGACTGGGAGTACAGGGAAACTAGCAAACAAACAAATAAAAAGGACAGGCAACAGGTGTAAGAAAAAACCTTAAATGCAGACAGAGTTGGTGGGATATGTAGCTCAGTGGTAAAGTGATAGTCTAGCACATTTGAGACTCTGAATTCAATCCCTGGCTTGTGGGTGGGGGTATGTTCCCAACAAAAAAAGTGAAAAGATAAGCCAGAAAATGTAAGAGAATTGTATCATGTGTCTGAGAAAGATCTGTTTTACAAAATATAAAAACTCTTGGTTAGGTATGGTAGCACTGGCCTGTAATTACAGCATGTGGAAGGCTCAGACAGGAACATCAGGGAAGGAGAGAGGGGACACAGGATAAGGGGTGTGTGTGAGGGGGAGGGGAACCAGAAAACACACATGTGTTGCAGACCAAGAAAGGGATATATCTCAAGCATGACCACATCCTGAAATGGGGTGGCTGTTATCTTAAGTCACATTTCATAGAACCACACTAAAAACTGCACATACTTCTCTGTAAATCTCTAAAGTCTAAGCCTGTAAGATGGGAACAGAATGTTCCAGGCTGGTCTCAGCTGTGTACTGCTTGCATATTAAGAGAAGGCTCTCATTTGGGACAGAAAATAAAAAAGAAAGCTGCACTCTCTGAGGTCAGCAAGGAACTCACCAGAGGAAGGAGAATCTTTAGTAACAAAAGTCCTCACTATGATCTCCAACTACTCTGTCCCACATACAGAAACTCTTTCTAAACCAAGTCTACATGATTCATTTTATTTAGTATGACAGAAAATGTTTTTTCCTATCAAAACATAACATTACTGAAAACCAGGTCTGGCTCCAACATCACATTCTCCTCAAAATACCGGCCGGGCATGGTCCACATACCTTTAATCCTAGCACTCTCGAGGCAGAGGCAGGTGGACCTCTGAGTTCAAGGACAGCCTGGTCAATACAATGAGTTCCAGGACAGCCAGAGATATATAGAGAGACCGTGCCTTAAAAAAAAAAAAAAAAGACAACAACAACAAATACATCCTCAAAGAAATATTAGTAGAAAAGTATGGGAAAGAGTAGTCTTAAGAGGATAAAGTAGAAAAAAAGGAGGAGGAGGAAGGGAGATTTTCAACAAAATGATACAAGTTCTTTGTGGGACTGGAGAGATGGCTCAGTGGATGAATGCTTGCCATGCAAGCATTAGAACCTGAGTTCAGATCCCTAGACCCATGCAGAAGGCAGGCAAGGCAGGTGTAACAGGTACCTGTAACTTAAGCACTCTGGTGGCAGGCACAAGGAATCCCCTATGCTGGCTAGCTAGACTAGATGGAACTGGCCAACTCTGGGTTCAGCAAGAAACTCTGCCTCAACAAATAACGTAGAGCATGATAAAGCTTTGTCCCTCCACACACATGTCACAGACATACATGCATACACCCACCCCATACTCATGGATACACATACACATGAACACATACCACACACACATGCAAAAACTTCCTTGTTATGGATGGGTGTGGAGGCTGGCATGCACCTTTGAGCCCAGTACTGGGGAGCCAGAAGCAGGGAGATCTCTGTGATTTTGAGGCCAGCCTGGTTTACAGAGTGAGTTCCCAGGGTACCCAGAGCTACATGGTTAAGGCCCTGCCTCAAAAAAAGAAAGAAAAATATAAAATATTTAATTAGGCCAGGACAACTGGATATATAGCTAGCATTCATGCCTTATCCCTATCTTAAGAACAAAGATCTAAAATAGAAAAATGTCTTAAGTGCTGTCTTTTAAGCTCAAGTACAACGTTAATAGAACATATATTCTAAAGAGCCAAAAAAAAAAAAAACCTTTCCACATTTCCTTGTTCAAAGTTCATCCAAACAGAACAAGAACCCAGGATTTAGGTGGCTCTAACACTGAGGGTTAAGGGGAAGAGCCAGTATAGGGCTCAGGGAGACCCCGAGTTTGCTTCTCAGCACCATGAAGAAGAAAAATAGTTGTCAGTTCTCTGTTTCAAATAAAAGCAGGAACATAATACTTCTGCAAAATGTGTATAAAAACATAAATATATGTACACTCACAACTAATTAAATGCATTTTAACATATATTTACTTTTTTAGAAATGTGGTACTGTATCTTTCTATAAAGCTTCAAGATTCTTCAGATTTCAGGTGGCTTGTGTAAAAGCTGCCTTGAAAAACACCCAAAGCAAACCTCTTCCTGTTTTTCAAGTGTGTATGTTTACTTTCACATCTGCTTCAAAAGATAAAAGCAACAATGGGGCACCCACCACATAACTGTGTCCTACCAACCTGGAAATGAAGCTGTAAAGCCAGACTTGCTGTGAAATGGGTCTTCAGAATACTCACGCACGGTCTAACACTCAAAGAAAAGCTTAAAGTTTTTACGGTATGAGTCTGAATCAAATCCCAAGACCAGCACTAGACAAAACTGAATGATTTGTACAAACTGTATGACATATTTGCATACAGTAATTACACAGACATACAAATATCCAATTTCAGTAGGAAGGGTGTAAAATTGAGATGGCTCGGTGGGTAAAGGTGCTGTACAAGCCTGGCAACCTGAGTTCAATCCCAGAACCCATAGAGATGGAAAGAGAACTAATGCTACAGAGTTTGCCTTTGACCTCCACACATGCAAATATCATACATATGTGCATGCACACACATACACACAAAATTACAGTAATAATAATCAAAAATATTTAGCGGGACATGGTGGCACATGCCTTTAATCCAAGCACTTGGGAGACAGAGGCAGGCACTTCTGTGAGTTCAAGGCCAGCATGGTCTACAGAGCTTAGGACAGCCAGGGATACACAGAGCAACTTTGCCTTGAAAAGCAAAACAAACAAACAAATATATAGAGCCTAGAGTGATGACACCTGCAATCCCAGCAATTATGAGAGACAGAGCCAAGAGAACCAGAAGTTCAAAGTCACCCTCAACTACACAGCAAGTTTCAAGGACAGCCTGGGGGTACACGAGACTCTGCCAGGAAGGAAGGGAGGGAGGGAGGAAGGGAGGGATGGAGGGAGGGAGAGAGGAGGGGGGAGGGGGAAGAAGAGGAGAGGGGAGGGAGAGAGGAAGAGGGAGGGAGAAGAGGAGGGGGAAGGAAGGACAGCTAACCTTTTTTTTTTTTTTTGGTTTTTCGAGACAGGGTTTCTCTGTTTAACATTAACAGCTCTGGTTATCCTGGACTCGCTTTGTAGACCAGGCTGGCCTCGAACTCACAAAGATCTGCCTGCCTCTGTCTCCCAAGTGCTGGGATTAAAGGTGTGCGCCACCACCGCCCCGCTGACAGCCAACCTTCTAAAGAGACTATTCTCCTTCATATCCACAAGGTCAGATTTTATCAAAGAGAAAAGAGAATTAACATTTATTTAATATCTCTGTATGATAAGCACACACTATGTATACATTACCTAAAATATGGATATTCTCATTTTACACAAGAAATACAGGCATAGAAAAGTACTTTTACAGCCGGGCGGTGGTGGCGCACGCCTTTAATCCCAGCACTTGGGAGGCAGAAGCAGGCGGATCTCTGTGAGTTCGAGGCCAGCCTGGTCTACAAAGCGAGTCCAGGACAGCCAGGGCTGTTACACAGAGAAACCCTGTCTCGAAAAACCAAAAAAAAAAAAATCAGAAAATACTTTTACAAGACAACAATTATTAAGAACTTATCAGCTTTGACAGGAGAAGTTTACATTCAAATCTATCCCTCACTTGCTCACAGACATGTTGAGCAAGCAAAAGGGTCCTAGTAAGGGCTTCCCTCTTAAAGTCAATTTTCAACATTGTAATTTTGGACAAGTTACTTAATTTTTATATTTGGTTGTGAGCCTAGCCTTTAACGGCTGAGCCATCTCTCCAGCCCAAGTTACTTAATTTTTAACCTTTCACCTTAACTGTGAAATGATACTAACAATACTCAAATGGCCTGTGGTGAGGCATAACTGAAAATCATTGTGGTAGCATCTGATGTTGGCATGGTTCTAAATATTTCACAGATGACCAAGGATGTGGCTCACAGTAGGGTACTTGCCAGCACCTCAAATAAACAAACAAACAAATACTCATATATTTAACTTCCTATATTTAACTCATTTAATCATCACAGCATTAACGATATAGAATATTCTTATATTATAGAATGAGCAAAATATTACAGACATGAATAATGTGCCCATGGCCACTACTTAAAGTGACACAACTTAAATTAAAAAAAAAAAAGCATTCCACCCCAAAGCTGATATTCTTTAACATCTACATTAGATCTACAAAGTGCACAGGACAGAGCATGAACCATAGTAAGTAATCAATGAACACTGACATTGTTAACCTGAGACAGTAACTAGGCCTCCAACAAATGCTGCTGGAGAGAAGCTGAACCAAGTATAAGGGTCGGCATGTTAACACAGGCTGACTCTGCATTTTCTATAAGTATGTGCCCATGCTTACAGAAACAGAGACACCTTACACTTCTGTATATGAGCCCAGTTAGCCCTACTAACACCAGATTATTAAACTCTTTTAAGGTAGGATAATGTCTTCTACATTCTTTTATGATCACACATATTCATAGGGCCCTGCTCATCATAGGTAACTAATATGCAGCAAATGAATGAGTATACCATTCCTCTTCTCAAAATCCTTCCCAGAACCCAGTGTCTTGAGAACATTTAGGCACACTTGTTACACTTGTTAGGAACCCCAGTGGTTATATTTCACTCTAAATAAAATAAAATCCTGTAAGTCTATTTTTAGGAACAAATCAGGGGGGAAAATACAAGAAATCAGATTTAGCACAAATGGGGAAACCGCATATACTAGAACAGAGTAAAGGGAGCTCATTATCTTTTTTTCTTTCCTAATTTAAATTTTCCAGATTCATTTTCAAGAGCTAACACGTGTAACTCCCAAGGATCCATGGATGGCTAAAGCCAATGGGAAAAGATAATTGGGAACAGGATATTTACAATGTCAATGTCAAACTTTCTCCACAAATATTAACAATGTACACAGGAATCTGTCAGTTATAACAACACTTTCTGTGGAACAGCCTGACATCATGAACTTCCTGATTGACTCAAAGCAAAGAACACAACATCACACCGAAATTTTGCCAAAATGTTCAGCCTGTCTAATCAAACCTACAGAGATAAATGTCCAGTTCATAGGAAACAAAGCAAATAGAAGAACAAATTAAACAAAACCTCAAGGGAACAATCAGGCAAATTTTAAATACAACATTCTACAATCAGCTGGCACCAGGACTTATCAAAGTAGGAGGGTGAGTACTGTTGTGGATTAAGGAAATGAAGGAGATATGATCAAATGTTTACATTTAAAAATCTAATGAGGGCTGGGCAGTGGTGGCGCACGCCTTTAATCCCAGCACTTGGGAGGCAGAGGCAGGCGGATCTTTGTGAGTTCGAGGCCAGCCTGGTCTACAAAGCGAGTCCAGGACAGCC
>CAJQZJ010001750.1:14586401-14632726 GCA_907164525.1 Lophiomys imhausi
AAAAAAAAAAAAAAAAAAAAAAAAGAATCTGAATTCAATAAACAAGGTTTAATCCACATAGATTTATCTTGGAGATAATGAATAGACAACTGAAAAAACAGATCTGATTTTCATAAATGAAATAGTAAAAAACAGAAAAATGGGAGCTGGAGAAATGGTTCAGTGATTAAAAGCACTGACTGTTCTTCCAGAGAATCTGGGTTCAATTCCCAGCACCCACATGGTAGCTCTTAACTGTCTGTAACTCCTGTTTTAGGGGATCCAACACCCTCACACAGACATACATGCAGTTAAAACACCAATGTACATAAAAATAAAAATAAATTAAAAAAATAGAAAAATGAGGAGCTGGAGAGATGGTTCAGCAGTTAACAGCTCTTGTAAGTGGACATTGGCTTGGTTCCCAGCACCCACACAACAGCACACAAACACGTTAGTCCAGTTCCAAGGGATCTAATGCCCTCTTCCGTGGGCACCAGGCACACATGTGATACACATACATACATGCAGGCAAATACTCATGCACAGAAAATAAATATAAAATTTAAAACATAATAAAGTGAACACAATGCTAGAATTTCTATAATGAAAGGACACTAAAGGTAACAATCTGATTATAAAGAGAAAGGGAACAGTTGCACAGCATGATCCCAGCTTATCTGTTCAGGCTGCATATTTACTTTCAATTACTTTGGAAGATATTGATGATGATTAATAAATAAGAGATATTAAAGCCCTCTCAAGCTAGTCTTTTTTTGTTTTGTTTTGTTTTGTTGACAGGGTTTCTGTGTAGTTCTAGAACTACACAGAAGCCCTGGATTCACTCTGTAGACCAGTCTGGCCTGGAACTCACAGAGATACCTCTGCCACTGCCTCCTGAGTGCTGGGATTAAAGGCATGCGCCACCACACCCAGCGTAGTATTTTTTTTTAATTCTCAAATAAGAACCTTTTTTTTTCCTGAACACTTCAAAAGTGTTTGAAATCTTATTTAAGTAAAAATAATTCAGAAAAATAAGTATAAAAAAATTTTAATCATGATCTGATTCTCCCACTACACGTTCCTAAAACTGGTATTTGAAGCACCAGAAAGATTGTTCTAAATGAGATCATCAGTCGTGTTCTCCTTTCTAATGCCTCCATATTCTGAACAGTACTCATTGCTAGTTTTTCCTTTGTCCTTCTCACTGTGCATTCATTAAATAGCAACAGAGGAAACCAAAATACTAATCTAACTCAGTGTGATCTCCAGAGTATTTGTTAGATTGCATTTCACCACACACCATGAACTTGCTCATAAAAAGTGCATAGTAAAACCACAGTGCAGGCAGCACATCAAGAAATATACCTGACAACAAACAAATAACACATACATTTGGCATCTGGTTTTCCCTCTAGCTAAAAAGCTATCAAATGCATCAAAGCAGTACCTGCTAGTAAAGTTCTGGATTATTTTACAATTAGTATGTACAATTGATCAATAATATGGGGGAATCCTTGTAAAAATTTTACCTTTGCAGATTTTATTCAGAGGAAAAAAGCAAAGTTGTTCGTAAGAGTAGTTGAGACTGTTATTACTTAGCTCACAAACAAAAATGACTGGTGCCATGCCACAGCAATAGGAAGGAGGAAAAACACGTCCTTTAGAAGTAGTGATGAGCCGGGCGTGGTGGCGCACACCTTTAATCTCAGCACTCGGGAGGAGGAGGGAGGCAGGTGAATCTCTGTGAGTTCAAGGCCAGCCTGGTCTACAAAGTGAGTCCAGAACAGCCAATGAGACACAGAGAAACCCTGTCTCAAAAAAAAAAAAAATAAAAGTAGTGATGAATCACACCTGAATATGCATTTGACTAATCTGAACCCAGTAGACTCTTGGAAAAACACACTGGCAGCACCACCAGTGAGCACCAGCCTGCTTCTTAGATAACAAGGGAACCTACTGCAGTCTAAACATATGCTACTCTTGATTTCAGAACCACACTCAGGCCCTGATGGCCACTGATACTTTAAAGTCATGAAATCAGGTCATGATCATCATTTTATTTTTCTAAAGATTTATATATTTTTATTTTATTTTTATTGGTGTTTTGCCTGCATGTGTGTCTGAAGGTGCAGATCACCTAGAATTGGAGCTATGGACAGTTGTGGGCTGCCATGTGGGTGCTGGGATTTGAACCCAGTGCTCTTAACCTCTGAGCCATCTCTCCAGCCCTGATCATCAGTTTAATATATTGAAAAAATGAGGAAACTCTACCCATTCCACCAAAATTTATAGGCAGCATATTTTAGATCACAATCTGATGACAAGATGACACCCTTCTTCAGACCTCCAAAGGCACCAGACATACACAATCTGTCTGGTATCAAAGTACCCGCAGAAAATTCAAGAATTTTGTGGCTTTTACACAGTGTCCCAAACAATTTAACTCTGAAGCTTTCTTAGGAACAGGATGGAAGGAAAACAAAGAGCATCTTAAGTGCACTGTCTCTCAGAGTACGGACTTGTTTGAAATAAAGACAGAAACTCTGAGACTGGAGAGACGGCTCAGTGATTAAGAGCACTTGTTGCTCTTGCAGAGGACCTGAGTTCAAGTCCCAGTACCCACGATAGCTAACAACCATCTGTAATTCCAGTTCCAGGGGATCTGACACCCCTCTTCTGATCTCCAAAGACACCAGGAATAAACGGGGTACACAAATATACAGACAAAATATTCACAGACATAAAATAAAATAATTTTAAAGACCATAAACCCCTATATGCAGTTGCCTCTGCCTCGAATCCTAGCACTCAGGAGGCTAAGGCCAAGGGATCTGCAGTTCAAGGCCAGTGTGGGCAACATATTGAGGTTGAGGTCAGCCTGAACTATGCAACCATACCCCATTTCAAAACAGACAGACAGCACATACGCTGACCAACCATAAGGAATGAGATGTTGGAAAATCAGATAAATTTGTTAAAAAGTTGAGCCAGGTGTGATGGCATATAGACAAGGAAAGTGACAATCTGTGGTGTCACACGCCTTTAATCCTAGCACTCTAAATTCAGGTGATCTCTCTAAATTCCAGGCCAGCCTGCTCTACATAGTGAGTTCCAAGGCAGCCAGTGTTACATAGAGACCCTGTCCCCAAAGCAACCAAAGAGAGAGAGAGAGAGAGAGAAGGAAGAAGAAGAAGAAGAGAAAAAGAAAAGAGTACAAACTTCTTCAAAAAGGAGCAAAATTAAGATGGGAAGAATTATGTAAAGGATATGTATATCCTGCTTAGTAGGATCAAATCAACTGAAATAGTCCTTTGCCAGGACTAAGAATAGAAAAAAACAGTAATGAGCAACTAACTGTATGGAGTACAGTAGGTTCCCAAGAGAGCATAAACCCACTATAACACTCAAGACACAAACGTAACCATTTCTTGCAATTTTTCCTAAAAACAGAAGGAAAATAGCAGCTGTGAAATCAGACTACTAAAATTTAAAAAAAAAAAACCAACCCTCAGCATCTCTGAAACACACACACACACTCAAAACACACCGAAGCCTCCACAGAAACTAGTCATTTATGCTAGGGTACATACAGTTCAAGGAACAACAGGATGGCAACTGCTGTCGGGTGGCCCGAAACCAGCCAGTCAGCGATTTGTTTCACGTGAGATCACTTTCTCTCTAGAGAACGCCAATCCCCAGGGAGGACGACCCTGTTTGGGCAGAAGCTCCCTCCAGGAGGACCTGCCTGGTGATGAAATGAGAGGGTGAGCCTAGCTCCAGAATCTCCACAGGTACAGGCAGCCCAGCAAGCCAGGGAAAGATTTCCAAGCCGACAGATGCGCGAACTGAAAAAGGAGGTCACGGAGCTGAGAGAATAGCTTTAACCCTTGGCTCGCGGGGACCCCTGAAGATTGCAGAGCAAGGCGCCGGATCCGGAGGGTTCTGAGATTTGATCTGATTTTTTTTTTTTTTAAAGATGCAGGGTCTATGGCGGGAAGGCCTGGGAGTGCTGCGAGGCTCCTCACACCCTCGGATTCCGCCAGACTCCTCCAGTCTGCCCAGCTTCTCCATCCCGAGGGACCGGCTCCACTCCGCGGCGGCACCCAGCCCCTCCGCCGTCCGCGGCACCGCTGCCCACCTGGTTTCCTGCCGGGGCTCCCGCCCACCGCGCGGTGACTGACAGGCCGGCGCGGACCGAGGACCCCTGCGCCGGAAGACACCCCACGCCTAACTTTGAAACGCCGGCCCGTGCAGCCCCCCGCGCTCTCCTCCGCGGCTCCCGGACCGCCGCCCCCTCCCCCGGCTCCTCGCGCCGCGTCCCGCCTCCAGCCCCCGGCTCCCCGCGTGAGCCCGCGCCGGGGCTCCCGGCCCTGCAAGGGGGGCTGGAGACAAAGGCTGCGGCGCCGGCCGGCCGCCCGGACCGTCCCCTCGGGGCCAGCGCCGCGCCCTCTCCCCCACCCCCGGCTCGCGCGCGGCCGCCTCGCCTCCCCTCACCCGTGGGTCCGCCGGGGCTCCTGCACCAGCCGCAGCTTCGGCCCGAGAAACAATGGCAGGAGGCGGCGCCGGCGTCCGAGGCTCCGGCCCTCTGCGGGGTGGAGGGCTGCAGGCTGGCTGACTAAACCCGCCGGCGGAGGGGGGGAGCGAGCGAGAGAGCGCAAGCAGCCCCGGCGCGCGCCCTCCCGCCTTTCCTCAGCGAGACGAGGCCGGCGCGGCCCTCGGCCCGCCCGCGCCCCTCCCCACCGGCTCGCCACAACATTGTAGTAAATTCCTATTGGACCGCGCGGGAGGGAAGGAGGAGGCCGGGCCCGCGGCCCGCCCGTGCATTGGCTGAGGCCCCGTCCGGGCTCCCCGCGCCGAGCGGTAAGGAGACCGGAGGGGAAGGAGGAAGGGGAGGGGAGGGAGGGCAAGGGGCTGCGGTGCGCACGCGCAAGTTGAACCGGGTCTGGAGCTGAGACCCGGGCTGTTGGGCTCCAGAATCACCCGTGTGGAGAATGGGGCAACTTGTGCCTAGAACGAAGGTGAGACCTATCTCTCCCCCCTACATGGAGGACTCTGGAAGAAGTCGTGGTCTGGGGGCCTCACGGGAAGCAGAATTCATGTAGATACTGCTGACCGGGCTACCCCAAAGGAAACCCCTCCCCCTTGGCCTTTAGTAACCGCAGATTAAGTCACTCCGTTTCTCTGAGCCTCAGTTTACCCATCTGCTAGCTTGACCATCTCTAGGCTCCCTTCCAACCCGGACATTCAAATAAGTCTTTACCTCTCCTGGCAGCGAGGTAAGACCTGAAATGGAATCTTAAGTGTTGAGACCATGCCAAGATTTCACCTGTCTTCTGTCTTGATTTAAGATTCTCCTATTTCTGCCTGGCATCCACAAAATCATTTTAAAAGTATAGCTTCCACTCTCTGATCTCCAGATGAATTTAGGGTTGCTCTGAGAAGTGCACCTTTCTCTCTAGAACTTTCAGAGGCCGCTTGATCCTTCCACTTCCTCCTGCCAGGCCGGTGTCTGAACAGGCTGCCTCCCCACAGAGCAGAAAGAAGGTTCGCTTGTAAGATAAGACAGGTTCTGCTGCTTCATTTTAGAGATGAGGAAACCAAAGCAGAAAGGCTTAGCCCTGCCAGGATCAGAAGGGAAGCAGTGTGGCATCAGAGCCTGCACATGCCGGTCAGACTCTATGGTGTAAAAATCAAACCCTAGCAGTTAGGAAGTACTGGCAGAAGTAACACGAATCCAAGGCCAGCCTCCACTGCATAGTAAGTTTGAAGCTAGCCTGGGCTACCTGAGAGCCTGTCTCAAAAAAGAGGAAGGAAGACAACAGTCCTGCCTCATAGCTACTGTAACAATTAATTAGCTAATTAATTAATCAGTTAACTGATTAAAATATGTACAGGCCTCAGAACAATGCCTAGGACATAGTAACATCTCAGTTAAGTGCTAATTATATTACCGCTAAGACTAAAATATCGACTAAGAAGTGCGTGGCAGGCAGATAAACTCCACTGTTGTCAGGTCTGAGCACACTTATATAATGCCATAAGTCATAAGAGCCCTTGAGGACCACCCGATTCCCTAAAACAGCCCATACACATAGCCCTCCTCTATTCTAATCCCAGGGCTTTCCATAGCATTTACCCCGGCCCGACTGCTTCCTACTTACTGATGACTGGTTGACTCTCAAATTGTTGCAGTCCAGATCCAGGAGACTGCAAACTGGAGAGAACAGGAACCTTGTCCTTCTTGTTTATCACACAGAGTAATACTGACATATTAAATATTTACTGAGCCAGTGAATGGACTGTCCTCGTTTTATTAATAAGGGACTCAAACAGTTTAAGTGATCTGGGCCAAGGAGCACCTATTCTTAAATACCCTGTTTCCCTCCTTTGAGCCCTCAGGTTCAGCAGTGCTTTTGATTGGCAGTGCTACCAGTTCTGTGCCTTAAAGGCTTCCTCTTACTCTCAGGCAGGGAAATCTGGTACCATGAAGGATGGATACTGAAAATCCATCACCAGACAGATAGTTACCTCCACTACCATGTTACCCTGGGAATTCAGACTTGTGAGGCTAAATGCTTTCTGTGCTAGCCAATGGCACATCAAGGATGTTTGTAGTATTTACTAGCCATCACCCTAAAAAGAAGCGTAGGTCTTAGGCTAGAAGAAAACATCAGAAACAAGGCAGGTGTAAATCACTCCTAGATTCAAAGTGTTGTGCAACCCCACATCAAAATCTGTTAGTCTACATTTTAAAATCTCAGAGTTGCCGGATGTGGTGGCGCTCGCCTTGAATCCCAGAACTCAAGAGGCAGAGGCAGGCGGATCTCTGCAAGTTCAAGCCCAGCCTGGTCTACAGAGTGAGTCCCAGGACAGCCAGGGCTACACAGAGAAACCCTGTCTCAAAGAACAAAACAAACAAAAAAAGTCTCAGAGTCAGGGTTCCAATGCTGGCCTCTCATTGGAATTCCACCTCCAAGCCTGGAGATGGAAGCGTGTGTAAAGCAGGGTCTGTACAGGAGAGATTTCCTTGTTCGTATACACTGTCACCTGTTATGTTCTTATCTCTGAGTATGGCTGAGCTCAGCCGATAATGAGGATTGGGGATAGAAACAAAACCCACTAAGAAGACAAAGAAACTATCCTTACTCCTGGGCCCATCTGCTGAACCAGACATCCAGTCCCAGCTCACCCTGCAGAAGCTCCCACTGGGTACAGAGGGGAAAGGTCCCAAGAACCACCTCTGAGGCTAATTTCCTAGGCAGAAACACTTTTGGCTCCATGCTTACATCTGGGTGGTGACTGTGCTATGCTTCCAGAACCAGGATAGGGTCCCTCAGGACCATCTCTATCCCATCTGCCAGCTGAGCCCCATCACTAACCTCCCCACTACAGCCTTTCTGCTCCTTTCTAGGGAATATAGATCCTGCTAGCTGTCTGTTACCCCTGGAGCGGTCAAGAGCTCTAAGATTTAAAAAAAAAAAAAAAAACCAAACTGCATGAAAAGGGTCTTAATCCTTCCCCATTACAAACTGAGCTCCAGCAAACACAAACACCAGCTGCATGAAAGAGGGTGAAATGAGATCGTGAAATTAGGTGCGACCAGCGAGCGGGAAGACTTGGAGGGAAGATGAGGCCACCAGTGACCTACAAGAGATGAGAATGGAGGAAAGGGGGGGGGGTACAAGTGGAGTCTGACCCATGCTCAAATCTGGGACAGGGGCGGATTAGGGACACAGCTGGCCTCAAGCCCCAGTGATAGGGCTCATAGAGAATTTTCATCTGCTGTGACAGACTTTGAAAAGCTGGACACGTCAGCAAAATGAACAGTCATTACAGAATAAAAACCAGCCCTGGCATTAACTGCACAGAGAGCAGAAAAAGCCTCTCGTGTTCTCCTCACCGTCAAACTTTCACTGTTTATTAAGTTATTTTATTTGAAACTAGGGACTCATATATGCTAGGCAACCACCCTGTCACTGGCATAGGATCTAACTCTGTAGCCCTGATTGGCCTGTAACTCGAAGCAATACGCCTGCCTCAGCCTACCAAGTAGCTAGGAGTACGAGCCTGGCTGTTTTAGGCCTTTTAAAAACAAATGATAAATCCAACAAACTATATGGGATAGAAATTACTTCTATTACAAAGAAATGTCTTTCTAAGAGAGTATTTGAATTTTAGAAAATATAGTTAAGAGTAAATGTAGTTAAATAAAAATATAAATCACCATGAAGTCACCAATCAGAAATGAAACTACCACAAGGATCTGATGTAACACTTTCCTGTGAATACCTTTTCACACATGGGCACACATATACATATCTATACATGCGCACACTTTCACTTACATTTCACTTCATTAAATTAAATGATAGGTAACTGCCGCTTTTTTAAGTTAAAAATGACTAAATGTCACCTATTTCATACACCTGAGCCTAATGAGTTTTTGTTTTGTGTGTGGTGCTCACCCATTTTTGTGCCTGTGAAGGCCAAAGGTTGACCTCCGAAGTCTTCCTCTACATTTCCACCTTTGTTTTGCTTTGTCGAGACAGAGTCTCACTGAACCTGGAACTCACTGTTTTGAATAGACCTGCTACCCAGTGAGCCCCTGGGATCCACTTGTCTCTGCCCTCTACCACCCCCACTCTGCAGCGCTGAGATTGCAGACATAAACCACCATGCCCCGGATTTTACATGTGTGTCAGAGAGCAAACTCAGGTCCACACACTTATGTTTACTTTACCACTGAATAGCTTTTTAGCCCCTTTGCTTAAAGTACTTTTGGTTTTTCTGTTGTCGCTTTTGAGGCTGGGTCTCACTATGTAGTCCTGGAGTTCTGGGCAGGGACAATTGGGGTTTTGTTTTGTTTCATTTTTTTGTTTTAAAACTTAACTGTTTGGAGCCAGGCGGTGGTGGCGCACGCCTTTAATCCCAGCATTCAGAAGGCAGAGGGCTAGTGGATCTCTGTGAGTTCAAGGACAGACTAGTCTACATAGGGAGTTCCAGGACAGCCAGGGTTCCATAGTGAGATCTTATCTGGAAAAGGCAAAAGAAAACCAGGGTTTCTCTGTACAGCCCTGGATGTCCTGGAACTACTTTTGTAGACTGAGTTCAGAGATCCCTCTGCCACTGCTTCCCAAGTGCTGGAATTAAGGGCATGGACTGCCATCCCTGGCTGAGGAAATTTATTTTAAGACAATTATTTTGTATTTAAATAACTTTACCATTTATTAAGGAGGAAAGAAAATTACTAATGGAAGGGTGTGCCTACTTATTTCTACATGAAGAGTTCAGTTTTTGGTGAATGTTTGATACTTCAGGTACAGATCATCAGTGTTTTCACAGTTGGTACACAGTTTGATTTTAGAATCACTAATTCTGAGACTGCTTCACTTAGATACATGATTCAAAATGCCAGGAGTATGCTTAGGACCATTTCAGAAATTCTGTCCTAATCTCAGGCCAAATTCATTGAAGGATTTTTTTTTTTTTTAATGAAACTCAAGTCAGAAAGGCAAACAGTAGTGAGAAAGATAGAGAGAAATCCATGTGCTTGTGAAGGCCCAAAATTGGCATTCAGTGTCTACCTTAATTGCTCACCACCTTATAAGTTTATATATTGAGGCAGAGTCTCTCAAACTGAAATCAGAGATCACCAATCCAACTAGTTTTTCTAGCCAGCTTACTCCAATGATTCACTGTTTCTGCCTCTCAAGTGCTGTGCTGGGATTTTGTTTATTTTGTTTTGTTTTTCAAGACTAGGTTTCTCTGTGTAGCCCTGGCTGTCCTGGACTCACTTTGTAGACCAGGCTAGCCTTGAACTCACAGAGATCCACCTGCCTCTGCCTCCCAAGTGCTGGAATTAAAGGTTTGTACCAACACCAAGTGCTGGGATTCTGTGTGGCCACCAAGCCTGCCTGGCTTTCATGTGGGTTCTGGGGATCATCCCTCACCCTTGCAGGGCAAGCACATTATCCACTGACCCATCTCCCCAGCCCCCCTAAATAACAATTTTAAAAATCAAACCCTGAACATAATACAATCCTAGCAAGTACTGATTTGGAGGAGCTTGGGGTACCACACTGGCCTCAAGCTTGCACGAATCCTCTTGCCTTGCCTCCTGAGTGCTGGGATTACAAGCAAGTGCCACCATACCCTCAGCTGTATACACTGATTTGATCTTTTTAGGGGAATGATGTGGGAAAAGCTAAAAGCCTTTGTTTTCTGTAACTAAGCCAGAATGTTTCTGTAAGAACAGAAAACTTGGTCTTGGTACAGAGAGTTCAAAATACTGCAGTTTATTACACATCTGAACCTCAAGTGTGAGCTCAGGCGTCTCAGGCAGCATTCATATGAGCAAAGCAAACGGGCTAAATGTTCAGAGTCAAGGCTAAGGTGAAGTCACATGATGCGCCACAGGCGGGTAATGCCAAAAACACTACAATCCCTGATGCATCTGATTTTGAAACTGATTTTTTGGTTGTTTTTTTTTTTTTTTTTTTTTTTTTTTTTGGTTTTTCGAGACAGGGTTTCTCTGAATATCTCTAGCTGTCCTGGACTCGCTTTGTAGACCAGGCTGGCCTCGAACTCACAAAGATCCGCCTGCCTCTGCCTCCCAAGTGCTGGGATTAAAGGCGTGCGCCACCACCGCCCGGCTGATTTTTTGGTTGTTAACAGATCAGAAATATATCACTGCCAAATTTTTCATGATACCTATTTAATTACACACCATATAATATGGGGTTTAAGGAGCTCTGTTAGAGGGATGCAGTGAGGCGGCTCAGCAGATAAAGGTACTTGCCACCAGGTCTAATGACCTGAGTTTGACCCCCGGGACCCATGTGGTGGAAGTAAACAACTTCCACAGGTTGTCCTCATCCACAGACAAAAATAAGAAATACAATTTTAAAAAGCTGTGCTCTAGGTTCACCTAATGTTAACCTGCTTAGGCCTTTGGAGACCACCAAGCCCAAGCTACTAACTCTTTAGCAGATTGAGAAATGGACTCAAGGACCACAGACACCTGCCCAAAGTCACACAGCACAATAATGGCAGAGCCTGAGCTTGAACCCACACTATCCACCCTTACTACAGGGCTCTGCTCACAGCTTTTTTTTTTTCAAGTCCAGCAATATTACTCTACAAAGTTGGGGGCCGAATTAAATTTCTACAGCCAGCCAGGCTTGGGGACATCTGCATGTAATCCTACCATAGGGGAGGCTGAGACAGGAACAGAATGAGTTTGAGGCCCGCTAAACCATAGAGTGAGAACTATCTCAAACATTTAGAAGTAAAAATTCTCTACCCAAAAGACCTAGGGATATCTGAGCTGAAAGAGACCTTTAAAAATAATTTATTTTTAAGTAAGAATTGATGGTTCAGGTCTACTATAATCATGGCTATGCAGATGGCTAAGGCATGAGGAAAAGTTCAAGATCTACCTGGGCTACAAAGTGAGTTCAAGACCAGCCTGGGCAACTTAATGAAACCCCCTCTCAAAATATAAAAATAGCAGTAGGGCAATAACTCAGTGATAAAGTGCTTACCACAGCATGCACAAGGTCCTTGGTTCAATGTTCAATACTGAAAATAATACTAATATTTTATTATTTAAAAAATAGTAGCTGAAGCCGGGCGGTGGTGGCGCACGCCTTTAATCCCAGCACTTGGGAGGCAGAGGCAGGCGGATCTTTGTGAGTTCGAGGCCAGCCTGGTCTACAAAGCGAGTCCAGGACAGCCAGAGATATTCAGAGAAACCCTGTCTCGAAAAACCAAAAAAATAAAAAATAAAAAAATAAAAAAATAAAAAATAAAAAAATAAAAAAATAAAAAATAAAAAAATAAAAAAATAAATAGTAGCTGATGAAGATAGATGCTCCAATGTATTGAGAGAAATTGGGGACTGTCCAGGCAGCCAGTTGTCTGTCAGTTCTTAGTTTTAGAAGCTGCTGACTCTGTACTTTCTGTTTATTCAGATATATTTATCTTTGTCAGGTCTCTGACATGGTTGAAGACCAGATAGTTATAGTCTCACAGTTAAATTTTAAGTTGTTTAGGAATTAAAAGGATGTTCTAGGTCTAAGAAGATGTTTTTAAGTTGGTAATGCAAGTTAGGATGGAAACTGAGTTAGGTATAGAACTTTAAACTCATTGAGATAGATAGATAATAGGATATTAATATCAGTTGACAAGTACATATGGACTGGACATTGGGAATGTATGTTATACCTTATAATTTTCATAATTGTGGCCTAATTATTGTTTTATACTGTATTTATTCTTATAAGAAAAAGAGCTTTTTATTGGACTAAAAGGGAGAGCTGTTGGGAAAAAGATACACCTTAAATTAAAAAAAAAAGCAGATAGAAGGTTGAGGAGGAAGAGGGTAGGAAAGTGGGACCCGGAGGGGGAGGAGGGAGGGAACTTTGATTGAGATGTAACTTGAAGAAATAAACAAATGTTAAAATAAATAAATAAAAATTTTTAAAAAGTAACCAAGTATGGTTTACGTAGCTCACAGCTTTAATTCCAGCATTCGGGAGGCAGAGGCAGGCTGATCTCTGTGAGTTCAAGTCCAGCCTCGTCTACAAAGGGAGTTCCAGTTCATTATTGTTATACAAAGAAACCCTGTCTCAAAAAAAAACAAAAACAAAAAAAAAAGAAAGAAAGAAAAGAAAAAGAAAAAAACAGAAATGAGATGTAGCTTAGTGGCAGGATGTTTGCCTAGCATGCACAAGGGATTGGTCTCCAACACCACAAATGTACATGCGCAAACACACACACACACAAAATGATAAATGAGCATAGTGGCACATGCCTACAGTGGATTGTAAATTTGAGGGTACAAAGTGAGTTCAAGGCCAGCCTGTGCCCTATAGACCTTGCCTCAACTCCTCCTCTGTGCTCTCCAAATCTAAAAATAAAAACAACTAAATGTATAAAGGATTTAGAAGGTATTAGATACACGCTAAAAGTTGTGTGTGTGTTACTGCACTTAGCCTAATCGCAACACTTTGTAGGATTGTTAGCATCAATTACATGTGAAGAAACTACACCTCAGAATGTTAGGTGACTTGCCCACTGCTATATAATTTGAACCAGTCCTGTGTGATGCCACCATCCCCATATTGCTCTTCAGAAAGCCATTAAAGTGACATGAATGGGAAATATCAACATCTGTCCAAGACTCCAGAGAAAGGCTGTTGGGGCTGCCTCTGATTGCAGCTCTGAGACATCTAAAACAGGAACTAAGATCTGACCTCCCATGACCCTCCGCAATCCTCTTCTCCCAAAGCCAGAGTGAGCCCAGTGACCCTGATCCAGCAGAGTCCAGCTCACTCAGTCTGAACCCACTGTATCTCTCTCAAAAGCGGGAGAGACAGCTAGCTTTCCCAGGGACAGAGAGAGGCAGCATGGCACCTGCTCACAGGGGCCTTTCCGAAGATGGTCAAGCAGGCCTGGCCCAGCCTTCAACTGAGAGAAGAACAGGAGAGAGAAGATAGAAGGAACAAAGGGGATTGACTGGGTATCCAGAAACGGCTGTTTGGCTCGCCCTGAGAGCTTCCAACTCTGAGAGGCAGGACAGTCCCTGAGCTACCCAGAGAACATTCAGGTAACTTCAGCTTCCACGCTGTTCCATGGTTTGGTTGGGGTTTGTCAGTGAGGGAGACAGAAACAATAAGAAAGCCTACAAATGAGCTACAACCTTCAATCTGCTTAAATTTGACTGTGTGACTCTAGACAAGTCACTTCTATGGTATTGGCAGTCACCACACAGTGGTGACAGAACTCAAATGACATCTTCTGCTCCTACTATAGATTCTGGTCACTTTTTTCCAAATGTATCCACATTCATTCTGCAGAGCTGGAGGACAAACTAAATTCTATAGCTGTCAAGCCTAGAAATACCCAAGCTGGAAGAGACTGCAGCCAAACCTGACGCCCTGGGTTGGAACCCCAGAACCTACATGATGGAAGTTGAGAACCAACCCCCCCAAAGTGTCCTCTGACCTCCACAGGAGCGAGCATGAGTAAGTTGTTATTGGAAGTGGTAAGAATGTTACTTAGGGGCAAAGCACTTGCACATTCACTCCCTGGGTTCAATCTCCAGCTCCAAGCACCAAAAAGAAGGGGGTCCCCACATGACAGTGGCCTTTCTAACATTTGTTCTCATATGGGAACTAATCCTGTCATAAGGGCCTCACCTGCATGATCTTCAAGCCTACCTACCATCTGCAAACACCATCACTTGAGAACTTTGTGGAGACACAAACGTTCAGTCTGTAACACTCCTCTGATCTCTGGCTCCCTCACCAGTCAGGTGAAGATGGCTTTGTTTACCAAGCTATCTCCCTGAGTGTCCAGAAGGATCAAATGAGGTGTGTAAGAGCTCTGTGCAGATTACAAAGCACCACACAGCACCAAACCAGGTTAGTTTATGTTTTGAGACAAGGTCTTGCGGGCCTCAAACTCTGATCTGCCTACCTCCACCTCCGAAGTGCTAGGATTATAGCATATACTATCATTTTGTCCTAAGTAAGACTTACATTTTTTTCAGATATTTTAAGGGGGCTAGAAAGATGGCTTAGCAGTTCAAAGCATTTGCTGCTCTTACTGAGAAATGAGCTCAGTTCCCAGCACCCACATAGTCACAACCATCTGTAACTCCAGTTCCAGGGGACCCAACACCTACTCTGGATTCTGTTGGCATCAGTACACATGTACAAACATCCATACAGGCAAAATACTCATACACATAAAATAAAAATTATTTTTAAAATGTATTTATGTGTGTGTATGTATGTATGTATATATGCCTGCATGAGTTTATGTACATCACAGGAATGTGGAAGCCTGCAGAGGCCAAAAGAGGGTAGGGTGTCAGCTCTCCTGGAACTGGAGTTACAGGCAGTTTTGGGTCACCTGATGTGGGTGCTGAAAACTAAACTCTGGTTCTCTACAAGAACAGTAAGTAAGCAATCTCAACCACTGAACCATCTTTCCAACCCCAGAACTTTTGTTTTGTTTTGTTGAGACAATTTTTCTATATATAGCCTCCCCTGGCATAGAGCTAGCTAGCTCTGTAGATCAGTCTGACCTCAAACTCATAGAGACCCACCTGCCTCTGGGTCCTGAGTGCTGGGATCAACCAACCAGTCTTGACTTTAAATTTAAATCTGCTCTTGACCACACAGAACCCTCCGGTCAAGGCAAAAGCCTCCCTGAAGTGAGCATCCACCCTGAGCTCCTCTTCTGTGCAGCTCTGGGGATGCCAGCAGGAGCAAGATAAATAAGCACAGCCACCAACGTCATTTCACATGTGGGTGACGGCAGGAAGAGGTCAAAAGGTTGTGGTGTTCTAAGGCAAGGAGATCTGGGTTCAAACCAAAGCTCCACCATCAACATGCTGTGTCACGTCCCCACCCCTTCTTATCTATAAAGCGAGGTCGGTGTGTCAGCCTCAGTGCTGAAGTGCTATGTGCAATGTCACTCACTACACCTCAGTGGCAACCTCCTGAGGAAGGCAGGCCTGCCTCCCATTTACAGATGAAGCAGAACTTCAGAGAAGTGAGACATGTGCCCAAGATCCCTGGGCTAGTAAAGCCACGCCAGCCTACCCCTGCTGCTGGTCATTCCCATGATAGGCTCTGCAGTAATTCCAGCAAAGACAGACAAGCCTCAGTGCTGTGTTCACATGCTCATAGAAAACTTCACACCCACCCTATGGAGAGGGTATAAATAACCATATTTCTAACTTTAGGAACTGAAATCAGAGAAACAGTTTACCCAGTGCCACACAGCAGGAAGGAATGTAATTGTCTGTCTGACTTCTCCAGTCCCTGGCCCATTATACTATCCTGTCTCTTTCCCAGTGAAGCCAACCAGACATCCTTATCCTGCTTGACAGATGAGACACAGAGGCCCAGTAGGACACATTGTTGTGCCTAAATTTGCCAGCAAGTCAACAGCTAAGAAAGGGCTTTACCCAGGCAACTGAATTCTGCTCCTCCGTGAGACTAGCATGGACTGTCAACCACAAGCCATCACTATCTAGCAAATGCCAGTCTTTTTTTCAACGCTGGGGACCCACCCCAGGACCCTGTGCATACAAAACGAGGGCTCTACCACGAAGCTACACCACTAGCCCCACATTTCTGCTTTTAAATCCAGTGCTATTTTCTCCACTCATACTTGCTGAATCCTGAGTATCTGAACATGCACATTGGAAGCCCGACAGCCAATCCCCTGGGAGTGTGAGAGCCCCCACTATCCCAGGCTGGGCCTAGAAATCAGAGTACTAGAGAGAAATGTTACAGGATACCGTCCAGGAGACAGCAGCTGAACGGGAGACCCACGAGCCTCTCACTTTAGAAACCTCCATCTTCATCTGCCTGAGTTGTTGGCTCAGAGCTGGGAGCTGGGTCCCCACTCGCCAGCACAGCTGTCTGCTATGATTTCTGCTGAAAAAACAAAAAACCCCATCATGTGGGCCTACGTGCTAATTACCAATAATGACATAATAACCATTGTGGGCCCAACAGCCGAACAGCCCCAACTAGAAATTCTGCATAGCTCAGACTTAGGAACAAAAGACTTGGGCACTCCAACTGAAACTGATGCCCCGGCAGAAAATATCAGAAGCAAAAGGGCCTCGGAGTTGACCCAGCCAAAGTATTATGTGGCAATTGGACAGAGGAATGACCTTCCCTTTCTCGGGTCACGAACACTTGCGGTCATTTCCTAATAATCTACTGCACACCCAGCACGTTTGAAACCTACACAGAAGAAGGCTTCGTCTACTCATCAGTGCCCCAGACACTTAGTAAGCGCTCACTGTGCGCCGTACATGCTGTTCTAGGTACAAAGGATAAAACACTGAGTAGGCAAAACCCACCAGCTTCACCAAGCTTACATTCCAGTGAGGGAAAACAGACAATAAGTAAATAATCCATAAAAGATATTAGATTAGAGTGATAAGTGATATAGAGAAAAAGAGGCAAGCAAGAAAGGAGGTGAAGTGGTGCCAGGGTTCAGAGAAAGCATAGTGTTTAGATGGGTGTGGTGGCACACGCCTGCAATCCCAGCACTTGTGAGGCAGAGGCAGGGGGAATCTCTGTGAGTTTGAGGCCAGCCTGATCTATATAGTGAGTTTCAGGACACCCAGGGCTACATTGAAAGATTCTGTCTCAAAAAAAAAACTTTTTTTTGTTTAAATTATGTGTCATTGATGGTGGGGTGGTATGTGCATGTGAGGGCAGTGCCCACAGAAGTCAGTGGTCCCTGGAGCTGGAGTTAAGGCAGTTTTGAGTCACCTGATGTGGGAGCTGGGAACTGAATTTGGGTCCTCTGCAAGAGCAGTACACTTAACCGCTGAGCTGTCTCTACTGTTCCAATTTTAAATAAGTTAATCAGAAAAGGTTTTCCTAAGAAGAAGACCTTTTCAAACAAAAATTTTACAATGAGATAATAAAACAAAAAGGTATTTATAGAAGGATGAATGTTCCAGGGCCATCCAGTGCAAAGGCCCCAGGGTGGAAGTCTGCCTGAGAGCATATGCCTAGTTATTAATAGAACTAGGGAGATGGCAGACCCAGACTAGTCTCCACCAAGTGCTTAGACTCCCTTAAGTTTACAAGCATGGAGGTAACATTTTTTGCACCTAGACTAGGCAGGTCTGACTCCAGCTGTCTGCTCTCTCCTTGCTCCTCCTCTCTCTTTGCTTTGTCTCTGGAAATCCTAAGTGTGATTTGGGTAAATGAGTGGACAAAAGCCATTGAGGGGTTACTCACTGAACTCAATGAAGTATTTTCTGACTAGCCTTTTCTTCTTCTGGCATCTACTGGCCATAGAACAGCCACAGTTATCACCCTAGTGTGTCACCTCTGGATCAACCACCTCACATGGATTATACAATGTGGTGCCCAACTTCTCCATGGGAGGGCGCTAATCTGCTTCCCTCTTGATAACAGGGAATGCTGAGGCTCACTGAGGTCAAGCAATGGCTGGAAGCCCCATGCCAGTGAGTGGTGTGGCTCGGATTTTTATTATTATTATTATTAGATTTATTCATTTTACTCTGTGTTAAGTGTTTTGTCTAGATGTATGTATGTGCACCACATGCATGCTTGGTGCCCACAGAGGTCGGAAGAAGGCCCCAGATCCCCTGGAACTAGAGTTAGAGAAGGTTGTGAACCACCATGTGGGTGCTGGGAATCTTGAACCCCAGATCCTCTGCAAGAGCAGCAAGAGCTCTTATCCACTGAGCCTGAGACAAGGATTTAAACCAGGTCTCCTGGAGTCCAGGCTGGCCTCAAACTCACTACATAACCTTAAATTTCTGACCCTCCTGCCCCCACCTCCTAAGTGCTGGAACTGCAGACCTGTGTCACTATGCCCCGCTGGGTTCATCTAATGCTGGAGATGCTGGGCCTCAGGAATGCTGGACAAGCACCTTACCAACTGAGCTATCCCCCTAAACCTCAGGACTCTACTTCTAAACCTCTCATGTAACAGGAGCCTGTGATCACTCCATACCCTCTTTTTATAAATCAAAGCAGAGGCAGAGAAGTTGGTGCCCCCCAAAGCCTGGCAGAGGAAGAGCTGGGAAAGCCAGTGCTACTTCCACCCACCACAGTTTCTTTGAAGCCTTTCTGGCCTCCACAGAAGTCTGCGGCATCCTTACTCCCGGAAGTCAGTTCCGAGGAACTCACAGTCCATCTCTGTCCCTTTGGCCTAGACCGGGTGGGGCAGGGCCCTTTCTACTATCTGCCTTTCCAAAAAGTGTACACAGTGGCATCTAATCAGAGGGGCCTGCAGAAGGGAAACTGTCTTGGGTGAGGCTGTGGTATCCTGGCCAACAGGAAGAGAAGGCTAAGATGCTGAACCTCTGGCTTTAAAACTGGTTAATCAGGTTTCATTTATTCAATAAGAAACCTATCAGACAGGCGTGGTGGCACACGCCTGTAATCTCGGCACTCAGGACATTAAGGCAGGAGTATGTGAGTACAAGGATAGCCTGGGCTATGTAGAGAGTACCAAACCAGCCTGGAATGTATCGAGACCGGATTTTAAAGTTTCAAAAGGAGGCTTTGGAGCGATGGCTTAATGGTTAAAAGCATTGCTGCCCAATCATGAGGCTCTGAGTTCATATCCAGTAACCACATAATAAGGTGGGCATGGTCTGAATACTCCTATAACTCCAGCACTGTGTGATATGACACAGAGACAGGAGGATTGCTGGAGCTTGCTGGTCCCCAGCCTACATGAACAATGGGAGCTTCACACTCAGAGAGACCCTGCTTCGAAGGCATAAGATGGATAGTGTAATAGGACACCCAGCGCCCTCCTCTGGCCTTCTCACACACATACAGGCATGCACATATACTACATACATATATAGTATCACATGCACACACAGAGAGACACACAGTGTGCACACACCAAATCCAAAAAGAAAAAAGGAACCGTATTAAACTCCCGGTGAATTGCTGTGAGCCGAAGGGAAGCCTGGGTTACAAAGTCAGACCTTATGTCAAATAGACAGAGAAGGCAGAAGTTGTGGTATATGACAGCGGCTGCCCAAGCCTGAAGCGGTACTGGGGCTTCCTCTGCACTATCAACATCCTCACAAGACCAGCCCCACCCACAGCACAGGTAACTAAGGCTCACTGAGGTGAAGCCAGAGCCAGAGCAAGAGCACGAACACACACACACACACACACACACACACAAACGCACACGCACACAAACACGCACGCACGCGCGCACACACACACACACACACACACACACACGCACGCACGCACGCACGCACGCACGCACTCAGGGACCAGAGCAGAAAGTCCAGAAGTCATATCCCTTCTGGGGACACTGACCATTGCATTAGTCTGAGGGTCCTGCTTCTGCATGGAAAGGGACCCAGAAGCTCAGAGATCCAGGTCTGCAGTGGCCTTCAGAGATACAGACCTTTCATGCCTAACTCCTGTCTCTATGCCAGAAGAAAGGGAGCCTGATCATCAACTTCCAGGGGAAAAGAAAGCTACACCTTTCCTAAATGTTTGTCCATGTTTCCAGACCGCTACTGGCATTGGTCTCCAACTAGAGAGGGTCATCTAGGGTAGGGGACAAAGAGTGCCTAGGCCTCAGGACTGAGTCCTTGGGCCTGAGGCCAAGGGGTCAAGGGGGGGGTGAGTCAACTCGGCAGAGGGCCATGACCCCCCACTATCCCGCCCCCGCCCCCTGCCATGAGACTTAAGCATGCCTCTTATTCTTTTCCTTTCTTTGTGATTAGTGTAGCTGCCATGACAGGCAGGGGAAACCATGGGTGGGGACGAGGAGGTGGGTCAGAGCTCCTGTGTATGGCTGCGCAGTGTACACAATGGGCCAGTTTGGGGGGATCACCTCACTGAGGCCTCTGTTCCCCTCTCTGAAGAAGGCCAGTGTGTCTCCATTCCCCTGAGGTGGAGACTAAGGCACAGAGAGGGCAACAGTACCTGAAGACCACGTAGCTTGTCAGTGACAAGGCTGGCAGAGAACCCAAACTGTTGGCCTCCAAAAGGGTCACCTGGGGGTGGGGATGAGAAGGAGAAAAGGAAGAGAAATGAAGGGACAGTCTCAAAAAAGCCCAAGCCATCTCAGGAAGCCCAGCAAACAGCTGTGGGGGTTCAGGAAGGTGTGGGAAGTCAGAAGTCAGCCCCCAAACTCCATGTAGTGTGACCCCGCTTCTTTCCAGCTTCATCTCCCTTTCTGCCCTTTGTCCACCCTGAGCACATTACATGGGCTGAAGCCTTTTTCACATGCTGTTCACAGCACCTACAAGGTTCACTCTACTGCGCACCCAGAGAATCCATTCATCCTTTCCTTGGAATCCGAGGAGTCGCCCTGATGCTCGGGGCTAACTGTGCACCCAAGCAAGAGACAGGATCCTGTTGTGGGAGACACTTGTGTCCCTAGAGTCTCACTCACACCCATGCTTCATAGAGATGTATTGCCTCTAGTTGTCTTTCACCACTGAATCTGAGAAACAGGCAAAATGGGTTTTTAGTATCTTTGTATTCAAGGAAAAGAAGGTTAGAAAAAGGGTTGACATGGACAGACCTAGGATCCAGGGTTTCTCCGTATCACACAGACTTTGCCAGGCACCAACACCAAAGAGTGCCAGACCCAACAATGCCACACAAAGGAATCCACAAGATAGGAGGAGGGGTTCTGATGGCCATAAACCAGGAGCCTCGATGTCCAGCTTACACACAGCAGTTCAAGAAGGGAAGGTGGTGACACAGAGAAGTGGCGTCCTTCCCCACCCCTGCTCTGCCCCCTCTGCTCAGATGTACAACCAAAGTATCCACTGGATGCAGTCACCCCCAGACCCCAGGGCCTCCCTCTCACCTCGGTCCTCTATTGCCTGTCCACTGCAGTCCATCATTATGTTCTCTTGGATCATTATGTTCTCCTGGCCCTGCTTCCTACACAGACCTGGCACCTCCCGGTGTTGCATGGCACAATTCCAGGCCCAGTATCTCAGCACTCCTCCCCTAAACAGGTGGCCCTGCCTCTGCTCTCCCTGTGTAATATCCAATGGCTCCCAGCTGCCCTGCTGTCAGGCCTCAAAGTTTCCTGAGCCTGTCTTTGCAGGGGCATTTCCCTACGTGCTGACCCCGGCTCCACATCTTGACATGTACAGTTCCTCCTGGTAGGAATGGCCTAGTCTCTGCCTAAGAATATCTAGTCACACTTCAGCCTCAGTCAAAGTCGGACTCAGTGGTTTCAGGGCCCTTCAGTCCAGTCAGATACTGAGCTTCCCCAGGAGCAAAGGAAAGAGCCCACATGGAGTCAGTTCTAGCCCTGTGCCAACATAGGACCTGGTACAGAGTGGGCACCAGAAAAAGCAGGTGGCTAGGAAATGGAGGCACATCCTTACTTCCCTGAAGCCACCTCCCTCCCTTTACCCTACAAGTATCTTCTGGAACTTGTCAAACTAGATTGTTATCCACCTGCTCCCACCAATGCCCTCCCAGACCTGATTTCTACTGTCCCGAAAGGGATATTTTTACATCCCCAGAATGATGCCCATAATCATAATTAGAGTAATAACAGCCATCACCACCATTTACTGGGTGCTCATTGTATACCTGGCTATATAATCCTCACAAGAACCCTAGGAGGGAAGGAGATTTTTTTTGTTGTTGTTCTCATTTTACAGATAAGGAAACTGAGGCTCCAAGAAGCTATCTGGCCTAAGGTCATACAACTAGTAAGCAATCAGTGCTGGGTTCACAGCCAGGTCTGTCTGACCCGCAAGCCACCCTGCTGCCCTGCTGCCTCTTGTTTTCTATAATCTTACCTCTCAGAGCTTAGAGCGGTGGCCCCCCCACCAGCCTGGAGTTAGGCACTGAAGATGGACAGAGAGGACACTGACACATCCTGCTTTTATAGGAGGAATGAGATGACTCATGAGTTAAGAGCACTGGCTGCTCTTGCAGAGGACCTGGGTTTGATTCCCAGCACCCACGTGGTGGCTAACAACCGTCTGTAACTCCAGTTCCAGAGGATCTGACACCCTCTTCTGGCATCCAAGGACAACAGGCATGCATGTTGTACAAAGACACACAGGCAGACAGAACATTCTTACACATAAAAATAAAAATAAATATTGTGTGTAGGAAAATAGGGTAAATGCTCAGAAGGTCACTGGGAGGAAGACAAAGAGATAACGTGTCTGGAACAGTACACAGGGCCAGTAAGAGAGATGGCTCAGTGGGTAAGGCCCAAGGACCTGAGTTTAATCCTCAGGGAAGGGAATCAGCTCCCAAAACTACTTGTCCTCTGACTTCCCCATGTGTGCTGTGGTACACAAGGATCCAATCTATCCCCCCTCTCTCTGTCTCTGACACACATATACAAATAATAATAATAATACAATTCAAAATTTAGAAATAAAATTGTAAAAACAAAGTTAAAATATAAAAGGATTAAAAGAAAACAGCAGATAACCAGAATATGGAAAACAATATGACTTGAACTTCTCAAGATATCTATACGTAGGAGGATGAAATTCTTCAGAGCCCTTCTCCCAGCTGAAGCCAAGTGACCAATAATGCTGATTTAATTTTTACCTACCTGCTTGAGTTAAACACTCTCCGAGGGAAGAGCCGTTTATTAACCCTATTTCACAGGCTAGGCAACCAAGGCTAACAAGGGTGACCGAGCCAATCACACAACAAATCATACCAGGCAGATCCCAGTCTGTATCCCAATGCTGAGAAGTTCAGGAACTCCTGACCTCTGGACTCTAGTCCAGCTAATAAAAGTTAAAATTAAGAATAAGGGGCCAAAAGGATGAACACTTTCCTGAACCCTCTTTGAGAAGGAGCCTAGAGCTGGAGGAAGCCAAAGATTACTGATCAGCCCCATGCTGGGGTGCTTCTAGATGCTCCCTCCCATGGGCACTGAGGGAAGGTCCTGTGATATTTATGTCACAGGCAAGGTCACAAGATCCAGAGAAGTTCACCACCTGCCCAAGGTCACACCACTAGCAAAATGACCGTAACTGAGAACCCAGTGGAAGTCCTTCTCATCACTCCCACCTTCAGGCCAAACCTCCCCAGGGAAGTTTCCCATCAGCAGAAAGCTTAAGGCTCTGCCCCACCCTCCCAGGAGGTCCTGTTGTCTAGCTTCTCTCTCTGGGTGCCCCTGCTCAGGCCATAGGACCCAGAGGTCATCTTCACAGCCTCTAACAAGTTCACAATTGGATGATGAGATAAGGGTCTAACATTTTCTGAGCCTCAAAGATAGTGGACACTTTGTTTCCATCTTACATTTTCTGAGCCTCAATAATGGTGGATATTTTGTATCCATTAACTGTTTATTTATTCCAACACAAAGCACATGGCTGGGTACCTAGTAGAGCCTCAACAAATGTCTTGATTGGTTCAGAAATGTTTACTGGGCACCTACTACATGCCATTCTGTCCATGGTGCTAGGAACAGACAAAAACCCTTGCCCTCGTGGGACCTGTGTATAGAAACAAATACACACACCTAGAAGGTATCCATACTCTCATTTTGCAGAAGTGAAAGTGTGATACAAAGAGCCACCCATTTGTAAGTGTCTGGGTAAGGATTCTATTCCAAACTATCTGCCCTAAAGACCTCTGGGTCTTTGTCAAGTCACCCAAAATCATTACCCACTTTGTCAAGTTTCAAGAAAGAACTTGACTCAGTATCTTAACTCCAGAGAGTACCTTCTCTCAGCACTTCTCCCCTGACCCCTTGTGCCTCCCAGTGGCCTCCGAGGTACATACACCCACCCATCAGAATAGCACCGTACAGGCAGTTTTCGAAGCAGTACTCACCCAGAAGTAGCCGGTGTGGTCACACAGCCAGTCGGGGAGAGACAGTGGAGCCATCGTCACAGTGGCACATGGAAGCAAAGGACAGAAGTGAGACACAGCACAACTAACAAACTCTGGGGTCCTGATCAGCTGGACCTGGGCCAATGGGGAAGCTGCACGCCACCTCCACCCCCACCCTTGGTGTGGCTCTGGTACTCTGACAACCAGATACCATCCAGGCAGCTATCATCTGACAACCCACCCTGAGCTCAGCAGGCTGCCCTGGGCCCAGTTTCCTATGGGCATCCATACCAGCACCCAGTGCCAAGTCCTGGGATGCAGTCTGAAGTCAGATGGGGCCTTACCCGTGTGAGCCTACAGTGCAGCATGAAGGTGGTGGTGTAAAGTCATTAAAGTATTGCTGTGAAGCACGCATCAAGGAGACCTTAAGAACCTGGGGTTAGCTGGGCATGGTGGCGCACACCTTTAATCCCAGCACTCGGGAGGCAGAGGCAGGTGGATCTCTGTGAGTTCAAGGCTAGCCTGGTCTACAAAGAGAGTTCCAGGACAGCCATGGCTACACAGAGAATCTCTGTCTTGAAAAACAAAACAAAACGAACCTGAAGTTAAATTCTGCCTCAACTTGAAGCTCTACTGTTGGTGTCATCGGGTTATTTCCTAGCCTCGCCATGCTTCTTTTACTTACCTGTAACATAAAGGGCAGCATTCGGATCCACCACTTGGGGTTAGAAGTCTAAGAGTTCATTTATGTAAAACTTTTTGTACGATGCTTGGCATGCAGTTCTTTCATAACTTGTAGCTACTGTGACTACAAGGGGCTGTGGACTGGGGCTTTGGAGGGACCTAGTATGGGTGAGGCCACCATCTTCTCAGCAAAAATGCTGCTGCTGGGACCAAGGGAGATAACAAAAGGTGAAGTCCCAGCAAAATGCCTGAGTCCTGCGTTGACTCTAAGCACTGCTGTGACCTTAGGGGGTCCTCCAGCACATCCTCACCACGCAGTCTCATCAGGGCTATGGCAATTGCCCCTCCCACAAACACAGCCAGTACTGCAGCTCCAGACTGAACAATGACTAGCCACCATATTCTCCTAATTCTACAGATGCTCCAGTGTCCTCTTCAGTCACCCAGAAGAAGGTGAAATTGTTACTGTTCTCATTTTACAGACAGGGACAGAGGGTGAAGGGACTGCCTTCTGTGTCCTTGGTGGCATCATTTGGGTATCCAAACCTAGTGAAGTGGTCAAACCTCATGTCTGCTTGGATTCTGTTCTCTAGATGTTCCTTCATTTCTCCCACTTGGTCTCTGCAGTGCTAGCTGCAACCATCCGGACAAGCCTTTTAACGCTTTCATCTGAAACTGTTACTGTCAAACAGCTAAGACAGAATGCAATCTGTTCCTGAAACCACCTCTCCTGACTCAGTCACTGGCACCATGACTCCTGGTCTTCTCCTATAGCTCACCTCAGTCACTGAGCATCACTCAAACCTCAAGGGGTGACTGCATTCATTCAAATCCACATTTCTTAGATGAGGAAGTTGAGGCCCAAAGTGGACCCAAGATTACTTTTTAATGCCCAGCCCCTGCACTTGGACTGTTGGGCAGGCATGGCCCTCTGGATAAACATCAGTGTCCCCTATCTCTTCCTCCAGCCTGTTTCCAGCTCCCTGGATTAAACATCCCAGAGCTCAGAGGTCTATCCAGAAGTCATTAGGCATTTCTACAGTGAGGACTAAGGAATGAGCACCTCCAAATGGGTGGAGGAGTACTGTGAATCGAAGGCTTCGTGTCTTAGGGAAGATGGGGCTTCAGAGTTGGCTCTAAGTTCAAATCCCAAGTCACTTTGCCCCATGAACTCCTATGAAACAAGGGTGATGCTTCGTGTGGTGCTAAAGATTGACTGAGTTAATGCCACACAAGAACTTAGAACAGCAAATAGCCAATGGTCCTAACTAATCAGAGGGCAGGACCAAAAACAGAGTCCATGGGCTCACTACAGGCAACCACTGTCTAAGCCCATTCTATCTCCTCACACAGTATGAGTCTAAGTTCATGAGGTATGATCATTTCCTACTGTCAAAGGTCGCCAATACAGGGAACAATAGTGATGAGTGACAGAAGACACACAAGGATTCTAGGCTCATTTCCCTCTCTATATTCTAGAGGGAAATTGAGATCCAGGAGGAAAGTACCTGGCCCACAGACTATGAAAGGATAGAATCCCATCCTGTGATAAACCTTCGGCACTAGGGAAACTCTGAACACACACACACACACACACACACACACACACACACACCTACCTGTTATACAAAACCCACTCTGCAAACCCAACAGATCTCAGCCACCACAACCTCAGCAACGAGGACTATATGAGTATCCTCTCCAATTCTGTTGCTGAGAAACCTGTATGGCACATAGTAGGTGCTCAGGAGGCTTAAGAAATAACCAAAGGAGGGTTTCCAGCTTCAGCCTAAGGGTTCCCTCTAGGCCTCCCCTCTTTGTATCTTCCCCCTCCTCTCACCCTAGCCTCTGTCTCACCGTGCACCCGGGTCCTAACAGCTGGCCCTAGCTCCAGATCACAGAGTGCTGGGCCTGCCCCCGTGTCAGCATCTTCCCAGCCAGCCTGGGTTATTCCTGTTCAATGCAGCCAGCCAGGCTCCTGGCCAGGGTCCACTCTGCAGAAAGGGTGCTGGTTCTGCAAGAGCCTCAACCTCACTGGCCTATAGGTGGGGCAGCCTGGGAGTCCTGGGAGCTTCTATTGGCATTCAGGGCCTGCAGAAGAAACCAGCCTGGTCCAGACAGTGTGGGGAGACAGGCGGGTGTGGGGTGCCACCCACACATTCGGCCACTCCACCCAAGCCCCATGTTGTTGGGACCTGGCAGGCCCTGGGCGAATCTCCTGTATACACAAGGAAACTCTGGGGTTGCCCCACTTCATTCCCTTCTTAAAACACCCCACACTGGCACATTCTCCCACCAGCTACCACCCTGGCCACTGCATACTTAATGCTTCATTTGATTCTGCTAATGCCTATTAGGTGCAGATTACTGACTAAGGGGGCTGGGAGAAGTGAATCAACTCACGTAAGGTCACACAGTAACAGCCAGACTGGGACTAAAACCTTGTTCTGAGTGCAAAATCCGTGTGGTACTGATACTGCCCTCCCTCTGCCTCTGCATTCCCTGTAGCTTCTGGTTCCCTTTCTTCCCAGTCCTTGCATCTTCTGCAGTCTCTCCCACCCCCATTCCACAGTTAATAACTCCCACCTCCCAACTGCTCTAACACCTTGCTTCTGTGCACCCAACAGCAGCAGGTACCACAGGCTGCCTCTCAAAGTTATTTCTGAGGTGTCTGTCTCTGACTTCGGAGGGCCTTGATGGCAAGGAGTAACCCCAGTAGGTGCTTCTTAATCATAACGACTGTTGTTCCTATCTTTCTTCTTCCTACACTCCGGTCCCCACCCCAGCCTCCTGCCAGCATCGACCTCCAGGCCAGTGACCTGGGTGGGAATGTGAGGACAAGAACTTATTAAAGTGTAGGGGGAGGAGGGGCTCTGCGACAGTGCTCTAGCCTCTATCTCCCTCTTCAATAGCTGATGACCCAACCCTGACTTGGCACCAAGCAACTATCCCTGGAACTCCCAGCTGCCCTAAAGCCCACCCCAAACTAATGATTCTACAGAGCCCCAATCTTTAGAAGGCTCCGGAGGAAGAGAAGAGGTTATTTTCTGCCCTGTTGCAGGAATTTAAGGGGTCACTTAATTGCAGCCATTCCCTCCCAGGGGAATCCGAAGGCCCTGTAATAATTCTACACAACCCTTGAGGGAGAGTCTTCCCTTTACTTTTCTCAGCAGATCCGGTCCTGTCCGGGGTCCATCGGTATAAGTCCCCGCCTCTAGCCTGCGAGGCTGCAGGGGTCCAGTCCTCCCCAAAAGAGGTGGGGCCTGCAGGAAAGTGCGGGCAGAAGACCAAGACAGCTCTTGGGGAAACCCAGAGCTGGCAGACAGGGAATTATGTGAGACAGGGAACCCAGAGAGGACAGAGTAGGAGCCTGGCTCCGACCAGACCCAGGAGACCTGAGGCAGAGGAAGTCTCATCCTGGACCCGAGTACGTGCGTCCGGGAGGCGACCTGAGGGCCACCCCGACCGGTGGAGCCAGGGCCGCAGTTCGCGGGTCCCGGGGTCCGGAAACTCAGTCAGTTACGTAAGGACCCGAACGGGGGCTCCCGGGGTCCCCCTCCTACCGCCCTCTGGGCCCCCGGGAGCACGCGGACGCGCAGGGTGGGGCTGGCGGGTCGGCCTGGGGCTGCGCCGCGGCGCAGAGACCTGCTGCGGACACCCACGACAGGACTCCAGTTCCGGAGCGAGCTCCAGCCCGCCGTCTCCCGAGCTCCGCACACCTTCAACTTTGAGACTCCAGAACCCCTGGGGACCTCAAGTTCGGAGCAAGCAGCCCAGGGACCTCCAGCACCCCACGCCGGGGATCCTGTGACCCTCGCTCGGCTGGTCGCTCCCGGGATGGCCCTGGCCCTTGGGAGCGGGCTTCTGGGTCCTGCACCTTGTCCCTCGCAAGCACTGGGGGCAACCCCCTAAGGCGAACCAGGCTCACCTGGGCTGCACAGAGCAGGGACCGGGCAGGGACCTGGCCGGGCCGGGCCGGGCCGCGTCCTCGCTTTCCGCTGCTCTCTCCCTTTAAGAGGTTCCTGCCACTTTGCCCCGCCGGGGGCCTCCACCTGCACTGACAGGGCAACTCTCACGCGAGGCCCCGCCCTCCCCCCGGGAGGTCCTCTAATTGGTGCAGACAACTGCCAATCTTTGGGGCGGCCGGCAGGAGCCCGCACAGCAGCTCCGTTGTCGCAAGCGGGAAGGGGCGGGGGCTGCAGGTGCGGCCAGGCCGGGACGCCCAGCCTAGGGCAGCTCCTGATAGACCCAGTGCGGTCAGGGGGAGAAGAAGCATGGAGTTTCTGGATTGGCTGGTGTGCTCGCTGACGTCATGTTGCAAAAGTATAAAGCAATTTGCCACGTGGTGCTGACCCTAAGGCCCTAGGTTGGAATGGGGGTTGTTCTAGGGGAGTTAAGGAAGTGACCTTGACATAGCTCTACCTGGATCACCTGTCTCGCTACCTCGTTCTGTGTGACCTTGAGCAAGCCACTTTTCTGAATCTGAGTTTCCTCAACTAGAAATCCCCTGTTGTTTTCTTGAGAATGGGTGACATTTGTTAAAGACCAGTCGCCAAGTCTGGGACCCAAAAAGGTGGCCATAACTGGAGTTTTGGCTTCTCTCTCGCCCACCTTGTCCCTCTTCTCAATGACTTCCTCTCTCCTAATGATCTGCCCCCATCAAACCTGGAAGGGGTACACGTGGTCACTGGCCTAAGACCTCTCCTTTTCGTCTCAGACCTGCCTTTGTTCACATAGTGCCAAGGTCAGGAAGCTGGCTGTCTCCCAGCGCGGACTCGTCCTGACTAAACCACCCCAGGATTTCAAAAGCTCTTCAAGAGATAAAGGCCAAATCTGCCTTAGGATTCCCACCTACAGTGGACAAACATAGTCTGCCTTCTATGCAGAGGTATTAGAGAATCGTAAAATCATGGACTAGTCACCACGTCAGGGAGCCCTGGAGAGTTAATATCTTGTTTGAACAAATGGGGAAACTGAGGATCATTGATGGCAAATAACTTCCTGAATTTTGGTGACCTGCCTATTTGTCATGGAGGAGAATCACTCAGGGGCCCCAGAGAAGTCTTTTGACTCCTTTGATCAGAAATCTGGATGTTTCATGACTGGCTGTTTGAACCCTGTACAAAACCCTGAGAAAACTCCAGGCTCCCAAGCCCACCAAAACTCCTCTCTCCTGTCTATCCATGGCAGTGTTGGTCACTGGTCAAAGCCAGAAACTCAGACACTTGGATGTAGAATATGCTTAGCTCAGCTTTGAGCCTGTGGGTAAGTTGCTTCCCCTGGAGGTAAAATATGATATTGCACCAACCTTATGTAGAATTACTATGGTGATTAAGTGAGACTGAAAAATACATATGCAAATATTCAATCATGGATCCAGTATTATTTTATAAGTGCTCCCACGTGTATTCATTAATGCATGCGGGGGGGGAGGGGGAGAACAGGCTATGAATTCTTTAATTTGGCCTCAGTAAACAAGACCTCCCCTCCCAACTGTCCCTCCCCCCCCACCCCACCCCCCGCCCCGACTAAATCTAAGGACTGAGGAGAGGAAAACACTAGCCTTGGGTTGGACAGTTATTCTAAAAAGCTGCAAGAGGCCCCACCTCTCAGCTGGGGCATTGTGGCTCCAGCTCTGTTGCTTTTTTTTTTTTTTTCTGCTAGTGGGTGACTCAGCAACGCCAGCACCTGCCCCTTCCTGATAAGTGTGTGTGCCTATGTGTGCTTGTGAGTTTGTACTTGGGAAATACATCTGAGAATGTGTTTGTCACCTTCTGTGTCAGCTGTTAGTGTACTGGGACTGGGGGCTGGGCTGGGGGACGGTGGATGTGAGTTTATATAAAGGGGATGACTCTTGGTATCCTAGAATCAGGTTACCTGGCACTGGGCTATCTGGGCCTAGGGAGTTTTGTCCTGCCCCTGAGACTTCAGTACCTAGGCACCTGTATGTGTTTCCTGTTGAAGCACTATGTAGACAACCAAGGCCTTCTCAGGGGATACCGGTTACCGTCACTACCTCTGCCAAGGAATTCTTGGCTTCTGCCTCCTCTCTTGGGCCCTATCTGAGAGACTGCCTGTGAGAGGTGACCCCCTAAAGGGACAGCTCACTTTTCCTCAGCATTAGTATTTTATGTCCACCTGCTCATTTTGTATCATTGAATTCTTCAAATCAGAAGTACTTGAAGCTCGGAGAGCTGAAGTGGCAGCATACAGTCACACAGATCTGAAATAACTGCGAAGGTGGCAGGCAGGGCACAGCTTTCCTCTTCTGGAGGCTGAAGGCTCAGTTTGCTGGGGCCTGTGGGCAACTGATAAGCTGGGGGAGGGGAAGGAACCTGTTTGTGTCAGCCTCCCTTCCCTTCTGAGAATGTCTCAGCCTCCTTATCCTGTCAGATCCCGGGTGCCATCCTTAGCTTCAAGTGGGTGTGAGCTGAGTGATAAAGTAGTAGCCAGGAAATAGACGTGGGGTGGGGGGTGGTGACATGTGGTTGTATTTATATGGGAACTTCTGTTACTTCATCAGAACTTCACTTCATTGAACACTTTACTGAAAGGTAGCCCCCTAAAAACCAGACATGGTAGCATATCAATATAATTCCAGCACTTGGGAGGTTGAAGCAGAAGAATCTGTTCAAGGCCAGCCTGGGGAGAGTCTCAAAAAACAAAGAAAACAAACCAAAAATTGATCTCTCAGAGAAAGAGAGAGAGTGAAAGACACTATGCTCATTGCCCTGGATTTCAGTCTGAGTCAGTATCTCAGGAGGCTGAGGCAAGAAAATTGCTTAAGAGGAATTCATAGTCTCTGCTAAACAAAGAAAACCACAACCTAAATAAATAAACAAACAAAAATTTTAACTTACCAGGTGGGCTGGCAAGATGGCTTACTGGGTAAAGGCCCCAGCTGCCAAGCCTGAGTCTTGGCACAAGACTCCACATGGCAGAAAGAGAGAACCAACTCCCACAAGTTGATCTCTGACCTACACACGGGGATGAAGGTTAAAAAACAAATTTTAAATCAAAACCCTGCCAGATGTGGTAGTGCACACCTGCAATCCTAGCAGTTAGGAGGTTGAAGGCAGGACCAGGAATTCAAGGTCATTTTTGGCCACACACTGAACTCAAGATGAAGCTGAGAAGCCTCCAGAAAACAAAACAGAACAAAACTAAACTAAAAACCACTAGTTCAATAAACAGAACTATTGACCAATACCCTGCTAGGTCCAGGGGTAGAAAGAGGAACTCAACTAGGCCAATGGCATAATGGGAAAGAGGAAACTCAGGCCTGAGGCAGCCAGGCAGCTCCAATCAGTGGCTTTTGATTCTGCCTCTGCCACTCTGGAATCTGGCTTCCTCTTAGCCTGTTTCTTCATCAGTCAAATGATGCAATGGCTCTCACAGCCTGTCTGTCTTTCCCACCCCAGCCACTGGAAGAGAAACATTTGTAAGTTACTCTCTACTGGGAAAAGCACATCCCTGCTGTGATTCATGGCTCCTGTGAGGACAGCCCTGAACAAACGTGTACTCAGAGCTAGGAAGGCAGTGTGGCTCCATCTGTAGGATGAAGAATGTTTTTCTGGAGGAGGTGACCTTCCAGCTAGACTTCGTAGGATGAATTTACTGCATAGGGATGGGAAACTACATTCCACATGGAAGAGCAGCCTGCCCAAAGACTCAAAGATAGAACAATAGGAAAAACATGTGTTCTGGGAACAAAACATGGGCCGGCATAGCTTTAAAACAGAGCAAGTCATGAGACCAGAGTATAGAAGGTCTCACATGTCAGGTCCAGGCTCAGAAAGACAGATTTGGGGATGATTGGGGAGTGGACCACTCATAGGGGTGTGGCAGCCGTTGGGGGAAGGAGACTTGGTGGTGGGTAAGGGGACAACTCTTCCTCAGAAGGACATATTGAGAACATAGGATAAATCTCCAGGATGAGCAGGTGGGAGTTGACATAAACAGAGAAATGTAAGTGTCCTTTGCCCCAGCCTAGGGTTGGAATGGGGGGTGGGGGTGGGAGAGTCAGGGTGTCCCCAGACTGTGTTTAGGGTATCTCTCACCCTACCACCAAACACTGAAGAGTTCTGAAAGGCCCTACTGTCCAAGAGTTCCTCTGGTTTTGTTGCAGACTGGTGCCAATCTAGCCAGGAGAACCTCCACCTGAGGAAGATGCCACCTCTTGTTGACAAATTCCTGGGTGTTTGGAAATGCCTGGTGCCTCATCCCCTATTCCCATGAGGCAACTTGTTTTATAGAGGAGTAAAATAGAGTGAAATGACCTGCTCACCGGCACAGCCCTTAAGCAGCTCGAGCAGGACTTGAAGACAGCACCCCTAATTTGCTGGAAGAACAGGAAAGATTTGATGATGCTTGGGAAAGACCTGAGATTCCCACACTTCAAAAATCCAGGCAGAGCCGGGCAGTGGTGGCGCACGCCTTTAATCCCAGCACTTGGGAGGCAGAGGCAGGCGGATCTTTGTGAGTTTGAGGCCAGCCTGGTCTACAAAGTGAGTCCAGGACAGCCAAGGATACACAGAGAAACCCTGTCTCGAAAAACCAAAAAAAAAAAAAAAAAAAAATCCAGGCAGAAGGAAAGACGGTGTTTGGCGCCACCTAGTGTTCGAGATCTGAGGTGGCTGAAGCACCGCGCTGAGCCATCCGGGTTGCCAGGGATTAGCGGCCAGGATCTCACCCCTGAAAAACGATTAGGGGAAAGGTTGTGGGGAGGAGGCTTTCAGGAGAGACTGTCCTGGATTGAGGAGCCAGATCACACAACTTGTTAAGAGTCACTAAATAAAGGTCATTATCCTGTTCCTTAGCTCCTGCCTAAGTGCCCTTGGTGGATTTAGCTCAGTGACAGCACATGATTGGCAAGTAAGAAGCTTTGAGTTTGGGCTTCGTCCAGCATCACAACACTAGGGAGGTAGGGAGAGGCAGAAGGAGATGGGCTGGGGGAATGACTTAGGCCGAGTCCAACTGTAGGATAGACAGCTTGTTTAGGGGCCCGTTTAAGAGAAAGAATACAGCCAGGTGCAGTGGCACACTCCTGTAATCCCAGAACTTGGGAGGCAGAGACAGGAGGATCACTGCAAGTTCAAAGCCAGCCTGGTCTACCCTGAGAGTTGCAGGCCAGACAGGACTACAGTGAGAACTCTGTCTCAAACAAAGAAAAATGAGGGGAAAAAATACAACCAGGCATTGTGTCTCATGCCTGCAAACTCAGCACCTCTGGATGCTGAGGCAGGAGGATTGTCATAAAGTTAATACTAGTCTAAACTACTTGCTGAAACCCTACACTTCCTCCCCCTAAGAAAGAGTACAACTGGACATGGTGGCACAGACCTGTACTTCTTTTCTTTTAAAAAATGTAAGCCGGGCGGTGGTGGCGCACGCCTTTAATCCCAGCACTTGGGAGGCAGAGGCAGGCGGATCTTTGTGAGTTCGAGGCCAGCCTGGTCTACAAAGCGAGTCCAGGACAGCCAGAGATATTCAGAGAAACCCTGTCTCGAAAAACCAAAAAAAAAAATGTATTTATTTAATATGGTGGCTGGGAATTGAACTCAGGACCTCTGGAAAATCAGTCAGTGCTCTTAACCTCTGAGCCATCTCTCCAGCCCCCCAGACCTGTATTTATTTACACTCAGAACACTGAGACAGGAGGATCTTGAGGCCACCCTTAGTTACATAGTAAGATTCCTTCCTAAAATAAATAAATAAACAAACAAATAAATGGGGGCTGAGAGATGGCATAATCTATAGAGTGTTTATTTTGTAAGCTTTGTAAGCTTAGGACCTGAGATGTTTTGTTAACATTTATTTTTATTGGGCTAGAGAGATGGCTCAGTGGTTAAGATCACTTGTTCTTGCAGAGGACCTGGGTTTGATTCCCAGCACCCACATGGTGGCTCACAGCCATCCATAACTCCAATTGCAAGAAATTCAACTCTCTCTTCGGAATTCTGAGTGCACCAGGCATACATGCAAGCAAAACACTCATACATAATAAAATAAATCTTTAAAAAAGAAGAATGCAGGCTGGAGAGGTGGCTCAGAGGTTAAGAGCACTGACTGCTCTTCCACAGGTCCTGAGTTCAAATCCGAGCAACCACATGGTGGCTCACAACCATCAATAATGGAATCTGGTGCCCTCTTCTGGCCTGCAGGCATACCTGCAGACAGGACACTGTCCATAATAAATAAATAAAATTAAAAAAAAAAAGAAGAATGCATCTAAAATTATGAGGATTGTATAAGATAAATATAAACCTTTTATGTTGCTGTTTTGTTTTGTTTTTCAAGACAGGGTTTCTCTGTGTAGCCCTGGCTGTCCTGCCCTCACTTTGTAGACCAGGCTGGCCTCGTCTCACAGAGATCCACCTGCCTCTGCCTCCCGAGTGCTGGAATTAAAGTCGTGTGCTATCACATCCGGAGATAAATATAAGCCTTTAACATGCATGGCTCATAGTACATGGAAAAATAATCAGTTATTGATGATATTGTTACTACTAAGAAGGGTCTTAGCTTTGAGAGAGGCACTAATATTTTTGTCTTGAAGTCTGTAATAAAATACTAAACACTAAGCCATAAAAATTATTTTTATTATTTTTAATTGTGTGTGTGTGTGTGTGTGTGTGTGTGTGTGTGTGTGTCAGGTGCCAGCAGAATTCAGAAGAGAACACGATATGGGTGCTGGGAACTGAACCTAGGTTCCTGGTCCTCTGCAAAAGCAGCCAGTGCTCTTAACTGCTGAGTCACCTCTCCAGCCACAGGCCCAGAGTTTTGTTGTTGTTGTTGTTTCGAGACAGGGTTTCTGTGTAGCCCTGGCTGTCCTAGAACTTGCTCTGTAGACCAGCCTGGCCTTGAACTCGGAGATCTGCCTGCCTCTGCCTTCCGAGTGCTGGAATTAGAGGTGCGCACCACCACCATCAGATGGCCAAGTTTTTTTTTTTTTTTTTTTTTTGGTTTTTTCGAGACAGGGTTTCTCTGTGTAGCCCTGGCTGTCCTGGACTCACTCTGTAGACCAGGCTGGCCTCGAACTCGCAAAGATCCGCCTGCCTCTGCCTCCCAAGTGCTGGGATTAAAGGCGTGCGCCACCACTGCCCGGCAAGATGGCCAAGTTTTATCCCTAGTACCCATATAAAAATCTGGGAGGGTGGTGTGTGTCCTACACTGGGAAAGCAAAGACAGGCAGATCCCTGGAGCTCCCTGGCCATCCTGACCTAACCAGCAAGCCTTAGGTCCCAGGGAGAGACCCTGTCTCAAAAAACCAAGAAGAAGCCGGGCGGTGGTGGCGCACGCCTTTAATCCCAGCACTTGGGAGGCAGAGAGAGGCGGATCTTTGTGAGTTCGAGGCCAGCCTGGTCTACAAAGTGAGTCCAGGACAGCCAAGGATACACAGAGAAACCCTGTCTCGAAAAACCAAAAAAAAAAAAAAAAAACCAAGAAGAAGCCAGTGAAATGGCTCATACAAGTTTGATAGCCTGAGTTCAATCAGTGGAACTCGGGCAAAGATGGAAGGAGAGAACCAACTCCATGAAGCTGTCCTCAGACTCCACATGTGTATCGTGGCACGGATGCATGTGTGTGTGCATTCACACACACAAATACTGACAGTAATACGTTTTAAAATAATCGAAATAACAGCAAGGTGGATGTTCCTCTCCTGAGGAACATGGGAACTTGACCTCTGACCTCGACATGCACCAGTGTACCTGTGAAAGCCTGGACTGGAGGCACAGGGGTTTTGAGGTGCCTGATACAGGCGCTGTGAACTCATGTTTTATATTTCCAAGGTTTATGGAAACACTGGACACCAGATCATGTAAACCTGAAGCCAAGGTCCTTCCTGCGGTCCATGAACATGTGAAGCCACCCTGGACCTATGGGTTGAGTGTGGGAGGATTCTGAAGCCAGAGCAGGATGTGGGTCTGAGTTTCACAGCCACTCCCCCAGGCAGGGCTTTCCCCTAGACCCACTTCCTGGCTCCTTGGGTGTGACACATGCTTAGAGCCAGGTGGATCTTCTGGACCCTCTGCTCTATCCTATAGAACCACTCTTTCTGTTCTAGGTCAAGAGGACTTCCTTGAATGCTCCATCTCCCCAGGTAGTGGCAGAGCCGTTGGCTGAGCTCCTGCAGTACAGGTAACCTCTTGTCATCTCTCTGTGGTCAGAACAAATGGACAAACCTTTTCAGTTGTTGCATTAGTTATTTATTGAGAGGGAGGGAGGCCACATGAATGTTATGGAGTATGTATGGAGGTTTGTGTGTCCTCTGGCCTCTGCACACACACATATATATATACATGTTCACATGGATCCATAAATACATGTATGCCCACCCACCCACATATAGACATTTACACACACACACACACACACACACACACACAGGAACTTAAAAGTCAAGTATGGTTACTTATACCTGAAATCCTAGCAATTTGGAGACTGGAGCAGGACAATTGCTGGAAGTTTGAGGTCAATATAGGCTAAATTGTGAGAACCTAACTCAAAAACTAAAAGCCGCCGGGTGGTGGTGGCGCACGCCTTTAATCCCAGCACTTGGGAGGCAGAGGCAGGCGGATCTTTGTGAGTTCGAGGCCAGCCTGGTCTACAAAGCGAGTCCAGAACAGCCAGAGATATTCAGAGAAACCCTGTCTCGAAAAACCAAAAACAAAACAAAACAAAAAACTAAAAGCCTTAGACCTGTAATTGTTCCAAGAGATAATGGTCAATTTTAAAAAAGAAAAAAGTTTCATATAGCCCATGCTGGCCTTAGATTTACTATTTACCTTGGGCTGGATTTGAATTCCTGATTCTCTTGCTTCCACCTCCCAAATGCTGAGAATATTAAAATGTACCACTGTTGGTGTATAAAGGTTTGTTTCTGTATATTCAATTGTTAATTCTGTACTGGCAGAGAGCTAAATTCTAGCTGGATCTTAGTATTGTTTCTATGGCCTATCACTGATCTCATATTTTATAAATATTTATCCTTCCTCACTTGCCTATTGGCTGTAATAAAGATCTGACGACTAGGGCCTGGAGAGATGGCTCAGCAGTTAAGAGCACTGGCTGCTCTTCCAGAGGTCCTGAGTTCAATTCCCATCAACCACATAGTGGCTCACAACCATCTATAATGGGATCTGATTCTCTCTTCTAGTGTATGTGAAGATAGGGCACTCCTATACATGAATAAATAAATCTTAAAAAAAAGATCTGACGACTAATATCTGGGCAGGAAGTGGAAGGTGGAGTTTCTGGGCAGAGAGAGGGACACTGGGAGAAGAAATCAGAGGTGACAGATTTGGCAGGGGGGACACTGTGACAAAGAGACAGATGGATATGAATAAGAGCAGAGAGGTAAACCAGGCCATGTGGCAGGATGTAGTGCCAGGATCAGCTGGGATAAAGTTAGAGTAATCGGAGAATGCCCAGCAAAAGGCCTAAGCTTTAATATATTAATAAGCCTCTGTATCATTATTTATATCGCTGGCAGTCTCATGTGGGGCGCATATCTGCGCTTTACACTAGACTCAGGTCAAAACTCCACGGCAGAAGGCGGGGAAGCCACAGTTTCCTAACAACTGTGCATCGCTCCGTGATCAGTGGAGACCACATTGGGTGGAAGGCAGAGATGGACGCTCCAGCGCTGCAGCCAGCAGGAGCCTGCAGTAGCCGGAGGATCCTCTTCCCCTGCCACTGCGTGGGAAGAGCACCTTCCCAGAGCCACAGTGCGACTGAGAAGCTGAAGTTCCAAACGTCTGAACTGGTAATGTATGGTAAAGTCAGCGTTTATAGAAACTTAGATACAGAGATAAAAGGGAAATAAATAGAAGCATTTAAAAATATGCTCAGACACTGAAGAAAGAAAAAAAACTGAATATAGAGAGTTATAGAAAGAAATACTTAGTTTGAATATAATAAAGTCTCCAAAGGAAGGAGAGAGAATGAAAAATAGGTATATATGGTGTATATATATGTGTGTGTGTGTGTGTGTGTGTGTGTGTGTGTGTGTGTGTGTGTGTATACATAGACACTGAAGAAAAAAAGAAACTAAATTTGATAGTCATAAAGAGAAATATTAGGTTTAAAAATAACAAAGTGAAGTCTCCAAAGGAAGGAGAGAGAAAGAAAAACACATTAAAATGTATTATGTAAGCCGGGCGTGGTGGCGCACGCCTTTAATCCCAGCACTTGGGAGGCAGAGGCAGGCGGATCACTGTGAGTTCGAGGCCAGCCTGGTCTACAAAGTGAGTCCAGGACAGCCAAAGCTGTTACACAGAGAAACCCTGTCTCAAAAAACCAATAAAAAAAAGAATTCAAAATGTATTATGTAAATGTGCACAAAAAATGAACTCGCTGAAGAAAGGAAAAAGTTAGCAAGATTAAAAAGAAAATATTTTCCATGTTGAAAAAAATGGAAAACACACAGGGTGGTGGTGGCCCACACCTTTAATCCCAACACTTGGGAGGCAGAGGCAGGTGAATCTCTGTGAGTTTGAGGCCAGCCTGGTCTACAGAGTGAGTTCCAGGATAGCTAAGGATACACAGAGAAACCCTGTTCAAAAAAAACAACAAAAAAAGGAAACCATTGTGAAAGAGGGCACTTTGACTCCATATAATTTCATTTTATTTGCATAATTACAATATGTTCAGTAATGAAGACTTAGTTAAAAAGAGGACCAAGGGGTGGAATGTTAAATTACAAGTGATAGGAATAGAGGCAGGAAGAAGCCTCTTCCCAACAGAAAAGAAAAGAACTTGATGGCAGTTGGAACTCAGAGCTCTCTGGCTGCAAGACGCTTCTCAGTTCTTTCTGCTAAGGGCCTGCCAGTGCGAACCAGCAACACCTGAATTCTGAGAAAGGCAGGCAGGGTTTTGCTGCTGCAGCATGAGATAACACAACTGATTTAGAACTTAGAATTCCTCATTTCTTTGCTTTATTTTTGTTTGAACGTTTTAAGTTTTTCCCTAATAGTGGGGATAACTCAATATTTAAAGGCCTCTTCCTGGGAAATGCTTTTTCTGTTTTTCCCTAATAGCTGGAATAACTCATTATCAATGGTCCCTTCATGGGAGAAAAATTTAGGGTGAGCTAAACTTCTAATACAAAACCAAACACAATGAAGGCATAAAGTATTCAACCAATGTTGTTTAAATCTTCAAATGTATTAGTCATTCATTATATGGATAGTATCTTACTGGCTGATTCAGATGCAGAAAACTTAGGAAAAAATGTTTGATGAAGTAAAGCAAATTTTTCCTTGTTGGTGATTACAAATTGCTCCTGAAAAAAATACAAAGAGGAGATTCTGTTAATTAACTAAGATATAAGACAGGCTGACAAAAAAATTAATTGCTAAATTAAGTCAGCCTATATACTATAAGAATGTGGTAGCCTCAGAATGGAAGCCAGGAAATGTATTGCATTTGGGAAGAGAATATGCCTTTGTTTCAACAGGAACTGAAAAGCTGTGGATTCCTTCAAAGTTAATTAAGATTAGATTTGACCAGAGGAGACCTGAAAATCTTGGCTCTGGACATGGAAGACCAGACCCAGAGGAACAACAAAACAGGTAATACATACGGTAGTCCCTAACATGGGAACTGCGCAGGGGACATGAATGTTTCTGCAAAAGCCAATGGATCTTGTTGGCTACGGAGTCAAAATGACTTACTATTACGTACCATCCTTTCATATGGCATGGATGGAGACTTATATTATATTTTGGCTCTGTGCTCCAAACGGACTTATAAGGCTGACAGACGCCTTTCACCTGCTCAGTCATAGAGCCCAGAGTCTTCATTAACTAATATGTGCACATCCCATACATGTGTTAAAGTATATACAATATTACCTTTAAAAGTTCGTGTCTTTTCAGAGCGAAAGGACCAGACACCGATGAAGACAAAACAAGTAACCCAGATGATCTAGTCTCACAGACTGCCTCAGCTGCTGTTTCCTCAAAAATTACATCTAGGGGGGCTGGAGAAATGGCTCAGCGGTTAAGAGCACTGGCTGCTCTTCCAGAGGTCATGAGTTCAATTCCCAGCAACCACATGGTGGCTCACAACCATCCATAATGAAATCTGGTGCCCTCTTCTGGCCTGCAGATATACCTGCAGACAGAACACTGTATACATAATAAATAAATCTTTAAAAAAAAATTACGTCTAGGACAACTTCAGAGGCTAGCCCAAAATGGTCCAGCCTCACAGACTACTTCAGCCGGCACTTCAGTTAAGCCCTTTCCAATCACACAGAGACTCGGCTAGCTCTCCCATGACTTGGTCAATATCCCAGTTTTCTCAGAGTCCCCAGAAGAGGTCTTTGCCACCTCCCTATAGCAGGAAAGAATTTAAAAATCATGACAACTCATTCCTGAGATGTGGAGGGTTGCTGGGTTTTGGTCGTTTGGTGGGTCATGGATGTTTGTCATCATTTAAGGGGGTTGGTTGCAAGTTGTTTATAGTTTTGGTCAGAGAGAAAAAAAGTAAAGGAGGTTAGATTCAGGGATCTCTTTCTCTTATTCTCTTTCTCCCCTCTATCCTTCTTTCTATCCTATCTAGTGTTAGGACATGAAAAGGGATGAAAAGGAAATGGGAGGTGTAGGGAATAAGAATAAAAAAAGATGGATTATTGTATCTCCTGATAGGAAAAAGAAAGGTGGGTTATTGTATCTAGTTGAAAGGGAAAAATAGAGTAGATTATGTAACTGACCTTTTAAATTATTATTTATTTAACATTTATTTATTTATTACTAAATTCACTTATAACAAACACCAACAATTTCTTAACTATTAATCCTATAAATTCCTACAACCCCTTTAACCAATCCACTAAACCTATTGATAATTATAACAACTACTTTTATAACCTTTTAGAATGATACAGTCTCTGGGGCAGGTCCTCAGTCGTCAGGAACACAGTCTTTGTTGTAGATTCTTTTTTTTTTTTTTTTTTGGTTTTTCGAGACAGGGTTTCTCTGTTTAAAGCTCTGGCTGTCCTGGAATCACTTTGTAGACCAGGCTGGCCTTGAACTCGCAAAGATCCACCTGCCTCTGCCTCCCGAGTGCTGGGATTAAAGGCGTGCGCCACCACCGCCCGGCATTGTAGATTCTTTTTTTTTTTTTTTAAAGGAATGGCTTTCTTTTTTTTAACATTTATTTATTTATTTATTATGTATACAGTATTTGTTCTACATATATGCCCGGGCAGATCTCAATGTAGATGGCTGTGAGCCACCATGTGGTTGCTGGGAATTGAACTCAGGACCTTGGGAAGAACAGCCAGTGCTCTTAACCTCTGAGCCACCTCTCCAGACCGCGTTGTAGATTCTTTAACGCACTTAGCAGTCCTTTTTTTTGGATCTCTCAGATGATCTCTCAGATGTAGGTTCGTCAGGGTAAGTTGGTTATTGCAGTCTCACCTTAAATAAGGCTTTATGCTTTTTTTTTTTTTTTTTGTGGGAGACTCCAGCCGTTTGCAGGCCAACTTACTTCTTTTGAATCAGGAACTCAGCTGCTCTGCCTCAGTCCTTAAAGCCAGGCACCGTTTCCTTTAGGCCACTGTTTGGACAGATCAAACCCCTCCAGGCAAAAGCTGAGCCACAGGGTCCAGTCCTTGGCCTTTTGGTGTCTTGTTCAGGCTTTCTTTGTTCACCGGCTTCTTTCTGCTTCAGGGAGAGAGCTGGCCATCAATGGCCAGCCCTTTTTTTAGCAGGACTCTTGGAGCTCTCTAGCATCAGGGGCCTCTTCTGGGCTCCACTTATTGTCCTCAAATAGGAGGAACTCTGTTTCAGCTTAATTTGGGCTCCGCCCACTTAGCAGCTGAAAACAATGTCAGGCCAGATACTTTGTTTCTTCAATTTTATTGAGTCTTTCCTGTTTTCCTGACTTTAAACTTGTTTTTCAGTCTATTGAGTCTTTCCTGTTTTTGCTGACTTCATGCTGATAATGCTCTTCAGGCCCCGAATTAAGAGACAGTATCAGAAACTCCTATATATTTTCTTTTTTTTTTTTTTTTTAACATTTATTTATTATGTATACAGTATTTGCTCTACATATATGCCCGGGCAAATGATCTCTTGTAGATGGCTGTGAGCCACCATGTGGTTGCTGGGAATTGAACTCAGGACCTCTGGAAGAACAGCCAGTGCTCTTAACCTCCGAGCCACCTCTCCAGCCCAATATATTTTCTAAATCTAATTTATCTAACTCCTACAAGATTATTATTTCTCCTTATAGAACAACAACAGGTTTCAAATATTTTATTTTATTTGGTTTTTCGAGACAGGGTTTCTCTGTGTAACAGCTCTGGCTGTCCTGGTCTCACTTTTGTAGACCAGGCTGGCCTCGAACTCACAGAGATCCGCCTGCCTCTGCCTCCCAAGTGCTGGAATTAAAGGCGTGCGCCACCACCTCCCGGCTCAAATATTTTACATTGGTATGAATTATTGTATACTGATAGAAATTTAAGGTTATATTTGCAATATACTGTATATATGTTTCAACTCTTATTTAAGGTATTGTACATATGCAACTCATTTTAAAAAATGTAATATAGAGCTGGGTGTGGTGGCGCACACCTTTAATCCCAGCACTTGGGAGGCAGAAGCAGGCGGATCTCTGTGTGTTCAAGTTCGAGGCCAGCCTGGTCTACAAAGCAAGTCTAGGACAGCCAGGGCTGTTACACAGAGAAACCCTGTCTCAAAACAACAACAAAAAGTAATATAAAGTTCTGTCCTATGAAAGCTACCATTGCAAACTGTTTAGGATAATTGGAAATGCAGATTATTTATAGTTAGTCACCTATAAATAATCAAATTTGTAGTCTTGTTAGGTACTAGGTTAGTTAATTACAGAAAAAAAAATCATTTAACATCCTGTATATGTTTTCAAAGTTAAGCAGAAAATAAATAGCTAGAAACAAACAACATTTGTCTACGCACTTATACTTTAGGTAGATAGGTGGTCCTCAAACACACTCTCTCCTGCCCCAGTAGAGAAATAGAAGTTGAGACTACTGTTCAGCTTTTTGTTTTGAGAAAAATGGGCTGTAGAGGAGGCTCACTGGCTAAGAGTACTTGCTGCCCTTGCATCAGACCCGGGTTCAATTCTCAGCACCCACATGATGGTCGAAAGCCATTTGTAACTCAAGTTTCAGGAGATCTGATGTTCTTAAGGACCAAGCATGCACTTGATGCACAAAAAAAGAGTGGTGTACGCCTTTAATCCCAGCACTCGGGAGACAGAGTAGATCTCTGTCTCTGTCAGAGGCAGGTAGATCTCTGAGTTCGAGGCCAGCCTGGTCTACAGAGTAAGTCCCAGGACAGCCAGGGCTACACAGAGGAACCTGTCTCAGAAAAAAATTAAAAATAAAAATAATAAAATAAAATGAATAAATCTTTTTAAAATTTTTTAATGAGAAAAGTGAGGGCAGGCAAGAGCAGAAAATTGAACAAACTCACAGGTGGTGTTGTGGCCAAGGCTGGGTTCAGTCTGCTGGACTTCAGGTCTGAGGTTTTCTTTGCTCAGTTTTCATGCCAAATGGTAGGGATAGAACCATCCCTGCCCATCCCTGGCCCCATCTCTCCCTATTCTGTTATCTGGAGCCTCCATTCACTCCACAAATTCATGTGGTAAAGAGAAGTCCAAGGGGTCCCCAAAGCCCTTGGGAGTAGGGCATAGAGGAAGGGGTTCATCTGGAGCCCTAATGTTGGATGGAGAACAGGGGCATGGCTTTGTCTGTTTTGTTTCCTATCTTCCTTTAGTTCAAGCAGGGAGCCTGGTACAACATAAGCTATGCTGAATATTGAATGAATGAGTTGGAGGAGCATCTTAGGAGAGGCAAGCCCTCTTGGGAAATCATCCTTCCCGATTGCTCTCATCCTCCTGAGAGTGTCTCCTGACCTTCTTGGAAAGGAGATCTCTACTCAGCTTGGCCTCTTCTGTTCAGAGCAGCACTCTGTCAGAAGCGGCTGTGTGACTTTGGGCAGGTCACTTCCCCTCTTTCCTCTCTCCACCTTCCTGTTTGTTACAAATACTCACTTTGGGGCTGGGAATGCAGCTCAGTTGGTAGAATGCTTACCTGGAATGCACTAAACTCCATGATTACCAGACATGGTGTTATACGCATATAATCTTAGCACTAAGGAGGTGGAGGCAGGAGGATCAGGACCTCAAGGCCATCCTCAGCTACTTGGGAAGTTGGAGGCCTGGCTGGGATACATAAGACCTTGACTCAAAAACAAACAACATCAACAAAAATAACTCCCCACTTCCATTAAAAGTCGAGTATAACTTTGAGGGCTGGAGAAACAGATCAGCAGTTAAAAGTACCAACTGCTCGCTGGGCGTGGTGGCGCACGCCTTTAATCCCAGCACTAGGGAGGCAGAGGCAGGTGGATCTCTGTGAGTTCAAGGCCAGCCTGGTCTACAGAGTGAGTTCCAGGACAGCCAGAGCTGTTAAACAGAGAAACCCTGTCTCGAAAAACCAAAAAAAAAAAAAAAAAAAAATGCCAACTGCTCTTCCAGAGGACTCAGGTTCAACTCCCAGCACACCCACAAGGTGATTCACAACCATCTGTAACTCCAGTCACAGGGAATCCGATGCCTTCTTCTGGCTTCCAAGGGCACCAGGCATGGTGCCTAGACATATATGCAGACAAAAAACCAAAATAAAAACCACATAAAATAAAAAATAGGTTCCAGGACAGGAATGTAGCTCAAGTTGTGGGTCTGATCACTTGCCAGGTATGATGATTCTTGCTTGTGACCCAGCACACAGGATGTGAATGCAAGAAGATCAGAAAGTCAGGATCACTCTCAGTTACACACCTATGTAGCCCACACTGGGCTACACAATACACTACAGAAGAAAGCTCAAATATAGGTAGAAGTCAATATGATGTCTTCACACGTGTACATTCTGTAATACATTCATAGCTATGCCCCCCTTATCATCTTCTTACTCCTTCCTCCACATCCTTTCTTCCACTAGAAAAATAATCCACTTTAGGTACAGGTCATGTCTGCAACCCTACTTTAGTAGTTAGGCAGAGGCAGGAGGAGCTTGTGGGCACAGGAGTTCCTAGAAAGCCTGAACAATATAAATTCTGCTTAAACACAAACAAACCACAACAAAACACCTCATTTTGAGGTATTTTTAGGGCTGATGGTGTAGTTCACTGATAGAACACCTGCTGAGTGTGTGCCCAGTCCTAGGCTTGATTGACAAACACGATAGATAGATAGATGATAGATAGATAGATAGATAGATAGATAGATAGATAGATAGATAGATGGTAG
>CAJQZJ010001750.1:14632736-14658695 GCA_907164525.1 Lophiomys imhausi
ATAGATAGATAGATAGATAGATAGATAGATAGATAGATAGATGGTAGATACATAGATAGATAGGTAGGAAGGTAGGTGGGTAGATAGATAGGCAGACAATTTTTTCTTGGTTTTTCGAGACAGAGTTTCTAAAGTTTTTATTTTATATATATGTGTGCTGTTTTGTTTTGTTGAGACAGGGTTTCTTTGTGTAACAGAGCCCTGGCTGTCCTGGACTCACTTTGTAGACCAGGCTGGCCTTGAACTCACAGAGATCCGCCTGGCTCTGCCTCCCGAGGGATTAAAGGCGTGCACCACCACCCCTGGCTAGCAGACAATTTTAAAAATCATGTTTTGCTGAGGGTGGTGGTACTTGGCTGTAATCTCAGTACTTGGGATGCAAGAGGATCAGGAGTTCAAGGCTAGTCTTGGCTGCACAGCCAATTAATTGGAGGACAGCCTGAGACACATGAGACCCTACCACCAAAAAAAAAAAAAAACAGGGAAAAACTAAAGTGTTTTTAATATATTTCAACTAATGTATTTATTAGGAGCTAACAGCTCCGGGGATGAAGCGCCAGACCCAGCAGGAGGCTGAAGGGAAAAAACTAAAAAAGGTGCAAGTGCAAGATATGGCCACTAGGTGGCAGAAGTGTCCGTGAAGTTAGCCACTCTCCGGCAGCCTCCTTAATTTTCTTCAAGCCAAGCTGCTGGACTGTTTAACTGTACCAACACAGGTGGATAAGCCTGCGCCTGGGGAGAGGTGGTGCGCAAAGTGCACATACATGTCTACACAGTCAACTCATCTGGGCAGGTGCAAATGAGCAAAAGTGTTATACTGGGCAACGAGTGAAGTTTTGTTTGAGAACAGAATGTACCCAAAGTGTGGAGAAAGTACGTACATAGTCCAGGCGGTGTGTATGAGAGGGAGTTTGTCTGTATTTTTATGTGATTGTGTGGTGGGGTGTCTCTTGGATGTTTCTGAGCTCTGCACCCTTGGAACACCCAATGAAGGTTCATGATCCCTCAATAAGCTGCAGTTACTGCCCCATTCCAGAACATTCTAGGGTCCCGTGAGGACACCTGGGTGTCTCTGGCAAGGAAACATTCCTAAATGTTAATGGAATCGTGAATATGACTGATATGTCCCTCTCTTTATTTTCTGTTTTTATCAGGTTTCTCAAGTTTCTATAATGAGCCCATTGATTTTTTTTTTTTTTTTGGTTTTGTTTTGTTTGTTTTGTATTGTTTTTTGAGACAGGGTTTCTCTGTGTAACAGTCCTGGCTGTTCATGGACTCTCTTTGTAGACCAGGCTGGTCTTGAACTCACAGAGATCCACCTGCCTCTGCCTCCTAAGTACTGGGATTAAAGGTGTGCGCCACCATGAGCCCATTGTTTCAAATACGTTTATATGTACTTTTATTATATGAATGTTTCGCCTTCAGGGTATACCTGTTTGCCACCTGTGTGCCTGGTTCCTGTGGAGGTCAGAAGAGGGGCTCAGATCTCCTGGAACAAGAGTCACAGGTGGCTGTGAGCCATATGTGAGTGCTGGGAATTGAACCCACATCCTCTGCAAGAGGTAAGCCAGTGCTCTTAACTGCTGAGCCATCTCTCCAGCCCACCTGCCTCTGCCTTCCAAGTGCTGAGATAAAAGGTGTGCACCACCATGCCCAGCTTTAAATCTTTTGGAAAGTGTATGTACATGTTTTCTTTTTTTAATTAAAATTTTTAAGTATTTAATTTTATGCATATGAATGTTTTACCCGCATGTATGTATGTACACCACATGTATGCTTGGTGACTGAGGAGGCCAGAAGAGTGAGTTGGATCCCCTGGAACTGGAGTTTGGATGTGTGGTAAGAGTTTTGTTTATTAAAAAAAAACAATTATGAGAATGGTTTTGTTTAATCCCAGATGTGAGGCTGCTTCAGTTAAGACCACAGGTGTAAACTATTAACTGCCTCCTGAGCTAGCAGGGGTGTGACTTAACCAGATGAACAAGTTTAACTCAGAGGACTTAACAAAGGGAGAAAAAGTCAGAGCCCCAAAAAGGGGCACCACAAAGAAGAAAGAGGTTGCTGTTCTCCCTGCTGTTTGTTCTTCCTGCTGCTGTTTCCTGGTTTGCTGGACTTCTACTGAGATTGGCATCACCTCCAAAGAACCCAACGACCCTAATCAGCAGGAAGTAGCTCAAAGAGACCTAACCTTTTTTCTCTCACCTAGTGTTGGGGGGGGGAGGGGTTGGAAAGAATGAGGGTTGGAAGGTAGGAACAGTAAAATAAGTAAAATTAAATACAGTAAAATGAATTAGAGTGTATAATAAAACAAAAATAACAAAAGCCACTTTGTTACAAGTGGTGCCCACCGCAAGGCAAGGTATAATGGGAAATTTCCTATCTAATGATGTGGTTGAGCGGGCAGGATTTGAAGGAGTGAACGGTGTATTTCAGGACATCAGCAAAAGGCTTACGATGGCTGCTGCCACTGTGTTCTCTCCCGCTTTGTGCCCAGATTTTTTTGTATGTTGCTGTTTTTCCTCCTGTTTATTTCAAAAAAGATGGGGAGAATGCTTGAGCAATTTGAAAAGTTGCAAATGGATAAGGAGGGGTATGATAAAAGGATTGCAGAAATGGCTGTGCCACTACAGTTTGGGAATAAAAGTTGAAGCACTTAGAAAGCAAAAAGCGCTGGAGAGAGGAGAACAGACAGGTTTAGTTCTAGTAAAAGAGAAACAGCCTGTTTAGACAGGGTTAATCTCAAACTAACTGTGCCCCAGAAGAGCGCCCGAGGTTATGGGAGATGACCACCATTAGCTTTCCCAGTAACCACCAAAAGCCTCAGATGTCAAAATGCCCGGTGGTTTTTTTGTTTGTCTGTTTATTTTATTTTGTTTTGTTTTTCAAGACAGGGTTTTTCTGTGCTGCCCTGGCTGTCCTGGAACTCACTTTGTAGACCAGGCTGGCCTTGAACTCACAGAGATCTACCTGCCTCTGCCCTCCAAGTGCTGGGATTATAGGCAAGTACCACCACACCAGGCAACTACAGACAGCTGTGAGCTGCCATGTGGGTGTTGGTATTTTAACTCTGGTCCTTTGGAAGGAAGAGCAGCCAGTGCTCTTAACCACTGAGCCATCTCTCCAGCCCCAACACCCGGTGTTTTAATTGTGATAAGTTTGACCATTTACAAAGAAATTGTAAGGCTAAAAGCCTCAGAGACCAAAATGTCCAGTGTGGTGATAAATACAATACTTTTCCAGCCAGATCTCAAAATGGCCTGTATGTTAACTCTGGGAAATACAGTAAAAGCACACAAGCTGGAATTTGTAAACAATATTGGACAAATGGATGTACGTCCAAGAGGGACATACAAGGTAATCTTTTGCAGTCAGGAAGGAACTTTGGGGTCCTACCTCAAGGCCCCATAGCAAAATGTACGAGCCATTTCAGACAAGAGCAGCTGAGAGTTACCAAGATAGACCAGCTGAGAGGTACCAGGTTATAAAATAAAAAAATTAAATTAAAATAAAAAATGAAAAAACTGCCGGGCGGTGGTGGCGCACGCCTTTAATCCCAGCACTTGGGAGGCAGAGGCAGGCAGATCTTTGTGAGTTCGAGGCCAGCCTGGTCTACAAAGTGAGTCCAGGACAGCCAGAGATATTCAGAGAAACCCTGTCTCGAAAAACCAAAAAAAAAAAAAAAAACATTTAATTCATTGAAAATGTCTTTGTTACTCATTTAAAAATGCAATTTTTAGTTCCAGTCCATTTAAAAGGTACTATTGAAAACTGTATAGGGCCAGAGCTGTTATGCAGAGAAACCCTGTCTTGAAAAACCAAAAAAAAAAAAGAAAAGAAAACTGTATAGGATAATTAAGAAATGCAAATCAATAGTCAATCAAACTTATAGTTTGTTAGATATTAGTTAGTTAATTGCAGAAATTAACTAAATTTAGTCTCTTGTATATGTTTTTGAAGTAGATAGTACATAGATAGATAAAAGCAAGCAATGTTTGTCTAGATAGATAGACAGACAGATAAATAGATGGTTTTCAAAAACCTCAGAGACCTACAGAAAATGGCATTTAATGTTTTAATGAGAAAAGGTTTTCTGACCGAGAGACATCTGCTCCTGGCAGCACCCCAAATATAAAAGATGATGGGCATTAAAGAAACAAATGTGAGGAGATCGTCACTGGACAAAAAACTGCTGATAATAGACGGTCTGTCCAACCTGTGAACAAGCAGGACACTGAAAAGTCAACTGACCAACATTACAGAGATAAGGCAGGCCAGTCCTTCAATATTCCTGCCTCACAGAAAAGTGTGTCAGATATTCTGGGCCAGTAGGCTGAAGAGTGGATGCCCCAACGACACAGAGAAACCATGGGTGACTGTTCAGGTAGCCAACAACCTCTGTGATTACTATAGTTTTGGAAGTTGCTTGTTCTACACTTCCTACATACTTAGGTAATAATTTAATGCCCTTCTAAAGCCTCTGATGGGGTTGAAGCCTAAGTAGTTATAATCTCAACAATTAAGCTTAGCTGTATAGGATTTAAGAAATGTTTTAGGCCTAAAAGATGTTATAGGTTGATAAATGCAACTAAGAGCAGAAAATGAATGATACAGGTACAGAACGCTACGCTAAATATAGATAATAGGTGCTTTCTCCAAGGTTGTTAAATACAAATGGACTTGGACATTGTAAATATAATTCTTGATAGATCTGATAAATATTTTTATTATATATAGTTTATATATATGCCATTTTTTAAACTAAAAGGGGGAAATGTGATATGAGTTTGGTTTGTTTAAAAAAAAAAAAGAACAGTTATGAGAATGTTTCTGTTTAATCCCAGGTGTGAGGCTGCTTCAGTTAGGATCACAGGTGTAGACTGTTAACTGTGCCTCCTGAGGTAGCAGGGGTGGGGCTTAGCCACCCACAGCACATGAATTCTGAGGACTGGGGGATAAAAAGAAAGAGCTTGGAGGGAAAGAGGGGAACCTACAAAAAAGAGAAAAGGGGACTACAAAGAAAAAAGAGGGGCTGGAGAGATGGTTCAGCAGTTAAGAGCACTGGCTGTTCTTCCAAAGGACCTGGGTTCAAATCCCAGCACCCACATGGCAGTTCACAGCTATCTGTAATTCCTGAGCATGGTGGCGCACACCTTTAATCCCAGCACTTGGGAGGCAGAGGCAGGCAGATCTCTGCAAGTTCAAGGCCAGCCTGGTCTATAAAGTGAGTCGAGGAAAGCCAGCGCTACACAGAGAAACCCTGTCTCAAAAAAACAAACAAACAAAAAAAGAGATTACTGCTCCCCTGACCTGCTGCTGGTTTGGGCTGCTGTTTCCTAATTTGCTGGACTTCTGGACTGAGATTGGTATTCCCCCCAAAGAACTCAATGACCCTAATCAGCAGAAAATAGCTCAAAGAGACCTACATCCCTTTTCCCTCTAGCCTTCTTTCTCCCCCACCTAGCGTTGGGGGGTTGGAAGGAACAAGGGTTGGAAGGGAGGTAGAGGTATTAAATATAGTAAAATAAATTAGCTGGATAGTATAATAAAAATATTAAAAGCTATCTTGTTACACAAGTCCTTCATGAAAATTTATAACTACAATCACCTCATGCCCTCAAGGTACTCTGTGGATATCCCCTTGGACAAACTGTCATCAACAAGGATGTATTTAGAGACCCAGTTCCGAAACACTAGGCCAAGCAGGAGGTCAAGGTCAAGTTTGAGGAATGAAATAAATACTTAAAAATAAAATAAATACTTTCTGATAGCTGTCATTTGTCTCTCACTTTTAGGTTTTGCTCTCTCCATGTTGCATTCTTGGGAACTTTCTGCATTATGATTCATTTTATGTCTTTTCTGGAGAAAATTATGTCTGAGTCTTTAAAAAAAAATCTAAACATAATTTTATCAGGCCACTATGTGGAAGTCTTCCTTATGCGCTGGAGATCATTAAGCACAGAAAGGCACATAGCTAGAAATTTCTTTGAGGGCCTTACTCCAGGAATCTTCTTTTCTTTCTTTTTTCTTTTTTTTAATGTTTTTCAAGATAAGGTTTCTCTGTGTATCCTTGACTGCCCTAGACTCACTTTGTAGACCAGGCTGGCCTCGAACTCACAGAGATCCGCCTGCCTCTGCCTCCCGAGTGCTGGGATTAAAGGCATGCACCACCACCCAGCTCTCCAGGAATCTTCTTGAGGTGCCCCTAAGCAGACTCAAACAGTATAATTGGTGCAGGGTAAACAGAGACAATTGACAAAACTCTGACTGACCAGGAGAATAGGTTACAGATTTGTGGGGGCTTGTGGATCGTGCCTTTCCTGTTTGCCAGGAAGTGTAGGGTTATAGACCATGCCCCCACGGGACCTGACGAACCATAGGGTTGAAACTGGGCCCCAAATGAGGTTGGCAGGCATGTGAAAATGTTCTCTCCCTGTTTTTTTCCCAGCCCAAAGGGCATGTAAACAACCTGAGCTTTGGTTACAGTTGGGAAGTCCTGTAAATAGGCCTCTGTTATTTCCTCCCACCACCCCCAACCCCACCCATGCAAACAGCGCATCAGAATGTGGCCAATCCTGAGCCCACCTCCAAAAAATCTCACCCCTGTAAACACTCTTACAGCTGTATTCCACTAACCTTAACCTTTCTCCATAAAAGGGAGCTCAGAAAACTAGTAAGGCCCTGCTCTCCTATCCTGACTTAGAGTGGGACAGCTGGCTGGTCAGTCCTGGGTGCATCTCTCAAATAAAGCTTGCTGTGATCAGATACCTCCTAGTACATTCAGGTTTAACATTTGGAGTTCCCCATCAAGGTCAAACCATCTACCCAAACTCTGAAGCTGAGTTCACCCTGGGACCTGCCTGAACAGCCATACTCAAAAGGCAGATAGTGAGCCGGGCGTGGTGGTACCCGCCTTTAATCCCAGCACTTGCACTCGGGAGGCAGAGGCAGGCGGATCTCTGTGAGTTCGAGGCCAGCCTGGTCGAGTCCAGGACAGCCAGGGCTATTACACAGAGAAACCCTGTCTTGAAAAACCAAAAAAAAAAAAAAAAAAAAAAAGGCAGATAGCAAGCTTTTCTTTTCTTTTTATTTTTTAAATGGAGGCCTCCCCAGGTAAGTCATAGAAAAACCTTTTTAGTTTTCTGTGACGTCTGTCCATCTGGTGTAGGGAATTAGTAAGGGCTTCTGTAATGCAGACTCTTAGGGGCATGCAGACCAGCCTGGTGCCTGGCAGCAAAAGGACCTTTTCAAAGCCCAAGTAACTGAAGGAAGGCTTCTCAACCCAGCCACACTTTGAAAGACGCTAGCTGAAGCTTTCAGCTACTGAACACTGGCCAAGACTTGCGGCCAAGGAGGGGCTGAGAAAAGCCTGTGGACAGTGCCTGGTAAAGGGGCGTGGCTGCAAAGCCATGGCTGTGAGAGAAGTGGAGAAGGCATCCGATATTCCCCACCACCCCCAGAGAGGGGGATGGCCACAGGAACTGCCAAAGACAGTGAGAAAGGGCGAGACCCTGAAAAAGACCACAAGAGACCACGCTCTATGTATGGACATGGAGCCCCCAAGAGGAAAGAGAGACGGAGCCCGCCCTTGAGAGAGAAGGCTGAGCCAGTGAGGAGACATAGGTGAGCTTTCAGCTGCTTGCACTCAAGTCCTGCTGACAGAAAAGGCCTCGGAAAGGGGTTCTGGTCGGAGTCAGCCCAAGAAGACCAAGAAAAGCCGCAAGAACTAGCGAACGGGAGCAGAGTGGCCGAAGGTACATTAGCAAGTGCCAGGCATGTGGCGAACACATGCTGAGGACACCTCAAAAACACACAGGAGAATAAGGCCTGTCCTAAGAGACTGTGGCAAGGCTTTGAAGTAAAAGACTAGGCCAGACTAGACCAGACTAGGCCGGTGCACGGCTTAGCATCTGTGCCGTGTAAGACTGAAGCCGGCCCCAAGTTAAATGGGTGAGGCGAGTTGGTCATACCATGGCAGCGATGCTAGGCCGGAGGAAGTTGAGCCAATCTGAAAATAAGACGGTCGCGACTGTGCCAGAGCCGGACTGCTTAATGCTTGGTCAGATAGAAGACTGACCAAGTTGCCTTTAATGCACCTGCGCTAGAAAATCCTTGCCTTGGTTCTGTAGGATCCCTACTGGGGAACATGGAGGGGTCTTGACAAGATCCAATATTCCCCGCCAACTCCCCTTCAGGGAAAAGCGAATGACTCCAATTGTTGTTCTTGTCCCTGCTGTTATCTTGGCTTTGTCTTGTGTTTGGACTGTGTCTTTGTGTGTTCCGACTTGGGGTGACTGAAACCATGAACGAATGACATGGGTAATGAGGCTCACAAGCTGGACAGCCCTCTGGCCTGTGTTCTAAAAAAAATTGACAAACTCTATTCCCCTCTCGTTAAAGAAGATTTTGGTTAGCCTATCACCAAGAGCCGACTGCAAACATTTTGTGAACTTGAAAGGCCCAAGTTCAGGACTGGCTGCCCCCACCCTACCCCCAGCATTTTTGACCCACAGGTGGTCTGGGCAATAGTTGAAATTGCTGATGGAAATCTCAGGCAACCTGGATCAAGCTGAATACATTTTGCTCTGGGCTGAGGTAACTTCCGCTCAGCCTCCCTGGATGAGGGTCTTCATGATCCAAGGCAGAGCAGCCAGGCTTCCTAGTCAGTAAAAGCCCCCTCCCACCCCCTAGCAGTGGTCCTCTCCAAAGCCTGGGCTATGCTGTGCAAACAGGGCTTTTTCAAAACCTGCACTGCAGGAATCTCTGGAGAAATCAGAACTTTTCTGATTACTCCCCACCCCTTTATAACCACCTCTACCCACAGCTGAGCCTCCCACCCTGGCTTCAGTCCCCACCTCCACACCTTCCCCTCCCTACTGTTGGGAATCAGACCCACCCCAGACCTGAAAAAAGCTGCTGACCCTCCAGGTTCTCCCAGCATGCCCCAGTCCCTACCTGTTACAGGGCATGCTGGTACACACTGCCCTCTCTGTTGAACACCCCCTTCCCCAGAAGCACTTTCTCATATAAATCCTACATTTTGGGTTTGCTCTCTCCCTCCCTCCTCCTCCTCCTCCTCTCTCTCTCTTCCTCTCTTTCTCTCCACCCTTCCCCCCTCCCTGGCAAGAACTGCATCCAATAACAATAATAAAAATGCCTTCATATACTTTAGTCTGGCTTGGATTTGCCAGCAGAGAATGCACCTAACAGAATAATATATCAACCACTATCTCAGTTAGCTATATCTCCAGAACCAGTTCCTACCCACACCTGCCATCCTTGAAGGTTTTCCCCACCAAACCTTGCACGCCCCTTCGTACAGCTTCCTCTCAGCCCCAGCCATTCTTCGTTGTTAGATCCCCTTTCCTATGCTCTGCCTCCCAGCCGCCCACCCTCCACCAGCTCGGCCCCTTCTCCCCTATTTCCCCCTGCCCTCTCACCTTCAAATGCCCAGCAAGTGGCCCTACAGGGTACTCCTACCCCAGGTCCAGCCCTCCGTTCCCCACCAGGTCTCACCGTGCTCCAACCAAGAAAAAACAAATCCTGGACTTTCTGGGAGCTGTTGGATATTGCCTTCTCTGGATGTCTTGGTTTGCTGAGATCACTAAACCCTTGTAAGCTCTAACAGCCAGGGGTAACACCCTTCTAAAATGGACTGAGGAATATGGACAGGCCTATCAGAACCTAAAAGAGGCCTTCACCTTGATTCATCCTGATGTCTCCAAGTCCTTTCACCTTTATGTCCACGAAAGAAGGGGCATTGTCAAGGGGGTCCTAACACAGACTCTATATCCTTGGAAGAGACCAGTGGCCTATACCTCAAAGAGAGTGGACCCTGTGGCCTCTGGATGGCCCATTGTTTTAGAGCTATTACAAACACCGCAGTCCTTATAGGGGGATTGACAAACTCACACTAGGACACACTCTGACTCTAACAGCTGCGCGTGCTGTGGAAGCCTTGCTGAGAGATGCCACCCACCGGTGGATGTCAAATGCCCGTTTTTGACTGGGCATCAGGCCCTTCTCCTGGATAAAGACAGACTGACCTTTGGTAAATCATTGGCCATTAACCCTGTCACTCTGCTGCTGGATAACAACACTGAAGAGCCCGTCATGACTGGCTGGAAATCCTGAACATTGTCGGAGTCCCCCAGGGGATGCAGAGCTCTACACAGACAGGCAGTAGTAGCTTCATCCAGGAAGGGACCAGGTATGTGGGGGTGGGGGGGGTCAAAGGTCAAAAAAGGTCACAAGCCCCGCCTAGGGGCACATTAGACCAAAGAGCAGAAATAATTGCTCTGAGGCAGGTCTTAAGATGGGCTAAGGATGCCGGGTGTGGTGGCGCACGCCTTTAATCCAAGCACTCGGGAGGCAGAGGCAGGTGAATCTCTGTGAGTTCAAGGCCAGCCTGGTCTACAAAGTGAGTCCAGAACAGCCAAGGATACACAGGGAAACCCTGTCTCAAAAAACCAAAAAAAAAAAAAGATGGGCTAGGGAAGTCGGGCTCCGTGATGCACACCTTTAATCCCAGCACTAGAAAAGCAGGGGCAGGCGGATCTCTGTGAGTTCGAGGCCAGCCTAGTCTACAAAGTGAGTCCAGGACAGCCAGGGATACACAGAGAAAACTTGTCTCAGGGAAAAAAAAAAAAAGGATGGGCTAAGGAGAGCTAAGGAGAAAAGGGTGAAAGTCTACACTGACAGCCAGTAGTATGCCTTTGCCTCATGTTCACAGCCAGGTTTGTAGACAGAAGGGCTGACTCACTTCATAATGAAAGACATAAACCTGAAATCACTCCGTCGGTGGAGGCCATCTGGCTGCTAGCTGAACTGGCCAGAATACACGCACCAGGACACCAAAAAGACAAAAGTCCCAAACTCAACGTAACAGCTATGCAGCTCAGGTCGCCAAGGAGGCTGCACTTGGGGACAGTCCCCAAACCATCCGAGAGCTATCTGCTGTTCTCAGGAAATGGAAGAATTAAGAGTGACGGTCTTACAAAATAGGGCTGCCAAAGACTTTCTATTGCTCAAACATAAATCTTGGATGTCCACAGTTCCCTGGAATGTGTTCTTTTAATGTATCAGATTTCTCCCACACCATTGGCAACCAAATCAATGACTTACATAGGGAAATAAAATCTCCCAGGCACTGGTCAAATGGCCCTTCTGGTTGAGATACAAGCCAGAGACTAGAAGAACCCTGCCTGGCCCTGGATGTTGGTGTTAGGGCAGGAGTGTGGGAGAGCCAGCCCTGCCTTTTGTCTGCTTTGTGGTGTTGGCAAGGGAGAGGTCCCCTCCTCTCCCTTTTGCCCTCACCACCAGTGGTGGACAGATATGCACAAGAACAGGAGAGCTGTCCCTGCCCCTCACATGCTGTAGCACTTGGGATAGCAGGCCCTGCACCTTTCCTGGGTAGCACAGTATAGCTGGCCCTGAGGGAGCAAGTAGGGAGAGCAAGCCCTGCCTTTTGTGTGCTTTGATGTGGTGCTGGCGAGGGAGAGATCCCCTCCACTCTCTGATGCCCTCACCACAGGTAGCAGGTGGGAGAGTTGGCCCTGAAGAGGTCATGACAGCAGGAGACATACATAGCCCAGCCCCTTACCTGCTGCAGCACTCAGGAGAGCAGACCCTGGACCTTACCTGGGTAGCAGAGCAGAACAGGCCCTGGATGTGGAGGTAGCAGAACAGGCCCTGGATGTGGAGGTAACAGAACAGGCCCTGGATGTGGGGGTTGCAGGCCCAGAACCAGGGCTTTGAGTTGGCCCATCCCAACATACACCCCATGGATGAACTGCTAGAGTGCATGAAGAGGTTAATTCCACTGACCCAAAATTACATGATTTCCATGACACCAGAAAACAGCAGGATATCTGAGAGGAGTCCCAGTAAGATTCCAGTATTGACATAGTAGCAGATGCCAGAGGTCTCATACCAGACCAAGGAGTCATTTTAATGAACATTTGCAAGCAAAAACATCTAGACAAAAGGGAATATTGTGGGACACACTGTGACACACTATAGTTTTCACAATGATATAGATATACATATATTTTAATATTGGGAGAGGTTTCAAGGGTAGAGGTTGTGTCTGAGGGGAGGTGGGAGATAAGAGGGAACAAGGTTCAAGATTTGAAATTCAAAAAGTAAAAAAAAAAAAAAACAAAAAAAACAAAACAAAAATGAAAAGATGTTTTCTAGTTGTTATCTTTTGTTTTTATTTGTTTTTTTTTTGTTTTGTTTTGTTTTGTTTTAACTTAACATGCCCCAAGTAACACTCCATCACTGAGGGAAGTCAGGGTTGAAATCTAGAGCCAAGAATTGAAGCAGAGGTCATGAAGAGCCATGTTTACTGACTTGCTTTGCCTCTGTTCTTTTTTTTTTTTTTTCCGAGACAAGGTTTCTCTGTGTATCCTTGACTGTCCTGGACTCACTTTGCAGACCAGGCTGGCCTTGAACTCACAGAGATCCACCTGCCTCTGCCTCCCCAGTGCTGGGATTAAAGCTGTGCACCACCTCACCCGGCACCTGCCTGCTGTTCTTATAAAACCCAGGACCACCTGCCGAAGGATGGCACCACTCACCCTAGGCCCTCCCACATCAAGAAAACGCTCCACAGATGGGCCCACAGGCCGATCCCATAGAGGCATTTTCTCAATTGAGATTTTCTCTTCCCCAGTGATTCTAACTTACCATCAAGTTGACATAAAACAAAAACAAAACAACAACAAAAACTACCACCAAGTACAGGTAGAAAGTGAGAAACAACTCCACAAAGTTGTCCTCTGAGCTCTACATGTGGGCCATGGAATAAGCCCCACCCACATCTACAAACACTAACAATAGATAATTAACTAGAAAAAGAATAAGAAAAAGCCAGCACTCAGGTAGCCGGGCGGTGGTGGCGCATGCCTTTAATCCCAGCACTTGGGAGGCAGAGGCAGGCGGATCTTTGCGAGTTCGAGGCCAGCCTGGTCTACAAAGCGAGTCCAGGACAGCCAGAGCTGTTAAACAGAGAAACCCTGTCTCGAAAAAAAAAAAAAAAAAAAACAAAACAAAACAAAAAAAAACACTGAAAAAGCCAGCACTCAGGTAGCAGAGGCAGGCAGGTTTCTGTGAATTCCAGGCTAGCCAGGGCCACATAGTTAGAGACTTTGTCTCACAAAAAGGAGAAGGAGAAGGAGAAGGAGAAGGAGAAGAAGAAAAGAAAGAGATTCAAATATGTAGAACCAAGCTCATTTTATTTGGAAAATAGAAGTTGGATATTGGTACTAGAATGGGATCTGGGGTGGACCAAAAGCCTAGTGTGTAAGGCAGGTTCCCTCAACAATGACAAACATTACCCCACCCTGCCCCCACCCCCACATGCTCTTCCATGTCTGGGTAAATAGATTTTTACAGTAGATGTCTGTTTTGGAAAGGGGTCAAGGAACAGGAGGGAAAAATCTCATTTCTCCTTATGGGTGGCAGATCCCTCTGAACCCACTAACTCCTATCTCTACCCCGATATCATGCAGTGGCCCAGAGAGAGAGAGAGAGACTGGCCCAACATACAGCAAAGAAGTGGAGGGTAAAGAGTCAAAGCTGCGTTCCCTGTCTCCATCTTCAGATCCAAAAGGAGACTCTGGAAGAGGAGCCCAGGTGGGCGTCACCTGCATGGACTCTTCTCCAGAGACTCCATGTCTGTGACGAAGTTGCTCAGCCAAAGGCCACCAATGACCTCTCTTCTCTCCTGGGTTGTCCCCTATTCTTGGGTCCAGGGAGGACAGCCTCGTGTAAAGAAAGGAGGAGAGGAAATCCTTTTGACAGTTGCCTTCTCAAACCCGAAGACACAGTTACAAGAAAAAGTCCTGTGCTGCTGCGGACCGGCCTACAGCATGAAGAAGCAAGGATGGCGGGATGTGGTGGCTCCCACCAGTGATCCCAGCATTTGAGAGGCAGAGGCAAGGAAGAGCTTTTCTGGACAACCTGAGCTACAGAGACCTTATCAAGAGAAGAAGCTGTGGCAGGGGTGAGAAAAAGAGAGGCAAGGATTGGTATAGAAAAAAAGTAAACAGAAGATACTAAAAGACACCCATTTGCTGAGCATTTGCTATTTATGATTGCTGGAAGTTTCTATGACCAAATCATGCAAAACCTCCCAATCACAGCTTCTTTCTAAACCTCAAATTCTTACCAAGTATGCTTCATCTTCTGTAGTTATTCTCTCTTTGGAGGTTGTTGTCATTTTGTTTTGTTTTTTGAGACAAGATTTCAGTCTTAGAGCCCAGGCTGGCCTCAAACTCATGGCAATTCTCCTGCCCCAGTGAGTGCTAGATTATAGGAGTAAACCACTACACCCAGCTAGTTCTCTCTCTCTCTCTCTCTCTCTCTCTCTCTCTCTCTCTCTCTTCAGACAGGATCTTATTATGTAGCCCAGGCTATTCTTGAATGTGAGATCCTCCTGCCTCAGTTTTCTGCTTGTGTACCACACCCATCTTGCTACTAAAGTCTAGAGGCAATGGACTGAGAGTCTTCCCCAAGATTATATAGCAAAGACCTGACAGGGAGTCAAAATATCATAGACCAATGGGCCTTCAAGGCAGGAAGAGATAAATGTGACATGGGCCTGTCAAAGTTACAGGTTTTTAGGTGACTCACATGTGCTACCAATGTTGCAAGACATGGACCCTGGCACAGGGAACACTTCTGGGGTCCTTCTCAGTAGTCAGTGTTCATTCTTGGGAGGTAGAGGGAGGAAATGGCAACCCAAGATGAGTTCTTACTGGAACAATCATAGAGAAGCCACACCCACCCCTGAACCTCATAATATGCCTGCCTCAAAGTCAGTTTGGAAGAGCTGAGTCATGAAACTCGTACAAGTGAGAGCTGCCTGTCATAGCTGTGCATCAGGGCTCCTCCTGGTGTTAGTGTTGGGAATTAGACCCTGGGCAGGGCATCCTAGGGCTGCTTGTGGACCACACGCAGCCCAAAGCAAAACTCATGCACCTTACTTAAACATTATGAAACAAAAAAAAAAAATTTTTTTTCTGGCTGTCCTAGAACTCACTGTGTAGAGCAGGCTGGCCTCAAACTCAGAGATCTGCCTGCCTCTGCCTCCCCAATGCTGAGATTAAAGACGTGCAACATCACTACCCGGCCTGGTTTTGCTTTTTTTTTTTTGCAACTTGTTTGAGCGACTTTCTGGTACGAACTTCGTAGATGACAACGTCAAATCTTGGCCATGACTGATGGCTTCTTCGTACACCCATCCCGGGGTCCCTCATCAGCTCCTGACGGCTCCAGTTCGAGCTCCCAAGCTACCTGCATCCAGAGCTTCAATGCCACTGTCCTGGTCTCTGGAACTCCATCCACAGGCTCAGAGTGAGGGTCTACTAGGACCTGATTCTACTTGCATCACTCCTAGCAACGAGCACTACCTGCCCAGTGCCCAGAAGTAACATAAAGGAATAAACAGTGAGCAAACAAACAAGAGCTCGTGTGGCAGTGCACACCTGTAACTCCAACACTTGGGAGGTAGAGGAAGGAGAATCAGAAATTAAGGGTCTACCTTGGGTACACTGTGAGTTTAATGCCAGCCCTGGGCCGCATGAGATCCTGACTCAAAATGAATAAATGAAAAAAGGAAAGTGTGAGAACATGCATAGAGTTCATATGTGTGTGTGTGTGTGTGTATGTATGTATGTATGTATATATGGGGGTACCTGCAGAGGACAGAGGAGTCAGACTCCCTAAAACTACAGGCAGTTGTAAGCTGCCTGATTTGGGTGCTAGGAACAGAGCTCGGGTCCTCTGGAAGAACTGCTGAGCCATCTCTCCAGGCCCTATTCCATAGATGGTTTGTGTGAAAGCGCTGTGGCCCGGACCTAGCAGGGAGCCTCGATGCCCTTCTCCAACTTGCCAGGCACTTCGGATTCCAAGCCAAGCAAAGTTCTTACCACAGCCAGCTTTGGCACCCACATACTTATGAGGGAGGAACCCTGTATTGGGGCCACTGGGTGGGAAGCTTCTGCAGGCACTTGACTTGCGACATCTGGGTGCTCAGAGGACTCTTGGGGGTGACGTGACTTGCCTAAGATCCAGCTGCTGCAAGTGGCCATGAATCCAGCCAACTCAAGAACCTGATTAACACTGACCATCTTATTAGAGACTACCTCCTGTTACAACTAGGAGGAAACGGAAGTTTGGTGAGGGCAAATCCCTTACTGGTTCACGGGTCTATTTTAACTTCAGGGCTGAGATTTGAAGCTGAGCTGGGGGTCTCCCAGGCTACGTAAGAGACTAAACTTGAGGTCTCTGGTTTACTCTCATTACCCTCCTGCCCTCTGCACCCCGTCCTCTATTATACTTGACATTATCTATCACTCCCTCTCCCTGGGAACACCTTCCTCCTCCTGTTTCCATGACAGCACATTCTCCCCTTCTTCCCCTGTTGCTCCAGTGGTTTCTTACTCTCCAAAGGGACTCTTGAGCCTAGGAAGCAAAGGGGTCCCAGGCCAGATTCCCAGTCTCCTCTCCCCTCATTGCACCCTGGAAACTCATGCACATTTCCCTCTGGGTCTCGGGCTCTGTCCCTGCACTCCAGTTCTGTTTCCAGTGACAGCCACCTGCCGAGTGGCAGGCCCTATGGATCTACATACATTACCTAACTAATCCTCACAGGCACTCTACAAAGAAAATCCACCCCATGGGTAGGGAAACTGAGACTCTGAGAGGGAAAGCCAATGTCAGATTCTAGCGTTCGTCGAGAGTTCTAGGGCATCAAGAAGAGATTGGAAACTGTAGGGCATTTTTTAAACCAAAGGCAAAAATCTTCCCTCCCACCTCCTAGAGAGAAAGGAATGGAAATTTTGGGGAGGAAGAGACCTGTGATAGTCTAGAATTACACTGTCAATTTGGAGCTTTAAAAATGCACTGTGCACAGTACATTTTGAAAGGCAAAGATTTGGAGAACTTGAGGAGGAACAAAAGTTCACGGAGAATTGCCCTTTTCTCCCACTTTGTTAAGTCTTCAAAAGCCTCATCCCAGGGTTCCAGCAGTAGCTGGAGTATCTTTCTACTTCACTGGTGCCCAGAATTCATAGTATAAACTTGGACCTTGGAATTTTCTCTAGAATTCCTGAGCTGAGCTCTGCTACTCTCTACAAGGTCTGTGACTCAGGGGAGAGTGGCTTAGTCTCTCTGAGGTCAGATTTCACATCTGGAATGGGGATACTAGCCAGACATGGTGCACACTTTTAATCCCTGCACCCGGGAGGCAGAGGAAGGTGGATTTTTGTGAGTTCGAGGCCAGCCTGGTCTACAGATCCAGTTTCAGGATAGCCAGGGCTACATAAAGAAATTCTGTCCTGAAAAAAACAAACATACATACTGAACTAAAAATAAAATTTAAAAAAAATAATAAAATGTGCATACTAGCCAGGTGTAGCCCACACCTGTAAGCCCTGCACTCAAGAGGCAGAGGCAGACTGATCTCTGTGAGTTCAAGGTCAGCCTGGTCTGTATAGCAAGTTCCAAGCCAATCAGAGATACATAGTGAGACCTTGTCTCAAAAATAGATGATAGATGGATAGATGGTAGATAAACAGACAGATGGTAGACAGACAGACAGATAGACAGAGACACTGCTATTTCTGTGTTCTGGGCTCTCAAGAGGATGAACTGAGATAATGAGCACACAGCACCCGGCACCAAGCAGGGTACACCGCGGTATTCAGTTCTGGGACTCCATGCTTATACCTTCTGGATTCGCTGTGCACTTGACCATACACATTGCCTTTCTACACACTGTTTTGCCTTCTCAGTAGCCAACTCCTACGCATCCTTTAAAACCCCCTGACCCTTTGCCACCTCTTATAGAATTGCTGCAAACATGCTTTTAGTCAAAAGGCACCTCCCTGGGACATCCTCCCAGTGGCTTCCTGTAGCTGGAACTGTCACCCCTCCATGCAGTCACCTGTGTGTTATTTGCCTCCCAGCACTGGCTGGAGGTTTCTGAGAGAAGAGACATGTTTGAGTAATTTTGGAGTTTCAGTGTCCAGAGGACGCAGCCTGGTAGGAAGCTTTCAATGTGCTTATGGTACCTTGACTACCCAAGGTCTGGGCCCAGCTGAGGCCAATCTCAGGACAGATGCCTATCAATATCAGAAAGGGTTAAAAAAAAAAGCAGCCAGATCTTGTAGAATGTGTTAACACATACCTATAATCTAAGCACTTGGGAGGTGTCATGGCATGCCAATGTATACACACACACACACGAAAAGACAAATTAATAAAAAGAAATAAATAAGCCAGACATGGTATCACATGCCTTTAATCCCAGCACTCAGGAGGCAGAGGCAGATCTCTGTGAGTTCAAGGCCAGCCTGGTCTACAAAGACAGTCCAGGACAGCTGTTATACAGAGAAACCCTGTCTTGGGGGGAAAAAATAAGAAAAAGAAAAGAAAGAATAGAATTGCTTCGATAAAGGTCCTTGTTACCAAACCTGATGACCTGAGCTCAATCCCTACCCTAGAAACCCAAAAGACAGAAGGGAACTACCTCTCCACACTGTCCCCTGCCTGTCCTCTGACCTCCAGGTGTGCACAGTGGTAGGACCATGTCCCCACACAGACTCAATCAATCAATCAGTCTTTTGAAACTATGCCTGTAATACCAACACTGAGGAGGTTCCCAGCTGGAAAATCAGGAGTTCAAGGCCAGCCTGGGCAACATGAGACTGTGACATTCTCGCTAAAAAAAAAAAAAAAAAGCCAGTTCTCATCCCCACAGAAGAGAATAGAGCAGTAGGATTAGCTCTATGACAGGCCTGCTTTGGGTGGGGCACAAGGCCACAGTCCTTGAAAGGAAGATACACAGCCCTAAGTCCTGTGTCACCTGCTTCAGGAGTCTGCCCTGAATAATTGTCATCCCCTTTCTCTGCTACTTCCCCAGTAGAGCAGCAGGAGGACTCTCTAGTGCTAAGTGTCTAGGAGTGTCTTGGCATGGCACCTACCTTACCACCACCACACTCAGAAATCCCCAAGGCCATAGTGTCCATTTGGGTGGTGAGGTTCAGCTAAGAGGCTAGGTCCCAGGCTATGGTGGCTGAGCAGCCTCTGACCATCCCAGAGGACAGAGATCCCAAAGTCCTAAGCTTTTAGGGACTTCACACTGAGAAAAAGACCTGTACTTTGTCCATCAGAGGGACCCTTCCTGGAGTCTAGCTCTGCCTCCCTGAAGGCTGGTACAGTCCCTGCTGGAGTGACAGCCTCCAGCTTTTGTTCCAAAGAAATGGTTGTCAAAAAGAAAAGAGGTATATTGTCTCTCTCGCTTCTTTTTTTGTTTGAGACAAAGGCGTCAATTTCTTTCCATCTGTCCCAAAAAAGGAAGAGAATTAAATTTGTTTTTACAAGGATGTCAGCAGGCTGCCTCAATAGGGAGTAGGGCAGGTTGCTCAGGCAGTGGGGGAGGCAAAAGGGAAAGGGCAAACAATGACATCCAAGGGAGTTAGGATCCAGGAGTGTCCGAATAAGTTTCTATGTCCACCCTCAGCAGCTTGAAGGGGGCAGCTGGAGCATGTGAGGGACCCAAGGGCAAAAGGAGAGGCAGCAACGGGCCAAACCAGCATCATTACTATAAAAGCCTTCTCCCCCAGTGACTTCAAAGTCCAGTCCTACTTGGGCAGCTGTAGTCCCTGAAAGTCACAGACACTAGACATCTGATAGGAAGCTGGATTATGGAAGAAAGGGAGGAGGCTTCTTTCAGGGTCTAATCAAGGATCCAAGTATTTGATGATAACCCTCACTCACGTTGAGGTGTCACATATGGGGTGCTCAAACAAAATGGTTTTCTGTGCTCCAGTACTCAAGCCACATATACAAGGCCCCTGGGATCCCCAAAAGCATCCATCCACCTTCTGGCTTTAGGATTTAACCTGTAAGCAGAAGCCTCAGCCCCCTGCTTTTCCATCTCCTCTCTCCTCAACACACACTTTTGTTTTGTTTTGTTTTGTTTGAGACAGAGATTCTGGGTGTAACAGCCCTGGCTGTCGACTCACTTTGTAGACCAGGCTGGTCTTGAACTCACAGAGATCTGCCTACCTCTGCCTCCTAAATGCTGGGATTAAAGGCGGGTGCCACCACACCCAGCTCCACTTTAAAAAAAAAACAGACCTATTATTTTATGTGTATGTTTGTTTTGCCTGCATGTATGTATGTGGACCATGTTCATGTCTGGTGCCCACAGAGGTGAGAAGGCATCAGATCCACTGGGACTGGAGTTACAGATGGTTGTGAGCCCCCAGGTAGGTTCTGGGAATCAAGCCTGTCTCCTTTGCAAGAACAACACATGCCCTAAACCATCGAGCTAACTTTCTAATTCTACTTCCATTTCTTGATATAAAAGCTTAATTGGTTTTGGAACCCTGGAACCTTCTCTTCCCTGAGCCGAAAGGATCCCATTAGAATTTGATTGGGTGGAGGGGGTCCTTGTTCAGTATCCAGGGAGCCTCTGCTTCTGCCCAGTGACCTGTCCCCAACCCCACAGGGACTCCTGGCTGTGGATGCTATTCAATTCAGAGTCATTCAAATGGTTTTGTTTCTGTTTGGAAGGTTTTTTTTTTGTTTGTCTCATTGGTCCCAGAGTCTCACACAAACACCCTACCACTGAGTTACATTCCCAGCACTCCTGTAATTTTCCAGCCTCGGCCTCCAAGCATGACTGGGATGGCAAACACCTGCCCAATGGGATGGCAAACACCTGCCCAATCAGGCCCAGCTTGTTTTATTTCTACAGAGAATTCACATTAGACTGGCCTCAGAGAGTTCAGCTCATAGTTAGAACGTGGTGAGAGCCCTGACTTCTATCCAAAGTTGACCCGGGGATGGGGTGTGAGGGTGGAGAAGGGGAGCTTATCTCCTGACCAAACCCTAGCTGCCCAGTCCCCTCCTTCCCATAACACAAAGGCCCAGACTCTCAGTTCCGACATCAAATCATCGATCGACCCATCACTGCCCCTCCTGGTTCCTTGGACCTGGGTGTTCAAAAGGTCAGAACCGGAGGTTATCCCAAGGCTGAAACTGCCCCATTGGAGAGGCCTTACTAAAGGATCCAATTTAGGTGTCATTCTCTGAAGTCGCCAGCTCCGACCCTACCCCTCCAAACTAGAGCCTTGGATCCCTCAGGCCCCGCCCCCACCGGAGGCCTCTCCTCTGTGCAGATCCTATTCTAGGTGCCCAGAGAGAGGGTGGCCAGGGCCCCCAGGGGGCTGGGTGTGGCCGCTGGGTCACTTCTCTTGGGAGGGGCACTTAGGGAGAGGGCCCGGTAAGTCAGGCAGCAGCACCACCGCCCGGCCCATCCGAGGGGGTGCAGGCGGTGACACGCTCACGCGCGGTGCCCTCGCGGGCACGGCGGAGGCTGCCGGGCTCTTGGCGGCCGCAAGGGGTGCGACAGAGCTGGCGGAAGCACCGCTTGAAGTTCTCGTCCAGGAAGGCGTAGAGCACGGGGTTGAGGCTGCTGTTGGCGTAACCCAGAGCGATGCACAGGTGCAGTGCGGCCACCACCAGTGGGTCGCGCCGATTGATGTCCACCAGCGTCCAGACGATGACGAAGATGTGGATGGGCGCCCAACACACCACGAAGGCCCCCACCACCACCAGCACCATGCGTGTGATGCGCCGCAGGCTGCGGTCCTTCTCCTTGGAGCCCGACAGCAGGCGCACGCTGCGCAGGCGCAGCAGCATGAGGCCGTAGCACACGGTGATGATGAGGATCGGCACCACGAAGGCGAAGAGGAACACGCAGATCTTGGTCACCGTGTCCCAGTACCAGCTGGGGCTGGGGAACTGGAGCATGCATACCACTGCTCCATCTGAGCCCAGGAAACAAGGAAAGACAGGGGTCAGAGGTCTGTGAGCCTAAGGGGCTCTGTCCGCTTGTCCCTTTTCAAGATGATTGACTAAGTCGAGACGAGATTCTCATACCTAGACTGACCCTTTACTTGATGAACTCCTTCTTATGCTTCAAGACCCCAGAATTGACCCTCATCTGAGAAGTCCCCTTCTCAGTCCTCTCCCAGGTCCTTTGTAAGCCTATATTAAGTCCGTAGACAGCAATAATATTTTATCCTGGTCCTGCAATGCCAGTCATTGTGTTAACTCAGCAGACCCCCTACCCATTTCTAGAAGTGTTCCAGTGTGTTGTTCAGTACTGAAGATTGATTTCCAGCGTCGGTTAGGGCTGGGGATATAATCCAGTGGCTGGAGTGCTTGCCTAGCATGCACTAGGCCCTGGGTTCAATTCCCTGGGCCGTGTAAGCTTGGCACATGCATGCAACCCAAGCACTCAGAAGATGGAGAAAAGGAGGAGCAGTCAAGGCCATCCTTGACTACATGAACTTCTAGGCTAGCCTGAGCTAAATGAGATCCTATCTTAAAAAAAAAAAAAAAAAAAAGACTGACTCCAGCCTAGGCATGGCCTTGGGCAAATTACTCACTGTCTTCAAGTTTCCTTATGGTGGGGCTAATAGTCTATGCACATTTCTCTAGTTATATTTAGATTTATTCGCTCTCTGTGTGTGCCACATATACATGTGGAGGTTATAGGATAACTTGCAGGAGGCAGTTGTCTGTTCTCTCCTCCCACATTTGTGTTTCAGGGATCAAACTGAAGACTGTCAGGCTTGGTGGCAATGACCTTTACCTTCTAAGCCATCTCACCAGCACTACCCACCCCAAGCACATATCTTAGGACAGCTATGAGGGTGACAAAGACTCAGAGACATAAGATATTTAGCTCAGTGGGACTCAAATGGTTGATGGACCCACAGGAAAGAGGAAGAGACATATAGGAGCCTAGAGATCAGGCTTAGGGCCTTTGTCGCAGGCAGATCTCAGCTAATGTCAAAAACCACTTTGCACCAGGTCAGACAGCATGCACCAAGTCCGACCACTCTGGAGACTGAGGCAGGAGGCTCTCAAGTGCAAGGCTAGACAAAAGTCACATATTGAGACCATATCCAAAAGTAAAATAAAACAACAAAGCCCTTCCCAACAGCCAGCCCTGTAGGAAGAGGAAGGGGAGCCTCCTGTCCTGGGCTTGGGCCGGATGGGCATCTCAGAGGATGCTGTCAGAAGCTGGCCCAGGAGACAGATGCCCAAGATCTCTGGGAGCCACACAGTTAGACTTGCAGCCGAAAATCACGAGAAAGGGGCTGAAGAGTCACAAAATGTCTGTGGTAGTTCAGGCTGGCAGGATTCATGGGGATGACTGAGGATGAGTGCGTGTGTGTATGGGGGGTGGTACTCAGAGAGGGAGGAGAGAGGAGGCCCATTTGGCTCAGCTCCCAGCAGGGCGGCAGTTAATGGTGTGTGAACTGAGGGCCAATGTGAGCAATGGGACCCTGCCGCTCAGGAAGAACCAACTGCTGAAAGGCTGGATAGTGGACCCCCCAGGGGCTCTGCCCTTGTGAGGGTTAAGGTGTTTGAGAGGTCCCCCACCAATCATCTTCCCCTTTCACCCAGAGCAGACTTCTACCCAGGGACCCAAAGGAAAGAGAGACCTCAGGGCAGGATCCTTGGGTCTAAAGCCAAAGTTCCATCAAATGCCTGCCAATGAGGCTGAAAGTAAACCACCTGACTTGATTCTGCTGTCATGTTTTTCTTCCAGGCAAAAGGTCTGGATATAAAATGTAAAGTGGCCTTGGATTCAAGATCTTTCTGCCGCCTCTGTCTCCTGTGTGCTGGGGTTATGAACATGCATCAACACATTGTGCCTCACACACACACACACACACACACACACACACACACAGAGAGGTGTCCCTGCCCTGTCTATGAGGTGGTGTGGCTCACAGGTCGGTTGCTAATCTACAGGCACCCTTCCAGACTACTTTAAATCAAGGTGGGGCCGTGTGAGTACTAGGAAGGGATGAGTGATAACACTGAAAAGCGGTTATGATTTCTTCTGACTTTCTTTCTGTATTTATGTGCAGGCCAGGCGCCATCAGTGGCAGATTTGAGCATGTCCCCTAGGGGCCTGGGTGCCCCTGAACTATCCTCCTACCCAGTGGACTGTAATGGAGTAAGAAATAAACTTCCATGCTAAGACCCTGAATTTTGGGGATGTTTGTTATAACAGCTACAGGAACTAATAAAGACACCCCAGGAGATGCACCTGTCTGCTGCATCCTCTAGGCCTTGCTTTTCTCATTTGGCCAAACAATATTTGGCATTGTTTTTTTTTTTTTAAGGGTTTTTTTTCCTTATTTTTCTTTCTTTGTTTTTGAGGCAGGGTTTCATGTAGCCCATGATGGCCTCAAACTCATTACAAAGCTAGCCCTGAACTCCTTTTGCAGGCCTGTATGTGTGCTGCACCATACCTGATTTATGACGTGCTGGGGATTGACCCCAGGGCCCTGTGCATGCTGGGTAAGCATTCTACCAACTTAACTACATCCACTGAGTCCCCTTCTCCAGATTCTTACTACATAGCCCAGACTGGTCTCTCAAGATCTCCTGCCTCAAGCTCCTTTGGGCCAGGATGATAGCCCTGTATATATTATAAACTCAACTTCCCGTGCATTTCTTTTTATTATTATTATTATTATTATTATTATTATTATTATATTAATTATGTGTATGGGAGGGAAGGCATGTGTACATGAACACAAATGCCCACAAAGGTCAGAGGTGTGAGATCCTCCTGTAGCTGGGGTTACAGGCATTTGTGAGCCATCTAATGTGGGTGCTGGGAATTGAACTCAGGTTCCTAGGAAGAGCAGTGTGCACTCTTAACCACTGGGTCATCTCTCCAGCCCCTCCGGTGTTTTTTCAGAGTGGGATAAAGGGGAGTTTGGGATGGGCTGCAGATACTGTTCACGGTCAATGACAATCACACGTAGGCCATTTACCCATCTCTCTGTCTTCCACGCAGTACTGACCAGCCAGTTTGAAATCCTATTATAACCCACACTTCCCACTGACTGTACCTTCCACCCTGCTGGCCAGCCCTCTCCTTTCACTGTTCTGTGACCCACACCACCACTGGCAACCACTCCCACTTGCCCAGTAAATGCCTTGGAACTCCACAGAGGGCCCCAGGTGGTCAGAGACCCATGTTGCAGCTCCCTCTCTCACTCACCCCGGGGTTGGGTCACTGCCATGACCATGATGGGGACCCCAACACCTGAAGCCAGGACCCAGATGCATATGTTGATCAGCTTGGCCTTGGCAGGTGTCCGGAAGTCCAAGGCCTTGACAGGGTGGCAGACGGCGATGTAGCGATCCACGCTCATCATGGTGAGCGTGAAGATGCTGGTGAACATGTTGTAGTAGTCGATGGAGAGCACAGCCTTGCACAGCAGCTCTCCGAACGGCCATGTTTCCATCAGGTACTTGGCACTCTGGAAGGGCAGAGTGCTGGTGGCCAGTGCATCAGCCAAGGCCAGGTTGAAGATGTAGATGTTGGTAGCGGTCTTCAACTTAGTGTACCTTGGAAGAAAGAACAGGGGTAACTATCCACTTTGTGGATTTCCATTTCCATTAAACTGAAATTTTAATTTAATTTTTCAATAAACTAAAGGGACTTGCTTGAAGACCCACAAAGGGCAGGACCAGTGTTTGTGTCATGTGCCTGTAATCCTAGCCCTCAGGAGGCTAATCCAAGGAGGGATGGGAATTCAGGACCAGCCTGGGCTACATGAGGCCTTTTCTCAAAAGAAAAGAGAAGAAACAAAGTAAAAAGGTCGGGAGCCAGAATGGGACTGGATCCCTGAACCACCCAATCGACCATCACTCCTTCTCCTCAAAGCAGATGGGTAAGGATCTCTCTGGAGCCCATGATCCCAGCAAGGGCAAGACAGAAGCAGGAAGATCATGAGTTCAAAGCCAGCCCAGCTGCATAATGACACCTTGTCTCAAAAAAAGAAGAAGAAGATGAAGAAGAAGAAGAAGAAGAAGAAGAAGAAGAAGAAGAAGAAGAAGAAG
>CAJQZJ010001750.1:14658705-14716262 GCA_907164525.1 Lophiomys imhausi
AGAAGAAGAAGAAGAAGAAGAAGAAGAAGAAGAAGAAGAAGAAGAAGGAAAGAAAAAAGAAAAAAAGAAAGAAAGAAAAAAGGAGTCATAGGAGCATAATTTTATGGTTGTGAAATTTTAATGAGATGATACAGAACATAGCCCTGACCCCAGCTATTATATAACACACTCAGGACAAAGGCAGGGTGTATAGCTCAGCTGCCAGAGGGCTTGGCCAGCAGAGATCAGAGAACAATTTGTGGTGGTCCATTCTCACCAGCCCCAGGATGTTATTCTTCATCCATACAGAATGAAGTCGGGAGCTGGACCATTTCCCCTGGTCTTTGGGGAATACGGTTAGTCAGTGTCGAGGCCTGCTCCTTTAGCACAACTGCAGCCATTTTGTATTCAGTCTCCATTTTGATCGTAAGATGAAATTAAGTTCAAGTTTTCAGGCTTTGTCTCCCAGATGTAATTATTCATGGCAAAACTGAGAAATTATCCTGAAAGGTCAGATTAGCCTACTGTTCCAAACACCCTACCATGACTGTACGGTACTCATACTCTATATCTTAATATTAAGGAAACCCCTAACCACAACCCAACTTACCTCATTTAGGACTGATCAGCTTAAAGGTCAGGTGACAATGCTTCATCTAGTTATCCAAACACACTAAGAATTTAATACTGCCCTCCCCTGGCCTTCTATACTTGGTTTTCCTATAAAAAGCCTACTCTGAGAGCAGATTGATGTCACAGTTAGGTTCCTGGGATCTCTATGTGGCCCTGGTCATGCTGATCATGATGAGACCCCATGAAGTATCCTCTGTGGTAGTCCAGGACTTCTGGTCATTCTTGGTTCCATCCAGGCCTCCTCACCCCATACAGCTAGACCCATCCCTCTGAGAATGCATGGTTTATTCCCTTTCCTGTCCCCGGTGAGGCATGCTCACTGTCACAATCTAACCCAGGGTTTGAGCCCAGGTATCAGGCCAGGTGTGCACAACCAAGATTCCCCTAACCCTCCCAGCATACAGTCTTCCACACTGCAGTTTGCATGGCTAGTACATACAGTCATGGTCCCTTCTGTGCAGGGCCTGAGCTGGGCACAGGGTGATACTTGAGGGGACTGCTCCAGAGCAGTGTCTTCATCATAAAAACACAACCACATGGGGACAAGGTAAGGATCTCTCTCATGTCTTGAACTTGTAAGAAAGTCCAGAGAAGAGGCCACTCTGGCCTTACAGGAGTTCCAGGATAGTCAGGGCTGTTACACAGAGAAACCCTGTCTCAAAGAAAACAAAATAAACAAACCTAATATTTATGGGGCTGGAGAATTGGCTCAGTGGCTAAGAGCACTTGTTCTTGCAAAGGGACCTGGGTTCATTTCCCAGCACCCACATGGAGGTTCACTACTTCCACAGACACCATGCATGCATGTGCCGAACAGACATACATGTAGGCAAAGCACTCATACACACAAAATAAAATAAATCCAAAAAGAAGATTTTTTTTAAAGGTCAGAGAAGGGCAGGCTAGTAGGAACAAGTCCTCATGTGTCAGGTTCTAACTGAAGAGCCCTTAGAATGGGGAAAGTGATTTTTCTGAAGGCAGAACCCAACTGCAGCAGTTGGAAGGGAACAAGTACATTCATAATCATAAACCTAGCACTCAGGAAGCTGAGGCAGGAGGATTACAAATCTGAGGCTAGTCTGAGCTTCATTTTCAGACCCTGTCTTGGAAAACCAAACAAACACCTTTGGGTGTGGTGGGGCACATCTGTAATTTCAGCACTTGGAAAAGGTGGCAGTAGGAAGATTAAGAGTTCAAGGTTAGCCTTGGCTACATAAGGGGCTCAAGGCCAGTCTAGACTACACAAGACCCTCTCCCAACAAAGCACAATTTTAAAAACATCATTAGAGCCTTTAGGCTGCGACCACCTAATGATTCTTAAGGTTTCATTCAGAATAACTGCTTGGAGTAGAGGCCTTTAGTAATCTTAGTAACCTTAGTAATCTCCATTACTAAGAACAGAGATTAAAAGCCCCAGTTCCAGAGAATCAGGTCTAGCAGATCTGGGCTGTGGGTACAGTTTACAGGCCTGGTGGGATCCCAGCACCAGGGGGAAAAGATCCAGCAGACCAGAGGTGGAGTCAGGGGTCCAGATTCCTCGTGAAATTGAGAAGGGAGTCTTTGGTCTCTTTTTCCTTTTTCTTTGTTGGGGGTGGAGCAGAAGTATGTGAGACAAGAACTCATTAGCCCTGGTTGGCCTCTAGATCATTATACAGCCAAGGAGAACCTTGAACCCCCCCCCCTTTTTTTTTGAGAAAGGCTTTCTCTACATAGCCCTGCCTTTCTGGAACTCACTATGTAGACCAGGCTAGTCTCAAACTCACAGGGATCCTCTTACCTCTGCCTCCCAAATGACGAGATTAACGCGAGCATGCGCCCACCAGGCCCAGCTTGACACTTGGCGTGTCTGAAGCGTCTGAAGCACTGACAAAACTCTCTCATCTGTTAAAGCTTTTCCTCTGGGATGGATCACAAAACTCTCTCATCTGTTAAAGCTTTTCCTCTGGGATGGATCACAGGGTTTATTTATTTATTTATTTATTTTTGGTTAAGAAAAAGACTCCCTCATTGTCCTCCAAGAACAGCAGCTGTCCCACTCCCTCCCAAAATAACTACTATTTGCTTCTGGGGCTGGAGCAGCAAAAGTTTTGCTGGGAGCCAGCGGAACTGCGAGTCTTGGGGAGTGTGTCTTCAGCCGGGTGGTGCGGATCACAGCTGTGTGGGAGGCGGTCTCGAGCCCACAGCTGACTCGTCTAATTTCTCTGCTCTCACACAGAACTATTCGAGGCTGTTCTTTGCCTGCTATTTTGATTTGTGACAGATCCTTCCATCCCAAGAGGGGGCTGAGGCTGCTGGGGCTGATCCACGTTGGGCTGAAGGGCCCAGAAGCCGGGCTCCCTCTCCCTTTCCCTCCATGGCCTCACCCCACTGACGGCCTCCTTAGGTCCCCTGCTCCAGCCTCAGGACAAATCACACCCCACTCTGCTCTCAACCTCCAGGAGCTCCCCGCAAACACCCTCTATGTTCCATAACACGGCTCCAACCACCTCTGGGATCCAGACTCTCCAAACCTACCCTTTGACTAACGTCTTCCATCACACACTGGCCTGCCGTTCTTAAACACACCAAGCCCAGCCCTCCTCAGAACTTCTGGACTTACTGCCACCCTCTTCCTATTTTCATGACTTGTGACTTCACTCAACTCAAGCCTCTACTCAGATATCCCCTCTTCCAAGAGCCCCCTCCCGGTCACCTCTTAGGCGATATCCCCTCTTCCAAGAGCCCCCTCCCGGTCACCTTCTCTTAGGCCGCTTCTGTGTTTCTAGCACACATGACTGCCTTATGTCCCCTCTGACGGAACTCATTCACTCCTAGGCCTCTGGCGCCTGTACACTGCCTGAGTTAGAGGTCTCTGACCATTTTGTCCCCCTCAAGCAGCAGGTTCCCTTCGACATGTACCACCACAGAGATATTTTTTTTTTCCAGGTCGCAGCGTCTCCAAGTTCATCACCCACAAGACTGTCCCCTCTGGAAAGCAGATCTGGTGGCACACCACATGAACCTCCTCAGCCCCTCACGGCCAGCCCCCCAGACCTGCTGCCTTCCTAAACAGCCTGCCCCATCCGTATTCCTCAGATGAGCTGTCCGTCTACCAAGCCGAGCTTCCTCAGACACACCATGGTATTGGACAACTCTTCAAACTATGGGCAACAAAAGAATTTAACATTGTATTTCTACCAGTGTATCACAATTACAAAGTACAGAGTGTCACTGAGCAAACACCCTGCCCTGTTCTCACCCTCTCCCCTCAGTTCTGGTCCCACAAGCAACCACAGTGAGTGCTTTATCTCCTGACTATTAGGTCTGAAAATTCTAAAGGACATGCTTCAGAATTGGCAAGATGGCAGGATGGCTCAGAGGCTAAGAACTCCTACTGCCAAACTGACGACCGGAGTTCCATCCCCAGAACCCACGTATTAGAAGGTGAGAACCGACTCTCACAAGCTGCTCTCTGACATCCTCAGACACACCATGGGCACATATGTCCCCCACCCATATACAAAGAAATATATGTAGTAAAAACAAAAAAATTTTTTTTTGAAATTCCTGGGGCTAGAGAGATGGCTCAGCAGCAGAGAGAATTGACAATTCTTCAAGAGGTTCAGTCCCCAGCACCCACGTGGTGAATCACAACCATCTTGTAACTCCATTTTTGTAGGGATCTGATGCCCTCTTTCGGCCTCCATGGGTACTGCATACACGCGGTACAAAGACACACATGCAGGCAAAACACCCAAACATTTAAAATAAAGATGTCAAAGAATGTGTTTAGATGGCTTTCTCTTCTTTTATCAGTTTTAGGCGATACTTCCTGGAGTTTGCATTTCGTTGAACAAGACAACGAGAAATAATCCCAGAATCTCACTGGCTGTGCTCATTAAAGGTTCCTGCCCCACTCTGAGTCCGTCCAGCTTCGAACAGGTTTCACAACCCAAGTCCTCCTTGATCGGCACAGAAGGAAGAGGCAGGCAGCTTCCGGGCCAGAGAGCATGCTCGGGAAGTAACACCCACCTCCTCCTGAAGTTGGACGTCCAGGAGTCACGGCTTTGACACCTGCAGGAGGCCAGAAATACAGTCTTCTCGGTGCCCAGAGAACCACATGAGCAGTTTAGAAAAACATTCAGGGTTTTCTTTTTTTATTATATGTATGGATTTATAATTACTACATATTCTAATATTTATAGAGAGAGGTTCTTACTATGTTGCCTGGGCTGTTCTCCAATTTGTAGGCTCGGACGGCCCTCTCAGCAAGCTGCTGAGACTACAGGTGTGTACCACCATGCTCAGCTCTCACGTCTTTCTTTTTTTAGGGTTTTGGGGTTTTTTTTGTTTTTGTTTTTTTTTTTATGTACACACCCACATGGACGCATGCCCACACAAGCTACTTCACCTGTGTAGAGGTCGTCAGGCTTGGCAGCAGGCACCTGCTGAGCCATCGCACCAGCCCAGAAGTGACATTCTTTTTACTGAGAACTGTCTAGTATCTGAATCAAAGAGTACGTCATATGCACATTTACTTCCTTGTTACAGATTTTTCCCCACTAAAGTTAGTTGCCTTTTTGTTGTCTTTATTTGGTTTGAGTTTTTAATTTTTATTTTATTTATTTATATTTCATGTGGATCGGTGTTTTGGCTGAATGTATATATGTGTGAGGGTGTCAGGAGCCCTGGAACTGGAGTTGCAAATGGTTGTGAACAGCCATGTGGGTGCTGGGAATTGAACCCAGGACCTCTGGAAGCGCAGCCAGTGCTCTTAACCACTGAGTCATCTCTCCAGCCCCATGCATGGCTTGAATTCTTGAAAGCACATTTTGGTCTAGACTGGGGTGGAACTTGATGTCACTTAGGATGACCCTGAACTCCTGATCTTCCTGCCTCCATTTCCTGAGTTCTGGGGTTACAGGTGTGTGCCTCCACTCCCTCGAATGCCCCCTTTTTTTCATTTGTTTATTTCTATGTACATATAGCTAAACTTCATCAGGACATCATTTAGGTATTCCTTTGTTTTTCTAGTGCTCTCCCTCCTCCCGCTGGCATCTGAGGCTGGATGCTATCTTGGACCAGCCACACAGCCTGTTTCCTGGCTTCAAAGTCTCCCTGCATTTGGGTTTTACACCCTCATTTTGGTGGGACACATCCTGTAGCCACTTCCTGAGAAAAGGCTTAAAGGGGCAAAGTATTTCTTGCCTTCTCTGAAAATGTCTGTATTCTAACTTCTAATTCCTTTAATGGTAAATACAGTCATAGGTGGAAACAATTTCCTGTCAGAACTTTGAGGACATGGTCCCCTCATCATCTACCTGACAGTACCTAGAAATACCAGAACCATTCTGATTCCTGACGTAATCTGTTCCCCTCACCCTAAAACTCCTGGAATTTTCATTTTATGCTTAGTTGTCTGCCATTTGGTGACACTACATAGGCTTTGAGGTGGCTTTTCTCATTTGCAGTTTGCAGACTCAATCCTTCCGTACGAAACAGGCCTCCTGGATTGATTCTAACTTATTTTCTTCCTTTCTTATATTTCTTAGAGTGAAGTGTACTCATACGTGCATGTACTCACACACACATGGTCTCTGTGTGGAGACCACAAGTTGACCTCCGGTGTGTCTGTCCTCTATCATTCTCCATTGTTTTGTTTTCTGAGACAGTGTTTCTCACTGAACCTGGAGATTGTCAGTTCAGCTAGACAAGCTGTCCAGAGAACCCTTGGAGCCCCCTAAGTGCACTTGCCACAGCACTGTACTTCTACGTGAATGCCGGAGATTCGAACTCAGGCCTTCTAGCATATGCAGCTGACACTGTGCCCCACTCAGCCAGCTCCCCACCTCAGTCTGGTAATTTTCTTATATTGTCATTTTGATATAACCTCCAGAGAATTACCATTTCATTATCTCTCAACCATTCTGTTTACCTTTTTGTTTGTTTGTTTGGTTTTCAAGACAGGGTTTCTCTGTGTAGTAGCCCTGGCTGTCCTGGACTCCCTTTGTAGACTTCTTGTGACTTATCTTCCCCATGCTTTCTTTCCTCATTATTCCTCTAAAAGTCACAGCTTCTTGTTTCATGGTTACAGTCTCAGCTCTTAACTCTGAGAACACTAGTCAATTTTGGACTGTTTGTTTTGGTTTTTTGAAACAGGGTTTCTCTGTGTATCCCTGGCTGCCCTGGACTTAATTTGTAGACCAGGCTGGCCTTGAACTCACAGAGATCCACCTGCCTCTGCCTCCCTAGTGCTGGGATTAAAGGCGTGCATCACCATGTCCAGCCTGTCATTTTTGTTTTATATATATTTTCTTCAGCTCCAAATTGTGAGCTTGCTTCACTATCTCAGCTGGACTTTCTGCTTTAGACTCTCTCTTTTATACTGGAGAGTCCCTTCAACTGTCTGGGGAGCTGTGATTAAAATTCAGTCATTGAGTGAAGAGGGCTGAATAATGACTTGGCACCTGTGTATGTGAGGATCCATGTGAGGGTCCTAAAAACGAGTGGGGAGGCTTTCTTTAAGGAATTTCACACTGAGGACATGTAAATATCAATTTATAGAAAAGATCAGGATTTCAAGGTCATCCTCCACTACATAGTGAGTATGAGGCTAGCCTGGGCTACATGAGACCTTGTCTCTCTTGGGTTTTTGTGTTGTTTGTTTGTTTGTTTGTTATGTATACAGTGTTCTGTCTGGAGGTATGCCTACAGGCCAGAAAGAGGGCACCAGATCTCATTGTAGATGGTTATGAGACATCCTGTGGTTGCTGGGAACTGAACTTGGGACCTCTGGGAGAGCAGCCAGCTAGCACAGTTAACCTCTGAGCCACTGAACAATCTCTCCAGCCCCCCTCTCTTGGTTTTTTGAGACAGGGTTTCTCTGTTTAGCCCTGGCTGTCCTGGAACTCACTCACTCTGTAGATCAGACTGGCCTCGAACTTACAGAGATCCTGCCTTCTGAGTGCTGGGATTAAAGGTGTGTGCCACCTGCCCGGCAAGAAATTAGTTTCTAAAGGTCTCTCCCCTGCAGCCTGTTGTGAAAACTTCTGGCTGTCAAGGTCCTAGTTACAGAGCTGGGGAAGGGGCTTATGGGGTCCTCCCACTTTCCATTTGACTTTTCATTCTGCCCCTGTGTTTGCTGACCCTGGCTCCAGAAGGCCTCCAGGGGAAAAGCCCTGACATCCTACAGATTGGAGGGATAATCATGTGGCTGTGCAAGGTACACAAGTGGTGCTGGGGGCTAAGAGTTTCCATATTACCTCTGTTGACAATCAACCTCCTGCCCCATCAGTCCCAACACTTCGCCTTGCTCAGCTTGTGACCCTTCTCTCAATCATATCAAACCTTCTAAAAATGTATGTTGACCTCCTCTGGAGAAGAAAAACAAGCAGAGAGGTGAAGTGACTTTTCCTGATTGTGTGGCTAAAAAGCATATCAACAGACCATTTAACTCTGGCCGTGTAGTGCCACCACTCTGCCACACCACCCTCTCCTGTCCCCATTATAAACTGAAGTCTGTCTGTTATGGGTTTAAAAAAAAAAGATACATTTTAATTTATGTGCAGGGGTATATATGCTACATGAGTGCAGGGCCTGAGGAGGCCAGAAGATGGCAGCAGATCCCCTAGAGCTGGAGTTACAGGAGGCTGTGAGGCTTGGGTCCTCTGGCTTTTAACTGCTGAACCAGCTCCCTGGCCTTCTCCATGTGGTTTTAAGGGTGCTGAGTCAGGGATAGAAGAGTGATCTACAAAGCAAGTTCCAGGTCAGGCAAGGCAACATAGCTAGACCTTGTCTCAAAATAAATAAGTAAAATTCTTGGAGTGTCTTTTCTTTCATGAGCCAGACTCTATACCAAAAGCAGTGAGTGTTTTCTCTTTCTCCCCCTCACTGCACCCTTGGGCTAATACCATCCGACTGGGTGGGCGACACACATGCCTGTAATCCCACCCCGGGGAGACGAGAAGTTCAAGGCCAGCCTGGGCTACAGAGTGAAACCCTGTCCAAAAAAAGGAAAGAAAATCCTCGTTCTACTGATCTCAAAGACATGTGGCCAGGAAATGGACAGTGACAGAATTCAGATCTGCATGGTCCCCAGAGCACTAGCTTAAAGCCACTGTCCCACAGCTCCCTTCTTGTTCTCCTTGTTGTCACTGGGTCACCTAGGCTTTCCATGCCCTGGTGATGGATCTGGACAACACTCAACTGGCCCCTCTGGGTAATGGGAAGACAACCTGCTCATGGCTCGGGTATGGCCAGACTTATTAACATCACAGGCACAGTGACAGGCCCAGGGGGCAAGAAGGAAAAGGTCCACGCATAGCAAAACACTTACTTCCATCTATGGTTCCTGGAAGTGACAGCACCTCTGCTTTGCTCCAATAGATAATAAACATCTATTGGACATTTACTGTGTGCCGGGCTCAGACTAGCCATTTGCATTATTTAATCTCCACAGCTCTCCACGGGGTAGGTAGCAAGTATAAACTTCAATTTATCAAGTGTAATAGTGAACTTGTTGATGTCTCATCCAGGGAGAGGAGTGGAGAGATCCTAGTGGTCTCCCCCGAAAGCCGGCATTTCCTCTGGACTCGGGCTTTCGCTTCTGCCCTGTGCATTCAGTGGGCTGCATGTGTCCCTCACACGCTCCTTGACAATTAAATGTAAGATCCCAAGAACAGGAACGGCATTTGCCTCACTCTCCTAAAAGCTTGGCGCCTACAGCAGCACCAGGCACGGAGGTGCCCAGGACACATCTGTGGAATGGATGTGTATAAAGATGTCCGTCTTCCACATCAGGAAGGGACTGTGACCTTCTTCTTCTTCTTCTTGCTCCCAGCAGTCTGGGTAAGGACAGATAGTGTGGGCACATGGTATTCACTGATGGATGCCAATGAGAAGGTCTCAGGGTACCCTAGTCTTCAGAAGTAAGGAGCCACAAACTAAAGGGCTCAAATCAGAGAATCAGAGCATCTGGTCACTCTTCATCACTCCTTCCTCCTTCCTCATCTTGGACCTACCCAGGTCCCCCCGAAGGACGCCTGGGCCTGACCCTCTTTGCCCTGAGTCTGATGTGAGTCAGCCTTGCAGGTGGCGAGAGTAATCTTCAGTCATTTATCCAAGGGAGCTAATTTGATTTTAACTAAATGGGGGTGGTGATGATGCTGTTTTTCTCCAGAACAGGGGCATGAGACCTAAAATCAAACAGCAGCATCAACAGTCCAACCGACCTTGTGGGACCTCAGAATGCAAACTCATCATGGTGGCTTTGGCCTGCATGAAAAAAAAAAAAAAAAAGACTCCTTTGATTCCCAACAAACCCACTGTGGATCACTGAAGTATTTACAATTAATATTCTTTCTAAGTGCTTTTTCAACTCTCAGGTGTAACAGCTGTTCACTGGAGAATATTCAAACACAGAATCAAGGAAGGTATAAAAAAGTGTTAGTACTGCAGATATAGTGCCGACACACAAACACCAAGTTGCATAAAAGACAGACAGCATGCTCAAAGACTGTTCTAAACCTTCTCTTAGCAATATGCTATGGCCGTCTCTCTGTACTCATATGCAAATTAATTTCTGTGGTTGCTTCGGAGTTCAGAGGTCACCAAGCTTTTCTGCACATAGCCTGAGAACGAATATTAGATAAATAGTCATTACCGGGAGTCCACGAGGTCTCTGTCCTATATTCTACTTTTCTGTCTTTGTGTGAGTGTGTGTGAGTGTTTTGTCTGCATGTATGTCTGCACACTCAAAGAGTGCAAGAAATGGAGTTACAGTGGTGAGTCACCATGTGGGTATCAGAAATGGAACCTGGGTCCTCTGGAAGAGAAGCCAGTGCTCTTAACTGCTGAGCCACCTTTCCAGCCCCCATTTACATAAAGACATCAAAAGAAAATTTTAGTTCAAGGACCATACAAAGCCAGACAGTGGTCCATGCCTGGCAGGACAGGCCTGCAACCCCATCACTTGAAGCTGAAGCAGAAAGAACATGAGTTCAAGGCCAGAGTGAGGCTACCTAGTGAGACCTCCATCTCAGAAAGAAAGTGTAGGCTGGTAGAGTGTTTGTATGGCATGCCAAAGCCTTGGGTTCAAGCCCCAAGTCTGACTAAGCCAGGGGTCATGGCACAAGCCTGTAGTCCTAGCACTCTGGCGGTAGAGGCAAAAAGATCAGATGTTCAGTGTCATCCTCAACTACATAGGGAGTTTGAGGCCGATTAGAAGCATGAGATCCTGTCTCAATAAATGAATAAAGACAGAGTAGACTGGACTGAACTAGTTTCACCTATGAGTCCTGAATAAAGTCAATTGGAAGGATGTGAGGTGGTTTCCATTCTCCTGTTATCATAAATACTGTTGTGACAAAGCCTCTCTGAACACAACTGATGATTTCCTTGGGATTAAGTTTCTGGAGCCTCAGAGCCAGAGGAATATTCAAAGTGGGAATACCAGGTGCCCTGGACAAGTTCTGTATAGGAACAGGGTCAGGGTGGGGGGCCCACTTCATCCAACTGTTACAACACCTCACAGAACAAGCAAGTTAGAAGTTCTCCCATATGATCTAGCAACTGCATGGCTTTGAGTGTCATTCAAAGGCAGACCCCTCTTCCAGCACGAGTGATCCTCTCCCAGTACCACAAAAGAAGAACACTAAACAACTGACCTCTCTTCCCCCTGCCAATATTCTTCCTGGTTCTACTATGGAATCGTGGGATCTAAGTCTAAATTTAGACTTAAAAGTCATGAAGTTCCCTATTCCCTGCTCCTCCACGATGCAGACTGAGGGCTGAGGTGGATGGACTCTGCCTCTACCTCGTTAGATTCATTACAGGAGTGGCCCCTAAAAGACACATGAATGTCCCAACCCCCCAATCCTTGTGAATGAGAGGTTATTGGGGAAAGGGTATTTGCAGAAGAAATGAAGGACATGAGGCGTGAGTACCTAAATTACAAGTTTGGGACCAAACTTCCAGTGTCCTCCTATGAGACACACACAGGGAGGAGGAGGAGGAGGAGGCCATTCAAAGACGGAAGTGGAAGACCACCCCTCTACTTGTTAGCCAAATAGAGGATGCACACACAGAGATGAGCACACCCTTGTGAGAACAGAAGGGGAAATTGGAGTGACAAGGAGACAAGGCAAAGGGTGGTGAGGACAGCCAGAGGCCAGCTCAGCGAAACAAAGATTCTTCCCAGAGCCTGACCACACTTTGAGTTTAGGCCTCTAGTCTTCTGAAAGAAGAAAATCTGGAAGCTTCTTGCTTTGGTTTTGAGGTGAGGGGTTTTTTTGTTTGTTTGTTTTTGTTTTTGTTTTTTTAACAGGTACATGGACATGTTGCTGCCTGAGACAGGGTTTCACCCTGTAGCCCAGGTTACCCCTGACCTTGTAGTCCTCCAGAGTGTTGGGACTACAGGCCTGTGTACACGGACTATCAACACTGAAAAGAAAGCTAGCTGGGTGTCTGTCTAATGTGCACACTCTGTGTTTCGTTTGGTTTGGTTTGGTTGTTCGAGACAGGGTTTCTCTGTGTAGCTCTGGCTCTCCTAGAACTCACTCTGTAGACCAGTCTGGTCTTGAACTCAGAGATCCACCTTTCTCAACTGGGATTAAAGTCGAGCACCACCCATGGCCCAGCCACTTGCAGACTATTCACTGTGGACAGGTTTACTTGCTGGGGATGTGGGTCATCCGTTCTCCCACTGAACCAACCTAACCACACAAGAGGGGAGCATCATTATCCCCACTTGTGGAGAAGGCTGAGGACCAGAGAGGTGAAGCTGACCAGCAGGCCTTAAATTAGGCCTCTGGCTCCTGGGACTCTAAACCTCACACTCCTAAGCTATGACACTAACCTTCTCCCTGGAATCAACTTCAACCCCTCGGTTTTACAAATGAAGGCTCTGAGGCTGTGGTACAGCAGGGATCCCAAAGGCTGGGGGCACTGTGGGGGACACAGAGAGTAGTCAACAAAGCAACCGCCAGCAGTGGGGGTCCAGCTGGATCTCCCTCTATTTGCAGACAAAGGGTGATTGCTCTCCCAAAGGACAAAACAAGCCTGGCTGGGCAGCGAGGACTGCAAGCTGTGTCCCTGCCCACCATTTAAGAGAGATGGCACTTGGCCAGAAATTAATTAGCTGTCTCGGTTTTGGCAGAGCTGGGGAAAGGAAAGTGGTTAATTATAATGAAGCCCAACGAGCTTATCACAGGGAAGATTATGGCTGGGATGCAGAAGTGAAGGGCCCCTGAGTTGAACATGAGTGGAGACCTGCCAGGGTATAGTTATATACTTACCGTTGGAGTGCCACAGCACACTCGAAGAGTTCTCCATTCCCTGATCCTGACTCCGCTTAAGGATGGCTGGATTGTGCAGTGGGCTGTATCCAGGCACCGGAAGCTCCAAAAGAGCAGGATCTGGGGCTAAGGAGATGGCTCTGCTAGTAAAGTCCTCCATGTAAGCATGGAGACCTGAGTTCGCATCCCCAGGAGCCATAGGAACAAGCCAGGTGTGGTGGTGCTGAGGAGGCAAGACGGACAGACTTGCTGGGACTTGATAGAGGGCAGCCTCCCTGCCCAAGCCAAGGCTTCGTGCCCCAGGTTCCAAGTTCCAGTGAGAAATCCTATCTCAAAGAACAAAGTGGTTGGTTCCTGAGGTATGGCACCCTAAGGCTGATACTAGGTGTGTGTATGGGGAGGAGGGAGTGGGGAGAGGGAGAGAGAGAGTCCTTCAGTGTGGTAATCAGTGCCAGGGTCTCTAGAAACAGGGCATGACTTTCCTACAAACCGTATGTGCCAGGCTCCCCTACCCCACCCCTACTCATAGGAACAGAGAGACAGAGAGCTGAGTAGTTGGGTGTTTGAAATAGAGCACAGAGGCTTGGGTGTGCTTTGGTGGTAAGACAGTTGCCTGGTGTGTGTGCCCAGGGTCAAACAGACAGCCCATGGAAGGAAGGATGGAGAGGAGGAAGGATAAGTACCCTGCCCTGCTTTGACAGGGACACAGGGGTCACTGTGGCCAACCATCAGAGAAAAGTTCCTGGAGGAAAGAGTTACTAGTAAAGTATGTGAAAAGACAGCCCTGGCCCTGGAGGGGCAGTGTGGCCTGTCATTCTAGCATGTTTCACTTCCCTTTTATCTGGTGGCTGGTGGGTTTCTATTGTAGAGCCCAGCAAGTCTACAGAGGGGAACCAAGTGCTAGTTAGAGATTTAAGAAATATTTAGTGATGGATTCTTTTTTTTTTTTTTTTTTTTTTTTTGGTTTTTCGAGACAGGGTTTCTCGGTGTAGCCCTGGCTGTCCTGGACTCACTTTGTAGACCAGGCTGGCCTCGAACTCGCAAAGATCCGCCTGCCTCTGCCTCCCAAGTGCTGGGATTAAAGGCGTGCGCCACCACTGCCCGGCTTAGTGATGGATTCTTAAGGTCGGGGACTGAGCTAGGAACAGGATCAAGAATGGATGAAACACATTTTCTGCCCTGTGAGAGAAGCCAGAGAGGGAGGGCAAACAGTGACGTGCCACCTCTATAAAAGCTCCATTACTTCAGCTGGGCGTGGTGGCACACGCTTTTAATCCCAGCACTCGGGGATTAAGTAAGCTTGCCTGCTGATTTATCCCTGATAGGCTGAATAAAGTTGCCTTAGCCTGGATTGGACAGAGAAGAGTTACATACAGGTAAGCAGGGCCAAAGTTGCAGGCTAGAGGGTCAGAGAAGCACCAGGAGGGAGAGAGGGGAAGAGGAAGAAGGAGCAGTTGCCATAGGTTAGAGCATGGACCAGAAGCACATGTGGGCAGGAACAGCCTACTCATAGGACCAGACCAAATGGAACAGATGCAAATACCGTGGGATTTTACCTGAGGAAGCAGAAAGCTAGCTGAGAGGGTTAAGATCTGCCCGGTCCTAATGCTTTAGGGCTATATTAAAATCTAACTAGTCTCTGTGTGTTTATTTAGTAAACAGCAGGTTAGGTAATAACTACTTCTGCCTTAGTAATCATATGTATCAATAAATAAGTATTAGCAATTCATCCTCCAAACAGCATCCAGCTATCAAATTCAGGTATGGCCTGTGAAGAGGGTTTATAATCAGCTGAGTTTAAATGGAGATTAGCCTTGATCATCGGTGGGAGCTCCATCCGGACAGTTGCAAGGCCTTCAGAACAATACCAAGGGCCTGCGAGATGGCTCAGAGGGTAGAGGTGGCTGCTACCCGACAATGCAAGCCTGACAACCTCAGCTTGATTCTCAGAGTCCAGGTAAATGTGGCAGGAGAGAACTGACTCCACGGAGTTGACCTCTGACCCGTGCTGTGGGATGCAGTAACAGCCTCGCTGGGGGGTTTCTAACCTGGCGATCGTTTTACCAATATCAGACATACCTGCAAATACAGAAGCCCCCCAGAATGGCAGCCCACTGGCTCATTTTCAGTGATAGACGCAGAACTAATAAGACTCAGGCTAAGTTCAGGGCCAGTGAATAATGATCGCCTCACCCCCCACCCAGTAAAGGACACTGCAGACAGTCGGGTCGCATTGTAGGGTTCAAGGTTATAAAAGCTATCCTACACTGTCAGTGGTGGCGCACGCCTTTAATCCCAGCACTTGGGAGGCAGAGGCAGGTGGATCTCTGTGGGTTTGTGGCCAGCCTGGTCCACAGAGCAAGTTCTAGGACAGCCAGGGCAACCCAGAGAAATACTGTCTTCAAAAAAAAAAAAAAAAATTGTTCTTGCTTAACAGGTGTGTTGTAAAGATGGAGAGTTTGTGTCTCGGATCTTCTAAGCCAGGAGCTGAGCAGGAAATGAAAGCACAGCTGATTTGCCTTTAGTGTTAGCTTTTGCCAAGTCCATATACTAGGCTTTGCTAGGAAGCCCAGGTGACCCGGGGTGACAAGGCCTAAGGAGGCAGGAGGAGTGCCTCATGGCTACCTAACAGCTCTGCTTGCCTCCCCAGGAAGGACGGAAAATCACTAGACACGGGGCACTTTGGGTACTCTGGCAGGATACGCGTGTGTAGCCAAGGGAAGCAGATGTTCCCCCACAGGCCCTGCAGGGTCATCTGGCTTGGCCAGGAGCAGCGGCTTCTCTCCTCACTTAATCTTTGTTCCTGGGTCCCAAGTGCTGGGCAGCCAGCCCACAGGCATCACAGCACCAACTCTTCCTGCAGGGGTCAGGCCCTGTGCTGAGGGCCACACGAGGCTCATCAGGGCCCAGAGGCATCCTCACCACCTTCTGCCTAAAACACTTTCTCTCATACCCTTCTCTGCTTCCCTTCCGCTTCCCATATACAGCGGCATTCCCCCCTCCCCCTTCTCCCTCGCCTGTTTTGGCTCCCTTGATTCACTGCCCCGGGATGGAGTTTGTTTGCTTAACGTCCCTCTCGCCCCTTGAACTTCTAAACCTCCAACTCCCTAGGACTGAGACGTCAGTTGTACTGACTAATTTATTGTCTATCTTTTCTCCGTTAGAACTGCAGCTCCCAGAGGGCAGGGACTGGTTCAGCGTCTTGGCTTTGCCCCGCCGTCTACTCAGGAAAAGCTAATGGGAGGGCGCCACCTGCTGGCTATGCAGGTATTTTACAGCCATGCCCAGTTCACAGATGAGAAAACAGGCTCAGCCTGCAGAGCAGGAAAGACTTGGATCTGAACCCATTCAGCTGCCTCTCCAGCTTCTGGCACTGCCCCGGGGGGGGAAATCTGAGGTTCTGTAGTTCAGTGTCAACAGTTCCCAGGACTGCCCTCAAACTGGATGTGGTGGGACATAGCTACAATTGCAGTTTTTTTTTAATTTATTTATGTATTTAATGTATATGAGTGCTCTGTCTGCATGCACACCTGCAGCCAGAAAAGGGCATCAGATCACATTGTGGATGGTTGGGAGCCACCATGTGGTTGCTGGGAATTGAACTCAGGACCTTTGGAAGAGCACTAGCCAGTGCTCTTTGTTTTTTGTTTTTTTTTTTTCGAGACAGGGTTTCTCTGTGTATCCTTGGCTGTCCTGGACTCACTTTGTAGACCAGGCTGGCCTCGAACTCACAAAGATCCGCCTGCCTCTGCCTCCCAAGTGCTGGGATTAAAGGCGTGCGCCACCACCGCCTGGCTATAGCCAGTGCTCTTAACCGCTGAGCCATCTCTCCAGCCCCTGTCTCAAAGTTTTAAAAGAACCATTTTTTTTTTGCTGTTGTTAAACTTTTTTTTTTTTTTTTGGTTTTTCGAGACAGGGTTTCTCTGTTTAACAGCTCTGGCTGTCCTGGACTCGCTTTGTAGACCAGGCTGGCCTCGAACTAGCAAAGATCCGCCTGCCTCTGCCTCCCAAGTGCTGGGATTAAAGGCGTGCGCCACCACCGCCCGGCTTGTTGTTAAACTTTTTAATTCAGTTATTTATTTGGGGGGGGGTTGTATGGGTGGGTGGGTGTTTTGCTGCATGTAGTCTGTGCACCATGGGCATGCCTGGTGCCCACAGAGGCCAGAAAAGGGCATCCAAACTCCTGGAACTAGAGTTACAAACAACTGTGAGCCCACATGTGGATGCTGGGAATTGAAACCAGGTTAATGCTCTGAGCTGTTGAGCCATCTCTCTGTCCCAAAAACACCTTTCTCTCGCTCTCTTCCTTCTAAGGAAAGGAATCTTCTTCTTTTTTTCATGTACACTACTCCAAATACAAAAGATAAGTAATAAAAATTTCACTTTTAGTCAGACGTGCTGGCACATGCCTTTAATCCCAGCACTCAGGAGGCAGAGGCAGATGGATCTCTGAGTTCAAGGCCAGCCTGGTCTACAGAGGGAGTCCAGGACAGCCAGGGCTACACAGAGAAACTTTGTCTCAAAAAACCAAAAAAAAAAAATTTAAATACACTTTTAAAAATGTTTATTTTTATGTATATATATGTGTTGTGCCATGTGTCTGCTGCGGTCCGTGGAGGTCTGAAGGGGAGTCAGGAACTGAAGTTACAGGAAACTGTCAGTCCCCACATGGGCGCTGGAACCTTAACTTAAGTCTTCTACAAGAACAGTAAGCATTTCCAAAACACTGAGCCATCTCTCCAACCTCTAAATAAATGTAATTCTTAAATTTTCTAATTAATAAAGTGTTCGATTGCAGTACTCCATGTTTCAAAGACTTGTGCTTGGTGAGTTATTTCTGAAGAGAAAGGAGACCCACCTTTCCTGTGCTACAGTTGTTTTCCATTCTGTTGTGGAACAGGATCTCACTATGTTATCCTGGCTAGCCTGGAACTCACAGAAATCTGCCTGCCTCTTCCTCCCAAATACTGGGATCAAAGGTGTGAGTCCAGTCAAGTTTTTTTTTAAGGGGGCGTAGAGCTGGAGAGATGGCTCAGTGGTTAAGAGCACTGGCTGTTCTTCCAGAGGTCCTGAGTTCAATTCCCAGAAACCACATGGTGGCTTACAACCATCTAGAATGAGATCTGGTGCCCTCTTCTGGCCTGTACATGCAGACAGAATACAGTATACATAAACACAAAAAAGAATAAAACCACTACCAAAAAAAAAAAAAAAAAGCACTGGCTGCTCTTCCAGAGGACCCAGGTTCAATTCCCAGCACCCACATGGCAGCTCACAACTGTCCATAATTCCAGTTCCACGTACTCTCCTAAGCTCTGATGGCACCAATCATGCATGTGGTTCAGACACATATGCAGGGCAAATATCCATACACCTAAATAAATATAATAAATCTTCCTTAAATTTGCCCATATGTATATGTGTGTGTGTGTGTGTGTGTGTGTGTGTGTGTGTGTGTGTGTGTGTGCTCACACATGTGTATAGGTGCCTGCAGAGGCCAGAAGAGTGTGTCAGATTCCCTGGGGCAGGAGTTACAGGGAGCTGTGAGCTGCCAAGTTGGGTGCTGAGAACCAAACTGCTGTGGCCTGGAAGAGCAGCAAGGGTTCTTACCTACTGAAGCCGCTAGGGCTTCCTGGGTAGGACTTCTGACCTCCAAGGCTTTGACGCCACCGAGGCTCTTTCTTTACTTACCCTCACCGCAGAGGCTGGGACAGCTGCGGAGGACGAGATTCTCTGCACGCCCTCCCAGGTCTGAGACAAAGCCGCTGATTTCTGCAGCTGTGCTGGAAGCTATAAATCAGTAGCGCGCAGCCAGACACCCCACCCTGCAGCCCGCAACTGGAAACGGGGGCTGCATCAGCCTGCCTGTTGGTAAGTCGCTAATTTAAGCCGAGCTTTCTGTTCTACCCTGCGATTGCCCTCCTTCCTGTGCATGTGAGGATATTCTGGGTGGCCAATTTGATTTCAAAGTCCCAGGATCCTGGGTTTAATGAAATCAAGCCTTGCCCTTGCCTCTCAAAGTCCAGACATCTGGCAGGGGTCTGTGTTCAGGGGATGAGCCCTCTGGTCACAGCCACTTGGGACTCATTCTTCGATCCCAGCTGGGGTGGGAAGGGCTGAATTTTTACTTGTCTTATCTTTTCTCCATCTATCTGAATCCCTGGCGCCAACCTTCTACCAGTAGCTTTCTAGCGTCTGATTTATCTCTTCAGCAACAGGAAGTCCACAGCAGCCAGTTCTTCCTTAAAGAGCTTCGACTTCGGGAAAAGTCCATACAGGATTAGTGGGAGGGGTACACAACCACACATATTCAAAATATTCATTGAAGCCAGCCAGCAGTGGTGGCATATGCCTTTAATCCCCCCCCCCAGCATTTAGGAGGCAGAAGCAGGCGGGTCTCCAAGCCTGGCCTACAGAATGAGTTCGAGGATGGTCAGGGCTACACAAAGAAACACTGTCTCAAAAAACCAAGATACATACATACATACATATATATATATATGCATCATCTAGTATGCCATGATGGTGGGACTGGAGAGACAGCTCAGTGATTAGGAGCCCTTATCGCTCTTCTAGAGGACCCATGTTTAGTTCCCAGCACCCACATCAGGCAGCTCATGACTGCCTGTAACTCCATACTCCAGGGGGATCTGATGCCATCTTCTGGCCTCCTCAGACACCCACACAAATACTTAGCAAACATGCATACAGACATATACATACCAGTTAATTTTTTTAAGAAGACCCTGAGCCAGGCATGGTAGTTCACATTTAATCCCAGCACTCCAGAGGCAGAGGCAGGTGGATCTCTGTGAGTTCAAGACCAGCCTGGTCTATAGAGTGAGTTTCTAGCACTCACTCAACCATCTGTAACTCCAGTTTCAGGGGATGTGATACCCTCTCTTTGCCCTTTGGGCATGCGCGGTGGTGCACATATAAACATACAAACAGAACACTTACGTGTAAAATTAAACAAATAAATCTAATTTTAAAAAGAAAGAAAGAAAATGGCAACAGGGCTGGAAAGATGGCTCCAAGGTGAAGAACACTTGTTGGCATTGCAGAGGATCCAGGTTCAGTTCTCAGCACCCACATAGAGGTTCAACAAACATCCATTAACTCCAGCTCCAAGAGATTTGATGCCTTCTTCTGACCCCCTTGGACACCAGGCACGCACATGGTGCATGTACATACATGAAGGTAAAATACTTATAAAATAAAATAAATAGGTCTTTAAAAAACCAAAATAGCAAGTATTTTCTAAAACTCCAAGTTGCTCAATGGAATACATTCACGATATAGCCATCAATATCCATGGGCTTTTAAAACATATTTATTTTTGTCTTGTGTGTATGAGTGTTTTGCCAGCGAGTTTGTCTCAGAGGCCAGAAGAGGGGCTAGGCTGAGTCTCCTGGAACTGGTGTTATGACAATTGTACCGGTGCTGGACACTGAACCTGGGTCCCCTGGATGAGTAGCCAGCACTGTTAACAACTGAACCATCTCTCTAGCCCCGAACCAGCTTCTTAAAAACTGTTTCCCTCGTCCCTTTGGTTTTGTTCATTTGAAACTAGGCTTCAATTCTGTATCTCAGGCTAGCTTAGAAGACAGGAGGATCTTTTTGTTTGTTTGTTTTTGTTTTTTCGAGACAGGGTATCTCTGTGTAATACCTTTGGCTATCCTGGACTCACTCTGTAGACCAGGCTGGCCTTGAAGTCACAGAGATTCGCCTGCCTCTGCCTCCCGAGTGCTGGGATTAAAGGTGTGAGCCACTACGCTAGTGACAGGACGATATTAAACTCAAGTCCAGTGTATACCACACAGTAAAATCCTTCTATTACCTTCACACACACAACCTTATAAAATCCACAACCAAGATCCTTATTCTGATACGTGATCCTAATTTCATAAAGACAAATGTGTGTGTGTGTGTGTGTGTTTCTGTACGTGTCTGTGTGTCTAGTACCAACCTCTGCTGAGACGTCTCCTTAGGTCCTGAAGTAACTATCTAGTTATCTTTATTATAAAAGAAAGCTTCTAATATTGACCTGATAACGTTTCCCTGTAGCATCCACCCAGAGCCCCATCCGCAGCTTAATAAATGTCAACTGAGTGAATGAGACTCAAGCCTTACCCCTCCCCAACAGTGCCAGATTTTCAGAAACTGCTTCTGAGATGCTTTACAAAACACCTGGTGCTGGCTCACATCTCATGATCTGCCCACACTCACCCTGTGAGGGTCTACCATCCTTCCATTCCAGAACGCTGGGGTCCAGAGACATTATACATGTGTTGTCAAGCTCAGAGACACTCTTAGAGGACGTCGGTCTGGCCTGATGTCCGGGCTTGCAGCTGCTGGTAATCCCACACTGACGCCTCAGAGCTTTGCACAACCCTGGCCTCCCTTCTCCATGTATCTCAAGCCTACCACAGGCAGGGTGGCTAAGGATGGTTTGGGGGATCAGAAAGACCTGAGTCTAAGATGGGCGTGGTGGTGCATGTCTGTAGGCCCAGCATTTGGGGGTGTGGGGGTAGGTGAGACTGGAAGATGTTCATCCTCAACTATATAGCAAGTTGGGGACAGCCTTGGCTACCGGAGACCCTGTCACAGAACAAAAGCTGAGCTTGGGACTCCTCCATACTCCTGGGCAGTGAGAGGAACTTGCCTCTGTCCCATGTCCTTCTCTATGAATGAGAATAGAAACTCCCACCGCAGAATTTTGGGATCTGGGCGAGACTGGGAGGGGTGGAAAGAGGACACTGTGATGGAGATGTAACCTGAAGTAATAAATAAGTATTAAGAAAAGAAAAAAAGAGTTTCAGAATCCAGGAGAAGCTCAGGAGAGACTCGGTGTCCTTGGTGACTCCTCCCACTCACTCCACTGTGTCTGTGACTCACACACATTCCCCAGGGAATGATCCTACGACCTAGGAGATGGCAGACTCTGGGCAAGGCCAGCAGGCCCTGACTGCAGCTCACTCTCCCCTCCCCAATTTGGTTTCATCCAAAGACACTGAGCCAGTTCCTGCCTTCCAGCTAGGTCTAGCAGTCTTGAGTTTCAGAGAGAGGTCATGGAGCTGGAGGTAGGGGTTTTGGTCACCTGGCCAGGTTCATGGGGCTCCTCCCATTGTCTGGCACCAGCCTCTGATTCCCCCACACCCACTCTTTGCCTCCCTGGTCCACCCCTTTACCAAATGCATCTTCTTGACCACCATTCTTCACAGATGGCTCTCCTGACACCCAAAGCTCCCTGGCTTCCCAGCATGGCTACCTTAACATGGGGCCAAGAACCTCCCCAGACTCCAACTCCACATCCAGACCAGCACCCAGAGCCCCAGCACACTGTCTGTCCCCAACACAGCCCCCCGCCCCCCCCCCCCCCCCCCCCCCTGCCCCCCCCCCCCCCCCCACCCCGCCCTCCAAGGACTCCCTCTCCCCCACCAACCCCGCCCTCCATGGACTCCCTCTCCCCCCGACCCTGCTCTCCATGGACTCCCTCTCCCCCCTCCACCCCACCTTGGACTCCCTCTCTCCATAGGGTCCTATGGCACTTCTCCATCATCCGCACCTTCTTGGGAATTCTGAATAGCAGAGACTAAGTTCACGCAGACTCATCACTGGCTCCCTGGCCCTACCGAAGCTCAGAATACATCAGATGCTTCTGCCAAGCCCAGGGAGAAGGATGCCACTTTCAAGGCTTTTCATGCCTTTGTTCTGCAGCCTCTCTGCCTGCAAGGCTACCCAGGCCCCGGGTGAAACTCCCTGCTCCCTCCTGGACCTCTCTCTCCTTGTCTACGCTGTTGGCTCTGCCTGAGGTGCCCCACCCCACCTCCCACATAGCCAACTGCAGCCCTTCCTTCACCACCCAGACCAGGCATCACCTTCTCTGGTTACATCAACTCCATGCCCTGGATCCCACAGGCTTAGGAGGCTGCACTGAACTATCATGGGGTCCCTGAAGTATGGCTGTTAGGAGCTAGAGGTCATGTGAGACATGTGCTCAGAGTCTGGGCATCAAGTGCCCAGGTGCCCTGGTGATGCCCAGGTGTGGTGGTACACACTTTTAATGCCAGCACTGGGGGGGGGGAGAGGCAGGCAGGTGGATCTCTACAAGGTGACTTCAAGGCCAGCCTGGTTCTACATGGTGAGTTTAAGATCACCCAAGGCTGTGTCAAAACAAACAAAAGTGAGGGTAGACAGGTGCCTAGATGATTAACATCAGCAATTGTTATAATTGTTGACTGATAAAAATGCGTGCCCTTGCAGGACAGGACGGGACAGGAGACAGGGCCCAATGTGGAAACTATAGACAACTAGGCCCCAGCACACCTGAGGCAGCTGCAGGTCTGCTGCCTAATCCAGGCCCCCAACACACACGGAAGGCCTAGTATGTTTCCGGGTGCCTGCTATAGGCCATTACCAGAATGACCCCATTAATCTTTTCTTTTTTTTTTTTTTTTTTTTTTAGTTTTTCGAGACAGGGTTTCTCTGTGTATCTCTGGCTGTTCTGGACTTGCTTTGTAGACCAGGCTGGCCTCAAACTCACAGAGATCCGCCTGCCTCTGCCTCCCAAGTGCTGGGATTAAAGGCATGCGCCACCACCGCCTGGCCCCATTAATCTTTTCAACAGCCCATTGTGGGGGCTTCTAGGGGGATGGGGCTTTTTGTTTGTTTTGAGCCAGGGTTCTCTATGTAACCCTATCTGTCCTGGAACTCCCTCTGTAGACCAGGGTGGCCTCAAACAGCGATCCTCCTGCCTCTGCCTCCCAGTGTGCGCCACCACACCCAGCACCCCCAGACTCTTTTAATCATCATTCTTTTTCAAATGCGGTAAATGAGGCTCAGGGAGGTTCAGTAGTCACATCCGCAGGACACACTGAAGCTGGGACAGAAACTGGGCACCACCTGACCCGCAGCCATGACCTCCTCTGCACTGGATCCTCTCTCTGGGGTGTCTTCTGGCCGGGAGTCCAGGATCTGAAGCCCTAATTGCAGCAAGAGAGGGGACAGAAGCAAGCCACACACGCTGTCTAAACGAGACAAGGTCTTAGTGCTTCCAAGTCTCAAAGGTGTGGCTTGAGAACTCTTCCCAGTGGCCACTAGCACCTTGGGGACAGACAGAGGGGGCAACCAAAACCTTTCACTTGCGTACTGTAAAGCCGGAAACGTGCCCTTCTTACCTCACCGTGATATCTCTGTGCCCACTGGTACAGATGAGTTGGAGACATTTTACTTTGCCGATTTAGGCAGCACTCAGCCTTGCACGTCGGTAGGAATGTGCTCTGCCATTTAATTCTATTCCAAGCCCATTATCCTAGACTGGCCTCAAGTTCTCTATGTAACCAAACATGACTTGGAACTTCAGAGCCTTCTGCTTCCTCACCCCCAGGGCTGGGATGGCAGCCATGAACCACCACACCCAGTTTATGGTGCCATAGGGACTGAACCCGGGAATTCATGCATGCTATACAAGCTGTCAATTGAGTTACAGCCTGTGACCCCTAAGCCCCTATTCATTCATTCATTCATTCATTCATTCATTCTCTCTCTCTCTCTCTCTCTCTCTCTCTCTCTTCTTACTTTGAGACAGGGTCTTGCTATATTCTCTTCGGGCCTTGAACTCAATCTGTTGCCCAGGCCTCAAGAACGATAAGCCTGCCATGAATCATATCCAGAGTTCCTGAACACCAGGCCACTGGGAAAAGGAAGAGAGAACCCGTGGCCAGTCCACAGGAACTATGTGGCTGTCTCTATTAGAGAACACACAGAGCAAAAAAAAAAAAAAGGGGGGGAGGTCCAGAGTCATCCTGGATGTGTCCCTCACCTAGGAGCTTTAGAGGTTTGACAAGAAACAATGCAAATACAGTCTCATACAGAACTACAAACAGATGGTTTGGGACGAACACACACACACACACACACACACACACACACACACAGCAACCACAAAAGATAACTAGCTAATGTGATTTGGGGAGTGTCCTCACAGCATGGAGCAGACAGCCTGTCCCTGCTATATGCTCCAAAGACCCAGGGCATTGTGTAGAACACCTTAGCCCACCTCTGTGAGGTTTCAGAGGACCAAATACACACACTCCTCTTGCCACACTGCCCAGTCACAAACTGTGTGTGACACACACACAAAGTGTTGGCAAACTGTCCAACCTCCCTGATACAGAAGCAAAAGGATGTCAAGGATTGTCGAATGTTATGTAGTTAGACTACTGCAGACACACACACACACACACACACACACCACAATGAGCCCTATCCTCATCTCAGAGGACCTGGCCTCTGTGTGGGGCATGCAGGAAACTGGGGAGTCGGGGTTGAGTATCTCTGGGTTTACCAACCGTAGTGTTCACTCTTACCCCGCGACCAAACCCCTCGGTGCCCTCGGTCGACTCACCGGACGATGCCAAACATGACAAGTACGTTGCCCAGCAGCCCCACGGCGCACACAGCCGAATAGAGCGCGGTGATGGCGATTGCCAGGGCGAGGGACGAGGCGCTCCGGGCGCCCGGTGGCCCCGACGCGTTGGCGCCCGCGCTGGGGAAGGCGTCCGAGACGTTGGTGAGGAGCAGGGACTGCAGCTCCGCACGGGCAGAGGGCACCGGCTCCATGGCGCCGCCGCGCCCGTCTCCACCGTGCGCCCAGGGCGCAGGGACCCAGCGAGTGGCGCGCGGTCAGCGGAGGCCACGGCCCCGACGCCGCAGGCTGCAGCGCTCGCTCCCGCCTCCTCCGCCTGGCCCGCCGGCCGCCGCGCTCGCCCAAGCCTCGGGAGCCCCGAGCTGCCGCGCGCACCACGTGGCCCGGAGGCGGCCGCCAGTCTACGCCCGCGATCGGGGGCGGGCGCTGCACCACCGGCTCGGAGCTGGGCCGTAGAGGCCTCCCGCGCGCTCCCTGGCTGGGCTCCGCTGGCTCCTGGCGTCCCCAGCCCGGCCCCGGCCTCCCGCCCCACCCCCGTGCCACTCTGGAGTCAGGAGAACCTAGATGCGAATCCCGCCTCCCGCCTCTGCACGGACGAGGGGAGTAACCTTGAGCGAGTCGCTTAAGCTCCCTCAAATTCATTCTCTGTATCTGCAAGATAAAGAAAATCTCCCTGCCGCCTTCCTAGGGTTCAGGGGAGATGACGACAGAGGAGTAAAGAACTTAAGATTTCTTTTCTGCCACTCCGTGCTGTGTGCACTCTGCTCCTCGCCACGTCTTCTCCTACAACTGTCCGGTGATTCCTGACCAAGAAACACAAGCAAAACGGTCCGGTTCCCCCCAAAAGATCCCAGTGAAAACTGGTAATAAAATCAGCTACGACCCCAGAGGGAGACACTGGAAATGAACCCAGCTGGGTCTGTAAGGGTTTGCACGGGAGACGGCAGACATAAAGGTCTCTGCCGTCTCACCATGTCAAGCTGAAAGGGTCACAACTATCAGGACAGTTGGGTGTGTGTGACTAGGAACACTGCTCTCCTGTTCGGATCTACGCTCTGACCTAGTAGGCTGCTACAACGATAAAAAAGAGACCCACAAACATCCATTACCAGCCAGGCTTCTCTGTGCCTCATTCAGGAGCTCCACAGATATTCTGAGGGTGCCTAACATAAGAGCTAGGTACATTGGTGAGCATAGTCAGATGAAAACAGGGCTCCCAAGGGCTTACAGCTCAGAGGGGAAGAGATACATCAACTCTAAAAATCACACTTAATGAAGTCCTACTTGGGGGGGTAGGCTATGAAAAGGATGGAGGTCAGGATAGCTTTCCTAAGGAAATGACACTTGAGGTGAGGTGTGAATTTAGGAGTGGGGGAGACTAATTTAGAGAAGAAATAGGGAAGTGAATTCTAGAAAAAGGAAAAACACATATAAAGGCCCTAAAGTCAAAAGAGACTGAAGACAGCCAGGGACCACAACAGGGAGCTCCATGGTGGGCAGGATATTAAAGACTGTTGTGCTGGGTTTGTTTGCTTGCTTCCCTCAACTTGACTAAACATATATGGGAAGAGGGAATCTCAATTGAGAAAATGTCCCATAAGATTTGCCCATAGGCAAGTCTGTGGGCCATTTTCTTGATTGATGATGGGGTGAGGGGGCAGCCCACTGTGGGCAGTGCCACCCCTAGGCAAGTGATTCTGGGTTGTATAAGAAAGCAAGTTGAGCAAGGCAGTAAGCAGTGTTCCTCCATGGCTTCTGCTTCAGTTCCTGCCTTGAGTTCCTTAGGGGATGGGCTATGTTGTGGAAGTTTAAGCCAAATTAACCCTTTTCTCCCTAGTTGCTTTTGGTCTTGGTGTTTTATCACAGCGATTGAAACCCTAACTAAGACAAGCAACCGAAGTGGGGTTGGAGAGATGGCTCAGTGGTTAAGAGCACTTACTGCTCTTTCAGAGGACTGGAGTTTGTGGGGACCTGAGAAATGGAGGCTTATGAGAAATGCCTCATGGCTGGGAAAATGAAAGTAACTTGTGGGAGATATCTAAGATGGCCCAGGCCAGAAAATGCGGGGCGGAGTTGAAGCCTAATTGTGAGTATAGCTGATTGGATGAGGAAGACTTCCATGCTCGTGATCAGTGCATGATCACCATGTTACCAGGCTTGTGCCATGTGATGTAATAGGATGACCTTTAATGTGATTGGCCCACATAGCCTTATGTGGAAACACCCATTTGGTTCTGTATATAAGCTAGGGGACGAAACATTAAAAACAGAAAATGCTTAGACATCACATCACCCCTGTCGTATCTGTTTGTCTTTGGAATGAAGGCTGGAGAGTCGGGTGGCCAGCGCACTTACCTTTTTCCCTGAGAACCTCCTTATGTGGTGATCGCTCTATAAGGGACCTGCGGCAGAGTTCAGTTCCCACGTGGCGGCTCTCAACAGTCTGTACCCTGATTCTAGGGGTTCTGACACCCCTCCCCCCCATTAGCCTCCTTGACAGTGCATATGCATGGTGTACGTATGTTCATGCAGGCAAACATTCACACACATAAATTAAAAACTTAACAACAGCCAGGCATGATGGCTCACATCTTTAATCCCAGCACTCAGGAGGGAGAGGAAGGCAAATTAGAGGCCAGCCTGATCTGCAGAGCAAACTTCAGGACAGTCAAAACTACACAAAGAAACCCTGTCTCAAAAAAACAACAACTAAACATTTAAGAACAAGAAAAAAGATCTCCCAGTGTGGTGTCACATGCCTTTAATGCCAGCTCTTGGGAGGCAGAGGCAGATGGATCTCTAGGAATTTAAGGCCAGCCTGGTCTACACAGCCAGCTCCAGGCCAGCCAGAGCTACACAGATATTCTATCTTTAAAAAAAAAAAAAAAAAAGGCAAGGCCACTTTAAGGACTCACTTGTGCCGTTATAAAAGCAAAATTAAGGGAGGTCATTTGACTGACTCTTCTTCCCCACACTCATTCTCCAACCAATCCTGACCCATCCTTTTCCTTAAGGTTCCCAGACATTCCAGAAAGTTCTCTCTACCAAACTGTTACATGCCTGGGAAGTCTACCTCTAGTCAGATAGAGAGGAGGGCAATGACAGGCCAAAGAAAAGATTTACCCATGTCTAGTTTTAGTTATTTACTTAATTCCTTACAAGAGCTTAGGTGCAGGGTTACCTACTAGAGTGTGAAAGTCTAGGGCAGTTTCCCCACCAAGAAAAGCCCCCCCCCACTCATGGGTGACAACTTGCAGGCATCCCCAACACTGAAGAGTCTCCTCTTGCCAGAAACTCTTTGCTGTTCATATGATCTGAGCCAAGAGCTCAATGTGTGGTGCATTTGCTGAGTTTCCTAAAGTTTTATTTCTTGTGCGTTTCAAAAGCCTTCCTACACCAAAGGGTTTTTTGTTTTGTTTTTGTTCTTTTTAGGTAAAGTCTCTCTGTATAGCCCTGGGACTCACTATGTAGACTAGATTAGATGCAGACCTGTGGTGATCCTCCTCACTGGAATTACAGACATGAGCCACTATGCCTGGTAGTCAAGGGGATTGCTGGAAGGAAGGAACAGATAATATAACCTGTGTTGGCTGAGTAAGAATGACCCCCATAAGCTCAAATACTTAGTCGTGAGGGAGAGGCACTACTTAGGATTAGGAGGCGTGGCCTGTTTGTTGGAGTGGGCGTGGCCTTGCTGAAGGAAGTATGTCACTAGGGGTAGGCTTTGAGGTTTCAGAAGTCCAGACGAAGTCGCTCTCTCAACCTGTCGCCAGCAGATCTGATGTAGAATTCTGAACTACTCACCCACAACCATGTCTGCCTGCATGCCACCATGCTCCCTGCCGTGATGAGAATGGACTAAACCTCTGAAACTGTAAGCCAGCCCCGACTGAATATGCTTTTCTTTCTGAGAGTTGCATTAGTCATGGCGTCTCTTCACAGCGATGGAAACCCTGAGACGCACCACAAGCCTTGCTGCGCTCCAGGCACTGTGGGGAGTGCTTTCCTAGGCATCAGTGCTTAACAGTTGAATCGTATTATTGTCCCACTTTACAGAGCAGAAAACTGAGGGTTGGCACTAAGTGATTCCATATGGCAGCTATCAATATGTGATCTTTCCACTATCTTGAAGAGACTACGTCTGATTGATCCTTGAAGCCAGGAGAGGGCTGGTCACATGGGGTGCTGAAGACATGTCCTTTGAAATGATAGAGATTCCCAAGATTCCCAAGACCATATTGGTGCTCCCCAGTTCTGTGCTCTTGGGTAATGACATGGGTTCTCTCTCTCTCTCCCTCTGTGTGTGTGTGTGTATGTGATCTTTCTTTTTTTTTTTTTTTTTTTGGTTTTTTGAGACAGGGTTTCTCTGTGCAGCCCCCGGCTGTTCTGGACTCAATTTGTAGGCCTCGAACTCACAGAGATCCACCTGCCTCTGCCTCCCAAATGCTGGGATTAAAGGTGTGTGCCACCATGCCCAGCTTGATTTTTTTCTTTTTTCTTAATTTATTTTTATTTATATGCATTGGTGTTTTGCTTCACACATGTGTGTCTGTGTGAGGCTGTCAGATCTTGGAGTTACAGGCAGTTATGAGCTGTCGTGTGGGTGCTGGGAATTTAACCCGGGTCCTCTAGAAGAATAGTCAGCACTCTTAACTGCTGCGCCATCTCTCCGGTCTCAATGACCTGGGTTCTGAGGGTAGGTTGGCAGGGAAAGTTCCTGCCCTCATCCCTCCCCACCTCCCAGCATGAGTCCCTTATCAAGGCATTTATTATTCCCCAGAAAAAAATAGAGCCAGGGGCCAGAGAGATTGCTCAGCCGTCAAAAGCCAGTAGTGCTCTTGCAAAAGATCCAAATTTGTTTACCAGCATCCATGCTGGGAAGCTCACAACTGCCTGTAGCTCCAGGCCCAGGAAGATTAGACACCTCTGACCTCTTCAGACATCTGCACTCTTGTACACACACAAGCTACACACACACACATGCATGGGCACACGAGTGCACTCACCTAAAAAGAAATATTTTTAGAAATACTTCTCATATATGTGTATTTTTAAAGAACACACCCAGAAGACCCCAAGCCCACTCTGCTCTCCATGCATGCTCGGCAGCCATCTCAGCCCTACAATCAGCTAGGTAACCCCCACCACAGGCTTTCCCATTCAACCATCTGATGACTTGTGAAACAAGAGTTTTCCTGTGATCATATATGATGCTAAATGCCACCCCCATTTCAAATGGCCTGATACACTCAGAGACTTTGGTGCAAAAGGAGAAACTCAGACATGGGAGAGAAGGGCTCTTCTGACTTCTGGCCTCCTCCCTACCCATCCAACAAACCATGGTTTTTTTTTGGTTTTTTTTCCCCCCCTCCTACATCAGGACTTTTAAAAATTCTTTTCCTTCTACTTGAAAGATTAAGTCACTACCATAGGCACTTAGTATCCATTCTTAATGTGTAATTCAGATTAATAGCTTGATTTCTGGGTTGGGATATATAATTCAGTGATAGAATGCATGCTTAGCAGGCATACCCCAGGGTTTGGCCTCTAGTACATCAAACTAGATAAATAATACAAATTGCTTTGTAAACTCTACTGAAACCCTCACACCCACACACACCCCAACTAGGTCAGGGTTTATTAGTGAGGATTCTCTACAGGAAAAAAAAAACAACAACAAAAGGTATATTTAAAGGAGATTAAGCCAAGTGTGGTGGCACACACCTTTAATCCCAGCACTCGGGAGGCAGAGGCAGGAGGATCTCTGTGAGTTCAGGGCCAGCCTGGTCTACAGAGTGAGTCCAGGACAGACAGGGCTACACAGAGAAACCCTGTCTCAAAAAACAAACAGAAAAACAAAACAGGGAGATTGATCCGACTGGCTAACACTTTACAATGCTCCAACAATGACTGTCTCACACCAGAGAGACTAAGAACGAGGAAGTCCTTTGTTCAGTCCACAAGCTTGGGAGTCCTCGTCTGGTGCTGAAGGCAGAGTCCTGGGGAGCTGCTGGCTTTCAGTCCGAGAAGAAAGTGTGAAGAGGCTGGCTCCATGTCAGTGAAGGTGGCAGCAGCTTCAACAACAGGGTAGACAAACCCGCCAGCACCAGGAAGAGTGAAGGCCACGCCACGCCACCAAAACTTTCTTCCTTCCTCGTATCTGGACACTGTCGGAAGGTCCCACCAGCATTTGGAGTGGGACTTCCCTCATGGGGCCAATCAAAACCTTCTCCACAGGACAACCTGCAGCCTGGGCTGGCCCTCACTGAGGCTCTCCTCCAGATGACCCTAGAGTGTGACAAGCTGGCCGTTAAAGCTAGCCGTCACACTGGCCTTGCTTTCTGTCCTAGCTTCCCACACTTCTTCTTTGTGTCACTTCCTATATTTCTTTGTTGTCAACATGGACATTGTTGTCTAGCACCTCAGCAGCTCTTGCAGTGAAGCCCCGGCTGCCCTAGAACTCAGTGTGCAGTTTGAGCTGGCCTTGAACTTATAATCCTCCTGCCTCCGCCTCCTACGGGCTGGAATCGAAGCATACACCTTGCTTGGCTCACGTTGCTGTCCTTGGCACAGGCTGGCTCGCCAGTGCTCTTCTTATAATAGAGGAAACTACTCGGACAAAGCAGATGTGGCTTACTGCAGACCTGAGACCTTCCTCTTAAAAGACTCTGTGTTACAGATCAGTCTGTCCTCCGAACTCCCGTGTGTTGAAAGCTCGGTTCTCAAGCAGAACTGCTCACAAGTGAGGCCTCTGGGAAGTGACTGGATCATGAGAAAGTCACCTCATCTCATAGCATGATAGCTATTCAGGGGTGGTGGGGACCTTAGAACCAAGGCCTAGTAGGAGGGAGGGCTCACCGGGGATGTGTCCACGAAGGAGAGGTTTTATTTGTTTGTTTTTGGTTTTTCAAGACAGGGTTTCTCTGTGTAGCCATGGCTGTCCTGGAACTCACTCTGTAGACCAGGCCGGCCTTGAACTCACAGAGATCTGCCTGCCTCTGCCTCCCTCGTGCTGGGATTAAAGGTGTGCCATGACCACTCAGCAAAGGAGAGATTTTTTGTTTTGTTTTGTTTTTTTGAGACAGGTTTCTCTATGTATCTCTGGCTGTCCTGGACTCACTCTGTAGACCAGGTTGGCCTTGAACTCACAGAGATCCACCTGCCTCTGCCTCCCAAGTGCTGGGATTAAAGGCGTGCACCACCATGCCTGGCCCTTAAAGGAGAGACTTTTGCCCCTGCCAGCTTACCTTCTTTCTTTCTGCATCCCAGCTACTGTGAGGAGAGCAGTTTTGTTCCCTGTGCCCATCCCGCCCCACACACACTGGGATGCTCTGTCACAGGTGATAGAACCTTTCCCCCAGACATGGGGGAGTTGAGGCCAGCCAGTCTTGTAGGCATGAGCATCTGCTCATTACATTTCGCAAGGGTTAGGTCTCCTTCCTGCTCAAGCCAAGTGCAGATATCTTATTCCTGAACCATGGATGTATTCAGTGATGTGGGAATTTCCCAGCATCATCATCAGGCCCTGAATTCAAGCCCTTGTACCAAAAGAAGAAAGAGAAGAGAATGAGTGAGTGAGTGAATGAATGAAGGAGTGAACAAATGAATGCAGGAGTGAATGAATGCATTTTTCTCATCTCCAGGTTTACCTGTGAGGAGTTCGGGTACCATCAGGTTGGCTGGAATCTCAGCTCAGCTCTTGGCAGAGGTGTCAGATGTGTGTGACCCAACACCTAGTCCCCCGCCTCCCAGCTGCCAGCCTGACACCTGCCTCTGCCCACCCTCTCTCCCCAAATATATAGGGGATCACTCCCTTGGAAATCAGAAAATTCCTGTGTCTACACCCACTCTTTTTGGAGGGTAGGGAGGAGAATGTCTTGCTATGTAGCCAGAGCTGGCCTCGAACTCACAATCCCCCTGGCATTGTAAATGTTCGGCATCCTAAGTGCCGGGACTGCAGGCGTGGACATCACACCTGTCTCCACCTCCACCATTGATTGCTACAGCACAGAGTAGATCAAACCCTCTGAATCTAACTGAAAAATTTGGGCTGGGCCTGGTGTTTAACACTATCCCTGACTTCAGGGGCAAAAAACCAAAACTGGATGGGAAATCCGGGGCCAGCCCAGGGCATCAGAAGGCGTCAGCCACAGAGCAACCGGGATCGCTGAAGTAGTCAGAAGCTGAAAGGAAACTCCCTGGGGAAGCTATTAGCAATTTAGTACGTGGGAATGTGGCTCCCACCTGCCAGAGAGAGACAGATCCGCCTGATGCAAACTATAGCAGCTGGCTTGCCTCTTGGCAGCTCCCCTGGAGCTGCCTTCCAGTCCGGCTCCATCTGCGAGCCCCGGGAGGGAAGAGGAACGTAAAGAGAACCATAAAATAATTACCACTCTCATTTGCAGAGCACTTGCATATTAGTGATTGCAACTTCTGACACTTTCCTGATACCGAGGTCAGGTTTCCTTGTTTCATCTTACAAACAGAAAGACAGACATCTCCAGAGATCCAGAGAGCATCCAGCAAATGAGAGAGAGAGAGAGAGAGAGAGAGAGAGAGAGAGAGAGAGATACAGGATTGGCGCCCACCATCTGGTTGCTGACGGTAGGATTTGAGACTTGGGGGGAGAATATTATTAAGATCCATTGTATGCATGTATGAAATCCTTAAAGAATTAATAAAATTATTACATTAAAGATAAAACTAGCTGGGTGATGGGGGGCACATGGCCTTAATCCCAGCACTTGGGGAGGCAGAGGTAGGCTGATCTCTGTGAGTTCGAGGTCAGCCTAGTCTAGGGTGAGTTTCAAGACAGCCAGGGCTACATACACAGAGAGACCCTGACTTAAAAAAAAAAAAAAACTGAGGCTCTTTCTTTCTTGCTTGCTTTGTTTTGGTTTATCAGTGCTGGTGACTGACTCCAGAGCTCCAAAGCTACCAACCATGCACTCTCCCACTGAGTCACACTTCCAGCCCCGAAGGCTAATTCTTTTTTTTCCTTAAATTTTATTATTATTTTATGTTTTGTCCACATGTATTTCTATGTACCTTGTGAGTGAGTGCCTAGTGCCCCAGTGGAGGCCAGAAGAGGGCACTGGATCCCCCTGGAACTCAAATTACAGACAATTGTGATCGACTATGTAGGTGCTGGGAATTGAACCCAGGTCCTCTGTAAGAACAGCCAGTGCTCTTAACTGCCGAGCCATCTCTCTAGCCCTGAGATTAATTCTTTTTGTTTTTTGTTTTGTTTTTGTTTTTTGTTTTCCAAGACAGGGTTTCTCTGTATAATAGCCCTGGTTGTCCTGGACTCACTTTGTAGACCAAGCTGGCCTCAAACTCACAGAGATCCGCCTGCCTCTCTGCTGGGATTAAAGGCATGCGCCACCAGCTCTTTCTACCTTTAACGTGTGACACTTTTCCAGAGGACATCGGTGAACAACCATCTACTCACCCCAGATAGGCAACCAACAGCAAACCAAAACAACCATATCATGGAAGTCCATCTGGATGAACCAGAGACTTTTTTGGGGGTTACTAACAGGAATGTGGATGAAGGGTCACTTACAGGAGCGTGCGGAAAGCCACCCCAGCATAAGTGACGACTCATGAAAGCCAGATCGCTGGAGCTCTCTGCATGACTGCAGGCAGCTCCACAGGTCAGACAGCGTCTGTCTCCCAAGCCTCGCAGCTGGCTCACTTTCCCCCCTGCTTATGTAACCGTGGAGGAGGGGCCCACTTGTGTTCAGGAGTCGCTGCCACAGTGCAGTGTGGAGGTGAGAAGACAACATGCCAGTTGGTTCCCTCCTTCCCTCACATGGGTCCCTGGAATCAGCACCTGACCATTAGGCTTGGCAGCAAGCACCTCTACCCAGACCAAGCTTCGGGATTGTTGGCTCATTTGATTGGGACAGGGGTGACCGGGCTTACAAGGAAGGGACAGAATGGGAGGAGAGCTGAGCATCGGTCTCAGACCTGCTAGCCCTGTGACTCATGGGGCTCTAGGGACCGAGGCCTGGGTGCTCTGTGCAGAAAGTGAGGAACCCTGAGCCTGAGTCCAGCAACCCAGGCTCCCACTGTCAGAAAAGCCTTCTTTAGATTTCTCCATTAACACAGTATACTGAGTCCCTCCAACAGCCCCCGGGGGGCAGCAGTCTGGCTTTGAAAGCCTCCATCTGGCTCCTTGCTTTTTGACCAAGCTGCCACTTTTCTTCGACAGAAATCAGTTCTCTCCCTTTCTGGGCCCTTTCTTCTTTCTTGATCCCCTTTGGCTTCCCGATCCTCTCTGCCACACTTAGGGATTCCCGCCTCCTCTGTTGGAATCCCTTAAGGGCATACCACTTTCCTTTCTTTCCTTCCTCCATCCGGAGTGTAGGATGTGCCCAACCTCCAATGACCACGCTCTAACGCACGCAAGAGGTATACAGAAAGTGTTGGCTGTCGACCTTGTCAGCCAGGTCCTCCCACAGCCAAGGCACTCTTTGTCCCTTCTTTCTTCCTCAGCCCCTCCCAACAGAGCATGCGCTGGGCCATAGGCCCGAGGCAAACACTAAGGACCTAGATGATGTCCCAAGTTGAGTTCCTGCTCTTGGTCAGTTTCTCCCTGTCCCTGCCAAGGGCCAGTCTCGCAGTGAGCCAGGGTGGTGTGTCAATAGCCACAGTGCTAGGAACCCCAGGATTCACATCTTGTCAGCGGAAAGCAGGCTCAGGCACCATCCTGCCCCACATCCCTTATGCCTACAGAAACAGAAGCTGAGGTCCAAAGCAGTAGAGGGTACATCGGGAATCAACAGAATGCAGAAGCTAAATCCCCTGAGTCCGATAGCATTTTGCCTCACACTGGGTGAGGTGACCGCAGACAATGCTCATCTTTTTTTTTCTTTTCGACACAGGGTTTCTCTGTGTACCCCTGGTTGTCCTGGACTCACCTTGTAGACTAGGGTGGCCTTGAACTCACAGAGATCCATCCACCTGCCTCTACCTCTCAAGTGCTGGACACCCAGCGACAATGCTCATCTTTAACAGAGTAGCAGGTACTCTCTGAAGAGCATGGTCCTCGCTTAGACAGGAGGAATCCTGGACGCAGAGCTGCAAACTTCTTTCCACTCTGCAGCACCACACAAGAGTGTAAAGTTCTCAATACACCCAAAGAATGCCCACGAGTGAGTGTGCCTGGGCCTTGTACGCATACAATTGTTGAACTGAGGGCTTCCAACCAGCTTGGCTCTGTGTCACATGATTCCTACAAGGTCTGGATTAGAACCCAGAAGCTCCATAGATCCTCTTGGCCAAGGCATAAACCACTTGATGAAACGTTGTACCTGGGTCTCATTTTCCTCATGTGGGAGAATGACAGCATTTGGACCTCAGCCTCCAGGACCCACCTGCAAGGCTTTGGGAGGGATTCTGAGAAGAGGCTTGGTGTGCGCTACTGGTAGCCAACATCAGTAGGAGAATTTTTCTGTTTTCCCTGTTTGCTTCCAAACAGCTCGCCCCCAGGTTTACACGGAGAGGAGCCCAGGAAGGTGCCATGGCAACCACAGAGATTCCAGCGAGCTGAATTTGCCTGACTTGTCCAGACTGACATAACATCTCACCCACCCACAGCCTACCCTTTCACAAGAGTTTGAGGATAGATCCCAGGATGGTCCGGAGGGTGAGAATAAGACTGCCGGGGCAGCTTGAGCAAGTCACTTTCTCTGAGCTTCGAGAGTTACCTTACCCCATCCCCACCACCCTCCTCACCCAGCAAAGAAAATATGGATAACAGTAAATATCTGAAATCCAAATTCTAAAGAATTAGATGCCCAGAAGATAATGAATTTGAAAAGGCTTTGTGTAGTGCCATATTCTAAAACGTGAGAGGTTCTTGTTGCTTAGTAAGAATTTTTACTACCCTCGGGTGTGCGGAGCCCTTTGCATGTGTAGAAAACTGACCCTAGCACTTCCTATAGAAAAGGTATATTAGACACCATGGGGAGCACCGTAGTGAGCCATTTGCGAATCTGTGTAGCCTAGAAGACACAATGGTGGCGGTTGTATTAGGAGACCCCTTGTGAAAGCTGCAGAAACCCAAGAGACTGTGTCAGACCATGGGTAGAGTCAAACAATTTCAAGGAGGTTGCCTGGGGTTGAGCCAAGTGGGCAGCAAATTGATCCCTCAGCCTTAGCTGTACCCCGCTGCTGCAGCCTCTGGGAAGACACATACTTCCTGGATTCCAGTTATTTATGGCTATTGTCATCTGGGACTCTGGTTACAAGAACCAGAAATCCATGCAGCCAATTTAAACAGACAAAGGGGATGTGTTTATTGTAAGGGAGCAGGGATGTCTGTGAACTCCCCAGCAGGGATAGTGATCCAGAACCAAGAAGAGCAAGAAAAATGTCCAAGGGACGGGCTCTCTGCTACTCACCTGCCCAACCCCCAGCCCTGCCCCACTGCACTCTTCCATAGACCAGCCTCTCTCCACTGTACCTATAGTGATGGATGACGGGTCTGACAACCCAAAGGCAGGATTTCCCATTCAGCCCTCACTCAGGAAGCGGGATAACCCAGGATCATGATTTACCCAGGGCTTTTCTGGGGTTCCCACTGAAACTTCTCAGGCCCTGAAAAACTGGGACAATCACCCTAACTGTCAATGTTCAGGACATGTTTAGCTAATAAGTGTTCAGGGCAGCATTTGAACAGCTATTCAGCAGGCCGGGGGTAAACTAAATTCCATTCATCCCAACATGAGTCACCTCCTAGGATTATCCTGGTCACTTACTAGCTTCAGCTGCTTCCCCGGCACTATAATATGAACCCCAGAAAGACAGGGACCTCATCTCTCTCATTCATCAGTGTGTCCCCAACACAACAGAGACTGCTTCCTTGCAGGTATTTAAGAAACGCACGCGTTGGCAGGGACTGGAGGCACGGCTCAGTGGATAGAAGCTCCGGATGCTCGAGAGGACCAGGGTTCAATTCCCAGCAGCGACATGGACGCTCACAACTGCCTGTAACTCCAGTTTCAGTGGATCTGGCGCCCTCTTCTGGCCTCTGCTGACACCAGGCACATATGTGATGCAGAGACAAAAATGTAACCAAAACACACATACATAAAACATAAAATAAAACTTAAAAAAGGAAAAAGCCAGGCCTGGTGGCACACACCTTTTATCCTAGCACTTGGGCGGCAGAGTCAGGCAGATCTCTGTGAGTTCGAGGCCAGCCTGCTCTACAAAGTGAGTCCGGGACAGCCAGGGTTACACAGAGAACCCCTGTCTCAAACAAAAGAAAAGACAAAAAGAAATGCTTGTTGGATGAGCGAATGAATAAATGGGAAAGGAGTCTGTGTGCAAAAGCAGCAGCAGGTAAAACTCACAGCACAGAGGCAGGCATAGTGACATGTGTCTGTAATCCCAGCACTTGGAGAGCTCAGGCAGGTGGATTCAAAGATTTAGGCTATTCCTAGGCTACAAAGTCAGTTTGGGGCCAGCCTGAGCGACAGAACAACAGTCCATTTCAAAAGAAATTAAATTGAGTGGCTAGAAAGATGGCTCAGCAGGTTAAGAGCCCTGGTTGCTCTTCCAGAGGACCTGGGTTCAATTCCCAGCATGCACATGGGGGGCTCACGATCGCTTCTATAAATGTAGTCACAGGGGATCGCATGACCTCTTCTGGCCTCCTCGGGCACCAGGCATGTAAGTGGTGCATAGTCATTATATGTAGGCAAAACACCTATACACATAAAAATTAATAGAAATAAAGTAGGGCCAGGCATTGTGGCACATGCATTTAACATATATGTATATATATATATATAATTATTAGTTACACATATTATTGTGTACCTTATATATTAGTTTTTCTGAGACAGGGTTTCTCTGTGTATCAGCCTTGGCTGTCCTAGACTCACTTTGTAGACCAAGCTGGCCTCGAGCTCACATAGATTCACCTGCCTCTGTCTCCCAAGTGCTGGGATTAAAGGGGTTCATCACCATAACTGGCTTAAAATAAATTTTAAAAAAGCTACAGTGCACACATAAGTATTACATAATGTTTCAGGTGCTACTGCAGACTTTTTTTTAAGATTTATTTTTATTTTTGTTATTTGTCTGAGTGGGGTTTTTTTGTTTTTTAAAAATATAATTTATTTATTTTTATTTCATGTGCATTGGTGTTTTGCCTGCATGTATGTCTGTGTGAGAGTGTTGGATCCTCTGGAACAGGAGTGCCATGTAGGTGCTGGGAATTGAACTTAGGTCCTCCGCAAGAGCAGTCAGCGCTCTTAACCACTGAGCCATCTCTCTAGCCTGATTGCATGAGTATTTTCCTTGCATGATTGTAAGTACACCGTGTATGTGTGTGTGTGTGTTGACTAAAAAAATATATATATAATAATATTAATTTACATAGCAACTTGTCTGGTGCCCAGAAGTGGAGAAGTCCTGTCCCCACCCCCCACCCCTGGCTTTTTGAAACAAGGCTTCACTATGTTGTTGAGTCTAACCTTGAACTGTGTATCCTCCTGCCTCAACCTCCCAAATTCTGGGATTATACAGAAATGCATAATCCCCTGACCGGCCTGTCCTGTAAGGTGCTGTCTATCAGATGAGATTAGCATACAAAGCAGAGGCTTCTGTGTAAAACAGAAGGCCTTGCACAATGTGGTGGGCCCTCTCAATCAGGTGAAGGCTGCCGAGAACAGAGGAATTCTGGCTCAGACAGACAGACAGCTCTCCTCTGGACTTGAACTTCTTTATTTTTTTTTTAATGGTTAATTTTTTATTTTTTGGTTTTCAAGACAGGGTTTCTCTGTGTATCCTTGGCTGTCCTGGACTCACTCTGTAGACCAGGCTGGCCTTGAACTCACAGAGATCCACCTGCCTCTTCCTCCCAAGTGCTGGGACTAAAGGCATGTACCACCATGCCCGGCTGGACTTGAGCTTGTATATGAGCTCTTCTCCCCGTCTCCAGCCTACTGGTGTACCTCGCAGATTTGGGTTTTGGCAGACTCCATGATCTTGTGGGTCAATTTTTTAAAAAAGATTTATTATGTGTGTGTGCCTGCATGGTTTTATGTGAACCACATGTGTGCAAGAGTCCACAGAGGCCAGAAGAAGGTGTCAGATCTCTAAAACTAGAGTTACAGGTGGTTATGAGACTCCATGACAGTACTGGGAACTGAACCCAGGTCCTCTGCAAGAACACCACGTGCTCTTAGCCATTGAGCCATCTTTCCAGCCCCCTGGGCAGTTCTATTTCTCTGGGAAGCCATGCCTGATGGAACTTACGGTGCACTCAATTCCCAAGACAGAGCAGCAAGCATGACAAATGTGGGCAATTTCACATTAAACACACTAGTGATGAATGTTCGCAAGCATGCTGAGGGGTGGTCCTCTGACTGACCTAAAGCCAGGGAAGGAGGAAATGGGCAGAGAGGCGATGAGGAAAAACCTAGGGCTTTCAGCTCAGTTTCCTCTTCCTTGGCTGTCCTGGAACTAGCTCTGTAGACCAGGCTGGCCTCAAACTCACACCTGCCTCTGCCTCCCAAGCACTGGGATTAAAGGTGCATGCTGCCACCACTACCTGGCTCAGTTTCCTCCTTAAAATTGAGAGAAAGAATATGAGCTCTGTTGCCACAGAGAAAGCATGAGATGAGCCCATTTTTGTTTAAAATAAGGGGGTAGGGAGGAAGGACTGCACTTGGCTCAGTCAGTAGGGCACTTACCTTGTGTGCATGAAGTCTAGGGTTTCAATCCTAGGCACCAAAAAAAAACTGGGCCTGCTGGCACACTCTTGTAATTCCAGAACCTGGGAGGTGAAGGCAAGGAGGGTCCCAAGTTCAAGGACATCCTCTCAAGAGTTGAGTCCAGTCTAGTCTACATAACAAGAAGAAGAAGAAGAAGAGGAGGAGGAGGAGGAGGAGGAGGAAGAGGAGGAAGAGGAAGAGGAGGAAGAAGAAGAGGAAGAAGAAGAAGAGGAAGAAGAAGAAGAAGAAGAAGAAGAAGAAGAAGAAGAAGAAGAAGAAAGCATGTGAGGAGGGGCAGGGAGCTTAGCATAGCTCAAGCTTCAGGCTCCACCCCTAACCCTCAAGCATGCCATGGCACATAGGTGGAGGTCTGAGGACAACTTCCCAGAAGTCAGCTCCCTCTCTCCACCAGGATTGAACTCAAATTGTCAGACTCTCCAGCATGACCTTTACCCTCTAAGTGAGTTGTTCTCAACTGGGTTGCACTCCCCTTAGAGGTCAAACAATTCTTTCACAAGGGTCATCTAAGACCATCAGAAAACACATATATTAAGATTCATAGCAGCAAAATTACAATGATGAAGTAGCAATGAAAATAATTTTATGGTTGGGGACACAACATGAGGAACTGGATTAAAGGGTCACAGCATTAGGAAGGTTGGGATCCACTGGTCTAAGTCATGTTACCAGACCAGGGCCCGTGGTCTTCACAGCCAGCCACAGCTTCTTCAGGATGCTGGCTTTCAGCTAACATTCGGACAGTGTCGGGGTGGATTGCCAACCCAGGGCACCAGCTTGCAGATAAGCCAGTTCCAGAGAGTTCTCTCTGGTTAGAAACAGCATGAAGTGGGTAGGGCTGCCAGGAAGAGAGAAAAGGTGGAGCGGTGATGCCCAGCATCCATCTGAGCAAAGACTCAAGAACTTTCTGGAACAATGATGACCAGTTTTAAGTTGCTAGCATTCCCATGAGGCTACCTGGTTCTTTGTTGCTTCCTACCCTAGTGATGTCTGTAGCCCTCTTGTTCTTCCTGATAAAGCATTTTGTTCTGTAAATGAAGGAACAGAGAAAAATTCAGAGTCCAGGCTGCATGGCCATTGGAGCTACATAGCAGAATAGTGGACAGGTTGATGAGCCGAATTTGTGAGTGAGTTAGAATGTGGCAGCTGGGGGCAGCGGTGCCAATGTGAGCCCCTTGAAAATGCATGTAATTTGCCTTTTTTTTTTTTTCCTGGCTTTTCCAGACAGAGTTTCTCTGTGTATCCCTGGCTATCCTGAAACTCACTCTGTAGACCAGGCTGGCCTTGAACTCACAGAGATCCGCCTGCCTCTGCCTCCTGAGTGCTGAGATTAAAAGCGTCCCCTAGCACTCCCGGGACAACTTGCCTTTTAAAAATATTTTTATTAATTTTCTCTGGTTAGTGTACACATGACTGCTGCATTTTCATGCATGTATGTCATGGTACTTTTCTCATGTCTTGTCTCCCTCACCCTCTGTCCCCAAAGTGGTCCTGCTTGCATGCCTTATTTACATTTTTTCTTTTTTTCATTTATTTTAAAGTTATTTTTATTTGTCTGAGTGTGTGCTTGGGTGTATGGGTGCATGTGCATGTGTGTATGTGTATGCTTGAGTGTATGTGCCTGTGTGTGTGCACGTGTGTGCACGTGTGTGTGCACGTGTGTGTGCATGTGTGTGGGCTTGAGTGTGTGTACATGTGTGCATGCTGGTGCACCTGCACAGGCAAGAAGAGGACGTGAGACTCCCCCAGGGTAGAGTTACAGGCATTTTTGAGACACATGGTTGTTGTGTGGAGGTTGGGATCTGAATTCTGGTCCTTGGGATTGTACAGCAAGCACTGGTAACCACTGAGCCATCTCTCTAGCTCACTGTCCTCACTCCTGTAATATCTCTCCCTCCTTCCCTCCCTTTCTCTCTCTCTCTCTCTGCCTTTGAAATAGGGTCTCACCTAGCCCAGCCCGGGGTGGCCTCAAACTTGCTAAGTCAGCAAGGATGGCCTTGAACTTGGGGTCTGCCTGCCTCCACCTCGCAAATGCTAGGATTATAAACACCTAGTTTATATGATGCTGAGATGGAACCCGCGGCGTGAGGTAATCCTCTGCTCTTCTTTGTGCTTTGTTTTCAATCTACAGCAATCTAAGTGTGAGAGAAAACTCCTGTATTTCTTCCCCTTATTCTCTTGTTCCCCCCTCTCCTTCCTCCAATTTTCCCCTTTTCCTGAGGAGAGTCCTAAGGAACAGCAGCAAAGTGATGAAGTCACAGTTTGTCAAGTTATTAATGCCCAGCGATGCTGGGAGCCTCGACAACAACCCTGTGAGAATGATGCGTAGTAGAGAGCAGCCACTGAGCTGCAAAGCAGGCTCCTTCTGCAGAAAGCAACCATACGGAACTTTGTTTGTTTGTTTGGTTGGTTAGTTAGTTATTTGGTTTTTCAAGACAGGGTTTCGCTGTGTAACCTTAGCTTTCTGGGAACTCACTCTGTAGACCAAGCTGGCCTTGAACTCACAGCCTGCCTCTGCCTCCCGAGTGCTGGGATTAAAGGCATGGACCACCACCACCTGGTTTTGTTTTGTTTTAATAACTTTGTACAACTGTCTAGATCTTTTACAACAAGTGGGGGGCAGGGAGTCCAACAAAGTTCTTTCTTTTAAAGAAATAAGTTCATAAATCTTCACATGGTAGCATCTTGTAGCAGGTCTGAGAAGCAGGTCCCTCCTCACCAGGAGCAGATGGCACCGGGGCTGAGCAGAGGCTGGGCCTCCGGCCTTCCTGCATTTGGAAGCGTGACTCACTTCGGGCTCCCAAGGAGACTCACAGATTGCTCATCTCTTCCCTTCTGTTTCTACAGTGAGAGAAGAACGCAGACTGCCTAGTCTCCCCAGTTCTCCCCCACACAAAGCTAACTTCACCATCAGGCTCAGAGCTGCCTGAGCCTGCTCTCAAGACCAGACTAGTTAACAAGATCTCCACTCCAAGCCCTGGCCTCTATTAGTCTTTGCTGACTCTGGGTCCTGAGTTCAGCAAGGAACAGAGAAGCCTCCTTCCTGGAGATACCAGCAGGTCCTTTGGCAAGGTCCCAGCAGCCATAGCCAAGTTCTTGAGGCTCCCTACTGACTGTTTGCACAGCCACCTCTTTGACCCCAAGATCTCAAATTCTCCGTTCCTCAGTGATGTTTCTTGCACTTCCTTTGCATAACCAGAGCCCAGGAAGGTGTGTGGTCTGAGAAAGGCAGTCTCCTGCACAGGTAGCTGCTCACTGTAGAGGATTCGAGGATGCTGGCAAGCTCTTCCCCCCACCCCAGGGTTTCTCTGTGTAGCCCTGACTGTCCTGGAACTTGCTCTGTAGACCAGGCTGGCCTCAAAAATATAGAGATCCACCTGCTTCTGCTGTGGTGGATTTAAAGGTGTATGCCACCATGCCCATTCTTTTTAAATTTTTCTTATTTTTATTTCATGTGCATTGGTGTTTTGCCAGCATGCATGTCTGTGTGAGGGTGTTGGATCCCTTAGAACTGGCGTTACAGACAGCTGTGAGCCTCCATGTGTTCGCTGGGAATTGAACTGGGGTCCTCTGAAAGAGCGGCCAGAGCTCTTAACCTCTGAGTCGTCTGAGCATCCCAACATGCTTCTTTTTTAAAGTCAACTATACGTAAGATTTACCACTTCAGGCAGCGTTTTAAAATAGCGCCCTTCCTGTTTGCATTAGCCCTTTGTCTGTTGCCAATAATGCAGTAGCAGACGGTGAGTTTTATCAAAGAGGGTTATTTTGCCTCACAGTTCTGAATGTGTGAGATTGAGAGGCTGCATCTGGTGGCGGCCTTCTCGCTCGGAGACTTTGTTATTATCAATTTTACTTTTATATCTGTGCTGGCTCTCTGATTCAAGCACACATGTGCCCCGGTGGGTGGTCCCAAGGAAGTCAGAAGACAACCTCAGGCGTCGGCCCTCATGAACTACCTTGTTTGAGACAGTGTCACTTGATTTTCCCCACTGCAGATGCCAGGCTAGCTGGTCCCCAAGCTTCCGAGGAGTCTCGTGTCTCTGCCTCTCATTGTCCCATAGGAATGCTGGGATTGGCCGGGCGTGGTGGCGCACGCCTTTAATCCCAGCACTTGGGAGGCAGAGGCAGGCAGATCTCTGTGAGTTTGAGGCCAGCCTGGTCTACAAAGCAAGTCCAGGACAGCCAGGGCTGTTACACAGAGAAACCCTGTCTCGAAAAAACAAAAAAAAAAGGAATGCTGGGATTATGAATGTGATGTCTCCTGTGACTGCTTCCAGCTTTGCATGGGTTTTAGGGAATCAACCTCCATCTCCCCCAGTCTACCTGAAGAGTTTGCATGCATCCTAAGGTAAGGCATTATGTAAAGGGAGGTGTGTGTGTATGTTCTGGCCCCTCCACAAGGATCATCAGGATCAGTCTCAGGCCCCGCCCCCACAGCCATATATAATTCCTCTCATCTCCCAAGGGCACAGCTCTAAAGCCCACATTCATACTTGATTTCTACTCCCACACAATGGGAGTTAATTTTCAATTTGTGAATCCTTGAGGGACACACTCAAACCATATCCAGATCACAGCACCATCCCTGCTACAGTGCAAACAAATAGGAAATATGAAGTCTAAGCAGAACAGGAGTGCCAGGGCTGGGGCCAGAGGGATTGCTTTGCCAGGTAGGCAGTTCTCACTGACCCAGACAGAGGCAATAAGCTACTTCTCCTTGGTACTTTCTGAGTTACTAACTTATCAGTTCAGCCTCCAAAGGTGCGTACATATAATAGAAAACAAAAAACAGAAACCAGGATATGGCAGGTATGGTTCTCTGGCTTCAGGCATCCAGTGGCAGTCTGGGAATGTATTCCTGGAAGATGGTAAGGAGGGAGGAGGAGGCTGTATTCACAGAATTTTCCGGAGCTAGCTGCAGGCTGAGCTGGAATTCTCTTGAGAGGGCAAGGGCCCAAGGGGACAAACTGACTCAGAATCTTTGCTTTGTGGTTTCCCAGAGCCTTCCTGCTAAGCACTGTGGCGCCTTGGGGTTCAGGCACAGGGTTCCAAGACCATCCTCGGTAACAGCAGAGGCCACAGGGAACACCCCAGGTTCCTGCCCTGCTCTGTGTTCCCTCCATGCAGACCCAGAAATCCCTACAGCAGAGCCCTAAAAAAGGCTCAGGAGGAGATGCCAAGGCTGAGACTGAACTCTGATGGTCTCCTCCAACTTGCCAACTGAGGGATTTAAAGTCTGCCATGGGGGGGCAGTGGCAATAGGGTGTTGCTCAGTAGCAGGGGTATTTGCATCGCAAGCCAAAGGGGAGGGGGAAGATAAAATGGAATCAGCCAGTGAATACACAATACCACAGAATATAGACACACCACTGTAAAGTGAATCAACCAACAAGGGAGCTGTGTCCCAGAAGAGATGTCCTTCAGGGGTAATCCTGTAGGGTTATCATAAAGACCCCTTGTGGTGGAGGTGTGGATTTCTTTTGAACACAGTTATGATGAATTGATACATAAAAGTTATGTAAGGGCCTTTGAAATGCAGATTCTTAAAAGGGGCATACAAAACCAGCTTGGAGACTTGCTTCTGTCAGGAACACCTGGAAGCGCACATGGTCCTGATCAACAGGTGTACCTCAGGAGGAGGGCACAAGGCTAGCTGTAACCGAACTTTTAAATTATTATTTAACACTTATTTATTTATTACTAAATTCACTTATAACAAACACCAACAATTTCTTAACTATTAATCCTATAAATTCCTACAACCCCTTTAACCTATCCACTAAACCTATTGATAATTGTTTTTCTAACCTTTTAGAATGATACAGTCTCTGGGGCAGGTCCTCAGTCGTCAGGAACACAGTCTTTGTTGTAGATTCTTTCACGCACTTAGCAGTCCTTTTTCTGGATCTCTCAGATGCAGGTTCATCAGGGTAAGTTGGTTATTGCAGTCTCACCATAAATAAGGCTTGATGCTTTCTTCTCTCTGGGAGACCCCAGCTCCTTCGCATCAGCAACTGCCGCTCTACTTCAGAGTCCTTAAAGCCAGGCACAGTTTCCTTTAGGCCACTGTTCGGACAGATCAAACCCCTCTAGGCAAAAGCTGAGCCACAGGGTTTAGTCCTTGACCTTTTGGTGTCTTGCTCAGGCTTTCTTTGCTCACCAGCTTCTTTCTGCCTCAGGGAAATCTGGCCATCAAATGATGGCCAGCACTTTTTTCAGCAGGACTCTCAGAGCTCTCTAGCGTCAGAGGCCCCTTCTCCTTTGGGGCTCCATGCACTGTCCTTAAATAGGAGAAACTCTGTTTCAGCTTAATTTGGGCTCCACCCACTTAGCAGCTGAAAACAATGTCAGGCCAGATACTTTGTTTCTTCAAGTCCATTAAGTCTTTCCTGTTTTCCTGACTTCAACCTTGTTTTTCAGTCTATTAAGTCTGTTTGTTTCCTGTTTTTAGTCCACATGCTGATAATGCTCTTCATGCCCCAAATTAAGAGACAGTATCAGAAACCCCTATATATTTTCTAAATCTAATTTATCTAACCCCCTACAGCTAGCCAATGAGAAAACAACTTGATGCATAATTAAGAGACAGTATATAAAAGAAAGGCCTGGGAAATTGAAGAGAGAGCTTTTTGCTTGGTCTTGCTTCTGAATGCTGCCTCACTTCGGGGGTGGGGGGGAACAAAACAAAACAGCGGCTCTGAGAGACACAGAGAGCAGGACCTACCAGCTCCATGAGGGTTCAGTGGGGCCTGCAGATGGAAGAGTCAGTAACACTAGCTGGGGTGTGCCAACAGCCAGCGCTGAGGCCACAGAGACAGAGCCCTGCCAAAGGGCATGGCTGACGAGTGGTGTGGTACCTGCACAGAGGAGGTTTGTAAGAACCAGGTGGGCTACGGAGAGCCATAGCAGGCTGCAACAGGAGAGGAGCAGTGAGAGCCAGCAGGCAGCTATGGCGGTAGGAGCCAAACCCAAGTGGAAGTGAGGCTACCATGGCAATGGCAGAGCCAGGTGACCACGGAGTGACTTCTGTCTGAGGTGTTTCTGCAGACAGACTGCTGACCAGTCGCTCTCAAAGGACCTATCCCTGAGGCCCTCTGAATTAAAATCCTTCTAAAGGGTTAGGGTTGGTTGGGAGGCAGGTGTTTAGAATTATTAATAAATATAGTTTATAAATTATGCCTGCAACCCCTGAATCATAGAGAGGGAATAGAGCATTACTGGCTGTAGGTCCTTGTCAAACCTCCTGCCTGAAGCCTCTGGGAGGCAGAGACAGGTGGATGTCTCTGAGTTTGAGGGCAGCCTAATCTACAAAGTAAGCTCCAGGACAGCCAGGGATACACAGAGAAGTCCTGACTCTAAAAATACAAAATAAATAAAATACAAATTTTATGTGTATGGCTGCTTCGTAAGTATGTATGTATGTATGTGCACCACATCCATGCCTGGTACCCATGGAGGCCAGAAGAGGGCACCGTAATCCCTGGAACTGGAGTTACAGACAGCTATAAACTGCCATATGGGTGCTGGGATTTGAACCCGGTCCTTTGGAAGAGTAGCCAGTGCTCTTAACCACAGAGCCATCTCTCCAGCTCTCCTCCTTCACATCTAATGTTCCTTCAAAGCTAAGCCTCAGTGTCAGGCTGAAGGGCAGGAATGAGAGATGAGCAGCAGTGCAGAGTTCAGCTCTGAGGAAGGGTCTCCATGACAGAGGTAGGGCACCAAGAAGGAATAAGGGCAGTAACAGGTGACAGGGTGAGCTTGTCTTTGACATCTTGGTCTCATCTCCCTGGAACTCTGTTTTTCCTTACCCACTCAATCCCTAGCATCTGCAAAGGGACTGCAGCCAGAAGACCTTCCTCTGTGGATGACCAGAGAACATTCCACAACAGCTTCCTCTGTGGATGATGCAGCCACCAAAGCCCTTATTCTTACTCCTAATTCTCTCAGGGGCAGCTGACACTGTTGCAAAGTCATCAGTTTCCAAGAAGGACGTGGTGGAAGTGGTACACAACTGTAATCCATCACTCAGTAGGCTGAGGCAAGAGGATGTTAAATTTGAGGCTAGCCTGTGCTACAGAGTTCCTGGCCAGCCTACAGAATGAAATCCTGCCTCAAAAACAAATAAACAAACAGAACAACTAAGGAGCTGGAGAAATGAATCAGATATTAAAAACATGTAATGCTACCCAGAGTGGTGGTAGTGGTGGTGCACGCCTTTAATCCCAGCACTCGGGATGCAGAGGCAGGCGGTTCTCTGCGAGTTCGAGGCCTGGTCTACAGAGTGAGTCCAGGACAGCCAGGGCTACACAGAGAAACCTTGTCTCAAAAAACCCAAAAACAAACAAACAAATAAACAAACAAAACAGAGGAGGTGTTCTGCCTAGCAGTGGTTCAGGTTCAGGGATTAAGAACATGAGTGTAGAACTGTGAGCACTAGAGTTTGAACCCAAGCACCCATGACACAGGCTAGGTACCTGGATCATGCCAGTCCAGTAGCCTCAGCTCAGATGAGCAGAAACAGAAGGATCAGTGGGATCTGTTGGCTTCCAGCCTACAGGGGAAAAGTGGAGCCCCAGGTTCAGAGAAACCTCCAGGTTCACAGGAACAGGCAGTGGTAGAAGACACCTGACACACTCTTCTGGACTCCATGTGAGTCCAGATACACAATACACATATGCATTGCATAGGCAGGCAGATAGGTAGGTATGTAGATAAGCAGAATGATAGATAGGTAGGTAGGTAGATGACAGATAGATAGATAGATCTCAAGGGTTGGAGAGATGAATCAGTGGCTATTCTTCCACTACATGGCAGCTCACAACTGTCTATAACTGAGTCCCATGAGATCTGATGTACATGCAGACAAAACACTCATATACATAAACAAATAAATCTTCAAAAATTTAGGAAGTCTTGATCATGCTCATACCTAACTGTAAAATAGGTAGTTTGGGGTGGGAGCAGGGCACGGTGACACAACACTAGCATATACAAGACCCTGGGTCTCATCCTTAATATCAGAGAAAATAAAATTAAGGTTGGAGTGTTGGCTCAGTGGTAAGAGCACTGGCTGCTCTTCCACACAACCAGAGCTCAGTTCCCAGCACCTATGTATTGGCTCACAACCATCTGTAACTCCAGACCCAAGGAATGTGAGACCCTCTTCTGGCCTCTGCAAGTTCCTGAATGCACAGTACATATGCATATAAAATATAATAATAATAATAATAATAATAATAATAATATCCTAGGTGGACATGATGGCACCCTGTAGGCATAAAGTTATTGTGTAATTCAACTGCTGATTTCTGTGCCCCCCATATATGGTTTCAGTCCTTGTTCTGAGGAGTTCATGTCTTAATGTTATGTAAACACTACTCCCCAATTGTCCCCTGATATTGCCAATAAAGCAGCTTACAGCCAATCACTGAGCAGGAAAGAGAATAGGGCTGGACTTCCTGCCCTCCAGGGAAGGAGGAGTTGAGGAGAGGAAGGAGGGAAATTCAGAAGAGGCAGAGGCAGGAGGGAGGAGGAGAGATTCAGCTGAAGCAGGAAAGCCACAAAGTACAAGTCTCTCCGAGATTTACGCTGGGGGGGGAAGCGAGATTAGTTTAGTGGGTTAAGAACAGAGTAATAACTGCTCAGTTTTTGTGTTGCAAAGCATGTTTAACAAATAATATAATAGAGTCTCAATTATTTAAATGACAGCTGTCTTAAGAGGTAAACAGCGAAACTGCCAGGCGTGGTGGTGCACACCTTTAATCCCAGCGCTTGAGATGCAGAGGCAGGCGGATCTCTGTGAGTTTGAGGCCAACCTGGTCTACAAAGTGAGTCCAGGACAGCCAGACCTGTTACACAGAGAAATCCTGTCTCGAAAAAACAAAACAAAGGGGGGGGGGGAGAGAAACTGTGAAACTAACACAATTATATAAACTTACACTAACATTTTGGTGTTCCAAGTGTGGCATAACTTTTACAAATCTAGCAAGAGCCAGGTGGTGGTGGCTCACACCTTTAAACCCAGCACTTGGGAGGCAGAGGCAGGCGGATCTTTGCGAGTTCAAGGCCAGCCTGGTCTACAAAGCGAGTCCAGGACAGTCAGAGCTGTTAAACAGAGAAACCCTGTCTCAAAAAACAAAACAAAACAAACAAACAAAAAAAACAAATCTAGCAAGAACTTATGTAAAATCTAAATGTAATCAGCAGAGGAGTTTCTTAGTGCTGTATCCTGAAAGAGAAAAACAAAGCAAGGGCAGTTTCTCAGGCAGGAAGCTAAAAATTCCCCATGGAGCAGTAAGGGCCTCCAGCCCTCTGCAGAAAAACAAAAACAGGAGGAAAAAAAACTGTCTCTTTAACACAAGGGAGCTTCTAAAAGCCAGACATTCTTGCTGGCTAGAAGATCCCTTGAGGGGTGCAGAAAAGCTCACTCTGGAAACAGGAGTTGGAGACAGAATGAGAAGCCTCAAGCATCTGAACTGGTAAGGTGTTAAGTTTGGCTTGAATCTAAGAAAGTAAAGTCCTTAGGGAGAGGTTTTGAAATTAAAGAGGAAGCTTATTTTCTATTTTGAAAAAGATGGAAGACACAGTGACACAGTGCTTCTGGATTCCATTTGAGTTTGTTTCTCTTAGCATACAAATAATTTTTTTTTAGTGATGATTACAGTTGTATATATGCTGTTTAGGAGATATCAGGATAAGACAGACTTGGAGAAAAAAGAGAATGAGAAATTAGATGCCAATTAAAGGCCATAGAACAGAGGTTGAAAGAATCTTTGAATCAAAATAGGGAACCTTCAGACAAATCCAATCTGGAACTTAAAATAACACCAAAAGAGGTAGTTCCAGTTGAGAAAAATGTACAAAGGCTTGAGGTACAGAATGGCAGCTCATAGAGTTGCTAGATAAAAAATCTTCAGGTCTTTTTTATCTAGCAACTCTATGGTCACTCTAGATATTGTGTGTATATAGTCAAAGTTCAATTACTGGATAAAGATCTATCTGCTAAAGTAGAAATGTCAATCCTTGTAACAGAAAATTTTTATTTAAAACACACATGTTTATTAATATTTATCAAATACCTACAAAATACCCATATCCTATAACCTAATGCCTATCTAAGAGCACCTAACTAACACTATTTTAATTTTCTTAAAAGGATATTAATATTCTTAGCATAGATCCGTGCAGGATAACTTGGTTTTAGCAATCTGGATACAGCAATCCCAGCAGGCAGTCCCTTTCAAATTTAAGAGTCCATTGGGCCTGACTTTGCCAGCTCAGCCAGTTTATTTCAACTGCTAGATTGTAACCAGCTTAGAAGGTCAGTCTGTTTAACTGCTAACTTGAGGTCAGCTTCCTCCACCAGCTGAGACTCATTTCTATAGTCTCCTCGGTATGAATCAGGGCCTAGTTTCTCACTGCGGCCTCTGAACTCTGCCAGTCTTTTCTGCCAGCCTTATTTGCTGCAAGAGGTCTTTCTCTGGCTGACTTGTGGCAAAAAAAAAAAAAATCTGTTTCTTGGACTCTGCCTCTCAGTTTATGACCATTGTGGTCTCAGTACTGATAAAAGACTTGTGAATGCCGTACCCTGCTGTGCACTTCTCCAGTGTGTCTTGTCTTCTCAGCTCACGAGGGCAAGAGGAAGAGGGAGAAGAGAGGACTGTGTGGAGCTATCTGGGTTATATACAGTATCATCTTTCTATCCTTGGTGGTCTCGAGGGCCCACAAAATTTCTTGTGATGTCCAGTGGTCCCATGGCTTCTTGTGGCAACCAACGTCATCTGTGACTTGTGTGGCTTCTTAGCCACGCCCCTTCAACAAGGCATTTCGTGTTTCTCACAGAACTATGGCCTCAACTGGGCTTTGTCCATTTCAGCAAGTTAAAGGGACGCCAAGCTCCTCCTTATGTGCTGCCAGATGCTAAGCTGACCTGCAAACTATGTCACTAAAGAGGCCTAACTTCTGGCACAGGTCCTGTTTGGTGTTGCCTTGGAACAATGTGATACAGTGCCTTACGTGCTCCATTTTTCAGAGTTTGGAGAAATGAAATATATCCACCAAGCCACAGGTTCAGATTCAGAATTCCAATGGGTTTTTGCCTTAAATTCTGGAGAGCATGATTCTAAGGTTACACATTTGTTAGAGGTGGTGACTGTCCTGGAGATACCTTTGCAAATTGGGGCTAATGATACTTCACCATATATGTCCATTGGAATACAACAATTTTTTAGACATTATGGTTTGGAACCTGTTACAGATATAACTTATGATCCCATAGGTCAAACAGTTATGAAAAGATCTAACCATAATTTTTAAAAGGTAGTCATAAAACAGAAGGGGAATATAATAAGTCCCCAAAATAGATTAAATAATGATTTATTGATTTAATATTTTTACATGAGACAAGTAGCACACCTGCTAAGATACACTGGATGAAGACTGGTGAATTAGATCAGCTTATAAAGATCCTAATTCCAAAATGGAAGACAGAAAATGTGTCGTATTGTGGAGGAGAATATGCTCTTGTCTCAACAGGAAACAAAAAACGATGTATTCCATCCAAATTGATAAAAATCAGATTTGACAGGGGAGACCTCCTAAAGATCTTGGCTATAGACATAAAGAAATCAAGAAGATCAAACAGGCCAGGTAACACAATTTTCTGATCCCTCCACATGGGAACAACTCTGAGACTGACTGAGACATGAAAATGTCTTCAGCAAGGACTTCAGTTATGTATGGCCAATAAAGCTTTGGCTAAAAAAAATCCTCAGGACTTATCATGCCATACTTTTAAAAGGTATAGATAAAAGTTTATACTACAGACCAAACTAACTTACATAGAAAAGCAAATACTTTACTTGCTTGAACAGAGAGCAGAGAACCATCTTTAACTGAAATGTGCTCAGTGCACAGTCCATACGTATGTAAATGTAAAAATGTTTAACATTTTTGAAAGTTTATATGTTTGCAGAGCAAGAGGACCAGACATCAAAAAAGACAAATAGCGGCTGGGCGGTAGTGGCGCACGCCTTTAATCCCAGCACTTGGGTGGCAGAGGCAGGCGGATCTCTGTGAATTCAAGGCCAGCCTGGTCTAGAAAGTGAGTCCAGGACAGCCAGGGCTGTTACACAGAGAAACCCTGTCTCAAAAAAAAAAAAAAAAAGACAAATAGCTCAGGTGACCCTACCTCATAGATGGCCTCAATAACTAATTCCTCCCTCAAAATTCTGCATCAGGGACAATTTCAAAATGGCTATCTAAATCCTCTAGCATCACAGACTGTTCTGGTCATGGCTTATGTTCTGAACTTTCTCAGCATGCAGACTGGACAGCAAAAGTTACAACTAGCTTTCTTAAGACTGGACAATATCCCAATTTTCTTAGGCCCCTAAAAAGAAAAACTATGTTCCTTATCAACAAGAAGCAATTTAAGAAAACTACGTCCCATTCCCAAGAGGAGATGGATGGTTTTTGGTTCTTCATTGGGTGATGCATGTTAGTTATTGTTGTAAAGGGGTTGGATACAGTAATGGGAAGTAAAAGGGTAGATTATTGAATCTACTTTTAGACCAAAGAGCATTATTAAGCCAAAATTCTTACACTGGTATAAACCTTTGTATATTAATACAGATTTAATATTATATTTTGTTAAAACATGCTAAGGTATTGTACCTAGGTAATTCTTTTAAATGCAATGTTAAATTCTAGTTCTTGTGAAAGCTGCTATTATCAACTGTTTAGGATTATTAAGACATGTATATTAGCAGTCAGACATTCAAACTCATGGTCATGTTAGATATTAGTATGGTTAATTACAGAAATATGCTTCTTGGATTAAACAGATGGTAAATAGTTAAAGATCTATAGTTTGCTTGTTCAAACACAGATAGATAGATAGATAGATAGATAGATAAATAAATAAATAAATAAATGACATCTTCAAAACCCTCAGAGGCATACAGAAAATGACATTTAAGGATTTTTTTTTTTTTTTTTTTTTTTTTTTGGTTTTTCGAGACAGGGTTTCTCTGTTTAACAGCTCTGGCTGTCCTGGACTCGCTTTGTAGACCAGGCTGGCCTCGAACTCGCAAAGATCCGCCTGTCTCTGCCTCCCAAGTGCTGGGATTAAAGGCGTGCGCCACCACCGCCCGGCAAGGATTTTTTAAATTATTTTAAGAATTCTTTGACTTAAGACAATCAGCTCCTGACAGCTCCCATTTGACAATGAGCATCAAAGAATCTCCAACAAGAGATAACTCCTACTGGGCAGAAACGCAGCTGCTCTCTCAACAGACTATACACACTCTAAAGATGGACAAGAGCTTAAATGCAGGTAAGTTGATGGCCTGATTCTGCAGAGACAGATTGGGTAAATCCTTACTTTCTGCTGCACAATTATGTCTGTGAGATATGCTTGGCCAGAAGGATGAAGATGATGCTCCAACGGTATTGAGAGATATTTGGGACTGTCTAGGCAGCAAACTGTCATTTTTCCATTCTGGAAGCTGCTTACCTGCACTTCTTACTCAAATAATAACATCTATTCCTTCTTAAGTCTGATGGAATTGAAGAGTAGATAGTATATTCTCACAGTTTACTTTAAATTGTTTAGAATGATAGAAATTTATTTAGATACAGATAGTAGACTACTTTATCCAACCATGACAAATATACAAATGTAAATCTTACCTAATAATTTTCACAATTGTTATTACATATAGTTTGTTTTCATAAAAGAAAGAGCCTTTTATTAGACTAAAAAGGGGATATGTAGGCTTAAGGTTATTGTGTAATTCAAATGTTATGTAAACACTGCTCCCCAATTGTCCCCTGATATGCCAATAAAGCAGCTTACAGCCAATCACTGAGCAGGGGAGAGAATAGGGCTCGACTTCCTGCCCTCCAGGGAAGGAGGAGTTAAGGAGAGGAAGTAAGAGGATTGACTGAGAGGCAGAGGCAGGAGAGAGGAGGAGAGATTCAGCTGAAGCAGGAAAGCCACAAAGTGCAAGTATCTCTGAGATGCTGGAGGGAAGCCAGATTAGTTTAGTGGGTTAAGAATAGAGTAATAGAGCCAGGCGGTGGTGGCGCACGCCTTTAATCCCAGCACTTGGGAGGCAGAGGCAGGCGGATCTTTGTGAGTTCGAGGCCAGCCTGGTCTACAAAGCAAGTCCAGGACAGCCAGAGATATTCAGAGAAACCCTGTCTCGAAAAACCAAAAAAAAAAAAAAAAAGAATAGAGTAATAGGGCCAGCCGTGGTGGCACACACCTTTGATCCCAGCATCTGGAGGCAGAGGCAGGCAGATCTCTGTGAGTTCGAGGCCAGCCTGATTGATATACAAAGCAAGTCCAGGACAGCCAGGGCTCTGTTAGACAGAGAAATCCTGTCTTGAAAAACCAAAAAAAGCCAGGCGGTGGTGGCGCACGCCTTTAATCCCAGCACTCGGGAGGCAGAGGCAGGTGGATCTCTGTGAGTTCAAGGTCAGCCTGGTCTACAGAGCGAGTCCAGGACAGCCAGGGCTCTGATACACAGAAAAACCCTGTCTCAAAAACAAAACAAAACAAAACAAAAAAACTGCTGCACAAGCCTTGACTACCTGAATTATGATGTCCTTGGATCCCATGATGGATGAGAACCTACCTGAAAATTGCATGCCTGCACCCACAGTCACAATAATGACATCGATAAATAAAATAAAAAGTGAAAATTTGCTTAAATGCTACCATCTTCACTAGTAAAGCTATACTTCAGACTGCAAAGCCTAGGCTGAGAGGCCAGCTCAGAAATGCTACTCTAGTGCCACCTCCTGGCATTCCTGAGTATGACAGTTCTGTTTCTATGAATCCAAGAAACTCAAAATCTTTTCATTTTTTTTCTTTTATGTGTGTGTGTGTGTGAGAGAGAGAGAGAGAAGAGACAGACACAGACACAGATAAAGAGATAAGGATGGTTCCTATGCCACAGAACACATATGGAAGTCAAAGGACAACTTTTGTAGAGTAAGTTCTCTTCTGCTTTATGTGGGTTCTGGGAATTAAACTGGTCATCGGGCTTGCAATGTCAGGCTGCAAGGACCTTTAACCAAACTGCTGGCCCCGATTTGATTTTTGAGACAGTCTGTCACTGGGGCCTGTGGCTCACCAATTTGGCTAGGGTGGTCAGCAAGGTGGAGAGAGCCACCCCTGTCCTTGCCTCTCTAACATTGAATTAAAGCACATTCAACCAGGTCTGGTTTTACATAGGCGCTGACATTTGAACACACACTTTCGCATGATGGCTAATGTCCACTGTCAACTTGTTGGGATCTAACATCATTTTGACTAGAGACCCCTGGGCATGCCTATGGGGAGTGCCTTGATTGGGGTAGTTGAGGTGAGAACCCACCCACTTCAGATGGCACCATTCCTTGAGCTGGGCTCCCGGACTGATTGAGAGAGAGAGAGAGAGAGAGAGAGAGAGAGAGAGAGAGAGAGAGAGAGAGAGAGAGAGA
>CAJQZJ010001750.1:14716272-14741815 GCA_907164525.1 Lophiomys imhausi
AGAGAGAGAGAGAGAGAGAGAGAGAGAGAGAGAGAGAGAGAGAGAGAAACAAACAGAAGCAGTTGTCACTGTTCCTGTGCATGTGCCATAACCAGCCAGTAGCCTCTGGTCCCTGCCACCCAGTCTACCCACCATGATGGACTGGCCATACCCTGAGATTGTGAGCCACAATAAACCCTCCCTCAAGCTGCTCTTAGTGGCTATTTTAACACAGTGGTGGTGACAGTAAGACATTTATTTACTAGTCAGGGCTATCTCACCAGGCCCTTTTCTTGGCTTTTTGCCCAGGTTGGCCTTGAAAGAGGCAAGTAACTGAGGGTAACTTTGAACTCTAACCCTCAGACCTTCATTTCCCAAGTCCTGAGGAGAGAATGGGAATGCAGCAAGTGGCTTGGAGCTTCGTGGCCACCATTTGAAGTTTTGGCTTTTACTGAGATGGGAGCATGAAGAATGTGTGAACTCTGATACATCCTCTCATGTCCACATTCACAGGACCTTCTGCTGCTGCTGTGTTGGAGGGGGGGGCTATGGCAGGCAAAGAGAGAAGTGGACAGTAGCTGAGAGGCTACTGCAGTCCCCAGGGTGAGAGAATAGAGAGACTAGGCTATGGTGGGTATGGCCAGATGTGGACAGCCAAAATGTACTAACATGGTAAAGGACAGGAAAAAGCTTAGCACCCACCAAATATGGCCTGTGGTCCTAGTCAGGGTTACTATTGCTGCAATGAAATACTGTGACCAAAGCAATTTGGGGAGTGTAATGGTCTGAAAGAAAATGGCCCCTATAAACCCATAGGGAGTGGCACTACTAGGAGGTGTGGCCTTGCTAGAAGTGTGTCACAGTGGGTGGGATTTGAGGTTTCAGAGGCCCAAGCCAGGTCCAGTGTCACTTCCCCTTCCTGCTGTCTTCAGTTCCGGATCTAGATGTAGAACTCTCAGCTCCTTCTCCAGCACCATGTCTGCCTTCATGCTGCCATGGTTCCTGCCAGGACTATGATGGACTAAACCTCTGAACTGTAAGCCAGCCCCAGTTAAATGCTTTCCTTTTGAAGAGTTGCCATGATCGTGGTGTCTCTTCACAGCAGTAAAACCCTAAGACAGGGAGGTTTAGGCTTCTACATGACAGTTCACGGATGGAAGTCAGGGCAGGAACCTGGAGGCAGGTGCTGATGCAGAGACCGTGGAGGGGTGCTCCTTACTGGCTTGCTCATCACAGCTTGTCAGTCTGTGTTCTTATAGAACCCAGGCCCACCAGCCCAGCAATGGCACCATCCAGCATGGGCTGGGCCCTCCCCCATCAATCGCTAAGTTTAAAAAATGTCCTACAGGCCTACCTGTAAAGCTTTGTAGCTTTAGCTCGATCTTAGGGAGGCATTTTATCAACTGAGGTTCTTGATGACTCTAGCCTGTGTCAAGCTGACATAAAACCAGCCGGCACAGAGGTAGAAGGATAATTGGCTATTAATGTAAGAGCTGGAGCAGATCAGGGAAGGATTTGGGTTTGGGCCACAGACATGAATAAAAAGGCTAATGACAGGGCCTTACTGACAGCGGAATGCAGCGGCACCCAGGACACAGATTTGGAAGACTGGATGGAATCACTTTGGGCTGCGACTCATCTTTCTTTTGTGTGTGTGCTGTACACTTACTTGTGCCACAGTGTGCATGTTAAGGCGAGAGGATAACCTGTAGAAGTCAGTTCTCTCCTTCTATCATGTGTGTTCCAAGGATCACACTTAGGTCATCAGATCTGGTAGCCAGCACCGTTATCCCCTGAGCCATCTTGCCACTGGCCCTGGTTTTTTGTTTTTGTTTCTTTTGAAGCAAGGCTTTTTTTTTTAAGATTTATTTATTTATTATTATGTATACAATGTTCTGAATTGAAGTATGTATGCCTACATGCCAGAAGAGGGCACCAGATTTCATTATAGATGGTTGTGAGCCACCATGTGGTTGCTGGGAATTGAACTCAGGACCTCTGGTAGAGACAGCTGCAAGTGCTCTTAACCTCTGAGCCATCTCTCCAGCCCAGAAGCAAGGCTTTATTATGTAGACCTATTATATAGGCTGGCTTCCATCAAACTCATAATTCCCCCGTCTCCCATCTCCCAAGTGCTAGGGCCACGGTGCCTGCCATATCAAGAGAGATGCCTTGTCTGAGTTCGGCTACATTAAGGATCTAAGTACCAGCAACAACATACACTGCTGCTCGGCCAAGTCAGATGACTGAGAATCCATACTGGGATGACAGGAGAGGAGACACTGAATTAAGAGCAGAGAACACAGTGGACACATGAGTAAACAAGTCTCTGTGGCCTGCCACGTAAGTCCCAGCTACAGTTTATTCTTTTTTTTTAAGACAGGATTTCTCTGTGTATCCTTGACTGTCCTGGACTCACTCTGTAGACCAGACTGGCCTTAAACTCACACAGATCTGCCTGCCTCTGCCTCCCGAGCGCTGAGATTAAAGGTGTGCGCCACCACGCCTGCATACAGTTTATTCTTTTTTTTTTTTTTTTTTTTTTTGGTTTTTTCAAGACAGGGTTTCTCTGTGTAGCCCTGGCTGTCCTGGACTCACTTTGTAGACCAGGCTGGCCTCGAACTCGCAAAGATCCGCCTGCCTCTGCCTCCCAAGTGCTGGGATTAAAGGCGTGCGCCACCACTGCCCGGCTGAGTTTATTCTTAAAACAAGGTCTCAATGAGTGCTTGCCACAAAGCCTGATTACCCAAGTTGGATACCCAGGAACCATATGACAAAGAAGGAGAAACAACTCTCCCAGGTTGTCCTCTGCACACACATATACTAAATTAATACATGTAATAATTATTTTTAATTAATTTAGATTTTTCAATACAGGGTTTCTCTGTGTAGTCCTGGTTGTTCTGAAACTCATTCTGTAGACCAGGGTGGCCGTGAACTCAGAGATCTGCTGTCTCTGCCTGCCGAGTCCTGGAATTAAAGACATGTGCCACCACTGCCTGGCTGACAAATGCAATTTCAAAAAGGCATGTTTGGGCTGTTTGTACATGTACCACATACATGAAGTATCCGCAAATGCCAGAAGAGGGCACCAGATCCCCTACAACTGGAGTTAATATTATTGAGTGGGTGCTAGGAATGGAATTCAGATCCTCTGGAGGGGCAGTCGGTGCTCTCAAACACTAAACCACTTCTTCAGCCCTCTGTGAAAGCAAGTTTTAAAAACAAATTTAAAGGATAGTCCAAAGGAATCCTCCTGTCCTCACCTCTCCAAAACTGGGACTCAGTTTTTTATGGGTGCTGAGGACTGTAACTCAGGTCTTCACACTGTGTGTGAATCAAGTAATTCACTAAGCCAGCATTCCAGCCCCTAAAATTTAATGCTCTATAAAAGAGTATCACAATCAAGTGCCTTCAGAAGCCATTTCCTTCCTCAATGATGAAATTTACACAGAAGCTTGCCCAGGATCACACAACACAGTGAGGATGGAGAACACCCAAAAAGATGAAGCTGTGAGAAAGAAAAACAAAAGAAAAGCCACACTTCAAAGTCCAACTGGGACCCATTTTGTGGGTAGGACCCGCCTCCCTCCCAGCGCAAGGGCAATACTGGGGATTCAACCTTAAGTGCACTGAAAAGCGGAGAAAGAGCTCTACCACTACTTTACTTTTTGAGACTTGGGTCTATCCAAGAGTTGCCAAGGCTAAACTTTGAACTTATGATTTGCCTGCCTCCACCTTCCAAAGAGCTGGGTTCCAGACCTGTACCACTTTCTGCTCTTTCAGCATTCTCTCCTAGAACTCTAAACTCAGCACATTTCTTACTTCTTTCTCCCAATGCCCAGCAGGAGCAACAAGGGTGCACAAAATACAGGCTGAATGGCTCAATACAGGAAGAAATAGTTGACAGAAAAACTAGATAAAGCAGCAAAATTGGGAGTTTCCTGAGGGTGTTGCTCATTTACAGGACAACTGGGCCAGCAGGTGGGGCTTTCCAACTTTCAGCATTGTTGAAAAATCTGGAAAAGCACTTGAGAATGTCATCTTCGGGGGGGTGCAAGAAACAGCTCAGCAAGTAAAAGGAGTCTGCCAAAACCGGTGACCACAGATCGATGCAGGGACCCACATCAAAGAGGAAATAATTGATTTCCACAAATTCATCTACAAGCAAGTGGATAAAAGGCATCTTTTCCTTGCAAACAGCCTGAGTCATTTGGCTAGGAAAGGACTGCACAAGCGCAGAAGCAGCAAGGAACACCTTGAGTCCCGCCCCCACCATCCAGCTAGAGGTTAAGTGAACACAAGGGCAGAATGCAGTCTGCAGGGACCTGGGATCAGCAGTGAGGTGGGTACCAGAATGCCTCAGAGTACCAGAGTGGTTCCAGAAGCAGCCTCCAGACCAAGCCGGGTGGAATCAACTGAACTCACAGAGATCCACCTGCCTCTGCCTCCCGAGTGCTGGCATTAAAGATTGGCATGCCCTGCCAGAATTGATATTAATCCATGATACAAGTGAATAAATAAATGGGGAGATACAACACATCCTTCTGATTATAACTAGTAAATAAAAGAATAGAAGTAGTGAGTTAACATTTGACCAAATCCACAGTTATATTTGTTGCAGTAAGTAGAAATCCAGATCCCAAAATTTGGATCAGAGAAACACAGCCTCCAGTGTATCCCCCTCTACAAGTTACTACAACTGGAACCCACTCACAGAGCAGAAGTCTGGAAACCCACTCACAGAGCAGAGTCTGGAACCCACTCACAGAGCAGAAGTCTGGAACCCACTCACAACAGAGCAGAAGTCTGGAAACCCACTCACAGAGCAGAAGTCTGGAAACCACTCACTGAGCAGAGTCTGGAACCCACTCACAGAGCAGAGTCTGGAACCCACTCACAGAGCAGAGTCTGGAACCCACTCACAACAGAGCAGAAGTCTGGAAACCCACTCACAGAGCAGAAGTCTGGAAACCACTCACAGAGCAGAGTCTGGAAACCACTCACAGAGCAGAATCTGGAACCCACTCACAGAGCAGAGTCTGGAACCCACTCATAACAGAGCAGAAGTCTGGAAACCACTCACAGAGCAGAGTCTGGAACCCACTCACTGAGCAGAGTCTGGCAGACATCACTTCATTCAAGTGATGGAGGGCTCTCATTGGTAGTTAAGTCTCATCAGCGTCATGTAACAGACACAATACACTGAAAGACACAGAACAGTGGGAATCTCCTGCCAAACAATCACCTCAATCTATTGACGGAGTTATCAGGTATATAAGCACAACTTAAAGGCATTCTGTAACTGGCTAGCACCCTCAAAGGGTCAAATCTGAAAGACAGTAACTGAAGTCAGGTGTGGTGGCACCTATCTGTACAACTCCAGCTACTGGAGAAGCCAAGACAGCATTACAAATTCAAGTCAGGCTGCACAATTTCAGGCAAACCACCTCAAGATAAATAAAAAGGGTCAGAGACATAACTCTGTGGCAGGATCCTTACACACCTAAGGTCCTAATTCAACCTCCAGCATTATGGAGAAAGCAAGGACTAAAGAACAGCCAACGCGACCGGGTGTGGTGGGGCACACCTTTAATCCCAGCACTTGGGAGGCAGAGGCAGAGGCAGGCGGATCTCTGTGAGTTCGAGGCCAGCCTGGTCTACAAGGTGAGTCCAGGACAGCCAGGGCTACACAGAAACCCTGTCTCGAAAAACCAAAAAAAAAAAAAAAAAAAAAAAAAAAGCCAACGTTTTAAAAAGTAAAGGCGAAGGAATACATTGTGGGATTCTAAACAGTATGTGAAACAAGAAAAAAAGACAACAGGTACAATTTAAGTCTGTAGCCTAATTGATAGTACTTTACGGATATGGTTTGGGTAACTTTATTATGGTTATGCAGAATGTAAACATTTAGAGGGAAGCTGAGTGAACGTGTTACTTTTGAAAAAGTTAAGTTTTTAAAAATAGGACATGCTGGGAGTAGACAGCTATCAAATGTAACTAAAAATAAAGTGAGATCTTAAGAGATTCCTGCATTTTGTATATTCAAAATTTGAAATTCTCTGTGAACTCTTGACACTGATATAAGACTGTTTCCCCTTTCAACGAAGGAAAATAAAATAACAGCTATCCAACCTTATGACACTCGAAAATAACAAAACAGGATCAAGCTGTGAGACTAGTCAGTGAAAAATGTGCCTTTATTAAGAGAAATGGTGTAGCTGCATTCTGAGGTTGGCCTTGAACTAGGTTTTAGATCAGTCTCTTCAGCAGTCAGGAAACAGCATCACCCCTCCCCAGGATATCACAGAGCCTAGGCTTGCCCTGAACTCGCTATGTAACCAAGACCAACCTGTAGTTCTGATCTTGCCCTCATGGTGCCCCATGACCAGAACTGGGATTACAGATGTTTCCACCATACTGTTTTATGTGGTATTAACAATCAAGCATAGGGTTTTGTGCATACTAGTTAAGTACTGTACCAACTGAGCTACATCACCATCCTGAGTCTAACATTTTAGATGAGAAAAAGGTCAATGTGGAATTTTTGGAAAATTTTAATAGATCAAATCCAAGGTCCTGAACTCCTCCAACATTCAGCAATCCTAGGCCCTTAATACTCAGGAAGGTTATAGATGAGCCACTTTCTTCAGTGCTCCTGCTCCTTCTGGTCTGCTCTCAAAGCCATGAGACAATTTCTATGTAATATGAATAGATTGGGAAGCAATGGCTTAAACGACTGAGGTGGGCTTTTTTGTTTTGTTTTTTTTTGGTTTTAAGAGACATTCTCTGTGTATCCCTGGCTGTCCTGGAACTCACCACAGAGTGCTGGGATTAAAGGCGTGTGCCACCACACCTGGCAGTGCTAACATTTTAAATGGCAAAAAAGAGATTTTGAATAATCTCATGTCCAACCTAAATAAGGTAGGAAAAAAACACGGGTAAAGCTGCTTTTCTCTGGATATTTTTTCAATTGAAGGCAAATTACTAAACAAAGAAACCTATGAGAATCCTTGAGCACATTGACTGTTCTTCCGGAGGACCAGGGTTCAAATCCCAGCACCCACATGGCAGCTCACAACTGCCTGTAACTCAAGTTCCAGTGGATCCAATACCCTTACAAAATGTAGGTCAAACAGTAATGCACATAAATTTTTTTAATTAAATACAAAAAAAATTTGTATATTCAAACTAATGAAAACACTGAGAACTCCAATTTGGGGGAGATATATTTTATAATAAAAGGTTTGCCAGAAGAAAATATCCAGAGGATTTTACTGTGCCTTTGATATACAGTGCTGACTATAATGTTAGAAATCAACACTGATTTTCCTCTCTAGGCCTAGAAATCACCCACCTACTGAGCTATATCCCAGCATCACTGAGCTCCCTTACTTAACAGCCTGGATGTGTACAAGGCATCCCAGGGTAACACTGTCCACAGTATTAAACTCCATTTTAAGAATCTCTTAGTGTAGAGTTTTCACAATTTGAACATCTTAAGAACAAAGACTCTATAGCAGAGAAGCCCTTTAAGTCTTAGGGAAAAAACAAATTCCACTGTGATTGAAGTTTGCAAATAGCAAACCACTAGAATTTCACTTTTGGGACCTGTATTTCTAAGAAATGCTGTCTAAATTAGCCATATACTGGATCAGACACTTATATCCTTGGATACTGGGTGCTACCTCTTTCTGAAGGAGTGAAGTTTCTATAGAATTAGCACAGTACCTGGCTTCTAATAAAACACAAATAGTGCTGAGCGGTTTAGCAGTGCTGAGTTTTCTCTATGAAGAACCACAAACAAAGCATTATGAATACTGTCACACCTTGGTTTACAGGGGATTCTAAGGATTCAGGGATTCTAAGTCCTTAGGTACAAAGCAAGTCCAAACTATATCCTTCCAATGCAAACTGATGACAGGGTCTCATGTAGCCCAACTGGCCTCAAACCTGCTATGTAGTCTAAGCGCTGGGATAACAGGCATGCAACACCATGTAGGGCCTTTAGCACAAACTTTCTAAATGAGTCGCTATTTCACCTCTCAAAACTCCTTACACTGCCGGGCGGTGGTGGCGCACGCCTTTAATCCCAGCACTTGGGAGGCAGAGGCAGGCGGATCTTTGTGAGTTCGAGGCCAGCCTGGTCTACAAAGCGAGTCCAGGACAGCCAGAGATATTCAGAGAAACCCTGTCTCGAAAAACCAAAAAAAAAAAAAAAACTCCTTACACTCCAAAATATCTCCCCAAAATATAGCAGACTCAAATAATAATAAATGGTACTAGAAGTGATGCTCAACAGGATCTCACGTTTATTGAGAAGTGATTAATGGTAAAAAGAAAGGCAATGCCCTTTCCTCATTGGCTGAACAAGAAACTGAAGAAACATTCACTACATGTTTTACAATATTTTCTCTTCCAAAATGCATTTCTGAAAACAAGTTTTTACCACTGTTCTTAGCTTTGAAATCAAATTAATCTTGACTTAATCAGTATAATGTACAAGAACAGAACATTTCTTAGGTCTCTTAGTACTCTGAGTAACAAAGGGTCAGAGAAAATGAATCACCCTTACAGACACAACCTTGGGTAACACTGTTATTAAACTCTCCTAGACAAAAATTCTTCATAAAAATTTTCTTCCAGTTCGGAAGGGAAAAATCAAATTCCCACTTTCTGGGGTGGACACCCAAAAACTGTTCAACTTAAGTGTTCTCCAAGTGCAAATGTCAAAATGGAAGGAGGAAAGGGTTTTAAAATTAGAGAAAATTGTATGCACTTACGGACTAAAAAATCTGAAAAATATAGAAAAAAAAAAAAAAAAAAAAAAAAACCAAAGCATTATGCTCTGAATCACAACCAAAGCCAAAATAAAAGGGACATTTTTTACCTAAACTACCTACAGGGAACTTTTGTTTAGGTTTTTCTTTTTTTTTTCCCATTTTCCAGTTAAGTCCTAAGTCTTTTGTGAAATTCCAATACTTAAACTGCAAGTTTGCAATCGTCTCTGAAGTCAATGAAATTAAGAAAAAAGTCCTAATTTTCTTGAAGGTCTTTGTGTCCTCTTAGGATAAGCAGATGCAACCGTTCCTGCAGTCTGTGCAGAATCGCCTTTTATTTCCCACGACCTTGACGTTCCTAAGGAGGTAAGAAAAGTTGAAATAGTTAGCTAAAACTTATGTAAATTAAAACTTTGTAAGAATAGAACCTCCAACCTCTTGACCCAAATTTTTCTAAAAAATGAATAATTATGTGTACAATTTTTACAAAACTTAATGAGTAGCCAGTGCGGGTTACATACACCTATATTCCCAGTATTTGGGAAGGCCGAGGCAGGAGGGTCATCATAAATTTCTTTCTTTCTTTTTTTTTAAAGTTTTTTTTGAGACAGGGTTTCTCTGTCCTGGACTCACTTTGTAGACTAGGCTAGACTCGAACTCACAGAGATCCACCTGCCTCTGCCTCCCGAGTGCTGGGATTAAAGGTGTGCACCACCATGCCCAGCAATTACAGACATGTGAGCTGCCATGTGGGTGCTGGGATTTGAACCCCGGTCCTTTGGAAGAGCAGCCAGGGCTCTTAATCGCTGAGCCATCTCTCCAACCTGGTAACCATAAATCTGAAACTAGTCTGGACTATGGAATAAGATCTTGTCTGAAAGGAAATAATAAATTCAAAGCTACAAGGCTTTTAAAAAAAAGACTGGCTGTGGTGCACGCACCTTCGATCTCAGCTATCAGGAGGCAAAGGCAGGAGGATCTCTGAATTCTAAGGCCAGTCTGACTGGTCTACAGAGTGAATTCTAGGATAGCCAGGGCTATGTAGAGATGTAGAGACTGTCTCAAAATACAACAATAATAACAACAAAGAAATGCAAGGTCCTAAACTTAACTATCTGCTCCCACTAACCTTACAACTATGGTTCTGATGTTAGTATGAATCTTCCAAAAAGAATAGCAACCTCACATTTGGACTTCCATGCCCCAGGTACTGCAATTATTAACAATCTCCATACTTTAGCTCTAAGACTATAACTATTTCTGAGGCTTATTTGCTGCTGTTTTAAGATAGCCACAATCCAGCTGGGCACTGGCAGCGCATGCCTTTAATCCCAGCACTCCGGAGGCAGAGGCAGATGAATTTGAGTCCAGCCTGATCTATAAAGCAAGTCCAGGACAACTAAGGCTATTACACAGAGAAAACCTATCTGGGGGGTGGGGGGGGGGCATAAGACAGTCACAATCCAAGCTGGTCACAATTCAGAATCCTCCCTTCTGCTGTAACACTCAGTGTGCTGGTATTACATACAGAGGGGCACACTAAACCAAGCCATTATTTCCTTGTGACACCCGCCTTAAACTAAATCTCAAAGTTACTTATCTACCCAAGATGAAAAAGAACCAATATTAATACCAAGGACCATACAACTACTTTGTCAATGCCCTTCCTACAACAAGTCAATCTTTGTAAAAAACTGCAAACAGGGCTGGAGAGATGGCTTAGCGGTTAAGAGTACTGACTGCTCTTCCAAACAGTTCAAATCCAGGTTCAAATCCCAGCACCCACACAGCAGCTCACAACTGTCTGTAACTCCTGTTCCAAACAATCTGACAGACACACATGTAGTCAAAACACCAATGTACATAAAATAAAAAAATTATTAAAAAGACAAAACTGCAAACTATACAAAGAAAGCCTGTCTCAAAAAGCTACATACAAAAAAAAAAAAGAGCTGCCATTTAAAAAGAAAAAGAACTTCCATCCAATGTACCAGAAACTTAGGTTTTAAAATCTGAAACAATTTCAATAATGTACATTATGATGGTTTGAATGAAAACAGCCCCCACAGACTCATGGTCCCCAGCTGATAGAACTATTGGGAAGGATTAGGAGGTAGAGTCTTATTGGAGATGCTACTGGAGGGAGAAGGCTTTGAGGTTTCATTTTGTGTGTGTGTGTGTGTACCACACACACACACACACACACACACACACACACACACACTGCTCCTACCACTATGTCTCTGTTCCACCATCATGGACTCTAATCCTTTGAAATCTAAATTAATGAATTATTTTAGAAGTTGCCTTGTCATGCTGTTTTATAACAGCAAAAGAATAAGACAGACATAAGAATAAGACTTACAATAGGAAAACTGGTTTAAAAAGTAAAACGAATCTGTTTGGCATGATGACACAGACCTACAATCCCAGCACTCAGGATGCTAACGTAGGAAGATTACCAAGAGTCTGAGGTCGGCCTGAGCTATTAGAATGTGACCTTGTCTCAAAAAAAAAAAAAAAAAAAATTAACAATAATCCTGAAGTTAAAAAAAAACCCTTTCTGGGGAAAAAACACACGGCCGGGTGTGGTGGCACACGCCTTTAATCCCAGCACTCAGGAGGCAGAGTCAGGCAGATCTCTGTGAGTTCAAGGCCAGCCTTGTCTACAAAGTGAGTCCAGGACAGTCAAGGATACAGAGAAACCCTGTCTTGAAATACCTCAAAAAAAAAAAAAAAAATCCGTCAACAGCACCTTATATCAATCTTTTATTCAGAGGTGGGATATACCTCAGTGGTAGAATCCTTCACTGCCATGTTTAAGGTTCTGGGTTCAATCTCCAGCACCAAGAACAACAAAACCAGCTGGTACACATCTATAATCTCAGCACTGGGGAGGATGGAGCAGGACTGTGAATTCAGGGGCAGCCAGAGGTAGGGACACAGGAGTTCAAGGCCAGCCTGAATTTTTTTAAACTAGTCTACTAGTTCACCCCCATGTACCATTAAATTTTTTTTTAAATCCAAAAGCAAACAACAAAAAATAGGTCTTAATTTACCTAACCCATATTAATTTGTAATGTAAATTAGGCTGACTATTAAAATAACGCTTACTATATCTTAACATACATGTAGAAATAGTTCTAGCCTGTTTTTCCTATAAGAGACCAAACCCGAGCACACACGTCTAATTTTATCAAAGTGTTTAGTTCATAGCACTTAAAGTTCAGCATGTCTGGCCCCAGCGCCCGGGAGGTGAGGCCGGTGGATCTCTGTGAGTCTGAGGCCAGCCTGGTCTGCAGAGCGATTCCAGGGAAGTTCTGTTTACCCAGGGTTAAGCAGAGTGACCCTGCCTCAAAAACAAACAGAAATAGCATTTAAAAATTTGTAAGAAGAAAATTCAGAGATACAGCTCAGTGGCAGAATCTCAAGGACCAGGCTGGCATTGCAGGGTCACAGTTCAAAGAGCAGCTTAAATGTTCTATTGTAAGACAGGGTTGTCTTCATATATGTACCAAAATAATAATGATAGTAACAAAGTCCTTAAAGATTATAAAGACACTTTAGCATTTACACCAAAATATCTTCAAAAGTAAATGATTTTAAATAATTCATAGGATCTTACATAATAAGTCACATTTAAAAATAGTTTTGAAGGGCTAAAGAGAAATGGCTCTGTGGTTAAGAGCACTGGCTACTCTTCCAAGACTGGGGTTCAATTAACAGCACCCACAAAGTGGTTCCCAACAATCAGTAATTCTAGTTCCCGGAGATCCAACACCCTCTTTTGACCACTTTAGGTCAAAACATACACATGGTATACACAAACACCTACAGGCAACACACACATGAAGAAATCCTTTTTAAAACCTAATGCATTATTTTAATTAAGAAAAAAAAGTACAAGCCGGGAGTGGTGGCGCACGCCTTTAATCCCAGCACTTGGGAGGCAGAGGCAGGCGGATCTCTGTGAGTTCGAGGCCAGCCTGGTCTACAAAGCAAGTCCAGGACAGCCAGGACTGTTACACAGAGAAACTCTGTCTCGAAAAACCAAAAAAAAAAAAGAAAAAAGTACAAATTAGAAGGAGTGAGAATCACTAGGATCCTGCTTGAAGGGAATATCAAGGGCCAATTTTGCAACTTATGAATTAATAATGAACAAAGCCACCCAAGGTTACACAGAGAAACCCTGTCTCAAGAAACAAAAAACAAAACAACAAAAGACATTACCAAAGCTAATTATTATCTGAGCCAGGCAAGATTTATCAATAAATATTTAAAGGAGTGAATGTCTGATAAGGATCAAGATTATTCATATTCTACTACTTGTGAAAATAAAAATACCAGTGTTTTGTTACAAATTTTAACAATTTTTATTTATGTGTGAGGTTACGTGCGTGCTTATGGAAGCCTAAAGAGGGTGTCAGATTCCCCTGGAGTCAGTTACAGAATGTTGTGAGCTGCCAACACAGGTGCTGGGAACTGAACTCAGTCCTCTGAAAAAGTTCAACAACTTTTTAAGCCATCTCTCCAGCCCCTTGATGCAGAGTTTTATGTAACTCAAGGAACCCTGAATATAATCAACTCTCTCACCTCAGTCTTTCGAGTGCTAAGATCACAGGCATGCACTATCACACCTAGTAAACATAGTAACCTGGAAACCCTGGAAGATTGCACCTTACATGAAATGATCAATTCCCAATAATGGCATAAAGTCTCTTGAAATCACTCTATGATTACATGAAACCAAATGATCCTGGACAAAAGAAAATTGCTAGCCGGGCGGTGGTGGCGCACGCCTTTAATCCCAGCATTTGGGAGGCAGAGGCAGGCGGATCACTGTGAGTTCGAGGCCAGCCTGGTCTACAAAGTGAGTTCAGGACAGCCAAGGATACACAGAGAAACCCTGTCTCGAAAAACCAAAAAAAAAAAGAAGAAAATTGCTATGTGACTGTGGCAACTGCCTGTAGTGCCATTACTGAGTGGGCTCACTTGAACCAAGGCGTTCTAGGCCAGCATGGTCAATATGCTAAAGCCAGACAACTGCAAAAAGCTATGCATTATAAAATTGTATTGTCAACATAGAATTTCATGATTTGGATAAGTAACACTGTGGCTATGTATAAGTGTGTAGGATATGGGATGCCTGGGCCTTTACTCAGTGGTTACGAAAAATATTACATACACATTCCTGAAAAGTATGCTAAGGCACACAACTTGTAGGGTTAGCACTAAAATGCTGAGGGTAGAAGTTTGAGACCAGGCAGAACTACACTTAGATTTTATGTATGCTGCTTGTATGTTTATCACGCTGAATGCCTGGTAGCAGTGGAGGCCAGAAGAGGGTATCAGATCCCGATACTAGAGTTATGAATAGGTGAGGCACCATTTGGGTACTAGGAATCCAACCTGGATCATCTGCAAAAGTGGCAACAGGTAGGCCAACTCCCCAGTCCCTTCCTGCTTTTCAGGTATGGTCTCTCAAGTACCTAAGTCTAACCTTGAATTCATTGAGGATGATCTTAAACTCCTGCTCTTCCTGCCTCTACCTACCAAGTATCTTCAAGTCATCATTACACTTGAATCTGCTTGCCATTTGTGTGTTTGTGTGTTGTGTAAATGCCAGGGGACAATCTTGAATAGAGTTCCTCAGGTGCCATCTACTTTTTTTTGAGTCAGGGACTCTTACCAAGGCAGCTAGGTAGGAAGACTAGCTGGCCAGTGAGCCCAGGTATCTGTTTGTCTCAATTGCCTCACCATAGTTTTATTTCTATAGGTTTTGAGATTTAAACTCAGATCCCTATAAACACCTTTTCAGAAGAACTACAACTTCACTCTGCTTGACATCTGTGTGTATGTGTGTGTGTGTGTGTGTGTGTGTGTGTGTGTGTACGTGCACAAGTATGTGTGTATGCATGCCTGCATGTGTGTAGAGGCCAGCAATTTAACATCAGGTATGTTCTCACCTACTCTTCCACCTTATATATTGAAGCAGGGTTTCCCATTCAACCTAAGAGCTGATTTGGCTAGTCTGCCAAGCCAGCTTGTGTCAGGGATCTTATCTCGGCCTACTGAGTGGAGGGATCCTAAGTGCAAGAGATTACAGGTGGGCTGCCACAGACATCTAACAGGTACATAGGCGTAGGGGATCCCACCACCAGCCATCTTGCTTGCCCAGGAAGCAGTTTACTCACTGAGCTATTCTCTAGCCCTGTGTTTATTATCTTTTATGATGCCATTTACTCTGCTTTCTCAAAATTATCATACAGTGTGCCACCATTAACTATTATACAATAAATCTCCTTAAATTTATTTCTCTGAACATATCTGTAATTGTGTATCCTCTTACCAATATCTCAAACTCCCTTCTCTAATAATTAAAAGTAATTTTTTTAAAGTAAGCAACTATAAACTTGAAAAATGTTTCTAAGCCTTAACCTCTAATCTTTGGCTTAAATAACCAAAAATAACATCCAAACCTCTATTCAAACCATTTCAGCCCCCCTTCTCATTTTTCACTCTAATCACACAACTGGAAATTTGTCTCCGTAGTAGGAGCTTGTCTAGAACTCAAAAGGCCCTGAGTTCAATACCCAGCACCTCAAAACTATAAAATTAAAAATTTGCTCACAAGAATATCTTGAAAGCCACAAGGTGGCAGTGTTCAATTCTACTCTATGAAATCTCAAAGTATAAACACATAGACCTAACCAACTCTCCTGCCTTAAAGCCCTCAATGGATGCCTCAAATAGCAGCTCAGGAAAGAACAACTTTTACTTATTGTGTTTCAAGACATGGTCTCAGCCAGGCGTGGTGGCGCACACCTTTAATCCCAGCACTCAGGAGGAAGAGGCAGGCGGATCTCTGTGAGTTCGAGGCCAGCCTGGTCTACAAAGCAAGTCCAGGACAACCAGGGCTACACAGAGAAACCCTGTCTCGAAAAACCAAAAAGCAGAAAACAACAACAACAACAAAAAAAAAACAAACAAACCACGGTTTCTCTGTGTAATATCCCTAGCTGTCCTGGACTCGATTTGTAGACCAGGCTGGCTTCAAATTCAAAGATATCTGCCTGTTTCTGCCTCTCAAGTGCTGGGATTAAATGCATGTGCCATGATGCCTAGCCAACTTTTATTTGTATGTGTATGGGTGTTTTGCCTGCACAAATCTGATTTGCAATTTGTAATCTAGGCGAGCCTCCAGCTGGCTGAAATCCCCTTGCCTTATCCACCAAAAGGCTGAGGTTAGAAGATTGGCCTACCACACTTGCCTCTAATTTAATAGCCTCTCTTCTTTAAAAATATCCTTTCCAGCCCCTGGGTGTCAGAGGCAGGCAGATCTCTCATGAGTTCAAGGCCAGCCTCCTCTACAGAGTGAGTTCCAGGACAGTCAAGGCTACATGGAGAGATTAAAAAAAAGAAAAAAAAATCTTTCCAAAGCCAAGTAAAGTGTTTTCTGTACAAGCATGAGGACCTGGGTTCATGTAAAAGCAACCCAACAGGGTGGTACACATCTAAAATCCTAGAGCAGGGAGAGGAAAGTTAGGATAGACAAGTAGATCCTAGAGAGCTCTTATTGACCAGTTGGTTAAGTTCCAGGTCCAGTGAGACATGCAGCCTCAAAAATAAGATGCAGATAAACAGAGGAAGACACCCAACAATCTGCATATGCAAGCAAGCCAACCCATGCATACCCATACAAAATACTCTCATTTTTCTTTATTCTTATTCTGTGTGGTGTTTTGTCTGCCTGAATATCTGTGCACTATATGCGTGTCTGGAGCCTTCAGAGGTCAGAACATCAGATCCCTTGGGATCCCTTGGAACTGAAGCTGGCCTTGAACTCAGAGATCCACCTGCCTCTGCCTCCCAAATGCTGGGATTAAAGGTGTGCACCACCAAGTCTGGCAATTACAGACAGCTGCTAACTGCCATGTGGGTTCTGGGATTTGAACCCAGGTCCTTCAGAAAGGGCAGCCAGTGCTCTTAACCGCTGAGCCATCTCTCCAGCCTCTCATATTTAAAAATATTTATTCATGTATATGAGTGCTCTATTTGCTTGACAGAAGAGGACACCAGATCTCATTATAAATACTTGGGAGCCACCATGTGGTTGCCAGGAATTGAACTTAGGACCCCTGGAAGAGAAGCCAGTGCTCTTAACCTCTGTGTCATCTCTCCAGCCCACTAGTTTTCATTTTTAAAGACAGTTGGTGATACAGGCCATGAGATTTCCAATCTCCTAGATAGTGTGCCACCTTGCTCAATTCTGTATAATTTGTTTATTCTCTCTTCCTGTTTTCTTTTTCTTTTTATGGTTCTGAAGATTGAGCCCAAAGTTGTGTGCATGTTAGGCAAGCTCTACCACTTATCTATACTCCCCAGCCCTATCTATACCTCTAAGTGTTCATAAAACACAACTAAACCATACTCACATTAACTGGATATAATTTCATTAACACTAAAATTTTATATTAACACTGTAACTTTAGTGTTAATATAAAATTATATCCAAATTTATAAACATTAAAAAACATTTAAAAGCCGGGCAGTGGTGGCGCACGCCTTTAATCCCAGCACTTGGGAGGCAGAGGCAGGCGGATCTTTGTGAGTTCGAGGCCAGCCTGGTCTACAGAGTGAGTCCAGGACAGCCAGGGCTACACAGAGAAACCCTGTCTCGAAAAAACCAAAAAAAAAAAAAAAAAAAAAAAAAAAAAAAAAAAAAAAAAAAAAAAACATTTAAAAGTGCGTCCCAGCACTCAGGAGACAGAGGTAGGCAGAGCACTATGAGTTCAAGGCCAGCCTGTTCTACAGATTGAGTTCCAGGTCGGCAAGAGATACACAGAGAGAAACCTTGTCTCGAAAAAACAAAAGAAATCAAACAAAAAACTTCTATCTTCTCATGTCCAGCCCCCACCCACTCACTGCCCGTTTTTCAAGACAGGGTTTCTTTGTGTATCTCTGGCTGTCCTGGACTCACTTGTAGACCAGGCTGACCTCGAACTCATAGACATCTGCCTGCCTCTGCCTCCCTAGTGCTGGGATTAAAGGCATGTGCCACCACACCAGCAATTATAGATAGCTATGAACTACCATGTGGGTGCTCGGATTTGAACCTGGCACCTGTGGAAGAGAAGCCAGTGCTCTTAACCCCTGAGCCATCTCTCTAGTCACCCATCCCCAACTTGTTTGTTTTTATCCCTTCTTCAGTTTTCCTAGGTACAGAACAGTCACTTAACTGGCTGAAGTTCTGGGAATACCAGGATGAAATAAACACATTCATTAACAACTTTTATTTATAGCATGGAGGCTCAACCTATAATCCCAGCATTCTGAGCTAAGGCAGGAAAAAATGCTGTGAGTTCTAGGCCAGCCTGGGCTAACGAACACAGCCAGTACATAAACACACAAAAAGCCCCCACTCTCCTATCACGTAATCATTTTCCAAGACGAGTATTTGGTAGCCTAACCCTATATACATTTAATTGAAAGATTGAAAGCCCAAAACCTGTTCAGTCCCCGAATAAACTTGACTTGACAATTCCTCAGGTGTTTTCAGATGAAAACAAAAGGTAAGATAAAGTAAGGCATTTTTAAGTGTAACTAAAAGTAAAAATTGAAAATACTATTTCTAAACCGAATAAATTGTTTGCCAAGTCTAACTGTTCTCAAAATCATTACTTAGCTCTTCATTAACAAAGACCTACATGTGAACTGCAACAATTTCACAATCAATTTTATAAGGCAAGGCACAATGGCAAAAGCCTATAATCCTTCTAGTTGGGAAGTGGAGACAGGATCATGTTCAAGGTCATCCTCAAACTACCCATACAACCTCTCTCTGTCTCACACACACACCCACACACTTTGGCACCACCCACCCATAGTTTTGTCTATTCCAGAGACTGAAGCAGGATGATCATTTGAGACTAACCTAGACAAAACAATGGGAGGAGAGAGAGAGAAAAGACAACTCTTTATGCTTGCCTCTAACTCCTGAGGTCAAGCCTTCTACCTGTATCTCAGCTGTTGAAGTAACAGGAACTATAGATGTGTACCATTGCACATGGCTCTTCACTTGTAATTCTGTAAGAAATACCTAGACTACTTCCCTAGTAAAATTTACATAACTCGTAGAAATTAGGGATAGATGAAGCTTTAAACCCTTTTCAAATAACTCAAAGTTATCCTGGGCCTGTAATCCCAGCATAAGCTACAAAACAAAACCCACCCCTGTTTCAAAAATAACAAGGGCCAGGTATGGTGGAAGGCATTTTTTTCTCAGGGCAGAGGCAGCCAAATTGGGCCAGTCTGGTCTACATAGTGAGTTCCAGGACTACATAATCTGACCCATCTCTTAAAAAAAGGGGGGGCGGGTGGAGAGATGATCTAGCAGATAGAAACACTAGCTACTCTTCTGGGTTCCACACATGGCGGATCATGTGCAGCTCATCCGTAGCTCCAGTCCCAAGGGACTGACATCCTCTTCTATCCTCCACAGGAACTGCACATACTTGGCCCACAGACATACATGCAGGCAAAACATTCATACACATAAAACAAAAATAAAGGGTCCAAGCTCAACAAGTGAAGGTCCTTTCTCCAGAAACCTGAGGACTGCTGGCTGTGGTGGTGCACACTTTTAATCCCAGCACTTGGGAGGCAGAGGCAGGTGGATGTCTGAGTTCAAGTTCAGCCCAGCCTACATAGAGGAAAACAAAAACAAGTCTGACAACCAAACTCAATCTCCAGAACCTATATAAAAGTAGAGGAAGAAAGCCGGGCGTGGTGGCGCACGCCTTTAATCCCAGCACTTGGGAGGCAGAGGCAGGCGGATCTCTGTGAGTTCGAGGCCAGCCTGGTCTACAAAGCAAGTCCAGGACAGCCAGGGCTGTTACACAGAGAAACCCTGTCTCGAAAAACCAAAAAAAAAAAGTAGAGGAAGAGCCAACTTCACAAACATGCGTGTGGGCTATATATAGTATACTCCTCCAAATACATAATTTTTTTTTAAATTAAAAAAAAAATCTGGCCGGGCGGTGGTGGCGCATGCCTTTAATCCCAGCACTCGGGAGGCAGAGGCAGGTGGATCTCTGTGAGTTCGAGGCCAGCCTGGTCTACAAAGTGAGTCCAGGACAGCCAGAGATATACAGAGAAACCCTGTCTCAAAAAACAAAAAAAAAAAAAAAAAAAAAAAAAAAAAAAAAAAAAAAAAAAAAAAATCTGGGGCTGGAGAGATGGCTCAGAGGTTAAGAGCACTGTCTTGTTCTTCCAGAGGTCCTGAGTTCAATTCCCAGCAACCACATGGTGGCTCATAAGCATCTATAATAAAATCTGGTGCGGTCTTCTGACCTGCAGGTGTACATGCAGACAGAACACTGTATACATAATAAATAATAAATATATATATTTTTAAATCTGCAGGGAATGAAGAGGATTTATACTGTGATCTCTCTCCTCACATCTACACAGCTTCTACCTCCTTACCCTTTGCTGGATCATGGACCTTAAGTAAACTAACTTTTGATAGAAATGACTGAATCATCCAAGAACTTGTCTATGCTCGAACTCTAGCTCAATGAGGTGATGTGTGAACTAGAAGGGAGGAGACTAGTCTTCCACTCAGTCTTATGCCATCTCAATAGAATCATTTGCATCTTCCTTATTCCTGCTGCCTATCATTAAATCACAACCCTTGAAACTTTCAGCAAATGGACTCCAATTCCAAGGAATCTCATACCTCTTCTGACCTCTTCAGGTTCCTGCATGTATGCGGTACAGACACATTCAGGCTCAAATACAGATGAAAATACACATAATTTAAAAATTATTTTATTTTTATGTCATGTTCTCTGGAACTGGAGTTAAGGTGACTGTGAGCCACCATGTGGCTGACAGGAACTGAACCTGGGTCATCTGCAACAAGTGCTCTTAAACCTCTTGAGCCATCTTCGCAACTCCATAAATATTTTCTTTAAAGTTCATGTAGGGCACAGTGGCCCATGGCTTTAACCCCAGCATTCATGAGGCAGAAGCAAGTGATCCCTGTGAGTCTGAAGGCAGCTTGACCTACACAGAGTTCTGTGACACCAGGGCTACACAGTGAGACCCTGTCTCCAAAATGAATGAATAAATAAATCCACACGAAGTCAAATCTTCACGAGTCTATATTCTCTAAATGACTTCATGCATTATAAAGGTGATAGGACCAAAACCTGTATATGTATCAGGCAGTTTTCTGACAAGTGTTAAGATCCACCAGAGGACTGGGAATGTAACTATGCTAGTAGTACTTGTTTTGTATGCACAAAGTACTCAGTTCAAGCTCTAACACCACATAAAAACAGGTATGGCAGTACATGCCTGTAACTGCAGCATCCAGAAAGTAGAAACAGAATAATCATAAATTCAAGGTCATCCTTGGCCATATAACAAGTTTTGGGTTATTTGAGACCCTATCTCAAAAGCTAAACAAGGGGCTGGAGAGATGGCTCATGAGCAATGCTGCTCTTCTAAAGGAACCGAGGTTCAAATCCCAACAACCACATCTGTCACTGTCTGTAATGGGTGGGTGTGATGGCACACATCTTTAATCCCAGCACTTGGGAGGCAGAGGCACCTGGATCACTGTGAGTTCAAGGCCAGCCTGGTATACAGAATGAGCTCCAAGATAGCCCAGGGCTGCATAAAGAAACCTTGTCTCAACACCCCCCCCCAAAAAAAGCTGAACAAAAATTACAACTGGAATAGTCAGTAACAAGGTGGCATGTTACATAGTCCATGGGGGTTCTAGGGATTTCCCCACTATCTAACAAAATCCTGAGATGCTCAGTACCTTAAAGAAAAAGGCACAATATAAAAATAAAGAAAATGGTAGTGCTTGCACATAACACAATCCTATACACTTTTTCTTGGTGATGCTGAAGATAGAAGACTTTGAAAATGCTCTGCTGACATCTCAGTACCGAGCAACACACCCCATACACTTTAAATCACCCCTAAACCACATTATCAAATGTAAATGCGTTGTAAATAACTACTGTACTAAACTGTTTATGTAACAAACACAAGAAAAGGCTGTAAGTGATGGAGACTTAACTCAGGGCCCTGTAAGTACTGAGTACTCGACTACTGAGTTATACTACCAACCCTTAAATACTTTTTCTTTTTTTGGGAGGAAGGGGTTGAGACAAATTGTCTCTGTGTAGCCCTGGCTGTCCTGAAACTGTGTGTCTGTGTAGACCAGGCTGGCCTAGAATTCAGAGATCTACCTATCTCTGCCTCCCCAAATGCTGGGATTAAGGGCGTGCAGCACTATCACCAGACCCTTAAATATTTCTAATCCAGCAGCTGAATTGACAGATACAAAAACTACAGCTATAGAGAACAGACTGAAATGCAAATAGTTGAAAAGAGCAGTATCCTCTATTTCCAACAACTCAAAACTTGTGTGCTAGGATTTATTTTTATTTTTTAAGATCTCACTACATAGCTCTGACTGGCCTGAAACCACTATGGAGACTAGGCCAGCCTCAGAGATCTGCCTGCCTCCCTCTTCCCCCTCTTCATCTTTCCATTATCTTTCCCTACTTATCCTTCCAGATCTACAGCAATTACGTGTTTCATAAAGTTGTTAGTGACACTAGGCTTTAGCTGGTCTTGGTAGTCTCTTCTGTACTTGTTACATACTGTAAAATCAACACAAGTTATCTGTGTGCATATGCTGTGTGGGTGGGAATGCATGCGAGCAGTGGCCAGGAGCAGCTCTGTAAAGTTGGTTCCCCCTCCACGTTTTTAGTGCTCGGTGTGCACAAGTGTGCTGTAGGCTGACATCAGGTGTCTTCCTCTATCACACTCCACTTCTGAAAAGATTTATTTTTAATAATGTGTTTCTCAGGGACCAGTGGCACTGATCTCCCTGGAGCTGAAGTTAAAAGCATTTGTCAGCCATCCAGTATGGGTGCTGGGAACTGAACTCAGGTCCTCTACCAAGAACAATACATGCTCTTAACTGCTGAGCCACTGCCACAGTTTTTTTGTTCCACCTTTAAAAACAAAACAAACAGCTGGGCGTGGTGGCGCACACCTTTAATCCCAGCACTCGGGAGGCAGAGGCAGGCGGATCTCTGTGAGTTCGAGACCATGTTGGTCTACAAAGTGAGTCCAGGACAGCCAGAGCTGTTACACAGAGAAACCCTGTCTCGAAAAAAAACAAGCAAACAAACAAACAAAAAAAAACAAACACAACAAGCACTTTATTTACCCACTGAGCCAACCATCTTGCTGCCCCAGGATCAGCATCTTAATATATACTGTTCTACAGAATTTCAGGTGACCTCATGTTGTAATTACCCTTTAACACCAGGTCTGCTGGGGCTTGTTTACTCAGCAGGACAGAAACTATTACAGACACCTGCACAACCTTTTGCTGGAGCTATAATTGTATCCAGAAGGGGGGCAGCAACAACTTTACTGTTTGAAAACCTCTTTGGTGAAGGAGCCATCTGAACTGCCACACTCAGTGCTTTTCTTCTTGGCTCATTTGCAGATAGATGGGTCAATAGTGAATACAGAAAAGCAGAAAGACATCAACCTCTGCTTGCCTTAACTAGTTTTTTTCTTCTTTCAAGAGCTACAATCAGGTCAACAATGGCTCAGCAGGTAAGGGTGCTTGCCACCAAGCCTACCATCCTGAATAAGATCCCAGGGAACCACAATGATGTCATAGAACTACAGCAGACTGACCTGACCTATGTGCATACACACCTTGGCTCATGCACCCAACCTGTGTATGCAAACACAAAATAAATGACAAGAGAGCTATAGAAAAGTCCTTTATCACACTGTCCCTTGAAATAATGAGAATTCAATGCAATGCTTCAAAAGCTGTAGCTGCCTCCACATCATTCCAGAAAAAAAAAAAAAAAATCTAGACTTCTTTGCCCATCTCCCCACTAAAACACCCAACACACACAGCAAAGATGCTGAAGTTGCAGAACTCTCACTCACATTCCATTTCTTTTTTCCCTTTAGATCAAGAGTGTCATGTTGAGGGGGTGATGTTATATATTCTAAATGGTAATTAACCTGTTCCCAGGGGCCTGCTTGATGTACATAAAGCAATGCTATGTTACCTTGTTTTCTAATCATTGTCTCTGATTGGCTTTAAAAAAAATGCCAAGGCGGGCTTGGTGGTGCATGCCTTTAATCCCAGCACTCGGGAGGCAGAGGCAGGCGGATCTCTTTGAGGCCAGCCTGGTCTACAAAGTCCAGGACAGCCAGGAGACAGAGAAACCCTGTCTCGAAAAAAACAAACAAACAAAAATGCCAAGGCCTATGACTGAGCAGAAAGGTAGGTGGGGCAAAGGTTCATGAGCTTCTGGGGCAGACAGAGAAGACCTTGGGGAGAAGAAGACAGAGGAGGAAAGACTTATGCCATGGGTTTAAGAAAAGAACCTCATTCCACATGGCCTGGAACATCAGCATAGCATGGAGAATAACAGCCCAGGGGATGTATGTACATATGGGGAATAGAATTAAGGGCCAGCTTAGATGGGCTAAGCTTGCACAATCCAGGCTAAGGCTTGTTAAAATTCATGCAGTGTCTGTGTGTTTATTTATAATGGTGAGTTAAGGACTAACACCACGGATCCTTAATATTAATACTGGCAAATAATTTAATTCATTCTACACCATGTAGTCTAGGATAGCCTCAGAGGTGACTTTAAGCTTCTAGTCTTCCTGCCTCCACCCTTCCAATGCTGAGATTTAGAGGTATGAGCCACTCAGTTATGCAGTTCTGGAAACTGAACCCAGGATTTTGTGCAATCTGAGCAAGCATTTTATAAACTAAGCCACATTCTAAGACAATGAAAAAAGAACCAACTACCACAAGTTGTCTTTCTAACTTCCACACATGTATTGAGTATACAACTAGAACTGGATGTCCATTTAGTGGGTCTAAGGAAGTAACTTGAAAGTATTGAAGTAACAAATAAAAACCAACAACACGCTGGGTGTGGGGTGGCACATGCCTTTAATCCCAGCACTCAGGAGGATCTCTGTGAGTGAGGCCAGCCTGGTTTACAAAGTGAGTCCAGGACAGTTAGGGCTCTGTTAAACATAGAAACTCTGTCTCGAAAAACCAAAAACAAACAAACAAACAAACCAACAACACAATAAGTATGTTTTTTTCCTTTTCTTTCTAAGGCAAGGCTTCACTGTGTAGCCCTGACTGTCCTGGAAGTCACTTTGTAGACCAGGCTGGCCTTGACCTCAAGAGATCCACCTGAGTGCTGAGTAAAGGCATTTGCCACCATGCTGGGCAAGAATTGTAACTTCTTTTTCTTTTTCCAAAAATGATGGCATGTGTCTTTATTTCTTCCAAAAATTTATTTATTTTACATATATGAGTGTTCTATCTGGGTTGTGAACCACCATGTGGTTGCTGGATATTGAACTCAGGACCTTTGGAAGAGCACTAATCAGTGCTCTTAACCACTGAGCCATCTCTCCAGCCCAAGTATTGTAATTTCTACCCTAATCATTTAGTAAGAAAATAGAGCCTGTGTGCAATGCCTCACACCTGCAATCCTAAACACTTGAGAAGCCGAGGAAAGGCCAGATGTGGTGGTGCATGCCTTTAAACCCAGCACTCAGGAGGCAGAGGCAGGCGGGTTTCCGTGAGTTCGAGACCAGGCTGGTCTACAGAGTGAGTTCCAGGATAGCCAGGGCTACACAGAAAAACCCTGTCTCCGCAAAAAAAAAAAAAAAAAAAAAAAAAA
>CAJQZJ010001750.1:14741915-14768910 GCA_907164525.1 Lophiomys imhausi
GAGGGGAAAAAGAAGAGAGAAGAAAAAAAGAAAAAAAAAAAAAAAAAAAACCCTGACTCAGAAAAAAAAAAAAAAAAAAAAAAAAAAAGGGGGGGGGGGAGCTGAAGAAAGACTGCTTTGAGTTTGAGGCCAGTGTGGGCTACAGTCAGTCAGTCTCAAAAATAGTAAAATCAATCAAGTTTTAACAGATTACAAAGCCACTAAAAGTGATGTTACAGTGCTTGGTGTAGTATACAAATAAGTAAAAAACACTCAGTGCTTAGAAGATGTTATGAACCAGGCCAGTGAAATGGCTCAGTAAAGACCTACATGGTGGAAAGAATCAACCCCTAAAAGTTGCCTCTGATCTTCGCTTTCATGCGTGGGTGTATACTTGCTCTCTCCCACAATTAAAAAATGTTTTAGGGGCTGGAGAGACGGCTCAGTGGTTAAGAGCACTGTCTGCTCTTCCAGAGGTCCAGAGTTCAATTCCTGGCAACCACATGGTGGCTCACAGCCTTCTATAATATGATCTGATACCCTCCTCTGGCATGCAGGTGTACATGCAGATACAGCACTCATACACATTAAATCTTTCAAAAATGTTTTAGTTACAAAGTTTTTAAAAAGTTACAAACAAGGACATGTCTAGCCTGTAATCTCATTGTTCAGGTGCTGAAGACAATAAAGACAAGATCAGGAGTTTAAGGCTCCCTAGGCTCGAGATGGAGGTGGGGTAATAAGGAGAGACATCCAAAAGATAAAAAGATATCACTAAAATTTACTGGAAATATAAAGGCACGCAGATGCAATGTTTGAAGTTTTCAGGGTATTAAATTACACCAGGTGATGGAGTGATTCAGTAATAATGGCTGTCTCTACTTCAGTGTGGTTTGCCAAGATACAAATCTGATCATGGGATTGACCTTTAGAACAGCTGTGATATCCTCAATATAAGTTTAAGTGCTTCATGGGCTGGAGAGATGGCTCAGCAGTTAAGAGCATTTGTTTTGTACAGGATCAGGGTTCAAGACCCAGCACTTACATGGCAGCTCATAGCTATCTATAACACTGTGGTACAGAGACATACATAGTAGCAAAACATTTAAAACATAAAAATAAATTTTAAATTTTTTAAAAACCAAAAAATACTAAATATATATATATATATATATATATATATATATATATATTTTTTTTTTTTTTTTTGGCCAGGTGTAGTGGTGCATGCCTTTAATCCCAGCACTCAGGAGGCAGAGGCAGGCAGATCTCTGTGAGTTCATGGCCAGCCTGGTCTACAAAATGAGTCCATGCCGGGCGGTGGTGGCGCACGCCTTTAATCCCAGCACTTGGGAGGCAGAGGCAGGCGGATCTTTGTGAGTTCGAGGCCAGCCTGGTCTACAAAGTGAGTCCAGGACAGCCAGAGATATTCAGAGAAACCCTGTCTCGAAAAAAAAAAAAACCAAACAAAAAAAAAAAAATGAGTCCAGATCAGTCAAGGATACAGAGAAACCCTGTCTTGAAAAACAAAAAAACAAACAAAAAAAAGTTTCAGCACTGGGTATAGTGGTGCATGTCTTTAATACCAGCAGAGGCAAAAAGATCTCTGTGAGTTCAAGGGCAGCCTGGTCTACAGAGTGTATTCCAGACTATGCAGGACAACACAGTGAGATTCTGTCTCAAACATCAGATAAGTTACTTTCACATAGTCAAGGTCACCCTCAGTTAATGAGTTTTGAGGTCTAAAAGATCAATTCACTTCCTGAACCACTTCAGTGAATTTAATTCAAATATACCCTTGATTAAAACTCAAAATAGAAGCTGGGCGTGGTGGCCCACACCTTTAATCCCAGCACTTGGGAGGCAGAGGTAGGCGGATCTTTGCGAGTTCAGGGCCAGCCTGGTCAACAAAGTGAGTCCAGGACAGCCAGGGCTACAGAGAAACCCTGTCTCGAAAAACCAAAAAAAAAAAAAGAGAGATCTGAAATCCTCTTCTGGTTTCTTTGTGTACCAGGTCTGCACATAATACACATACAAAACGCCAGGACACATAATTAAAATACGAAAAAAAATATTTAATTGTATGTGAATGTTAATAAAATGTAAATAACAAGCTGGAGAGATGGCTCTGGTTAAGAGCACTGGCTGCTCTTCCAAAGGACCCGGGTTCAAATCCCAGCACCCACATGGCAGTTCACAGCTGTCTGTAATTGCTGGACACGGTGACACAGGCCTTTAATCCCAGCACTTGGGAGACAGAGGGAAGTGGATCTCTGTAAGTTCAAGGCCAGCCTGGTCTACAAAGTGAGTCCAGGACAGTCAAGTATACACAGAGAAACCCTGTCTCGAGAAAAAAAAAAAAAAAAAAAAAGATCACTAGCTGGATTCGATTTCAGAACCCACATGGCAGAACTTAATACCTCCTGTAACTCCAATTTCCAGGGTACCCAACACTCTCTTCTGGTCTCTGCAGGTATGCATGTGGTGGGCATGCATACCTGCAGGCCCATACACTATACATCTAAAATAAAATCTTAAAAAAAAAAAAACCAACACCACCACTGTGATCCTAAAATTTACATATACATAATACTCCAAGAGTGAACACTGCCTGGTTCAAGTAAAATCACTCCACTTGGTAATGAAAAATCAAGAGAAAGTGAGCAATAAATATTAAAACCTAGAGCTAGCTTTTCTAATGTTTAGGCTTTTGGGCTTTTATTTTTTAAAGATGTGTTTTATTTTATGTGTATGAATTTTTAAAAGAATGTATATGGTGGCCATGCATGCCTGTTGCTTTCCCTGGAATTGGGGTTATAGATGGTTGGGAGCCACCATGTGGGTGGTAGGAACTGAACAGGTACTCCACAAGAACAGCTAGCACTCTTAACTGATGAGCCGTTTCTCTAGCCCCTATATAAACAGTAACTTTCCTACAGCTGGGGGTGTGGTTCAGTGAGAGGGCTTGCCTGGCATATGCTTGGTTCAATTTCTATCACTGAGAGGAAAGAAGTGAGCACCATTAAGAGCAAAACAAAGTTCTCTAACAAATAATGTCAACTATCAGAAGCAGATTTCTTGGGTGGTAACACACCAATTCTTGAAAAACTACCAAAGGCAAAGGCTAACTCCAACACAGAACGTTCATTCTTTTCTGTATATTATCCTCCATCCTTTCCTTTCTCATCATACCATCACTTCAATTACCCCCTTTGTATCTTTAGAATTACCTCTGTCTATATCAGTTAAATTCAAACTGTATTGTTTCTGTTCTCCAGTAATGCTCACATTCCTTAACACTAGGGTTCAAAAGACCAAATATACTCCCACAAAGCCTTAAGCTGCTAAATGATACCATTATTTACGGAGTTTTTATTAACCATTCACTCACTGCAATACCTTTCCTGGCCTCTCTAATGCCTCCTCCTTTCCCGGAGTCTGAATGATAAGCTAGTTACCTTTTTAACACTTTCTTCTTCCTCTTGGCGTTTCTCATAGTGTGAGAAGTCATCAAAAATGGAAGTGGTGTGCTTGTAGCTGGCTATGATTTTCAACACCTGCTTAGCTTTTTCCAGAGGCACTTCCTGAGTGTCCCTAGAGTTGGTCACTGGTTTATTCTCGTTGTTCTCTAGACGAATGTGTCGCAGTTGGCTATTGGGAACGTCCTTCACAAAAATCCATCGGACATCAAAACGACCCTTCCATTTGTCCTGGGACCACACCCCTGCACACGTGTTGTAGTCCACAGCAGACTTCATCTCTGCAACTCCACAAAAGTGCCCACTACCGTTGACACTGAAAAGTAAGTAAACGGGACCTTTCCCGTTCATGGAGCGATAGGCAGCGTCCAGTCTCTTGTTACCATGCTCTGTGCTGCACCAGATATTATACTTAATGGAACGGTGGATATCATCCTCAGAGTAGCTCTTAATGATGAAAACCCGGCCATGTTTCAGATTCCAGTCGAAATCTTTAGGGTTATAGTTATTAATGGACCGAAGTTTCTCCAACACTGGGTGAGGCTCTGAAGGAGTAGATCCAGAACCTGCCTGAGACTGTCCTACTCCATTACCATCCACCCCATTATGACCGAACCCACTGCCACGGTTCCGAGGTGCTGCCCATCGAGTTGGCTGGGCTGCCTGTTGCTGGACTGAGAGCTGGGCAGGCTGGGGTGGAGGCGGAGGCAATGGCTGTGTCTGTTGCCCTACTGATGTGTGAGCCACTGGTGGGCTATTATTGGCCTGCTGTCCTACAGGCTGAGGAGACCCCTGGGTTGGCTGACCTATATTCTGAACCAAAGCCTGTGAGGGGGCTTTTGCCACAGGACCCTTGTTATCCCAAGTTCCAATATCCATGTTATGCTTTATTGGAGGTGGTGGAAGACTCGATCCTGCAATGCCATTCTTGGTCTTCAGTTTAGGTTGTTGTTTTGCAGGCTTGCTAGCAATATCAGCCCAAGACGCTGGTTTTGGAGGAGCAATAGTAGCTGGAGGCAAACTGCTAGAAGCCACAATGTTACTAGTGATGGACCCACTACCAACAGCAGAGCCTACAACTTTTGGAACACTATTTGCAACTTCTGTACTACCCAGTTTCAGTGCTGCCATCCCTTGGTCTATGGTATTCATGCCAGGAGCTTTATTGAGGGTTTCATTGGCAAACGCTGACTGTCCATCAATCATGGCTCCACCTAAGGAGCTGGGTGCATAAGCGTAATTGCTACTATATCCAGAGCTTTGAGTAGACTGTCCCTGAGAACTGTTATTTCCCCATGCTGAGAAGTCAATCCCACTGGGAAAAAAAATTAAAACCATGCTGACCAAGAAATGGAGTGCTACCTAGGGCTCCTGGTTGCCCAAACATTGCATCTGGTAAGAAGTGGGGCTCTCCGTTGCTCAGTTGTCCATAAGAAGTTAGATAGGGCATGGCTGTGTCACCTCCAGTAGACCAAGCAGCTTCACCCAAAGAATAGGAAAAACCAATGGAGGGGCTGTAGTAACTGGGTAAGTAGGAGTCTGACATGGCAGTATATGCATTATTCTGTGGAAGGAGAAAAGGCAGATACATCAAAACAACATACATATAAATAACAGGACATTTCCTTCCACACCAATCACAACTCAAGTATTTAAGACATTACACACACATACATACATAGAAAAAAAAAGAAAAAAGTTATAAGCCACCTTATCTGCCAGTTGTTGCTTTTTAGACAGGTTCTCACTATGTAGCTCTGGGAAACTAGGATAGCCTTGAATTCCCAGAGATCCTCGGGCTTCTGTCTCCCAAGTGCTAGAATTAAAGGCCTCCACCGCCATGCCCCAGCTTTATTTTTCATAACACAGTCTTACTCTATATCCCAAGGAGGTGAGGCAACTTCTAACTCCTGCCAATCCAGGTCCAGTGGAGATGATGTTTTTATTAAAACTTACTAGTTTTGGATTTAAAAAAGAGGGAATTTTGGTCAGGCTTGGTGGCACATGCCTTTAATCCCAGCACTTGGGAGGCAGAGGCAGGCAGATCTCTGTGAGTTCAAGGCCACACTGGTCTACAAAGTGAGTCCAGGACAGTCAAGGACCAGAGAAACCATGTCTCAAAAAACCTAAAAACAAAAAAGAGGGAATTTTGGACAATCAGTGTTCAGCAGTTTCCCAGCAAAAGAGCCAGACTTCAGGGCACATGCTAGTAATCCTAGCAATTGGGGAAGGGGGGAAGCAATGGTGGTATACAGGCATGAAGGTAGAATCCAAGGTCTTTCTTAGCTAGACAATGAGTTTGAGAACAACCAAACCAGATATGTCCATCAAGAAAAAACAGTAGCCAGGCCTGATGGTGCATGCCTTTAATCCCAGTGCTCGAGAGGCAGGGGGCAGGTGGATCTCTGTGAGTTCAAGGCTAGCCTGGTCTACAAAGTTGAGTCCAGGACAGCCATGGATACAGAGAAACCCAGTCTTGGGGCTAAAAAAGAAAAAAGAAAAAAACAGTACGGGCTAGAAAGATGGCTCAGAGCACTTAGGTTCAGTTTCCAGCACCCAAGTGGTGGCTCACAACCATCGGTAACTCTAGTTCTTGGGAACCTTATGTCTTTTTCTGACCTTCACAGGTATAAGGCATACACTTGCTGTACATACATAGCATAGACACAGGCAAAACACTCAAACAACAAAATTAACAAATCATAAAAATGAGAGCCAAAAGATGGCTCAAAGGGTAAAGGCATTTGCCACCTTGCTTGATAACCTAAGTTCAATCACCAGCACCCATATGGTGAAGGGAACTGATGCTGTCAAGCTGTCTTCCGACCTGTATACACACGCTATGGCAGGCCCACACCCACATAAATAGATGTTCAAAAAAAAAAAAAAAAAAAAAACAAAACCTGCTGAGATGGCTCAGTGAGTAGTCAGGCTCAAGAACCTGAGTTAGATCACTGGAACCCACATGGTGGACAGAGAGCACCAACATCTGCAAATTGTTCTCTGCCTTCCATATCTGTATGGTAGCAAATACATGCACAGTTATTTATTTTTATATGCATGTATGTATGTATATATGTATACATGCATGCAAGAAAATTTTGGAGAAAAAAAACTAGAAATTTCAAGTTCCAGTCCAAATGTCTAGTCTAAACATTCTTCCCTCATAAACTAACAATGTTCACTAAATAAACTTTATAATAATCAGGAAGGGGATAGTGGATTCCAAAATATTTAAATTTATAAAAGGGGGTTACTTCTCTTTTCATTTCACCTATAAAATGAATGGCTATCATTTGAAATTCACATTACTTTTTGAATTAGAAGAAAATATAATATGACTTAAGTCTATGACCTTAAATAATCAGAAATATGAAATTATATACAATTACTTTTAACAACAAGGATATAAATTATTATTGTAAAAGTCTTAATCATTCTTGATCTTACTTTGTGATAGTTGTTTTTTTTTTTTTTTTAAGATAAAAATCCTAAGCTGGGTAGTGATGGTGCACGCTTTAATACCAGCGCTCGGGAGGCAGAAGCAGGTGGATCTTTGTGAGTTGGATCCAGCCTGGTCTATAGAGATCCAGGACAGCCAGGGCTACATATAGAAACCCTGTGTGGAAAAACAAAACAAAACAAACAAAAATCCTACAGTACTGCTGCCTTTCATCCCAGCACTGGGGAGGCAGAGGCAGGAAAGTATCAATTGGAAGTCAACCTAGTCTACATATACTTAGCTACACACCAGCCAGGGCATCACTGTAAAACTAATCTCAAAATTAAATGAACCCTACAGTGCACAGAATAATCTCAAGCAAAATGCAAAAGGTGTGTAAAACTGATTTTCATAAATACATAGCTCAATTCAAAACAGTCTCCCATTAGTTGTCATAGTTCTAGTAATAAAAGGTACTCTTTATTTACCAATCCATTAGCTACCAATAGGTGGACTTGAGCTGAAGAGATTTGGAAAACGTACCTTAGGACTTAAACTTGTATAGCCAAGGCCAAAAAACAGTATTCCTAGGGGCTGGAGAGATGGCTCAGCAGTTAAGAGCCACTGGCTGCTCTTCCAGAGAACTGGGGTTCAATTCCCAGCACCCACATGGCAGGAACTCTAGTTCCAGGGGATCTGACACCCTTACAGACAGACATACATGCAGAGAGAACACCAATGTACATAAAATAACTTAAAAAAAAAAAACAGTATTCTTTAGCCTCTAAACATATCTACATAATAAAATTTCCAACTAATGGAGTTTGATACAGCCAGGATGATGCCTTATTCCTTTAATCCCAGTGATCAGGAGACAGAGACAGATCTCAAGTGTGAGGCTAGTCAAGAGTACATAGGGAGACTCCAAACAAGAAAAGAAGGGGCTGGAGAGATGGCTCAGCGGTTAAGAGCACTGTCTGCTCTTCCAGAGGTCCAGAGTTCAATTCCCAGCAACCACATGGTGGCTCACAATCATCTATACTGGAATCTGATGCTGTCTTCTGGCATGCAGGGGTACATGCAGATAGAGCACTCATATATGTAAAATAAATAAATAAATCTAAAAAAAAAAAGAAAACCCTGAGAAAGAGATAGTTAGAAATTACATTAATTAGCATGTTTGAGGCCTTATGTTGGGTACACCACACATTAAAAAAAAAAAAAAAAAACCCTAATAAATTACTTTGAGACATAGCCAGCCTAGAATTCATTTTTTTTCTTTTTTCAAGTTTAAACCTCTGTTTAACAGTCCTGACTGCCCTGGAACTCTTTATAGACTAAGCTGGCCTCACTCACGGAGATCCATCTGCCCCTCTGCCTCCTAAGTGCTGAGACTAAAGGCTTGCATCACCACAATCAGCTTGGCCCAGAATTCTTAGACTAAACTGCCCTCAAACTCAAAGATTTGTCTCTGTCTCCTAGTCCTCAAACTAAAGTCATGAGAGGTCACACTCTCAGCTCTATGAACTGCTCTTGATGATACACCACAAAACAAACATAACCATGCCCCAATTTTAAAGTCAACTAGCTTCAGCTTACTTCTCAAAGAAAAACAAACACTCTCACTAGCACAGATTATGCCAGGACACAGGTGAACTGCTATACCTGAAATGGCAAGTTCCCACATGCCTCAGAGCTTAAAAACCTAAATTACACAATACTTTATAAGAACCAGCTAGAATCATGTTTCTAAATGTTCCCACTCTCTCTGTTATAATGATTAGGAAAGCAAACTACTTCATTAGCAGCAACTACTAATAATGCATTCCTGTACTTCCTTCTCTGCTTTTCTTGATTAGCTGGTTGTCAACTGTGGAAACTTTTTGCCAATCACTTCCTACATGGTTTTTGTACTCTCAATGTGAAATTTTTTAGATAGACTATCTCAAAAATCTTACATAAAAAATCAGGTCCAAATCTGAGTACACACATATGTCACGTTACTGGAAACCAATTATATTTCCTTCCTATAGAGCATTTTTAGAATTTTATATAAAAGTTGAACTTCTTAATCTATGCTACAGTATCTTAAAAGCAATATTGTCAACTCTTTTGATGCATTAATCTGTGGATTTACATTAACTAAAATTCTATGACTGTCTTGAGATGGGAAAACAAGATTGGTGAATCAAACAAATTTCTATATATACAGTTCATATTAGAGGTATCTAAATATATTTGCAACTAATCTTCCCATCAAAAACATTAAATGTATCTCAAAATACATTTTCTTGGTGTCGATGGGGACTGTACTAGAAGGACACACTGGTACATAAGCCCTCTACCACTGAGCTAAACTCACGGCTCCGAGTGTCAACTGTGCTCAACAGTGTTTTGTTTTAACCTCCTTTAACTCCATTTCATAAATACATCATCCAAAAGAGATAAGTAGACAAAGCTGTTCTCTAAAGATACTAAGTAATTGAAAATCAAAATAGCAAAGGGATTGTAGTTTTGTATGGTGAAGTGCAGGTTTACACACTAGAATTTCTTCACTACATTATTATTATTTTTTTTTTTTTTGGTTTTTCGAGACAGGGTTTCAATGTGTATTTCTGGCTGTCCTGGACTCACTTTGTAGACCAGGCTGGCCTCGAACTCACAGAGAACTGCCTGCCTCTGCTTCCCGAGTGCTGGGATTAAAGGCGTGCGCCACCATGCCCGGCCTCTTCACTACATTATTAACCCAATTTTTCTAAAAGACAAGGTTTTGTTTTCTTCAGTGCAGTCAGAATGTTAAAACACTGACCAATATTCTTAAGTTTTGCACTGATAACTTTCCTGGCAAATGAGGGACCAGTATTAGGCAGGCCGGTATTACTGATCTTATACAAGGAAAGGGATCAGCACTACCGTTTCAGAATACATGCTTTGTTGACCACACAGTGTATAATACTTGTAATGAGTGTTTTATAACAAGTTAATAAGTAGTGAGAGAGTAAACCAACACCCCCCCCCCCAAAACAAAAGGGAGACTTACTGATAGGGCAGAGAAAGTCTAACAGAACACTATACACTCAGATCCTCATATAATAGAAAATGATCAACTACTCACGGGCCTTGCCTGTGGGCTCAAGTAAGGTTCAAAATCATCATCATTTAGTCCATCCTTTTGATGCACAGATCCATTTTGTACTAGAGGGGGGAAACTCATATTAATAACGTCCTGGTTCCAAGAGCTCCCTTCCAAGTCCACATCCTCATGAGGAAGAAACCATGCTAGCTCAGAGAGCAGCCGCGTTTGAACCTCCTTGGGATAACGGTGAGCGCCAAGGCTGAAGCAAAGATCCGCCAGTGAAAAAGTCTCTCTCCACCCCAGAGCAAGCTGATCTTTTTCTAAAAGGTCAGTTTATTGGCTCCTTCGAATTTCAATTCCCTCCAGCTTTTTCTCTCCACCCCACCCCACCCCACCACATGTGCGTTACTTCCAGAAAGTGATCCACGAGGAGGAGAAACAAAGGCCTCCTAAGACCTACGGGAAACCAAGGACCTGGTGCTTTTCAAAGTGCGTTCATTCCACCCCCACCCGCTCATGAATTACTCGTTGTTAACGAAAAAGCTGCTCGCCAGCTGCAGGAACACACCAAAAGGGTCGAACACCCCGCGCGAGGCACCTGCGAACTAAGCGGCTTCGGAAAGGTCCTTTTCCCCGGGGCGCGACCCCGAGACCCCGCCCCCACTGCCGGCGTACCCCCATCCCGGCCCCCGGCCGAGCGGGCCTTACCTTTGTTTCCTTGACCTTTTGGTCTCTGCGGGAGGAGGGGACGTCGCCGGGCAGCCAGTCGTCCGGGAAGAGAAACGGAGAGGGAAAGACAAATGAAAGCAGGGCCCGGGCAAGGAAGAAAGGAGCAGGCCTAAGGGGACGCGTGGTGAGGGGGAGGCGGGGAGAGGCGCTAGGCCAGCGGGTCACCCGGGCAGCGAGCGACACGAGGGAAAAAGGAAACGAGGAAGGGAAGCTCGGGCCGCTGCGGGGAAAGAGCGCGGCGCGGCCGGCGAGGCGCCGGCCCGGGGAAGGGCGGCCCAGGGCGGGAGGCGCAGGGCGCGGCCGGCCTGAGGCCCGAATCTCGACCCGCGGCCCGGCCAGGAGCGGCGGGCCCAGGCCTAGTAGGGCTCCGTCTCGCCTCACACAATGGCCGAGACATGCGGGCTGGGCCTGTACCTGCTCCAAGAGGCTGCTGGCCGACATGGCTCTCCGATCCTCGCTGGTGACGACGGCGGCGGACTCCTCCTCAGGACGGCGGCGGTGGCGGATGAGCCCCGGCGGCGGGAGCAGAGGGCGCGGCGGCGGCGGCTTTTGTCCCTGACACTCGGAGCCTAGGCGGACGCAGCGGAGACACAGCGCGCGGCTCGGGCTCCGGCTCCGACTCAGCGACGCTCTAGCCGGAGAGCTCAACGCCCGTCTCTATGCTCCTGCGCGCGCCCGCCCCTCGCAGCCGGAATCTGGGAGCCGAGCGGCAAGAGGCGGGCGGCGCGCGCGGCGCGAGCGCTGACTCTCACATTCACTCACCCACGCGGAAGGGGCCCGGCGCGGAGCACCTCGGGAACGCAGAGCCGTGCCCGCGGCGCCCTCTGGCGGGCTGGAGGAGCGGAAGCGGCGCGCGCGGTCTCCCCGCCCCCACCGCCGCGGCTTGAGGCCTAAGAGCGTTCGGCGGCTGGGGGGTCGCGACTGGAGCGTTTGGCAAACACCTAAGGAAAAAAATTGCTTTGTCTCAAGAAAACACGCAGGCAGAAGCCCGCTTCTTAATGTTGTAGAGGCGTCTGCAGCATGCAAGACTTGAACCCTGATTCAAAACTGCATTTGACTACTCTGCCCCCCCCCCCCCCCTTTGAAAAGGAACCAGGAGAAAAGTGCTGGGAGCTCACGGGGAAAACTTCATGGAGATCGGTCCAGGAGACATGCGCGCCCTTCCTTAGGCGTACTGTCATTTTCCTTCCTCGGGGACTTGCAAAGAGTACCCAGGAGCAAAATTTCCACTAAATGTTAAAAAGCCCACTGCCCTCCACAAAAGACACTCACCACTTTGGCTTTTGAGGAAGAAAATATACAGTCCCTTTGCAGAGAAGTCACTGACCCCAAAGTAATCCAGTAAACCCTGGACTTTATTTCCAGAAAAAGACACCTCACACATGAACACAATTTCGCCCATTCTTCCACGAAGTCCGGCGCGTCTATAAAGACCTATGGGACCCTAAGAGGTATCCTTGATGTGAGGACAGGAAAATGAGTGTTATTCCAGTACCTGCTGTGTGGGGGGGGGGGGGGGTTGTCGTCAAGTGCTTTCTGACACATTAAACTTACAGGCTTGCACCAAGTTCAAAGTGGCTGTCAGTCTCGCCTGTTACAGCTGGGAAAGCAGAGATTAAGCATTCTGCCCAAAGTTATCAAGCTATTAAATAGATATGTCCTTTTGGCACAAAGAACATAATATCATCCGAAAAGAAATCTTGTATTCAGGAGCTAAGAGCCAGAGGAGATCCAAAAGACGAATAAAAACAATTTGTTGTTGCTGTTTGTGCTGTTGGGTTTTTTTTTTTTTTTGTGAGTTTCTTTTTTGAGACAGAGTACCTCTACAAAACCCCTAGCTGTTCTGAAACTCACTAGGTAGACCAGGGTGGCCTTGAGCCCATAAATCTACTGGCCTTTGCCTCCTGAATGCCGGTATCAAAGGCATGCACCACCCAAAGACATTTTTTTAATCAAAAATGCATTGTGTACAGGGATACTCAATAATAGGTTTTGTCGTGGCAAACAATAAACACTTGAGCAATGCAACACTGTTGACCTAATACCATCTGCTTGCTAGACAGAGAAGGCTTTGATGGACTCAGAAGTAAAAAGCAAGCCGGGCGGTGGTGGCGCACGCCTTTAATCCCAGCACTTGGGAGGCAGAGGCAGGAGGATCTCTGTGAGTTCGAGGCCAGCCTGGTCTACAAAATGAGTCCAGGACAGCCAGAGATATACAGAGAAACCCTGTCTCGAAAAAAAAAAAAAAGAAGTAAAAAGCAAAGAATCTTGGATTTTGCTTCATAAATCGCTCAAAATGCAAAGCTTTTTCTGCTTATACTCACATTTATGGCTACAGTGAATAAGATGAGGCACCAATGGTGAAGGGCTCGTAGTAAAATGTCAAGTCTCAGAGTGGAAATCCCGCTAAGTAAATGAGAAAAACCTAGTAATGATTGTTAAGTAAATAAGAAAAACCTAGTAATGATTGTTATGAAAGATAATTAGCCAGTCAACCCCATGGCCCTGATTTATATATAAACGGTATCAGCAGTTGCCTACACTTGAAGGTGGCATGGTTTTGTAAAAAGAGAATTCAACCAGGAGTCATCACCTGAGAGCAAGGTGATTTTTTTTAAGAGCGTCTAAATACTGGTTGGTTTCCCTAGCCCATGTACAACACTAGAAAAAATATTACACCTGTCTCAGATTCCCTCCTTTAAGAAAGAGGATAATACCACCTGCCTAACAGATTTGTCACAAAAACAAAGGTTAAAAACTTGAAAGCAGGCTGGGTAGATGACTCAGCGATTAAGAGCACTGACTGCTCTCACAAAGGACTCAGGTTCAAATCCCAGCACCCACATGGCAGTTCACAGCAGTCTGAAATTGCCGGGCGTGGTGGTGCACGCCTTTCATCCCAGTGCTCAGGAGGCAGAGGCAGGCGGATCTCTGTGAACTCAAGACTAGCCTGGTCTACAAAGTGAGTCCAGAAACTGAGGCATATACAGAGAAACCCTGTCGGGGAAAAAAAAAAACTTGAAAGCATAAACAAACAAATGGAAAGCCTTAGAAAATGTCTGGTATACTATAGGTTCCTTCTGTGTGATCTCATTAAGAAATGATGGGGGGGGGTGCTTCTAACAGTTTCTTCGTGGTACAGGAAGTTTTGATTAGCTCTTGTAAGATCACCTTTTCTGCAGGATAAGGGGCTAAAAGTACCTTTGAACTGGGGAGAGTAATGCTAACCCTGGGTTAGTTTACCAGATTGGCTTTCACAGGCTCCTAAACAAACAGGACATGCCAAATTGATATGTTTAATCACTGGGAAGAAGGAAGTCTGGACTGGGTGATAGTATGTAAAACGCCGCTGGAGCGTTTTAACAGTATCTGCTGGGGGCTATGTGCTTGGGAGAGAGGCTTATGTACAATTCACTTTTCCTCTTAGTTTATAGACTAGTTAAGGAAACTGAGACCATGCAAATGGTTATTCAGAGTGACTCAATTATAGCTGTGCGAAGTTCAGTGAGGAAGGGCAGGCAAATGACCTCTTCAGAAGAGCATGGAAGTTTTCAGAGGAATGAGCTGTAGCCCGGACTTGAAGGACCATGAATTATTGGCCAGACAAGGAAGGAAGCTAGCAAGATGACAATATGTGCAAAGACCTTAAATGAGGAAGAGGCTGGCACCGGTGAGGGCTGATAGATAGGAAGTTGCTATGGCTCATAATGAGAGGGAGGGTGGCACCACATGAGGCTGGAGAATCAAGCAGAAAAGACATAAGGACCTCATTCTTTTGCTACAAATTTTGATCAGCCAATAAAAGGTTAATAGTATTCTAAGTCAAAAAAAAATAGTATAGTAAGTTCCAGTGCACTGTGGGAAAAGAGACTGGGAAAGAGAAGATCATTACACTAAATCTAGGCAAAAATACTGGCAGTAGCCGGGTGTGGTGGCGCACATCTTTGATCCCAGCACTCAGGAGACAGAGGCAGGCGGATCTCTGTGAGTTCAAGGCCAGCCGGGTCTACAGAGTGAGTCCAGGATAGCCAAAGGTGTTACACAGAGATACCCTGTCTCGAAAAAAAAAGAAAAGAAAAGAAAAGAAATGTGGAATGGCACACGCCTTTAATCCCAGCACTTCGGAGGCAGAGGCAGAGGCAGGGAGATCTCTGAGTTCAAGGCCAGCCTGGTCTACAAAGCAAGTCCAGGACAGCCAGGGCTGTTACACAGAGAAACCCTATCTTGAAAAAAGAAATACTGGCAGCAAATTCAATGGTCCTGTAGACTAACTTGTAGACAGAACAGAAATCTAACCAGGCTTTGGTGGGTCATGCTTATCATATCAGTACTTAGGAAGTAGAGGCAAGAACACTTCAAGGCTAGTCTTGTCTACATTAAAGTCTCTCTAAAACCTGCAGGGACTGGAGAGAATCTGGTCTCCACATGTATCCACACACATACATACATACAATTAAAAATAAAATTTGCGCCGGGCGGTGGTGGCGCACGCCTTTAATCCCAGCACTTGGGAGGCAGAGGCAGGCGGATCTCTGTGAGTTCGAGGCCAGCCTGGTCTACAAAGCGAGTCCAGGACAGCCAGGGCTGTTATACAGAGAAACCCTGTCTTGAAAAACCAAAAATAAATAAATAAATAAATAAAATAAAATAAATAAATAAAATTTGCCACGTGTGGTAGCACATCACCATAGCCTTAAATCTGTGAGTTCAAGACCAGTCTGATCTACATAGTGAGTTCTAGGACAGCCAGGGATATGGAGAGAAACCATGTCTTGAAAAGCAAGACAGGGGCTGGGCGTGGTGGCGCACACCTTTAATCCCAGCACTTGGGAGGCAGAGGCAGGTGGATCACTGTGAGTTCAAGGCCAGCCTGGTCTACAAAGTGAGTCCTGGACAGCCAGGGCTACACAGAGAAACCCTGTCTCGAAAAACCAAGAGAAAAAAAAAAAAGAAAAGAAAAGCAAGACAACCTCCAGTGTGGTGGCACATGCCTTTAATTCCAGAACTCAGGAGGCAGAGGCAGGCGGATCTCTGTGAATTCGAGGCCAGCGTGGTCTACAAAGCGAGTCCTGGACAGCCAGGGCTCTGTTACACCGAGAAACCCTGTCTCAAAAAATCAAAACTAAGCCAGGCGGTGGTGGCGCACGCCTTTAATCCCAGCACTTGGGAGGCAGAGGCAGGAGGATCTTTGCGAGTTCGAGGCCAGCCTGGTCTACATAGCGAGTCCAGGACAGCCAGAGCTGTTAAACAGAGAAACCCTGTCTCGAAAAACCAAAAAAAAAAAAAAAATCAAAACTAGAAAAAAAAGAAGGAAAAACAAAATAATAATAAATTCTAAAAATATTTCAGTTGGGGGTAGAAAGATGGCTCCACCTTTAAGAGCACTTGTTGCTCTTGCAGGGGCCGAGGTTTGATTCCCAGCATCACACAGTGCTTCACAATCATCTGTAACTCTAAACCCAGGAAATCTGGTGTACATGTGCGGTATGTGGTGTATTTTACATACATGCAGGCAAGACATTCATACACATACATTTTTTTATTTTTTGTTTTTTTCGAAAGGATCTCTCTATATAGACAGGTTGGCCTCAAATTCACAGAGATCCACCTGCCTCTACCTCCCAAGTGCTGGAATTAAAGGTGTGTACCACCACACTCTAAAATAAAATTTAAAAATTAACTAATTTATTAATTAGTTGGGTACAATTTTTTTAAAGATTTATTTTATTTATTTTATGCATATGTGTGCTCTATCTGCATGTACACCTGCATTCCAGAAGAGGGCACCAGATCACATTGTGGATGGTTGTGAGCCACCATGTGGTTGCTGGGAATTGAACTCGGGACCTTTGGAAGAGCACTAGGCAGTGCTCTTAACCCCTGAGCCATCTCTCCAGCCCCTACATTTTTTGAAATGGGGTCTCACTATATTGTCCTGCTGTCCTGTAACTCATTCCATAGACCAGGCTGGCTTTGAACTCACAGAGATCTGCTGGTCCTTGCCTCTGCCTCCCTCGTGCTAGGATTAAAGGGTTGCACCACCACACCCAGCCATTATAGACGGTTTTTTTGGTTTTGGTTTTTGGTTTTTCAAGACAGGGTTTCTCTGTGTATCCCTGGCTGTCCTGGACTTGCTTTGTAGACCAGGCTGGCCTTGAACTCACAGAGATCCGCCTGCCTCTGCCTCCAAAGTGCTGGGATTAAAGACTTGTGCCACCATGCCCGGTTGCAGACAGTTTTGAACTGCCATGTGGTGCTGGGACTTGAACCCAGGTCCTTTGGAAGAGCAGCCAGTGCTCTTAACTGCTGAGCATCTCTCCAGCATCTCTACCTGCTTTTTGTTTCTGTTTTCTGTCAGTGATGTTGGAGATAGAGCCCCAAGACCCCGCATATGGTAGACAGCACTCTACCACGAAGCTACATCCCCAGTCCTTTGTGCCTGAAATGCAACCTTCCCTCTAAGGTCATTACCACGTGTAATCTTGTCTGAAATGTCATCTTTCGCACCCACTACTATCTATCCTGACATATCCTTGATGGTGAAACCTATTTCTTTCCCCAGACAGAAACAGGGCATTTCCTTCTTTGTTGACATCTATGGAAATTTGTTTTAGGATTCAAAAACTGTTTACTGCTTGCCCAGAGGACACAAGTTCCATTAAGTTATGTCAAGCTGGTTGGGAACCACCTGTAACTCCAACTCCAGGAGACCTATCACCCTAGTCTGGTCTCCCAGGACACCTGTACACTCATGGGATATACAACACATAAATAAATAATTTTTTTTCGAGACAGGGTTTCTCTGTATAACATCTCTGGCTGTCCTGGACTCGCTTTGTAGACCAGGCTGGCCTCGAACTCACAGAGATCCGCCTGCCTCTGCCTCCTGAGTGCTGGGATTAAAGGCATGTACCACCACCGCCCAGCTTAAAAAAAAAATATATATATATATATATTTTTTTTAGTTTTTCGAGACAGGGTTTCTCTGTGTATCTCTGGCTGTTCTGGACTCGCTTTGTAGACCAGGCTGGCCTCGAACTCACAGAGATCCGCCTGCCTCTGCCTCCCAAGTGCTGGGATTAAAGGCGTGCGCCACCACCGCCCGGCTGTAAAAAATAAATATATTTTAAAACCCTTTTTACAATAGAATTTGGTTTTCTTTTGAAAGTCTTGGAGTCACAAAAGGCCCAAAAGCCACCGGGCGTTGATGGCAGATACCTTTAATCCCAGCACTTGGGAAGCAGAGGCAGGTAGATCTCTGAGTTTGAGGCCAGCCTGGTCTACAGAGTAAGTTCCAGGACAGCCAGGGCTACACGAGAAAACCTTGTTCCAAAAAAGAAAAAACAAACAAACAAAACCAAAAGCCACCGATGGTTGTTTACACCTTTAATCCTAGCACTTAGGAAGCAGAGGCAGGTGGATCTCTATGAGTTGTAGGACACCTAGGGCAACACAGAGGGACCTGGTCTCAAACAAATAAATAAATAAGTAAAAGAATGTCATGGATTCAGTTAGAATCTAGAGAAAGGAAGTAAAATAAAGTAATGAATGTTCATAGCCAGGTGTGATGGAGCAAGGCCATATTCCCAGCACTTAGGAGGAAAACTCAAGATTCAGGGTAAGGAAGGATCCTACTATGTAGCTCTGGCAGGTAGAACTCCCTATGTAGAAAGACTGGCTTTGAAATTATGGTCATCCACCAGTTTCTTTTTTCTTTCTTTTTCTTTTCTTTTCTTTTCTTTTTTTTTTTTTTGAGATGGGGTTTCTCTGTGTCCTGGTTGTAATGGACTCAATTTGTAGACCAAACTGGCCTCGAACTCAGAGATCCACTTGCCTCCGCCTCCCAAGTGTTGGGATTAAAGGTTTGTGCCGCCACACTCAGCAGCCTCTGTTTCTTGAGGGCTGAAAGTAAGCGTAAGCAGCACTATACTCAGCAAAAAAAAATTGAAATAATGTCTTGCTGTGCTGCCCACATTGGCTTAAATCAACTCACCCTTGCCTTCAAGTGGGATTAAAAGTGTGTGTCATCATGCCCAGCTCATAGTCACACATCTTTTTAGAGGACAGCCTGGGTCAGAAATAGGGGCACATAAACCGGGCGGTGGTGGCACACGCCTTTAATCCCAGCACTTGGGAGGCAGAGGCAGGCGGATCTCTGTGAGTTCAAGGCCAGCCTGGTCTACAAAGCGAGTCCAGGACAGTCAAGGATACACAGAGAAACCCTGTCTCGAACCCCCCCCCCCAAAGAAATAGGGGCACACGAATGGCAGGGGCAGGCAGATCTCTGTGAGTTTGAGGCCAGCCTGGTCTACAAAGCGAGTCCAGGACAGCCAGAGATACACAGAGAAACCCTGTCTCGAAAAACCAAAAAAAAAAAAAAAAAAGAAAGAAAGAAATAGGGGCACATGAGTGGCAGGGGCAGATCTCTGTGAACTGAAGGCTAATGTGGTCTATATAGCAAGTTCCAAGACAGTCACAGCTACATAGAGACACCTGATCTCAAAAGAAAAAAACAACAAAGAAACAAAGCAGAGTGAAAGAAAATAGGAAGCACAGAGCAAAGGGTGGAGGAGTCGCCATTTTTCATAGGGTGGGCAGTTCAGGGAAGCCTTCCCTGATAAGGTAACATGTGAACAGAGACTTGAAAGAAGTGAGGGACTGAGTTTGGCCGTTATCTGTGGGATGACTGACTTCCGAGATTGCAGAAGCAAAACGATACATTGTCAAAATGAGATATGGGTTGGTCACAGGAAGCTGGGAAAGCCTGTGAAGAGCCAGGCTCCAAGTAACACGGGCCTCAAGAGCTCTGTGAGGAAATACTGCTATCAGAACTTCTGGCTGTGGTTGCCGTTGTTTTTGTTGAACAAGGGTCTCATACAGACCAAGCTAGCTTCCAACTCTGTATGGAGCTAGAACTAAGGTTCAGGTTGTCCCTTGACCTGGATTTACAGGCATGCAACACACCTTTTAGTCTGGATTTCTGAATGAATGGGTCTTATTTGGGATCACAGTTGTGGGTCATCATAGCCAGCTAGTTTATGTATGTCCAAACATAAAGTTCATCCTTGTCCTCACACTGGTGACAGATCCATACCTAGCATTTTCTAAGCTGTGACGACCAGCAGACTACAGAGGTGTGAGAACCTCTGGGTCAATGTCCCAAGGGAGAGCCCTGTTACAGCTGAGCAGCTTACCAGACATAATAGGAATTTCAGGTAATTGTGAAGAAGTAGGAATTCTACACAGCGGAAGTTATTTATCCAGAAATTGAGATGTGTCTTAACACAGGTCATGATCCTGGGTAGAGAATGAAGCAAGTGTAAAAGATAGGCTTTAGGGGTGTGTGTGTGTGTGTGTGTGTGTGTGTGTGTGTGTGTGTGTGTGTTACATCCATACTTGTATATGTCAATACATGTTTATGCAGGTGTACATACCACAAGCCATCTGGAAGCCAGAGGAAGACGTTGGGTGTCCTGCTCTGTTACTCCCCACCTAATTTCCTTCAGACAAGGTCTTCCACTGAGCCTGGAACAAGACTCACAGCCTGCAAGCCCTACCAACACTCCCGTGTCTGCCCACACAGCAATGGGTCCCATGTGTGCAAGAGACCACATGAAACTTTTGGCATGGATTCGGGAATCCAAATTGAAGTCCTCGAACTTGCACAGAAAGTACTCTAAGCCAGTGAGCTGCCTCCCCAGACCTGGATATGCTCTTAGAAGCTGTGTGTTCTGGAAAACTTACTTTGTGTACACAGCACTCAACAAAAGGTGCTAAAAAAAACAAGGTCTGGTGGTATAGGCTGGCCATCACTGCTTCTTAGGAAGCTAAGAAAAGAAATTCAAGGTCAGCCTGGACAACTTAAGTGAGACACACTCTCAATCTCCTCTCTCTCTCTCTCTCTCTCTCTCTCAAAAAGAGCTCTGGAGGCAATAAGATGGGTCTTGTCAATCATAATGACCTAAGTTCAATTCTTAGAAACCACACTGTGGATGGAGAGAATAGACCTCCATAAGTTGTCCTCTGATGTTACATGTGTTCTATGGTTCTTCACACACACACACACCACAGAGAGAGAGAGAGAGAGAGAGAGAGAGAGAGAGAGAGAGAGAGAGAGACAGATGCTTAAAAGAGAGAGCTGGGCAGTGGCGGCACACACCTTTAAACTCAAGAGGATCTCTGTGAGTTCAAGGTTCAAGGCCAGCCTGGTGTACAAATCGAGTTCCAGGACAGCCAATAATGTTACATAGAGAAACCTTATCTCGGAGAAAAAAAAAAAGTAAAGATAAGAGATCTGAGGATACAGTTCAGTAGTAAAGGGTTTACGCTATCATAGTCCAGGCCCTACGTTCAATCCCAAAATCTGCACAATAAAATAATAATAATGTACTTAGTTCAGTGACCAGTGGCATTAGATTGCTTTTTTAGCCAGTGAAGGTGACAGTGTGTGAATATATACTTACACACTGGGGTCCCTGACAATGCCTTGAGTTTGGAAAAAAAAAAAAAAAAAGATTGTTTGAAAATGTGAAACATGCAGGCCGTTTGGCTCAGTGGTTAATAGCAGAGATGGCTCAAACATGCAGAGGTGGTTCAGTGGTCAAGAGCACTGGCTACTGTCTCAGAGGCTCCAGGTTCAAGTCCTCGCACCTACACTCACAGCTGTCTGTGAGGGTGAGAGGCACTTACCAAGTGAGTATACATACATGTAGACAAAATACTCATACCCTCCCCCCCAAAAAAAAATCTTTTTTGCTATTTTTTTTTTTTTTTACTTTTTGTTTTGCTTTTGAAGACAGGGTTTCTCTGTGTAGCCCTGACTGTTCTGGAACTCATTCTGTAGACCAGGCTGGCCTTGAACTGCCAGAGATCTGCCTGCCTCTGCCTCTTAAGTGCTGGGATTAAAGGCGTGCGCCACCACTGCCCGGCAAGTATTTTTTTTAAAAAAAGAATTCAAAGATGTACAAGTGAGTCTGAAGAGAGTGCTCAACGGTTCGCCTATACATCAGAAGACCAGGGTCGCTTTCCAGCACCCACATGGCTGCTCACAACAGTCCTTAAGTCCAGTTCCAGGTTATCGTGTAGAGAGATTTGAATCCAGCAACATGGCTACTCTAAAACACAGACACACCCACAGTACTCACCTTTAATCCCAAACAATGAAGATAAAGTTGGTTTGTAGAAGGAAGCACCCGTGTTTGGAAGTGATGTCTCATTGAGTGGCAGAGAAAGTGACGAATCAGAGAAAGATCTGACAGAATGGGATCCGCCCAACTCTCATGAGGAGAGAAAAGGGAAACTACTTGAGAGAAAAAGGAGGAGGCAGTTATACCGGGACAGTTATAGAGAAGCAGGTTGGAGAGACAGAAGCTAGACACAGGTGAAGACAGAACAAGCCAGAGGATGAGAGGGAAGGAGCCAGAAGATTAGGACTTATTGCCAAGTTTAGTATGAGGCCAAGCTGAGAGAGAAACCAGATTGAATCAGTCCGTTTGGAGAGGACTTTGCGCTAGAACAGCTGAGTTGAGCCAGCCAGTAGAGTTCAGAAAGAGCTTATTCAGCAGTAAGTCTCAGATGCTGAAAACATTCTAGGCCTAGATTAGATTGTATAAAGGCTAGAAGCTTCCAGGACTGGGCCTAGGTTAGCAGACAAAGGTAGTAAGCCTCCAAGATGACAATTACCTCAGGAGAATAAAAGATGCTTTTACAGAATCAGGCACCCTGTTTTGGCCTGTGAGGGCATCAGGCACTCATAAAGTGGGTTTATATGCATGCAAGACAAAACACTCACACACATAAAATGAAAATAATCTTTTTAAAAGTGCAAGCAGCTGGGCATGGTGGCACACACCTGTAATCCAAGCACTAAGGGGGCAGAGGCAGGTAGATCTCTGTGAGTTCAAGGCTAGCCTGGTCTACAGATTGAGTCCAGGACAGCCAAGGATACACAGAGAAACCGTCTCAAAAAACAAAACAAAATAAAATAAAAAGAACAAGCAAAGGGGCTGGAAAGATAACTCAGCAGTTAAGAGCACTGGCTGCTCTTCCAAGGGTTCTGAGTTCAATTCCCAGCAACCACATGGCAGCTCACAACTATCTATAACTGTAGTACCACGGGATCTGACGCCCTCTTCTGGTGTGCAGATGCACATACAGATAAAACACCTATCTACATAAAATATATAAATACATGAATCTTTTTTTTTTTTTTTGGTTTTTTCGAGACAGGGTTTCTCTGAATATCTCTGGCTGTCCTGGACTCGCTTTGTAGACCAGGCTGGCCTCGAACTCACAAAGATCCACCTGCCTCTGCCTCCCAAGTGCTGGGATTAAAGGCGTGCGCCACCACCGCCCGGCTTGAATCTTAAAATATAATAAAGATGGACAGGTAGAGTTACTAGCATGACAGAACACGAGGACCAAACTATGGCTCCTAAAGCAAGAGCTGAAGAGAAAGGATGATCTAGAAGTGGGGACTGAGGGATTTGAAAGTAAATCTTCAAACTGCATAACTCAAGCTAGGTGCTTCAGGACTGAGGAGGACATCTGGAAAGAACTCAAAACGAAGAACGGACTTTGTAGGGAAGAGGCCGTAGATAGAATCCCCTGGAGTCCCTGACAAAATTCCTTCTGGGTGTTGGTTTGCTTGCTTGTTTGAAACAGGATTTTGCTGTAGAACCCAAGTTGACCGCAAAGTCTTCCATTCTCTGCATAAGCTGGGTTACGGGTAGGACCCACCACACCTGGCCACCTTTCTTGTTCATTAGCACATTATAGACCATACTGAATTCTTAGTTAGGGACCTTGTGCCTGCTAGGCAAGGGCTATTGAATCACACCCCTGATGACGTGATGTTAAGCATTCTAAATGTTAATTAATTGGTCCTGCTTGTTGTTACATTGTCTCTGATTGGATAAATAAATGCTGAGGCCTGAGACTGGGCAGACAGAGACAGGCAGGACTAAGGTGCCCAGGCTTCTGAAGCAGAGCAGTTGATAGGAAGAGGAAGCCAGGAGCAGGAAGGAGGACACACAAGGTGGGTTAGAGAAAAGAACATCATTCCACGTTGTCTGGAACATCAGCATAGCGTGGAGAATAGCAGTCCAAGAGGACGTATGTATATATGGGGTCATATTTGAGAAAGAGAATTAACAGCTAGCTTAGATGGGCTAAGATTGCATAATTCAGGCCAAGACTTGTTAAAATCCATGTGGTGTCTGTGTGCTCATTTATAATGGCGAGTTAAGGATTAACAGTGCTGCTGTCTAATTAAATATAAGCTAAATACTGCTAAATAATTTAATTAATTTTTTTCCTACACACCCCTGCTTCCACACCAGGATTTCCCAGGGAAGAATTATTCTAGGGACCTTGCCTTGCCTCCAAGTGATCTACTGTATTAGGAAGTTGTCTGGAAGTGCAGGGTTGGGCTGCACATGACTCTCACTGACTTTATCCTCGGTATTGAAGAGGGCAAACCACAACTTCATTTCTTTTTTCGGTTTTTTGAGACATGGTTTTTCTGTGTAACCTTGGCCATCCTGAAACTCTCTCTGTAGACCAGGACAGCCTCAACTTCACAGAGACCCGCCTGCCTCTGCTCTCGAACGCTAGGATTAATAGTGTGCAACACTACTGCCTGGCAACTTCATTCCTATTTTCAGAATTCAATCTTTTTTTGGAAGGGGGGGTGACTTTTTCATTTTCTATAGTCCTCCATTGTGGATCAATCTGACTCAGTAACTCTGTATTTCACAACAGACCTTTGCTATTTATAATATCACCTAAAGGTATGGTTCAGTGGTTAAGAACATTTGCTCCTCCAGAGAACCCGAGTTGGATTTCTAGCATCCACATGGTGCCTAACAACTACCAGTTGTTAGTTCCAAGGGATCTGAAGACCTCCTTGAATAGTGGGCATACATGTGGTACACATATATACTTGTAAGAAAAACATTTGTACACATAAACTAAAAAAAAAAAAAAAAAATCCAAAATAAATCTCTTCAGCTGGCAAGATGGCTCAATGAGAAAAGACACTGAGCCTGGTGAGCTGAATTTGAACCTGGAACCCACACGGTGGAGGACACCGATTCTCTGACCAAGACATAGTGCACTCTAGCATGCCCCTCCACATACACACAATGTGAATTGTTTGTAAACAAAATGAATACTCTCCATACACACTTGCCTTCGGTGTCTTTCATTAATGGGACAAAACACCAACATAAGAAGAATCATCTGGGTAGTAATTTCCACTGTATTGGTTTCCCCTCCTACCACGGCAGGAAAGGAGGGAATTACACACCAAAGTGGCTTTGAATCTTGAAAGTCTATTGTCCATTATGGGGGGAGAGGTACAAAAAAAGACTTGGTTTCGGGGTGTGGGAACCCACATTTTTGTTTTGTGAGACAGGGTCTTGAAGCTATCCTCCTGCGTCTGCCCTTTAGTGCTGGGGCAACAGGTAGGCATGCAACACCACTCTTTGGAAGCCTAGAAATTGAGGAGTAACAAGAGCCAAGCATGGTGATGCACGCCTTTAACCACAGCACTTGGGAAGTAGAGGCAGGGGGATCTTTATGAGTTCACAGCCAGGCTGCTCTACACAGCCAAATCCTAGATCAGCCAGGGCGGCACAGCAACAAAAGTTCAGGCCTTCATCTTCTACCAGGAACTCCTAGCCATGTCCCCGAGTCCCAGTAAGCCCCAGGTCCCATATAATGATTATCAGAAGTTCTGCTATGACCTCACTTTCTCCATTGGGTTGCTTCCAGTAGACACTGGGGGCCTGGCTCTTCCAGCAGCAGCAGCAGCAGCAAACAGAGCTGGAGAATTTCCCTCTTGTATACATAAGCCCAAATGTTTGAAAATAAACTTGAACACACATGGTCTCCAAGAGACCCTCTCCCATTTGCTGAACCCCATTCATACCCCAAGCTGAGTCAGGTGCTTGATCTTTTGTTCTTAACTCCAGGCCAGTAGTCCATAGCTACACTCCCCCAAACACAATGATCTGATGTAGTATCTCCCTAGGGGTGGCTTCACCTCTGTGACTTTGCCAGCCTGCTGAAACCTAGAAGCTAAAGTCTTAGAATGCTTCTCAATGCTTACGATAAAACACGATTACAAGCCGGGCGGTGGTGGTGCACGCCTTTAATCCCAGCACTCGGGAGGCAGAGGCAGGCGGATCATTGTGAGTTCGAGGCCAGCCTGGTCTACAAAGTGAGTCCAGGACAGCCAGAGTTGTTACACAGAGAAACCTTGTCTCGAAAAACCAAAAAAACAAAACAAAACAAAAACAAAAACACGATTACAAAAGAAACCAGTGACATTAAAGTATGGCTAACTGCAGAAGAGGTCTGGGTATGGACTCCTTGAGAATAGACCACTCATATACAAACAAACGAATAAAAAGGGCCTGGACAGATGGCTCAGTGGTCAAGAGCACTAGCTGCTCTTCCAGAGGACCTGGGTTCAATTCTCAGCAACCACATGGTGGCTTAGAACCATGTGTAATGGGATCGGATGCCCTCTTCTGTCCTACAGACAAACAAAAAGGTTAGCCGGGCGGTGGTGGTGCACACCTTTAATCCCAGCACTTGGGAGGCAGAGGCAGGCGGATCTTTGTGAGTTCGAGGCCAGCCTGGTCTACAAAGTGAGTCCAGGACAGCCAGGACTACACAGAGAAACCCTGTCTCGAAAAAAAACAAAACAAAACAAAACAAAAAAACCCCAAAAAGACAGAGCAGGGCCGGGCATGGTGGCACCTACTTTTAATTCCATCACTTACTCAGGAGGCAGAGGCAGGTGGATCTTTGTGAGTTCAAGGCCAGCCTGGTCTACAAAGTCCAGGTCAGCCAGGATTATTACACGGAGAAACCCTGTCCCAACAAAACAAAACAAAAAACCTAACCAAACAAACAAGATAGAACATTCATATACATAAGTAAAACAAACAAAAAGGAGGACAGGAATTGTCTGCAAGGTCAGTTATCTAGCACAAAACCTGCATCTTCATGGTACTTACTGGGGCCCAGGGGCGCGACTGGTCAGTGCAGTACTTATACGTTAGATGGTACTTACAAATGTTTACTTAATGAATGGCTGGAGAAAAGATAGCTACCATCAAGTCAGCCTGAGGAGTAAGTTCATTGCAACTGCCTATTCACATATCAGTAATTTGCATGTGTATCACCCCACCTGGTGATAAACTAGACCAGGGCTAAGAGAGAAAGAAAGAGAGAGAGAGAGAGAGAGAGAGAGAGAGAGAGAGAGAGAGAGAGAGAGAG
>CAJQZJ010001750.1:14782951-14809766 GCA_907164525.1 Lophiomys imhausi
AAATAAATAAATAAATAAATAAATAAATAAATAAATAAATAAATAAATAGATAGATAAATAAATAAATGGATAAATAAATAAATGAATGAATGAATAAATAAATAAAGGAGTAAAGTGAGCCAGGTGTAATGGGAGTTAGACTTCTTTAGTGCATATGTGGGGGCTTCTGAAGGACAATCTCTCAAAAGGAGGCATATAACTTGTGGGAAACACAATGGGCAACAGATGTACCTCAGGAGGATCAATAAGACACCCTGTATGCAAAACTAGGGAAAGCCCGGGAAACTGGAAATGGGCTTTTGGCTTGGCATTGCTTTCAGCTGTTGAACATTGCCACCCGTTGAAAGACTCTAGCTGAAGATTGTGGGGAAAGCCTAGAATGAGCTGAAGCAGATGATGCCTCATTTTGGAGCCATAAAGACAGGACCTCAAGAGACACACAGACAGTGCCCTGCTGAGGTTAGGGGCATGGCTGCAGGGACCAGGAGAACAGCACCCTGTGGAAGGGCGTGGCCAGGGTCCACAAGAAAACCCTCGAGCCACCAATTACCTCAAGAGCAATGCTCTACTTAAGGGCGTGGCAGCAGAGCCCAAGAGAGAGGCTCATGAGAGGCAGAGGGGTGAAGTGGATATGCACCAGTTGAGGAGACAGCAGAGGCCAAGAAAAGGCCATGAAAAGGGGTTCCTGACACAAGTAAGCCCGGGCTGGCACAAGAGGCACGGCATAGGACCTGCTCAGAGAAAGTTCATGAGAACTGGATCCTGAGGAGAGCATGGCCAGCGCCACAGCAAAGGGAGCAGAGCATCCTGAGGCTACATTAGTCCATGGGCCGGCAGCCACCAAGCGAGTGAACAAGGCATACGGAATGTGCTGAGGCTGTGGCAAACAAATGGTGAAGAGACCATGAATAGGCAGGAATGTGGCCCCTGTCTCGTGAGGGTATGGCAAAGCCCAGGCAAGCAGATGAGGCCCCTGGCAAGGCTGCAACAGTCTTGGCTGACTGAGGTGGCTTTGGGCCCAAGTTGAAGTGAGGCTACCGTAGCAATGCCAGAGCCAGGTGACCACAGAGCAACTGGTTGTTGAGGTGATCCTGCAGGCAGACTGCAAACTAAGGTTCCCTCAAGGACCTGCCTGCCCTGAGGCATCTGGATTGGTGTCCTTTCTAAAGGGTTAGGCTTGGTTGGGTGGTAGGTGTCAATAATTATTAATAAATATTGTTTAAAAGTTTCTTTTACAGCCAGGCATAGGTGAGTCAAGCCTGTAATTCTAGAGGATGAGAGAGGAAAACACTCATAAGTTCAATCAGCCTGGACTAAATAGTGAGTTCCTGGACAGCCTGGGCTATAGAAATCTAGTCTCAAAATGAACAAAAGTGAGTCATTTTAAGAGGAAAAAAGGAATCTGTTTCCAGGACTTAGACTCCCATCCAAGACTGTTGTAATACCTTACAACAAAGCACACAAGCATATTGATGCTCACGAGAATTGGAAATGGAGGAATACCAGGGACACCAGGCATGGTGGTTTGTGATCCTCGCATTGGGAAAGCAAAAAAGCAAGAGAATCACAGCAAGTTCAAGTACAGCCTGGGGTACGTGGTGAGACGGTCTCAAAAGCAAAGCCAAACAACAAAACCACAAGGGAGAAGTGATGAGCTCAGAAGGAAGTGCCAGTGAAACAGTCGGTTCCAGGTGGTTTCCTACCCCCTACCATCGGCCGAGGTGGGGGTCTGCACCACACTTGTCTGCTGTCCTGGCACTGGAGCCCTCGCACTGCTGATCAGAAGGTCAAACTTGGTGCTCCTGCAGGTGTTGGAGCAGACTTTGTCATGCTGGTAGAAGTCGATCTGTCCAGAGTCCATCATCTTCCTGTACAGAGGGAGACAAGGAGCAGTTCAGCCTGCACGTCACCTATGAGAACTGGGTGGGAGGGGCAGGTGGGTCCATGATGAAGCCTAATAATATCTGAAGTCACTGAATTGTGAAAATTCTAATTGGAATTATAAAATGTTCATTGGTCCTGCCCACATTCACCACTATTGCTCTTCTGAGCTTTCTCAATATCTGTACTCTTCACAAAGCTTTAGATATACTAAGCATGTCATGAGTACTGGAGAGACCACTCAGCAGTTAAGAGCACTGACTACTCTTCCAGAGGACCCACGTTCAGTTTCTAGGACCCACATGGCAGCTCACAACTGTCTGTAACTTCAAGATCTGACACTGTCACTTGCAGGAAAAACACCAACGCACATAAAATAAAAATAAATAAATCGTTTTTTAAATGTCAGGAATGTCATTAAAAAACAAACCTGGCCGGGCGTGGTGGCACATGCCTTTAATCCCAGCACTTAGGAGGCAGAGGCAGGCAGATCACTGTGAGTTCGAGGCCAGCCTGGTCTACAAAGTGAGTCCAGGACAGCCAGAGATACACAGAGAAACCCTGTCTCGAAAAAAAACCAAAAAACCAAACAAACCTGAAGTCTCTCTCTTTCCCATTTCCCCATGTGTCTCTCTCTCTGTTCCCATGTTCTTCTCTCTCTCTCTCTCTCTCTCTCTCTCTCTCTCCATGTTCCAGCTTCTCCCAAGGCTCTGCCTCCGCTTCCTGCCCTTCCCCCTTCCTATCTTTTTTTTTTTTTTTTTTTTAGGTTTTTCAAGACAGGGTTTCTCTGTGTGTCCCTGGCTGTCCAGGACTACTCACTTTGTAGACCAGGCTGGCTTCAAACTCAGAGATCCACCTGCCTCTGCCTCTGGTACTGGGATTAAAGGCATGCGCCACCACGCCTGGCTCCCCCTTCCTATCTTAATAAACCTTATACCAGAAAACAAGCAAACTTGAAAGTCCCAACACAGAGGCCCTGTGAGTTCAAGGCCAGCATGGTCTACACACACAGCAAGTTCTAGGCTGTCCAGGGCTACATAGTAAGATCTTATCTCAAAAACAAAAACACAAGTACAAGATAAGAATGCTAGCTTATATCCCAGCACAGCTAAAAAAATGACATTCAGAATTAGGATTTTGTAAGAGATTCTGATGAATTAGTATCCGTAGAACAGGAAGACATAGATGGCTGGCCTCAATTCACTATGTTACAGAGGATGGTCTTGAGGCCCTGATCCCTGTCTCCATCTCTCAAGAACTGAAAAGAGACTTGCTCCACCTACCATCCCTGGCTAGTGTCTGTCTCAGAATGCCTTGTCTATTGCCCACTTTTAGAGATACAACACTTCAGAAGAAAGAGAGGCAGATGAGGAATAAAAACTGTGGAAGAAAGGAAAAAGGGACAAGGAAGGAAAACAGGAAGGGGCTGGAGCACAGCTGCTGGAAGATAAGAATGCTATGGTGCAGTGGTAGAGCCCTGACTAGCCCATGTGAGCCAGTCAGGCCAATCTAACAGCCAAAAACGAACCCACCCAAAAGTAAACAAGAAAAAGAAAAATTTACAAAATTAAGAAGTCTTGTCTAGTATAGTAGTGCATACCTTTAATCCCAGCATTCGGGAGGCAGAGGCAGGTGGATCTCTGTGAGTTCAAGGTCAGCCTGGTCTACAGAGTGAGTTCCAGGATAGCCAGGGCTATATAAAGAAACCCTGGCCAGGCGGTGGTGGCGCATGCCTTTAATCCCAGCACTTGGGAGGCAGAGACAGGCGGATCTTTGTGAGTTCGAGGCCAGCCTGGTCTACAAAGTGAGTCCAGGACAGCCAGGGTTACACAGAGAAACCCTGTCTCGAAACAAAACAAAACAAAACAAAAAAAACAAAACAAAACAAAAAAAAAAAGAAACCCTGTCAGCTGGGCGGTGTTGGTGCACGCCTTAAATCCCAGCACTTGGGAGGCAGAGGCAGGTGGAACTCTGTAAGTTCGAGGCCAGTCTGGTCTACAAAGTGAGTCCAGGACAGCCAGGGCTACACAGAGAAACCCTGTCTTGAAAAACCAAAATAAATAAATAAAATACAAAGTCTTCTAGAGATAATATAGTACAACATTGATGATATTGAGCCCTTTCTAGAAAATGTCCTTGCAATAAGATCCATGAGACCCTGCTGTTACAGACCATGAGAAAAACCAGGGAGCATTTAAATTACAGTACACTCTATGTGATCCTGTCTCTTGGCTTTCACTAATAGATCTCTCAGCATTCTGAGTCCTTTTACCATTTGTGGGAAACAGGAACGTGCTTGTCTTCCTAGGCACATAAAATAAATCAAGAAGAACAAAACAGAAAGAACAGGAAAGCCATTCCTCTCAAACTATTCAACAATAATAAACCCAGGGCCTGGGATCTGCTGGGAATGTGTCTCCACCACTGAGAAACTGTGCCCAAAGGAACCAGCCCTTTGTGTTTTGTTTCTACATAGGGTCTCTTCTCTCTCTTGTTTTTTTTTTTTTTTTTTTTTTTTTTTTGGTTTATAGAGACAGGGTTTCTCTGTGTAGCCTTGGCCTGTCCTGGAACTCTGTCTGTGGACAAAGCTGGCCTCAAACTCACAGAGATTCGCCTGTCTCTGCCTCCCAAGTACTGAGATTAAAGGTGCCACTACCTTTGGCTGGGGACTTCTAATTCTTGACCTTAATTTTTTTTTTAATTTTATGTGTATGGGTGCTTTGCCTGGCCGTATGCCTGTGCATTGTGTGCATAATGGTTTCGGCGAAAGCTAGAAGAAGGTGTTTGGATTCCCTGGAACTAGAGTTATAGATGGTTGTGAAATACCATGCGGTGCTGGGAACTAAACCCAGGTCCTTTGGTAGAGCAGGTGGCTGAGTCATCTCTCCATCCTCATTCTTTTTGTTTTTTTTCTGAGACAGGGTTTCTCTGTGTAGCCCTGGCTGTCCTGGAACTCATTCTGTAGGCCAGGCTGGCCTTGAACTCACAGAGATCTGCCTGCCTCTACCTCCCAAGTGCTGGGATCAAATCCATCCCCATTCTTTACAATGTTTTTCTATCAGCAGGTGAATGCTCAAGGAATATTAGCTAATGTAATCAAGATGGAAAACTAGAACAGTGAACTTGGTGGAGAAGAAAAGGATGGGTGGGTGCTATTTCACATGCTGACATGTTTCTGTCAGTGATGGCAGATGGCCTGGCATTTCAATGGTGCCTCTACTCTATCTGGCTAGCCCATGGCCTTTACACTTACTCAGCACTTTGACTGCTCCCTCCATGTGAGGATGTCAGAAAGGACTATCAGCTACTTGGAGTTTCTCTGCGAAGAAAGGATCCTGTCCAACCTCCTGACATCAGCACCCTAAGCCAAGTGTTGAGGCAGCCTTGGCTACACAGCAAGTTCAGTTCAGCCCAAAGTAGTCCAGTGTCAACTTACATAGGTCATCAAGGAAAGAATGACATAATTCCTCCCAGACAACATCACAAGCCACATTGGTGTCATTCAACCTCTTGTCCCAAAGAACCAGCCTCAACTAAATGAGACTCAAAAAACTAAAAAGAAAGAATGAAAACTCTAATCTAGATGCTGGGAAGAGTCAATTAGTTTGATTTAATAGCTAGGGCCTGCAGTGGACATAACCCAGTGGTAGACTGCTTATGGAGCGTGCACAAGGCCCTGGGTTCCGTCCCGTGTCACAAGGGAAAAAAGATTAAGAACAAGCTGATGAAGGTCCAACAGTGTGGACTGCCCAAAACTAACCTTACAGACAGGGTACAAGTGTCAAGTTAAAGAGAAGATCCTCCCATGACTAAGTGCTTTCAACAGCACCTACCTGAGCATGATGCCACCTAGACGGATCGCTCTCTTCCAGTCCTTCAGGGTTGACTTGCCAGCCAGATGAACAAAATGCTTGGGGCTGATCAACTGATCATTGAACTAAAGTGAAAAAGAAATCCAAAGTAGTCCCGTGTCAACTTTGGTAGATCAACAAGGAAAGAATGACATAATGAGCTGGGTGGTGGTGGCGCATGCCTTTAATCCCAGCACTCGGGAGGCAGAGGCAGGCGAATCTCTGTGAGTTCGAGGCCAACCTGGTCTACAAAGCGAGTCCAGGACAGACAGAGCTGTTACACAAAGAAACCCTGTCTCGAAAAACCAAAAAAAAAAAAAAAAAAAGAATGACATAATGCCTCCCAGACAACATCACAAGCCACATTGGTGTCATTCAACACCCCCTATCCCAGAGGACCAGACAGTGTCCCTCTCTGAGTGTCCTTTCCTAAGACAAAGTTACAGAAGATGAGGGTGAGAAATAAACACTCTAAAAAACATCCACAAATCCACTTACATTTTGAAGCAGAGAGTGTTCTAGAGGTTGGTCAAGTCAACTGAAGAAATCTAAGTAGTGCTAAAGAGGGCTGGGGAGAGAACTAACTCACCGGTAAAAGAGCTAATTGTGAAAGACTACAAACTGCATATGATCCCAGAATCACATAAAAAGTACATGCAGTGAACGATATCTGTAGTTTCAACACCCTTTTTGTTTGCTTTTATTTTTCTTTTTTTTTTTTTTTTTTTTTTTTTTTTTTTTTTTTTTTTTTTTTTTTGGTTTTTCGAGACAGGGTTTCTCTGTGTAACAGCCCTGGCTGTCCTGGACTTGCTTTGTAGACCAGGCTGGCCTCGAACTCACAGAGATCCGCCTGCCTCTGCCCCCCAAGTGCTGGGATTAAAGGCGTGCGCCACCACGCCCGGCTGCTTTTATTTTTCGAGACAGGGTTTCTCTGTACATGTAGCCTTGGTTGTCCTGGACTCACTCTGTAGACCAGGCTGGCCTTGAACTCACAGAGAGATCCGCATGCCTCTGCCTCCTGAGTGCTGGGATTAAAGGCATGTGCCACCACGCCCAGCTAGTTCCAATACTTTTATTATGAGGTGGGACTCAGAGACAGAAGAATCCCCCAGAAGCTAGAAGACTGGTTAGCCTGGAAGAGTCAGTACAGCAGCAGAAGTCAATATACACACTGCACACTCACACATATGCACTGAACATCACACACTGTATATGCACACGCATGCCATACACACACACTGCACACAAACACATATACACATTCCGCACATACACCACACACACACACACACACACACACACACACACACTCACCACACAAACTGCACAAACACTAAAAACCCTTTTAATGATCTGTTTTGGGGCTGGAGAGATGGATCAGTGGTTAAGAGCACTGGCTGCTCTTCCAAAGGACCCGGGTTCAAATCCCAGCAACCACATGGCAGTTCACAGCTGTCTATAATTGCCGGGCGTGGTGGCGCACACCTTTACATGTCTTTAATCCCAATACTCGGGAGGCAGAGACAGGCGGATCTTTGTGAGTTCAAGCCCAGCCTGGTCTACAAAGTGAGTCCAGAACAGCCAAGGATACACAGAGAAACCCTGTCTCAAAAAAAAAAAAAAAAAGTTTTGGTTTTTTTTATCTTATGTGTATGGGTGTTTTGCCTCCATGTGTTTCTGTGCACCACACACATGTAGTTCTGACAGAGGCCCAAGGAAGGCAACAGATTCCCCTGGTCCAGGAATTATAGACTGGCTCTGAGCTGCAATGTGGGTGCTGGGCATTGAACCCAGAGCCTCTGAAGGAGCAGCCAGTGATTTTAACCACTGCACCATTTCTCCAGCCCCCTAACTCTTTTTTTTTTTTTTGGGGGTTTTTCAAGACAGGGTTTCTCTGTGTAACAGTTCTGGCTGTCCTGCACTCACTTTGTAGACCAGGCTGGCCTTGAACTCACAATGATCCGCCTGCCTCTGCCTCCCAAGTGCTGGGATTAAAGGCATGTGCTACCACGCCTGGCTCATTATTTTTGAAGAAATCAAGATGGTAGGAAGTACAGTAGAAACCAAGAGCATTGCAGAGCTTCAGAACCCTGAACCCTTCTTAACCCCAGGCTGGTACCACAGAACCTCCATGGTGACAACAATATGCAGGGACCACTGTGGCCACCGATGGAGGCAGAATAGACAACTACTTACAGATGTTCTTGGGATATTTTTCTTTCTTTTTTCAATTTATGTTTTTCTTGAGACAGGGTGTGACTGCAGCTCTGGCTCGCCTAGAACTTGATACGTGGACCAGACTGGCTTTAAACTCACAGCAATCTGCTTGCCTCTGCCTCCCAAGTACTGGGATTTAAAGGTATACCACCACACCTGGCTCTTGTGAGATTTTTCATTTGGTTTTGTTGTTGCTTAGTTTTTTGTTTGTTTTTTGAGGGGGCAGGGTTTCGCTACATAGCCCTGGCTGGTCCTACAACTCCCTGCGGGTAGACTAGGTTGGCCCTGAACTCACAGAGATCCATCTGTTTCTGCCTCCAAGTGCAGGCATTAAAGGTGTGCACCACATCTTTTTGGCTTTTTGAGATAGGGTCCCACTCATCACTCTTGGCCTTAAACTTAAATCAATCCTACCGCCTCCATGCTGGGTTACAGGCATGACTATTATACCCTGCTTATTCTTATCAATAATAATTCTGCATAAAGTCTATTATGCTGAAGCCGGGCGGTGGTGGCGCACGCCTTTAATCCCAGCACTTGGGAGGCAGAGGCAGGCGGATCACTGTGAGTTCGAGGCCAGCCTGGTCTACAAAGTGAGTCCAGGACAGCCAGGGCTACACAGAGAAACCTTGTCTCGAAAAAAAAAAACAACAACAACAAAAAAAAGTCTATTATGCTGCATAGCAGTTCAAGGCATGTTACATATGATTTCATTTAATATAGCATAGTGTAAATGCTGTATAAATAAGTGTGTGGGTTTATATGAATGCATACTGATGAGAATGATTACTATTTTAATATATGAGGTCTGAATTTTTTATTTTTTTTCTGAGACAGGGTTTCTCTGTGTGTCCCCAGGTACCCTGGAACTTACTTTGTAGACCAGGCTTGCCTCTAATTCACAGACATCCGCCTGGCTCAGCTTCTTAAGTGCTAGGATTAAAGGTGTGCACTACAGCTGCAAACTGGGTGTGGTGGTGCACACCTTTAATCCCAGCGCTCGGGAGGCAGAGGCAGATGGAACTTTGTGAGTTCAAGACTAGCCTGGTCTACAAAGTGAGTCGAGAACAGCCAGGGATACACAGAGAAACCCTGTCTCAAAAACCAAAACGAACCGGGCGTGGTGGCGCACGCCTTTAGTCCCTGCACTCGGGAGGCAGAGGCAGGCGGATCACTGTGAGTTCAAGGCCAGCCTGGTCTACAAAGCAAGTCCAGGACAGCCAGAGATACACAGAGAAACCCTGTCTCGAAAAACCAAAAAAAGAAAAAAAAAAAAAACCAAAACGAAACAAATGAACTGCAAAATAAAAAGCTACTGTTTGAGGCTGGAAGTATAGCTCGGTGGCAGAGCACTTACTTAGCATGTTTGAGACCCAGATCAGAGGCTGACACTTTCCTGCAGAAGCTGATCTGATGAGAGAGAAAAAGTACTGACACAAAACCTTAGGACAGGACACAGTTACCTTGACACACTTCACATTTATTCCTGGACACACAAACTTCTTCCAGAGGAGGATGGCTTTACTCTCTCCGCAGGTTATAGGGTAAGCAATCTCCATATCCTCCTTTGCTTCTAGACTGCTTGCGTCTGGAAATGGAAAAAGTAATCAGATATTTACTGAAAAATTCTTCCCTAAACTTGAATTCCAAATGTATAGTTTTTTGTTCCTTTCAGGTCTTTTTTTTTTTTTTCTTTTTTAGATAGGGTCTCATGTAGCTCAACAATGATGACTTCAGATTAGTGATCATGCAGTTTATCAACTGAGCTATATCCCCCAAATATCCCCAGCACTAACAGGGCACATGTTACCAAAAAAACAAAAACAAAAAAAACAAAACAAAAAAACCCTTTAATAAGAAATTTTATGTGTATGGGTGTTTTGCCTGCATGCACGTCTGTACACCACTAGTCTGCTTGATGTCTACAGTGAGGAAGAGAAGGCACTGGATCCTCTTGGACTGGAGTTACAATGGTTGTCAGCTGCCATGTGAGTGCTGGGAATCTAAGCCAGGCTCTCAAAGCTTATTTAAGACTATTAACTACTTAGTAATCTCTCCAGCCCCAGAGATACTTTTGAAGTTTGACATAACAGCTACATCTTGTCAAGCTACCAATGTGTTAAGACACTAAAGACATATTCTCTCTCTCTTTCTTAAATTTAAAAATATTATTTATTGGGCTGGAGAGATGGTTAAGAGCACACTGTCTACTCTTCCAGAAGTCCTGAGTTCAATTCCCAGCCACCACATAGTGGCTCACAACCATCTATACTGGAATCTGATGCCCTCTTCTGGCATGCAGGCATACATACTTCAATATAGAACATTGTATACATAATAAATAAATAAGTCTTTAAAAATATTATTTATTCTTATTGAGGGTATGTGACATTATGTCTGTAGGGATCAGAAAACAACTCTGGAGAGTTTGTTCCCTTCTTCCACCTGTATGCGTGTTCTGTGGATTGAACTCATGTTACAGGTTTGCTTGCTTATTTTCACCTGTGGCACCATCTCTCCAGCCCCTCAGATTCTCTTGTTTTGCATGTTGTTGAGGATCAAACCCAAGGCTTTGTGCATGGTAGTTTAAGTGTGGTATTACTGAGCTATATGGCCAACCCTACCATAAACCTTTACTTGTGTTAATATTACAATTCTTTGTTTGTTTGTTTGTTTTTGAGACAGAACCTTGTGTACCTCAAGCTGCTGTGAACTTTTTATGTAGCCATGTGTGGCCTTGAACCACTGATCTTGCTGCCACTAACTATTTCCAAAGTTCCAGGATTACAGGCATGAGACAACACACCCAACATTTTTAGTTCTCACTATAATCTTGTGAAGTGGGAATTACTTCCTATGTTTTGCATATAAATATGAGCTTCAGAAAGAGAAGTGAGTTTCCCAAGAACACAGAGAGAGTCAGATTTGCTTAGTTTCTAAGTTTCCTTCTATTGACAAATTCCCAATCAACACAATTCCTCTTTAATCGTCACTTGCAGCCTCACCTAATAACAGGGATCAATCTACAAGCTCCAGTTTCTTTGTGGGCTTTTTTTTTGGGGGGGGGGGTTTTTTTTTTTTTTTTTTTTTTTTGGTTTTTCGAGACAGGGTTTCTCTGTGTATCCTTGGCTGTCCTGGACTCACTTTGTAGACCAGGCTGGCCTCGAACTCACAGTGATCCGCCTGCCTCTGCCTCCCAAGTGCTGGGATTAAAGGCGTGCGCCACCACCGCCCGGCTGGATTTCTTTTTTTAAGACAAGGTCTTGCTATTGATAGCCCAATCTCAAACACAACCTTCCTGTCTCGGCCTCTCAATGTCTACAGTCGTGCCTCACTGTGTGATGTGGGGGTAGAAGTGGGGAGCACGGACAACTAAGGATTGAATCTAGGTCTTTGTCTTGTCTTTACACGTGCTGTGCAAGCATTTTACTACTGAGCTTATGGTCCTCATCTTCTGGCCTTGAGTGTACTCAGGCCCTCAACTTGTGATTCTTTTGCCACAGCTTACCAAGTAGCTACATTTACAGGTTCTCATCACAGGCCCCATATTTGTTCATTTGTTTGTTTTTTTTTTGTTGTTTTTTGTTTTTGTTTTTCGAGACAGGGTTTCTCTGTGTAGCCCTGGCTGTCCTGGACTCACTTTGTAGACCAGGCTGGCCTCGAACTCGCAAAGATCCGCCTGCCTCTGCCTCCCAAGTGCTGGGATTAAAGGCGTGCGCCACCACTGCCCTGCTGTTCGTTTGTTTTTAATTTCTGTTTTTTTTTTTCTCCCCAGTGGTGTTTAGGGATCCCACATAGAGACTCAAGCAAAACATTTTATCCCACCCCTCTTTGTAGGATTTTCATAGACAAAGAATTTGTTTTGTTTTGTTTTACCTTTTGAGACAGGGTTTCTCTGTGTAACAGAGCCCCAGTTGTCCTGGACTCTGTAGACCTGGCTGGCCTCGAACTCATAGAGATCCACCTGCCTTTGCCCACTGAATGGTGGGATTAAAGGCGCGCCACCACGCCCTGCAACAAAAACTTTTTTTGGCTACTGTAATATGTTGATATTAAGTGATCAAAAGATAGATCTGCCATCTTTTTGTTTGTTTGTTTGGTTTGGGGTTTTTCATTTTTTATTTTTTGGTTGATTGTTTTTTTTCTTTTTCTTTTTTTTAACACAGAGAAACGGTTTCTCTCTGTAGTTCTGGCTGTTCTGGAACTTTCTTTGTAAACCAGACTGGCCTCAAACTCAGGGATCCATCTGCCTCTGCCTCCCAATTGCTGGGATTAAAGGTATGCACCACCACAGCCTGGCTTCATTGTTTTTTGTCTGTCTGTTTGTTTTTTCTTTGTAAACTTTATTTTATATGCCTTGGTATGAGGGTGTCAGAACCTCTGGAACTGGAGTTACAGACAGTTGTGAGCTGCCATGTGGGTGCTGGGAATTGAACCTGGATCCTGTTGAAGAGCAGCCAGTGCTCTTAACCATTGAGCCAACTCTCCTGCCCCTCATTGGCTTTTTTTTTTTTTTTGGTTTTTCAAGACAAGGTTTCTCTGTGTAGCCCTGGCTGTCCTGGACTCACTTTGTAGACCAGGCTGGCCTCGAACTCACAAAGATCCGCCTGCCTCTGCCTCCCAAGTGCTGGGATTAAAGGTGTGCGCCACCACCACCCGGCCTCATTGGCTTTTTGAGGCAGAATTTTTCTATGTAGTCCTAGCTGTCCAGGAGGACTCCTCAAACTCAGAGATATTTCTGTCTCTGTCTCCTGTGTGCTGGGATTAAAGGCATGTGCACCATCCCTGGCAAGTCTGCATCTTAATTGGCAGTATCAGTAGGCACACAGTGGGGACAGAAAATAAAGCATAAAAAGCCAGAACTCACAGGCTAGGGACACATATCAGCAGTAGTGGAGTGTGTCTGCCTGGTTAGATAAGATCCTGGGTACCAGCCCCAGAGATTTAAAAACAAAAACACACAGAAACTCTCAGCCAACAAGCTGAAGTCAAAGGAACTAGACAGAATGGCAGAAAGACTTACCAATCCCTTCTTCGATTTTGTGTATCGTGTGAGTTTCTACAGCTACAACTGCTGCGCTGTTCTCTGACCCAGCTTCATAAATCCTGTTGTGTCCATCAATAAACAAACTATATAAGTCATGAAAAAATTAATATTCACAGCACAGGGTTAAGACATCTGTTTTATCTATCTGAAAAGGAGGAAAACAAGTGTATTTTACAACACAACTTCAGGGCTTTGACAAGTTTCCTATTGTACTTAAACTGCTTAGCACTAACTGCCGGGAAGATGAAACAACTCCCTTCACCCCTAGTAAATTAATTCTTGCCCTCCTTTTACTACTGTATCACACTGACTCTTTAAAGATTTCTGTTACTTACATGTATAAAACCATGTGATTACTTAATATGGGTACTGGGAACCAAACTTGGATCCTTTGAAAGAGCAACACGCATTAAATGCTAAGCCATTTCTCCAGCTCTTCCTCAAAAACTTTAAATCAGTGGTTCTTGATCTTCCTAAGGCTCTGACCCTGTAATCAGTCTTGGTGACCCCCAACCATAAAATTATTTTCATTGCTACTTCATAACTGTAATTTTACTACTGTTACAAATCATAAAGTAAATGTCTATTTTCCCATGGTCTTAGGTGACCCCTGTGAAAGAGTCGATCAGTCCCCAAAGGGGTCTGGACCCATAGGCAGAGAAACACTGCTTTAAATACTCAAGATATAGTGAGTGCTGCTGCAAGTACAAGATAGGCCTTGTCATAAAATTCACCTGACAAAAGTAGAGCCAGCAGACAACACAAACAGGCAGAGGTGTGATGACCCAGAAACGGATGGCCCTTGCTGAAATCTAATATTATACCACTGGCATTTTGGCACCACTAAACAAGGAGGCTATGCGATTTATCTAAGGCCACACCACACTGAACACAACCATGTTCGTCTGCTCTTAGGAGCTAATCAGGGATGGGACTATTTAGGAATTTGATGGGGTAGGTCAGGTAAAGCAGATCTCCCTAAATGTCTCTATATTCATGGGCTCAGAAAACCTAACATGATACACTAGTGTCCTTTGTCTCCTTTCTGCCATCAGCCTCACAAGTTAGTTCGTATACTGTTATCTGAAAGCATTGCCTGTACTCTTTGTACAGATGCTGATCCACGTCTGTGGCAACCCCTCTAATGCAGACTTCCCCTTTAAACTTTACACCACAGTGCAGCTAACTGCTAAGTGAATAAGCACACCTGACATTTTTATCTCAAAGAACTTTCCTGAATTCATTATGTTTTCAATAATCACCGTGTTACTTTTATTCCCGAGCTGCTTGTAGTGTCTCACTCCTGCCACCCAGCATTTGAGAGGTAGAGGCAAGAGGGCTAAGAGATCTAGGTCAACCAAAAGTAAAGGGGGTTGTCTCAATAAACACACCCAAACAAATACAAAAGTGGTCCTCGCATCCCCACACTCTCCATCCTTCTCAGTGGCATCACCCTGCGCACTGGCTGGGACCTGGGCGCTGCACTTGCCCTCTTCCTCTCTTTCCTGCTCCTGGGATTTGGTGGTGATTGCTTTTACTTCGTTCCCTTTCCTGACTCTTTTGTACTAGTGGAGATCAGACTAGACCCTTCTGCACACTAGATAGGCCCTCTGGCACTGAGCTGGGCCTCTCCTTTGTCCCCTCAGTTCCTACACAGTCGGCAAGTCTCCCCAGACAGAGCTCCTTGACAACAGCTGCCCTCCCTGCCTCTAACACCATGAGTACCACTCATCATGCCCAGCCTGGAACAGCTTGCCCACTCCATCTCATTAACCCTATACTCTCCTACCAGAGTAATCATGTGATCCTCCTCTTTAAAACATTTCAAGTTCGTGTTTCTTTGTTTTTGCAGTTTTGGGAATGAACTCAGAACCTCTCACATGCTAGCCCAGAGTTCTACCCCTGAGCTACTCTTTATTATTTTTTCTTTTTTTTTTTTGGTTTTTCGAGACAGGGTTTCTCTGTGTAGCCCTGGCTGTCCTGGACTCAATTTGTAGACCAGGCTGGCCTCGAACTCGCAAAGATCCGTCTGCCTCTGCCTCCCAAGTGCTGGGATTAAAGGCATGCGCCACCACTGCCCGGCTCTTTATTATTTTTTCATTTTTTTTACTTTTTATTTTAAGACAAGGTCTTAGTAAGTTGCTGAGGCTAGCCTCTCTGCCGAAGACTCCACAGTGTTGAAATGACAGGAGGGCCACCATGCCCAACTCACATTGTTGGGATTATTTTTTATTTTTTGCATTGTGGGAATAAAACTCAGGACTGCGAGACAATGATGACACATACTTTTAATCCCAGCACTCAGGAGGCAGAGGCAGGAGGATCTCTGTGAGTTCAAGACCAGCCTTGTCTACAGAGTGAGTTCTAGGACAGTCAGGGCTACACAGAGAAACCCTGTCTCAAAAAACCACAAAAAAAAAAAACAAAAGACCCCAAAACAACCTCAGGACCTCATGCTCATAGGCAAGCACTGACTCAAATGAAGCAGGCTCGGCTATCCACCTGTCTTAATAAAGTTTGCAGGTAGCCTGGGCTGCCAGAGTGTGGCCCGGCCCCAGGCTTGTCACTGACACCAACAGAGGAGAAGGAGACACAGAAGAGGAAGCAGTCCTCCAGACAGAGACACCCTGGCACAGACATACATGCAGTCAAAACATCACTGCACATAAAGTAAAAATAAACAAGTCATTAAATGAGTAAAAGATGCCTCTCCTTCTAATGCTCCAGTGCAAACACCCATCTCTCTTCTTTGGCGCAACTGTTCTTGAGCTCTTTGTCACAACACCTTTAGTATTTAACAAATATTCTTAGGGCTGGACAGATGGTTCAGTGGCTAAGAGCTCTATGGTTCTTGCAGAGGACCCATGTTCAGTTCCCAGCATCTGCTCACTGTCTCACATTTGCCTGGAAAGTCAGGAATGGTGACAGGTGAATGATTTCCTCTGAGACCTCTAAATAAGCTATAAAAGACATTTACTTGAGAAATTTACAACCATTTTGAAATGGCTTCATTTTACTTGAGATGCTAAAGATGTAATGAGGGCCTTCTTCTACACACTAGGGAAGTGTCACCATCGAGTGATAGCTCCAGAATGTTTTGTAGTTACTGGGTCTTTTTCACTGGAATTTTGTTTGTTTTGAGACGGGATTTCATATAGTTCAGACTGGCCCCAAATTTGCTATGCAGCTGAGTACAGCCTTAAGTACTGGAGTTACAGGCATGCGCCACCGCGCTCCACTCTTCCCCAACATTCTCTGCCCTCCTTGAGAAAGTATACGCACAATAAACTTTCTCCCATGGACAGCTCTGGGAATTATCATTTGCAGTGACAGAAGTGTGAACTCAGGGCCTTGCCCACATCAAGCAAGTGCTTAACCACTGAAAATACTCCAGGCCTTCCTTCCCTAGGATTAGAAAACACTTTCTAGATATTTCATTGTATATAGAAGAAACAAAGGTTAAGTTATACGCCTATTTTTAAGTCAACCTATTAATATAAAAGTATCATCTTGGGCTGGAAAGATGGCTCAGTGGTTAAGAGCACTCGCTGTTCTTCCAAAGGCCCTGAGTACAGTTCTCAGTACCCACATGGCAGCTCGCAATGGTCTGATGCTGTCTTCTGGTGTGCAGATGTACATGCAAAGTACACATAAATAAATACATCTTTAAAATAACTGTGTCAGCATCTCTGTGTACACACGGGAAGACTGTTCCATCCACCTTGGCTGCCTAATGTATTCCTACGAACATGTACATAATATCTGGAAAAGTACAAATAAAAGTTAAGTTCTGCACTGCATGCCTGTAATTCCAATACTTGGGAAGCTGAGAAAGTAAGATTTTTAGTTTGAAGTTGGCCTAGGCTTTATAGTGAGTTAAGGACAGTCTGAGATCTTACTTTCAAAAGAAAAAAAAAAAAAAAAAAAGAGGACTGTGCTGAAGAGATGGCTCTGAGGTTAGAAACACTGCCTGTTCCCAGAGGACCCACCCACATCTGGTGATTCACAGACTGCCTGTAACTCTGGCTCTAGGATCTGTCGCCCTCTTGGTCTCCACGTGCACCTCACACTCATGTGCACATTCCCATGTAAAGACAGACTCAAAATTATTATTATTATTATTATTATTTTTTTTTTTAGGTTTTTCGAGATGGGGTTTCTCTGTGTATCCTTGGCTGTCCTGGACTCACTTTGTAGACCAGGCTGGCCTCGAACTCACAGAGATCCGCCTGCCTCTGCCTCCCAAGTGCTGGGATTAAAGGCGTGCGCCACCACCGCCCGGCAAGAGCAGTCAGTTTTCTTAACTGCTGAGCTTTTCCTCCAGTCCCAAATGTGTTTGTGTGTATGTGTACATATATATACATATACATGTACATATACATACATACATACTAACATACATACATACATACATATATATATATATATATATGCTGTAGCTTTCGAAACAGGGTGTCTCTTTGTAGCCCTGGCTGTCCTGGAAGTAGCAGACCAGACTGGCCTTGAACTCAGAGATCCGCCTGCCTCTACTCCTGAGTGCTGGGATTAAAGGTGTGCACCACCACCACCTGACTAAGAAGAGTTTGGCTAAGAAGAGTTTCTTTTTTTTTGTGTGTGTGGGGGGTTCGAAACAGGGTTTCTCTGTGTAACAGCTTTGGTTATCCTGGACTCGCTTTGTAGACCAGGCTGGCCTCAAACTCACAATGATCCGCCTGCCTCTGCCTCCCAAGTGCTGGGATTAAAGATGTGCGCCACCACACCCGGCAAGAAGAGTTTCTTAAATGTTATCTTTTAGGGCTAGCATATAGTATAGTCCAGTGGCAGATCATCTGTGCAGCATGAGAGAGCTCCCAAGTTAGATCCTGGACATTGCAAAATATTTTAGTCAACTTTCCTTTCTAATTGATAGTGATCCTCTGAACTCCCATGCCACTCAACCCTTCTTAGTCTTTGATATGTAAAGGATTCCATAGTTACATACAGGCACTTTTGGCTTTTACAACTACAGAACAAGCTTCATGCTGGTGAGGACCCTGTACTATATTTCTTCTAACACCTTCAGAATGTATCAATATGGTGGTGGTGGACTGATACTTTTGATAGGCTGAGCATGAGCATCTGCCTGTCCATGAGCATTTGAGAGCGTGTAGTAGAAATACTTTCAGAGGTGCCTTGCTCTGTCTGAGTCAACACCAAGTTTGAGAAATATCCACCTGGGCTCTGTGCTAAACAGTGTGGCCAGACAAGACAGGGAGCCATGTAACTCACCCTCAGAGAGTTCACACTGTAAAGACAAAGAAGGCCACGGGGAGACAGCTCTAGATCACAGCAGGAGTACCTATTACTGAGATGAACACTCGACCAGCTCTGACTGATGCTGAATGTTCTTGCTGTACTAAACCACTGTCCAGCTCTTACTTCTCCATCCTTTATACCTCCCAATAATACATTTTCAGAATATCCAAAGCTCTAGCCACTCACCCTTGTTGCACAGGCTGTAATTGTAAGATCACTTGAGTTTTAGTGTCTTCGGGGTTCTCCCCTTCATTTCCTTCAGTGGGTACCACAACCACATCTCCCACTGGGACACTCACTTCTGCATTAGCCATCTTTCACATGAAGTCAGCTAGTTGGGGCTGCTGCAAGAAACAAGAAGCATGAGTAACTTCATCATGAAAGACACACTACTGGGCATGGTGGCGCACGCCTTTAATCCCAGCACTTGGGAGGCAGAGGCAGGCGGATCTTTGCGAGTTCGAGGCCAGCCTGGTCTACAAAATGAGTCCAGGATAGCCAGGGCTACACAGAGAAACCTTGTCTCAAAAAAACAAAAAAAAAAAAAACACACACAAACGAACAAAAAAAGACACAACTACAGGAATGGTGCGCCGAGATAACGAACAGTTCCTAGCACCCTGGAATCACTGCCCTGTTCTCTGCAAAGAATGAGGACCAAGAGGAGCTGGAAGAGGAAGACAGAAGCTCTTAGTATATTTTCCCAGCACAAATGACTCACCAGTGGTTTGCCAGTGCCAACTCTACTAGTCTCTCAGATTTAATCGTGCATCTCAAGTTTAGAGACATCATCTTGGTAGCTCCAGATCACCAGCACAGGGAGGGTTCCACATAACACAGAACTAACAGTACTAGAGTTTAGGGTTTTGTTCTTGTTCTTGCTGTTTGAGTTTTCTTTGTTTTGTTTTTGAGACAGGGTCTCACTATGTAATGCTGCTGTCTGACCTGGAACTCAACATGTAGACCAGGCTGGCTTCAAACTCAAAGAGGAGGCTGCCTCTGCCTCCTGAGTTCTGGGATGAAAGGCTTTTGTTTTAGAGAAGGCAATCTCAGTAATTAGTCCAGACTGGCTTCAACTTGCTGATCCTCCCACCTCTGCCTCCTACGTGCTCGCATTACAAGCATCACCACACCTAGCTTGTTTTTTCAGTGGCTAGATTTGCAACATAGACTACTTCCAACCCAAAGAGCAGCCCCTGGAAAGTAGGAATCATACCTATTTTAAGTGCAAGTAGCCATTACATATCAACTACATGACATTACACACCATGCTTTATCCTTTATAAACAGTACCCGAATTCAGCTGCATAGCTGTTAATAAATACTGAATTCAGTGTACAATCTCTAAGAACATTTTTTCTTTCTTTTTCTGTTCTTCCCCCCCCCCCCCCCAAACAAGGTTTCTCTGTGTAGCCCTAGCTGTCCTGGACTAGCTTGTTAGACCAGGCTGGCCTCGAACTCACAGACATCCACCTGCCTCTGCCTCCTGAGTGCTGGGGTTAGAGGCATGTGCCACGATGCCTGGCTTGAACTTTATGTTCTTATTTTATTTTATAGAGATAGAATCTCAAATGGTCCAGGCTGACTTAGAACTTGCTATGTAACTGAGAATGACCTTGAACTCCTGATCTTCCTACTTCCACTGGGAGTGCTTGGGAGTAAGGTGTGCACCTCCACAGGGTTCACAGGAGCATGTCAGTTCCTCAGAGTGAGTGGAGGGACCTTGTTTGACAGCTTCTTACACAGCTGAGGAAACCATTGCCAAATACCACATGTTCCTTCAATCTAAAGACCCGACCTTTTTTTTTTTTAATTGTTGTTTGTAAGTCTGTGCACATGCCAAGGAACACATTAGAGGCCAGAGGATGATTTTCAGGAGTCAGTTCTCTCTTTCCACCATGGGATTCAGGTTTACATGACAAGCATTTTTACCCACTGCACTATTTTGCTATTACCACTGTCCCAATCTTTATGAAAACTCAGAGGGTCTCCTGTAGCTGTTAGCCTTCCGAGCTCAGGAAAACTGACTTTTTTCAGTGCTAGGGACCCAACTCAGAGCCTTGTGCATGGTGGGTAAGTTCTAACACTGAGTTACATCTGCATCCTTTACTTGAAAAGAGACAGGGGGCTGAGGGCTGTGACTCACGCTATAATCCCCACACTTGGGAGGCTGACGCAGGAAGATTATGGAGCATCTGAATACAGCCTGACATACGTCAATTGAAGGCTAGCCTGTCTTTAAAAAAAAAAAAAAAAAAAAGGAAGAAAAGGGAGGAGGAGGAAAGGAAACTGCAGTCAGTAGAAGGTCCAAGAAAAAACATGAATTTACTAAGTGAGTGTATGAGTATGTGAAAGTGAGCAAGAGACAGCCATGTTGATCACGGATGCAAACTGGAATGTGTAACTGTAGCCAGAGACTCAAGTCACTTCTCAGCTCTGCCAGTCTTGCTGGCCTAAGATACAGCGGACCTCACTGGCCTCAGAATACTCCAGTTTTATCTGCACCATGAATGTCCATATCAGCCACTCATGATCTTTGAACACATTCTAAAGTGCTTCGAGAGCCCTCAACCTTTCTGTTCTCTACACTCCTTAGTGTTCTTTCTTCAAGGCCAAGCTCACTCCTCCATGAAGTCACCATTCCTGCACCCCTTTACAGAATGTTCCCCCAGATGTGGCCTGCCACTCCCTCCTGCTGTTTACACACTGCCACACACTGCAGCTCCTGTGCAGACCATGACAGCCATAGGCTTCCTTTGTTCTGGTGATTCCAGGGCTCGAACACAGGGCCATGCATATTAGCAAGTGTTTAAGGACTGAGCTATAATGTATAAAACTTGGTTCCTTTCCTTTCTTTCTTTGGTTTGTCGAGATTTTCTCTGTGTAGCATTGGCTGTCCTGGAACTCACTCTGTAGATCAGGCTGGCCTCTGCCTCTGGAGTTCTGAGATTAAAGGCATGCACCACCACCCGGCGCTTTTTTCTCTTCCTGGTTTTTGGAAACAGGCTTTCTCTGTGTAGCCCTGGCTGTCCTGTAACTCACTCTGTAAAACAGAACTCACACAATCCACCTGCCTCTGTCTCCCAAGTGTACACCATAAGGTCAGTGCTTAGGCATTGTGCCCATGACTCCCCTCAGTTTTGATGCTAATATGTCAATTTCTTCATATCTGGCTTCTAATTCCATTCAAGTTTTTTTTTTATGAACTCTATATCCATGAATTTATTTACCTTCACTATATCAAACTGAACCATATTCTCTCAAATCTGCTCCTAGATTTCCTGCTTCCCTAAGTGGTGCTGCTACCCTCCACCCGTTTTCAAAAGGAGAGAACACAGGAGTTATTTTTGCCTTCTCTTCCTAAATCCAATCAACCACAAAACCCTATCTAGTCTACCGTGTGTGTGTGTGTGTGTGTGTGTGTGTGTGTGTGTGTGTGTGTGTGTGATCCTCCCATTCTCCATCTGTGCTGTCAACACCATATCTGGGCTGCCACATGTTACCTGGATTTTTCTAGCTGTTTTTCCATATCCTAACCTTTGGTCTTCAATTCCTCCAACTCATTCCCCAGATAACAACCAAAGTGATCCTCCTAACAGCCATGGGCCACATTCCTTTAAAAATGCCTTAATAGGGCTGGAGAGGTGGCTCAGAGGTTAAGAGCACTGGCTGTTCTTCCAAAGGTCCTGAGTTCAATTCCCAGCAACCACATGGTGGCTTGCAACCATCTACATTGAGATCTGGTGCCCGGGCACATATGTAGAGCAAATACTGTATACATAATAAATAAATAAATGTTTAAAAAAAAATGCCTTAATATACCTGTTGCTGTGAAAATAAAAGGAATAGTTTTAATTTGGGGGGACAGTAGGGAGGCAGGAGGATGATGCGACAAGGTCTTGTTATCTAATAGTTACTTGACTTGGTGCTCACAATGTAGCCCAAACTAACCTCAAACGCGTAGCAATCCTACTCCCTTGCTGTGTTGGGACTATATGTGTGACTCAAAGATTGTCTTCCGGTACTTTAAGTGCCCCACCCTGACCCCTCCAACCAAGATAGGATTCCTCTGTGTAGCCCTGGCTCTCCTGGAACTCGCTCTGTAGACCAGCCTAGTCTCAAGAGATCCACCTGCCTCTGCCTCTCAACTCTGGGATTAAAGGCATGCTATAGGGTTTCTAAAAAATTAATAGCTCAGGGAAATTAAAGGGTCCTAGAAGAATTAGAATGATGCTTCTAATTTCAACCTTCTACCCAGTAAGGTTGAGTTCCCTTGGACATCTTGAGAAGGAAGGTGGCTAAGTTCTCGACTAGCACCCTCCCCTACAGAACTTGTATCTTATTCCTGATCCCTTCCATACCTTGGAAGCGAAGAGAAATGTTCTGGTTTCTTTCTTTTTTTTTTTTTTTTTTTGGTTTTTTTGAGACAGGGTTTCTCTGTATAACAGCTCTGGCTGTAATGGACTCACTTTGTAGAACAGGCTGGCCTCGAACTCACAGAGATCCGCCTGCCTCTGCCTCCCAAGTGCTGGGATTAAAGGCATGCGCCACCACCGCCCAGCCAATGTTCTGGTTTCTAATCATTGAGACTAAGAGTCATCTAGAACAAGGTTTTAGTGATAGAGAAGAGTTCACTCCAACAAGCCAATTCATAATTCTTTTAGTAAAATGAAGTTTAGGATCAGTATCTCTCATTAGCTTAAATACATTTCTAGTGAGTAACCCCAAACCAACGTGGCTAACTGCAAAGTCATCTCTTTAAGCTGTGTAACAGAAAATTGTCCCTTGTTTACAATAACACAAACTCCTGAGGCAAGATGAGGGAGCTGATCCCATGGGTACTTTACAGAAGAGAGCTTGCAATATCTCTCTGGTGAAATCACACAGATTGTGTCCTTTGTATATCTATGAGAACATACAAAAACATGATGTGCCTGTCGTGGTGGCGCACGCCTTTAATGATCCCAGTACTCAGGAGGCAGAGGCAGGCGGATCTCTGCAAGCTTGAGGCCAGCCTGGTCTACAAAGTGAGTCCAGGATAGCCAGGCTGTTACACAGAGAAACCCTGTCTTGGGGGGGGGGGGGAGACATAATGCTATTAAAACTTAGCCATTTTATCCAGAAATATTGCAGGAGGAGTGCAGCTCAGGGCAGAGGCTTGGCATGAACCATGGGTTCAATCTACAGCAAAATAGTCGCTCCGTAGTTTTCTTTGTTGTCTTTGCTTTGTCTTTTATTTTATGCACACTGGTCTTTTGACTGCATCTATGTCTATGTGAGGGCGTCAGATCCCCTGAAACTGAAACAGGAGCTACAGACAGTTGTGAACTGCCATGTGGGTGCTGGGAATTGAACTGGGGTCCTTTGGAAGAACAGCCTAAAAACCTAAACCTAGGGGCTGGAGAGATAGATGGCTCTTAACTACTGAGCCATCTCTCCAGCCCCTAGGTTTAGGTTTTTGAGACATAGCCCAGGCTAGTCTCTAACTCACTATGTAGCAGAGGATGGCCCTGAGCAACTGATCCTCCAGCTCCTACCTCCCAAGCTCAGGGACTGCAGGAAAGAACTGCCACACTCAGTTACTTGAGTATTTGTTTTGAGGTAAGAGTTTCACTAGGTAGTCCAGGCTGGGCTTGAATTTTCAATCCTCCTGGCTCAGCCTACAGAGTTGGGATTATAGACAAGCCCTAATGTCTTGTTGCTCTGTGGTTATTTTCAAGACAAAAAAAATGACCACTGAAAGGTGCTTGCCCTGCAAGCCTGGTTACCTGAGTTATATCTCTAGACCTCATTCATGGAAAGGTAAAAGGAGAATCAACTCCATAAAATCCTCCAGCCTCCACCCACCCACACACCATGGCACGTGTTCCCCCTTCTAACAGATGCACACAGAATAAAGTTTTAAAAATTTAAAGTGAATGCTGGGCGGAGGTGGTGCATGCCTTTAATCCCAGCACTTGGGAGGCAGAGGCAGGTGGATCTCTGTGAGTTTGAGGCCAGCCTGGTCTACAAAGTGAGTTCAGGACAGCCAGGGCTACATAGAGAAACCTTGTCTCGAAACCCCCTGAAAAAATTTAATTAAAAAAAAATAGAGTATGAAGCCAGGCATAGTGGCACAGGTCTGTAAACCAGCACTCTAGGGGTGGAAGCAGGTCAGGCATTCAAGGTCAGCCTCAGTTACATAAGGAGGCTGAGGCTACATGAAACCTTTGTCCAAAAAAAGTAATAGTAGTACCTGGCGAGAGGGCTCAGCAGGTAAAAAGGCAGGCTATTGTTGCCAAGTGAAAATCTGAGTTTGAGCCTCAGGACATACATGGTGGAAGGAGAGACTCTAATCCTGTGTTGTCCTCTGACCTCCACAAATATACCATGTCGGGCACACTCAGTCACATGTGCATATACATAAATAAATGTAGCTTGGGTTTTGTTTTGTTTTTTCCAGACATAGCATAGGTTTACATATAGCCCTGGCTGTCCTGGAACTTGCAACGTAGCAGGCCTCAAACTCAGGTATCTGCCTGCCGCCATCTCAGCACAGGGGGAGGCAGAAGCAGAAAGATCACACACAAGTGTAGTCAGTCTGGCCTAGGCAGTAAGTCCTAGTTAAACCAGAGCTACAAAGTTAGATGCCGAGAGAGAGAGAGAGAGAGAGAGAGAGAGAGGGGGGGGGGGGGGGGGGGAGGGAGGAAGGGAGGAAGGAAGGAAAGCAAGCATATATTTGATAAGCACCTGGGCATCTGAGACAGAGCCACCAAAAGTCCAAGGCTAGCCTGGGCTAAATACTGAGTTCAAAGCTAATATGGAATACATAGTGAGCCCCAGCGTGAGAACCATACAGAACAAACAGCCTGGCATTCAGGGAGACAGAGGCAGTTGGATCTCTGTGAGTTTGAGGCCAATCAGGAGTATATAATGAGACCCTATCTCAAAAGAAAGAAAGAGAGGGAGGGAGAGCAAGTGAGCAAGACAGGTTAATCTCTGTGAGTTTGAGGCCAGCCTGATCTACAGAGTGAGTTCCAAGGCTACAGAGAGAAACCCTATCTTGAAAAACAAAAAATAAATAAAATAAAAGCCAGGTGATGTTGACACATGCCTTTAATCCCATCACTCAGGTGGCAGAGGCAGGTAAATCTGAGTTCTAGGTCATTCTGGTTTACAGATTTCAGGACAGTCAGGACTACATAGAGATACCCTATCTCAAAAAAAAAAAAAAAAAAAAATTCTAGGACAGTCTAGTCTACCCAGTTCCAGGACAGCCAGAGCTACACAGAGAAAACCAGTCTGGGGGGGTGGGGAGAGACTAAACAAGCAAAAAAAAAAAACAGCAGCAAAAAATCTCCAGTTGCAACTTTATTACTTAAGCACAAAACTCATTAAATCCACCCCTTTGTTATGCACTTGGTAGTGGAGCCAAAGTGAACTCAGATATAATGAACCCAAAGTCATTCCACAGAACCACTCTCCAGGAAGTATCCAGAGGAAATGAAGTTCTATATAAATCACAGATTGGAGCCTTCTATGTAGGTGTGTGGAGAAATCAATGGACACGGTTTCAGAGGTCATCCCTCCAGAGTCTAAGGAACCAAAATAGGGCCCAAGCTAACGCAATGATGCTCAGGGGGATATAGCTGATCGATGGACTTGATTAAATACAAAGGAAAACACGAGTTATAATAGACTGGAAAATCCGGAGCGATAGGCCCAAGCCCTTATGAAACCGCTCCATAAGGCAAGAGGATCGGTCAGATGGGAAGAGTCTGCAGACCTGGAGGAAACCTCTACTTCCTGGTTCTCCTAGACACTGTGACAGGTAGCAGACTGTTCAGGGTTTCCTGGACGGCCAAGCCCTCCTTCCTTTGATCCCTAGGTCAAGGCCCTCGAGTAATATTCTGCCCTCTTGCTTCTCAATTGGAGGACACCTGGCCAATCCCCCTGTCATTTCTGAAAGCAAGGGGGACCCTCTTCCAAGCAATTATATTCTCACCACCCCTCATAACCATAGGTGTCCCTCATCTCCCTAAGCAAGGACTATCCCGCTCTCCACCCGGAGACCAATCTGAAGCCCTCGGTGGGACCCTCCTCCTTCCTACCGCCCCTCATCTTGGGAAGGGCGCTCCTTACTCCCCTAGCACCCCAAAGGACCTGCCTCCGTGTCCCCAGGTCCGGCGGCCGAGGCCTTTTCCCTCCTCCCTACGCTCCGCACCACCACTACCCAGAGCACGCCGCTTCCTCCCCCGGGCGCGACCCAGACCTGACCCAGCTCCCCAACCTAAGTAAAGCCCCGGCACCCAGACCCCGTGTCTGGGGAGGGAGGGCCCCGGCTCCCCAGGCCCGAACCTCCGCGAGCACTTCCGGGCCCCTGGGTCCGGGGACGCAGAGCCTCCCCCCTCCCTACCCCGTGCCCAGCACGCGGCTCGAGGGGCCCGGAGCCCAGGCCCGGCCGGCCACGCTGGGGGCGGCCCGGCCGCTCGGGCGGACCCAGCGGCAGCGTCCCCCCACCCCCCCCGCGGCCCCCCGCCGCCC
>CAJQZJ010001750.1:14810166-14845736 GCA_907164525.1 Lophiomys imhausi
CGCCGCGCCCGCGCCGCGCGCCCACCCCTCCCCCTCCTCACCGTCTCCGTCGGGCGGGCGGGCGGCGAGCGGCCAGGGCGGGCGGGCGACGGAGCATGCGCACAAGCCGCCACGGCTGCCGCCGCCACCGCCGCCGCCGAAGCCCGGCTCCAACACTTCCGGCTGCCGCGGCGGGCCAGCTGCCGCCTTAAAGGGGACGCGTCCTCATTGTGGGCCGCGCCGGAGGACGCCCACCTCCGCCGCCGGGCGATTTTGCGTGGCCCGTGAGCTTAAACTTTCGCTGAAAGGCGGTGCTGGAGAAGTCGCGGGAGACCCCGGGGATTGAATAGGGCTTAGATGCAAAGATCAACTGGTCTTGACCCTTGTGGAGGGCTTTTCTCTGCCCAAATCCTGTTTGCGGACGCTTGCGGTTTATGAGGGTTTCAAGTTGCCAATGTGGAAGCAAGAGAAGTGGCTGAGTATAGAGCAGTAACCCTTTCGTGCGTCCGAACCTGGGATCTTTGCCCATGCTTTCCTGCTTGTGCGGGTTCTGGGTTCAAGTTTGGGCTCCCTTGGAACGTGTCCAACTCTAGTTGACTTGACAGCTCTAAGCCTATTTCCGGAAAGGCGTATGTTGCTCATATTCAATGAAATGATACTTGAAAAGTACTTGGGAAAGTTTCTGAGGTCAATAATGTTAATGACGAGCTTTAGGACAGTGTGGTCAGGCCTTGGGAAAGATGGTTTTGGTTTATAGAGCCATCTTACTCTCTACCTTGCATTCTCAAAGATTAAACATGAACATTGGTTTTTTTTTTGTTTTTTTTTTTTGGTTTTTCGAGACAGGGTTTCTCTGTTTAACAGCTCTGGCTGTCCTGGACTCACTTTGTAGACCAGGCTGGCCTCGAACTCGCAAAGATCCGCCTGCCTCTGCCTCCCAAGTGCTGGGATTAAAGGCGTGCGCCACCACCGCCCGGCGAACATTGTTTTTAAAAAGATTTTAATAACATTTTTAAAAGCATGGTGGTGCACGCTTTTAATCCCAGCAAAGTCCCTGGCCAGCCTAGTCTATCTACATAGTGGATTCTAGGGCAGTTAACGCTACACAGTGAGATCTTGTATCAAAAGAGCAGGCAAAAAGAAGAAATGACGGGTGCGAGGAGGGAAGTAGGTCAGTGGTAGAGTACATGGGAAAGTACAGGGAGACCTGGGTCCCTCTACAGCGTGGGGAATATCAGGCAGTAATTTTTTTTTTTTGAAGGGGGGAAGAATTGTTTCTCCATCAGGGTAAGGGTTAGGCCTGCACGTTGCATCTGTCTTCCTTCAAAAGGAAGGTTGTTGGCTGGGGGTGGGCATGGGGAGTGTGGAGATGGCTCATCTGGTAAGGCTCCTGAAGACCTGAGTTCCAGCACCCACGTGATGGAAGGATAAGCATACAGAAATAGGGTGGAGCCAGGTGCCCCAACTTAGAGAGCACCAAGCCTTAAGGAACCCTCGGTGGCCACCCCGAGTGGATGGAAAGGTTAGGTTCCTGGGCAGAGGGAGAAAGGAATTCCACAGCACAGGCTGGAAGTTCCTAGGATGCCAACAATATCAGAACTGCGGACAACTCTAGAAGGGAAGAGGAGTGGCCATTGGGTTCAGCATCTCAGAGCTGATCCTGCTGGGGTGGAGTCCTTTCTGAGGCTGGACGGGAGAAATGAAGCCTGTGCGAAAAACATGAGTAGAGACAGCGCTAATTGTATTTATTTATTTATTTTGCTGAAATGAAGGGAAGAATGAAACAAGGTAATGAGATGACTGCTTTGTCTTTAAGAGGAAGGTGATGTGAAAGATTCCCCTCACCACTTAATCATTCTTCCTGTAACTAAATGTTCACTGTGGAAAACTGCAGAGTGCATAAAGTATGGAAAAACATAGACTGTACTGCTATTTATAACTGACATATTTCCTTCCAGTATTTTCTATTATCTCGTTTACCTTCATAATTTATTATGAATATACAATTCTGAGTTATACCTTTTTTAAAATTTGTTAAATGCTGTTTCTTTTTTTGTTCGTTTGAGACAGGGTTTCTCTGTGTAGCTCTGGCTGTCCTGGACTCTCTTTGTAGGCCAGGCTGGCCTCAAACTCACAGAGATCCGCCTGCCTCTGCCTCCCCAGTGCAGCAAGTGCTCTTAACAGCTATGCCGTCTCTCGTATCCATCCTATGAGTTGTTTTCCTTTTTTTGTTGTTGTTATTGTTGGTTTTTCGAGATAGGGTTTCTCTGTGTAAAACAGCTCTGGCTGTCCTGGACTCGATGTGTAGACCAAGTTGGCCTCGAAATCACAGAGATCTGCCTGCCTCTGCCTTCTAAGTGCTGAGATTAAAGGCATGTGCCAGCACACCCAGCTAAACGCTGTTACTTACGAATTGAAGAGGTGTGAGTATATTTTAGTTTTGATTTGGTTTTGTGGTGGTGGGATCAAACCCAGTGTCTGGTGTATGCTAAGAAAGTGCTTTGCAGCCAGGCAGTGAAGAGGCAGGCATATCTCTGAATTCTAGGCCAGCCTGGTCTACAGAACAAGTTCCAGGACAGCCAGATCTACACAGAGAAACCCTGTCTCGAAAAACCAAAAAAGAAAAAGAAAAGATGCTTGGACTCAGCCTGGTACCCATGTGTGCAATCTCTGCTACTGAGGAGATTGAGGCATAAAAATCACAAGTTCAAGGTCAGCCTGAGTTGCACAGTAAGTTCAAGGCCAGCCTGGGGAACTTAGAAAACAGTTTGAAAATAAAATGTAGAAGAGGACCCGAATGATAGAGTGTTGTCTAGCATGTCTAGCTAGCTTCTATCCCTAGGAACTCCACAAACTTATAACAATGCAAAGGAATAAAGATACTCAATACCCAATCTAGTTTTGTCCTACCTTTCATCATTCTTGGGTTCTGATAGCTGATTTTGTTTAGGATGTAATTCTGTTTATTTGAGTGAAAAAGGAAGTTTGAACAGTGGAAGACAAAGCTTTTCTGAGAGGGCATCTATTGGGGAGACTGTGTGTGTGTGTATCACAGGCGCACATACCATGGCACTGCAGATGACCTCAGGAAATGTCTTTGTTTTTTGAGACAGGGTTTCTCTGTGTATCCTTGACTGTCCTGGACTCACTTTGTAGATCAGGCTGCCCTTGAACTCACAGAGATCCACCTGCCTCTGCCTCTTGAGTGCTGGGATTAAAGGCATGTGCCCCCACACTCGGCAACTACAGACATGATTGCTGCCATGTGGGTGCTGGGATTTGAACCCCGGTCCTTTGGAAGAACAGCCAGTGCTCTTAACCACTGAGCCATCTCTCCAGCCCAGGAAATATCTTTGTGGGGAGGATTGAGAATTGAATGTTTTTTGGGTTTTTTTTTTTTTGGTTTTTCGAGACAGGGTTTCCCTGTGTATCCTTGGCTGTCCTGGACTCACTTTGTAGACCAGGCTGGCCTCGAACTCACAGAGATCCATCTGCCTCTGCCTCCCAACTCCCAAGTGCTGGGATTAAAGGCGTGCGCCACCACCGCCAGGCCCTGAATGTTTTTTTTTTTTTTAAGATTATTTATTATGTATACAGTGTTCTGTCTGCATGTATGCCTGCAGGCCAGAAGAGGGCACCAGATTTCATTATGGATGGTTGTGAGCCACCATGTGGTTGAACTCAGGACCTCTGGAAGAGGAGCCAGTGCTCTTAACCTCTGAGACATCTCTCCAGCCTGAGACTTGAATGGTTTTTGTTTTGGTTTTTATAGGTTTTTCGAGACAGGGTTTCTCTGTGTAACAGCTCTGGCTGTCCTGGAATTGCTTTGTAGACCAGGCTGAACTTGAATTCAGAGAGATCCGACTGCCTCTGCCTCCCAAATTCTGGGATTAAAGGCATGCACCACCATACCTGGCGAGACTTGAATGTTTTAACTGTATCTATCTGATTTTAATTTTGACATAGGATCTTCTCTAGTCCCTGTAAATATATTTTAAATGCCCCTCTAACCCTAACACCTGGGTAGGCTGAGGCAAGAAGTGTTATGGGTATGAGACTACCCTAGCCACACAGTTCTAGTCCAGCTCATGAGATACTGTCTCAAGAAGCAAAAAACATGCCGGGCCCCTTTAATCCCAGCACTCGGGAGGCAGAGGCAGGTGGATCTCTGTGAGTTCAAGGTCGGCCTGGTCTACAATTTGAGTCCAGGACAGTCAAGGATACAGAGAGAAACCCTGTCTCCAAAAACAAACAAACAAACAAACAAACAAACACCTCAAGAAGCAAAAACCAAAGACAAACACAAACAATCTACTCCTTTTTTCTGTACTCCTACTTGATCTTGACCTCCTCACATGACTTTGTAACAGCCAGAGGCTCTTGGTGGTCTAGCCACTTCCTGCCCTGCGGCCTTAAGTATTCAGTCTTCCAATGCTCCATGGATCCTTAGAAAAAAAACTTGATCTTCCTGCAGTCTACCTGACCTCTTGACTTGCTTTCTTTGTGTCTCTCTGGTGCCTCAAGAGTGGCCTCCTTCCCACATTTACAACACTGAAGTACACCATCAGCCCCAAACTAGCCCTCTCATTATCCCAACACTGGGATTCCACAGCCTTGGAAGATACGCAGTTTCCCCACTTGAGACACTCCTGCAGATCTTCAGCTGCATCTTTCCCAGGGCTGAGGGCTTTCCTGTCCTTACTGTCCTGGTGGACACTCTCTTGCACGTCTCTTTTAGGGTCCTTACTCGTGCCTGACAGGGCTCCCTCCTCCCTGTACCTGCTCCCCCTCCACAATACATATCCTGTCTGTGAGGGCAAGAGCAGGTCATAGGTTATATCCTTCACAGAGGACACCCTGGCACACAGAACGCTCAAAATAATTTATTGCTTAAGGAGTACTGCACTTTTGTTCCTACCTCCCTACCCCCACAGCTTGTATCATCCACACTCTCAGAAACCAGAAACTAGTAACATATGGGGAATGAATCAGAAAAGAAGGCAGAATCAGAAAGAGAGGAAGCTCTGCCGGGCAGAAAAAAAAGAAAAGAAAAAAACCCCTGAGACTAATGCAGATGGAGACAGGTGAGGCACTGTCCACTCCCTCATCCACCCCAGCCCCATCTGCACTCCAGCATCAGGGCCAAAGGAAAAGACTGACTTCCGCTTAGGAGTCAGGGTAAGAGTCAAGTCTGGCTGGCGCTGTGCTTAGTAGAGTCTGCTTCAACCTCTGTACCCTTATGTATGAAAGGGAGATGGCAGCCGGGTGTGGTGGCGCACGCCTTTGATCCCAGCACTGGAGAGGCAGAAGCAGGAGGATCTCTTTGAGTTCAAGGCCAGCCTGGTCTACATAGTAAGTTCCAGGATAGCCAAGGATACACAAGGAAATTCTGTGTTGGGTGGTGGAGGGGGGGGAGGGGATGGAGATAGGTGTGTTGGCACAAATCATTAATCCCAGTAGATCTCTGTGAGTTCTAGGCCAGTCTGCCTTATCTACAAAGTAAGCCTTTGTCTCAAAAAACAAAAACACCGGCCCAGCATAGTGGCACATGCCTTTAATGCCAGCACTCTGGAGGCAGAGGCAGGTGGATCTCTGTGAGTTCAAGGCCAGCCTGGTCTACAAAGTGAGTCCAGGACAGCCAAGGCTACACAGAGAAACCCTGTCTTGGAAAAAAAAGAGAGAGAGAGATAGAGAGAGAGAAAGAAATAGCCCAAAACTTTATTTTAGCCAGGCATGGTGGCACACGCCTTTAATCCTAGCACTACAAAGTGAGTCCAGGACAGCCAGGGCTACACAGAGAAACTTGTCTCAAAAAACCAAAACCAAACCAAAACAAAAAAACCACCAATAAAAGATATCCCAGCTGGTATTACTATTAATGTTCTACTGGCGCACAGTGCTCAGTGCCCAGACAGTGCTGCCTCCCCTGCCCAGGGGGCCTTAATTAAGACCAGTTTCTCCCATACCAGGTATTACATTCGCCCATGGCACACATGCACCTTTGCCCACTGAGGTATAAGTACCTTGAGCCTGTGACCACCTCCCAGCCTAGTGCACGAACATCAAAGTCCATAAAAACTCCAAATTCTTTTTTCCTCCCCATTTTCTTTTCTCCTTCCTTCCTTTGTTTCTTCATTCTTTCCTTCCCTGAGACAGAGTCTCACTATTCATCTCTGGCTGGCCTGGTACTCACAGGGATCTTGTCAACCTCTGCCTTCCGTGTCCTAGGATAAAAGATATGTACCAACACACTTGGACTGTACATATATACATTTTTAAACAATGATTTATTTTATATGTATGTGTGTTTGTCACATATATACACATACTTCATTTGCACCTAGTGCCAAGGAGGCCAGTAGAGGTGGGAGTGCTGGGTAGTGGGAACTGAACAAGTGCTCTGAACCACTGAGCCATCTCTCTAGCCCACATATCCTTTTCTAAAGCTAATAGAAGCTGGGAGTAATGGTACACACATTAATACTAGCACTTGGGAGTTTGAGGCTAGCCTGGGCTACATAGTTCCAGGACAGTCAGAGCTACAGAGTGAAACCCTGTCCAAAAAAGTATATATTATATATTCACTTATATATAAATATATAAAGTATTATGTATTCATTTATATATGTAAATGAATAGCTACTTCAAAGATTTTAAATTATATTGATTTATGGGAGGACACACCATGGGTGGCATATGAAGGTCAGAAGACAACTGGCAGGGGTTGGTTCTCTCCACCATGTGCCTTCACACATGGTGTACACACACATTCACATAAAAATAAATCTAAGCACTCATGAAGCAGATCTCTGTGAGTTTAAGCCCAGGTTTGGTCCACAAAGAGAGACAAAGGCTAGCCATGATGACTACATAGTAAAACCCTGTCTCAAAAATAAAAAAAATTAGCCGGGCGGTGGTGGCGCACGCCTTTAATCCCAGCACTCGGGAGGCAAAGGCAGGCGGATCTCTGTGAGTTCGAGGCCTGGTCTACAAAGCGAGTCCAGGAAAGCCAGAGCTACACAGAGAAACCCTGTCTTGAAAAAAAAACAAAAACAAAAACAAAAATAAAAAAAATTTAAGCGGGTGTGGTGGCGCACGCCTTTAATCTCAGCACTCAAGAGGCAGAGGCAGGTGGATCGCTGTAAATTCAAGGCCAGTCTGGTCTACAGGGTGAGTCCAGGACAGCCAGGGGTGTTACACAGAGAAACCCTGTCTCAAGAAAACAACAAAATAAAAGGGATATGGACATATATAATACATACACACCAAAACATGTAACTACACAGATCAAGATGTTTTAAATACACATACCATATATGAAATATATCAGAGGAGGACATTTCACAAAGTCAAGTCTTATATGATTCTTTTACTCTTAACAGGAAGGCATTTTGAAGTGGGATGTTCCTTTTGTCTGCAGTGTAACCCTCACTTTTCTAACTGGTGAAGCAGGCCAGATCTACTCTAAGAATCAGCTGGAGGGCCTGGAGAGATGGCTTGTTGGTTAAAAGTTCTGGCTGCTCTTCCAGAGGTCCCAGGTTCAATTCCCAGCACCTACATACTTGCAGTTACATGTTTGTGGCTCATTCCAGTCTTCAACTCCAACTCCCAGGAAATCCAATGCCCTCTTTACCAGGCACGCATACAGACAAAGCAAATAAAACAAAACAAAAAAAATTTAAAAGAAAATGAAAAGAAGCCCAGCAGGCGGATCAGTGATCAGCCTGTTCTACAAAGCGAGTCCTGGACAGCCAGGGCTATTAAACAGAAGGGAAAAAGAGAGGGGGAACGCAGGAGAGATGAGTCATTGTTAGGAGCACTTGCTACTATTCATAACTAAACAGGTTCAGTTCACATCCCAGCATTTATTTACATAGCAATCACAGCTGTTAGGAGACCCTGTCGCTGAAAGCCTGGGGAAGAGAGGGGAACCAAGAAGGTTCAAAAGAGAAGAGCCTTTGGGTATTCATTTCTGGTAGAACTAGCCACCCAAAAACACATCAAAACCAAACGCAAAATACAGTTACTAAAAAAGGACATTACGACGCAACTAGAAAGCTACAAGCAAAACGTACTAAAGAAAACTGCACCACGACTATATTAAAGCCTGTTTTTTCACAAAAGTTACAGGCGCTAGGACCAACGATCACCAGCTGCCAGTGTCAAAAAATTATGCTTCCGAAATCTCTTGATGTCGATTCCGCACACAAAGCAATTGAGTTGCTCTGTGTGTGCCACTCACGACAGAAGCCCTTTTTGCTGACGAGCTGTCAGAGGCAGAGTGGCATTGTTGGTCCACCCATCTTTGGGTAATGGTGAAAACCAAGTCTAGCCGACTTTCAATTTTATATTGCTGAAGTAAGAAAGGCACTCTCGACTCTTCTAAGGCCTAGGAAAGCCTTCACAAGGAGAATCGTTGTCTTTGATTGGTGTAAAGAAAAAGCCGATAGTCAATATGCAAATAAGAGCAGTGCTTGCCGGGAAAGTGGGCGGCTCCACGGCGGCCAACAGCGGCTCCCAGCTGGCGGTGGGAAGATCTGCACAGGGAAGTTCGGCTCTGGGAACCAGTGGATATTTACTGGAGATACACAGTGCCCAACCTGTCAAAACTGAAAATGTCCAATCTAGTGCCACTCGTAGCCGTCCAACCTGGACGTTGTGTTGTGTCATTTGGGTGCTAGCAATTGAACTCAGGTCTTCTGACAGGGACGCACTGGGATTCTAAAAGCAAAAGGGAGCAATTGGGTCATTTAGGACCTAGATTCTAGGTGATGGGGAGGGATAAAAAACAAAGACGACCCGCACCCGGTGTCCATATGGCAGATGCTTTATAGTATACATTGATGAAACCAGATACATTTTAAAAATTATTTTTATTCTATGCACATTGGTATTAACTGCATGTATGCCTGTGTGAGGGTGGGTGTTGGATCAGGAGTTACAGACAGTTGTAAACTGCCATGTGGGAGCTGGGAATTGAACCCAGATTCTCCGGAAGAGCAGCCAGTGTTCTTAACCGCTGAGCCATCCCTCCAGCCCTTTTTAATGGTTTGGGTTTTTTTTTTTTTTTTTTTTGGTTTTTCGAGACAGGGTTTCTCTGTGTAACAGCCCTGGCTGTCCTGGACTTGCTTTGAAGACCAGGCTGGCCTCGAACTCACAGAGATCCGCCTGCCTGTGCCTCCCAAGTGCTGGGATTAAAGGCGTGCGCCACAACGCCCGGCTTTGGTTTGGGGTTTTTTGTTTTGTTTGTTTGGTTTCAACACAGGGTTTCTTTTTGTATCCATGGCTGTCGTGGACTCGCTTTGTAGGCAGGCTTGCACAGAGATCTACCTGCCTCTGTCTCCCAAGTACTGGGCTTAAAGGCATGCGCCCCGAAACTCGGGAATGGTTTTCATTTTTAAGATTTTTGTTGTTGTTTTGTTTTTTCGAGACAGGGTTTCTCTGTGTAGCCCTGGCTGTCCTGGAACTCACTCTGTAGACCAGGCTGGCCTTGAACTCACAGAGATCCACCTGCCTCTCCCTCCCAAGTGCTGGGATTAAAGGCGTGCGCCACCACACCCAGCCATTTTTAAGATTTATTTTTATGTGCATTGGTGTTTTGCCTGCATGTATGTCCATGTGAATGCCATATCTGCTGGAACTTGAGTTACAGACAGTTGTGAACTGCCATGTGGGAACTGTAGTCAGCCAATGCTCTTTCTTAACCACTGAGCCAAGTCTCCAGACCCCCAAGATATATTAAAAAAAAAAAAGTCCTATGCGGTGGCCCATGCCTGTAATTCCTGCACTCAGGAGACTGGTACAGGATCATTACAGCAAGTTCTAGTCTAGGCTGGGGTATATGCTGAGTTCCAAGCCAGCCTGGCCTACAGGACACCCCATCTCAACAAAAAGCAAACAGTAGTGGTGCATGTAATCCCACGTGGAAGGCTGGTGCAGAGTGATTCCCAAGACTCTGAGGTCAGCCTGGGTTTCATGGGATACCTGTACCAAAAGACAAAAAGCACCCCAAATATGACTGATCTTAATTTACTTCTTTCTTCTCTTTTTTTTTTTTTTTTTTTTGGAGACAGGGTTAACAATCCTGACTGTCCTGGACTCATTTTGTAGACCAGGCTAGACTTGAACTCACAGAAATCCTACTGCCTCTCCCTCCTGAGTGCTGGGATTAATTTACTTATTTCTTTTTTTTTTTAAGATTTATTTTATTTATTTTATGCATATGTGTGCTCTATCTGCATGTACACCTGCTTTCCAGAAGAGGGCACCAGATCACATTGTGGATGGTTGTGAGCCACCATGTGGTTGCTGGGAATTGAACTCAGGACCTTTGGAAGAGCTCTAGGCAGTGCTCTTAACCGCTGAGCCATCTCTCCAGCCCCTAATTTACTTATTTCTAAGACAGGGTGTTGTGTGTAATTTAACACCTCCCCCCAGGTCAAGGGATCACTTTCTTGGGGTATTCAGCTGAGCCCACTAATCCCAGTTTGTTGACTGTTTGCAATGCTGTCTAGGAGGGGGGTGGGGTGGTAACAGAACTCCCATGAGTATACAGCTGCTCTAGAATGAGTCACCTGTCACATGCAATTCTTATTTCTAAATTGTGTACAGGAAAGGTTATAGCATATAGACCCAAGACACTAGAAAAGAGGCTCTATCTATGCATACAGATGAAAGGAGAGCCATTATCCAGGCTGAGTAAAGATTTTAGGGTGTGGCTTTTGGGGAACAAAGTGCCCACACCTTACTGTTGTTAGTAACTCCTCATCTAGTGCTCTGTAAATAACCCCAATAAACTAACTGGCTGCCCAGAGTGAACTTTAGGGGATTCATGCCTCAGTTTGCCACTGGGATCTTGGGAAGAAGGGTACACTGTCTTCTCCAAGAAAGGGATTTTAGCAAGTGTCTCATCATGTAGCCTAGGATTGAACTTGAGTGCCTGGTACTTCAGCCTCCAGAATACTTTTTAAAGAGATAAGGGGTAGAGGGGCTCTCACTATGCTTCATGTCTATACGGCCCTCTAACTCTGAATCCAGCATCCAGAGTGATAGGATTACTAGACTGCCCCAGTAATGCTTGGCTTACTCTTTGTGTGGGCCAGAGGTTGACATCTGATGTTTTTCCTCAATCACTTTCATTTTTGAGACAGGGTCTCTCATCTAACTGTCCTCCATTCATGTAGATTGGCCAACAAGTCCCAAGGAGCCTCCTCTTTTCAGCTCCCAGAGCTGATAGGTACCAGTCTAGCCCAGCTTTTTATGAGGAAGCTGGGGATGGAATGCAAGTCCTTATGTTTATACATCAAGTACTATACCCACTTAGTGAGCCATTTCCTCACCCCTTACCAATTTTACATTAAAAAGTGTGTAGAAGCCAAACACATGGCATATTTATACTTTTGAAATTAGAATAAATATAGACATTATGAAGTATTTTAATAATGTATAGGGTTCCCTACCCTTTATAAAGTGGAATCTAGAAGAGGTGATACACAGACAGCTCTTACACTGCAAAAGGAAGAGGTGTGGCTGAAACTGGTAGGAAGCCAGGTGAGTGTTATCAACTGCCTATCAAGGGATCCTTCTATAATCCACGTTTGTTTGTCCCCACATCCTTTATTTGACACATGCACTTACTGTGTACCACTGGCTAGCCAGAAGACAAGGCTGGCCTCAAATTCAGAGATTCAACTGCCCTCTGCCTCCTGAGTGTGGGAATCAGAGACATGAGCCAACATGCCACCCCACCAGTGTCAGTGTTTCCTTAAATACAAATTACCATCACTGTTCAGTTCCTATTTCCTTTCATTGCACACACACTGAATAAAATCCTCCTACCTTTTCAACCTGTCTCTCCCTGTCACCTACCAAGCGTCAGTCATGTTGGCTCTCTTAATCAGTTAGTAAACTCTCTTCACTCAGAGCATTGGCTCAGGACCTTTTCTCACTCAGATAGTCTTAATTTCTTGATTTTTTTTAAACATTTTTTTATTATGTATACAGTATTTGATCTACATATATGCCTGAGCAGATCTCAATGTAGATGGCTGTGAGCCACCATGTGGTTGCTGGGAATTGAACTCAGGACCTTGGGAAGAACAGCCAGTGCTCTTAACCTCTGAGCCACCTCTCCAGCCCCAATTTCTTGATATTCTTACCTTTTGTGCACTTGCTTATAAATTTTTTTTTCAAGACAGGGTTTCTCTGTGTAACAGCACTGGCTGTCCCGGACTCCCTTTGTAGACCAGGCTGGCCTTGAACTCACAGAGATCCACCTGCCTTTGCCTCCCGAGTGTTGGGATTAAAGGCATGGGCCACCACGCCAGGCAGCATGTAAACTCTTGAGAAAGCTGTCTGACTTTCCTAACAGCATGTACCCAGAACATAGCAAAATAGGTTTATTAAATACAGTAATTAAACGACAAAAATTGATATGCCAAACTCTAAAGAGAACCATGATTAAAAAAAAAAAAAAAAAAAAAAAAAAAAGCCGGGTGTGGTGGCGCAGGCCTTTAGTCCCAGCACTCGGAGGCAGAGGCAGGTGGATCTCTGTGAGTTCAAGGCCAGCCTGGTCTACAAAGTGAGTCCAGAATAGTCAAGGATACACAGAGAAACCCTGTCTAGAAAACAAACAAAAAAAAAATCCTAAAAACCAAAAACAAACAAACAAAAAAGGCTAGGGCTGGAGAGGTAGCTCAATGGGTTAGAGAACTTGTTCGTGCAGAGGACCTGGGTTCAAGGCCAGCAGCACCATGGTGGCTCACAACCATCTGTAACTCCAGTTCCAAGGCTTCAGATACCCTCTTCTGACCTCTTTGTGCACCAGGCTTGCACACAGCACGCACACATACATAATATGTATATTATATACATATTATTTATATTGAAGTGCAGACATAAAACTCATTCACATAAGATTAATTCAAAAAAGAAAAAAATAGAGCTATAAGACAGTTTGCCACTCAATGGTAACTAACCCTTTGCCTCCAGTACTTTTGGACCAAGAGGGTGGAAGACTGATAGAATGTGAATGGGAAAGATAGAAAGACCAGGAAGGCATCCGGGAAGCTCTTCCTGATGCCCGAGGGCGGGCGAAATTGACAGCTCTGAGATGTCAGATTTATATACATTTCTTTGTGGGCTTTCCATTTTACTGAGAACCCTGCCAGATGCTGCGAAAGAAAGCGCGTGTTGCTTACATGCCTAGCATTTGGAATAGAGAAAAGCCAAAACAAAAAAAGCACTCGACGCTCAGGGCTTACGGTTTAACAGTTACAGGACCAGACCGGGTTTTGGAGTGAGAATTTTCAGTTCAAGTTGAAACCCTCTATCTCTTAGGTAGAATCTTGGTAAATTTCACACAAGTTTCCTCTTCCATTACATGACATACTGCAAGTGAAGGACTTAACAGCTTCTTTACAGACAGCCCAACTGTTAATAATGTACAAATTAACTAACAGGCACAACCCGCCTCTTTAGTCCCCAAGTTCTCGTGACGCCAACTCCCCTGTTTGGGAGTCACACAGTTGGTATCTAAGGGAACTGCCGTCCAGTCCTCATAGCACGACAAAGGCACCAACCAAAAATGGCGACTTGGAAGTCATCCGAGGCCGTCGGTTACCGGTCACGCCAGTAAAAGATATGAGTCGGAAAGACACATCTAGGGCAGGAATTCACTCCGAGGTAGCCGAGCTCGCCCACGCCACCAGTCTGCCAGACGCAGCCGAAAGCACGACCAGCCAGGGCCGGCGCCAACCTCACGGCTCACCACGTGCTGAGGTGAAGTCTGCGCCGGCGCAAGGCAGGCGCGCGCCCGGCGGCCGGAAGAGCCGCGCGTTTCCGGGTTGGAGGCGGGGAGCGGTGCCGGAAGTGCTTGGGGAGGGCCGCGCAGTCGGACCGGCTGCTGAGACGAAAGCTTCACTGGGGCAGTCTCCGCATGTCATGGGGAGATAGACGCTGCTGCCTGTGAGTCTTGGGCCCTGGCAGTTGAGGACGAAGAGCGGGAGGAGGGCATCAGGACCCAGACCCACAGCGGGTCAGTGCTGGAAGAACTAGGTTGTGGAAGAGACGGGGCTGTGAGGAGCCAGGGCTCTTGGGACGGGACTTGAGGGGTTCGGGCTCGCAGAAGCAGCGGCTGTTGGGGACGCGGGCTCCGAACGAGACTTAGGAAACGGGGACGGATGTGAGTTCTGCAGCATCTGAGGGAAAGCCTTCTAAGAGGGACAGGATGGTGAGGACCCCGCACTTTTTAGGAGGCGAGTGTAGGAACGAAACGGGGCTTGAAGACACGGGCTCCAGAGAGGTAAAAGTGGAGCAGCGAGAGGACTCGGGCTCCTGAGAGACAGAAGCGGGACAGCAAAGTCCCAGCTCCTGAGGATTCAGAAACAGGGCAGCAGAAACTTAGGGACAGTAGAGTCAGAAGCAGGCAGAGAAGACTTGAACTTGAGAGGGAATAGAAACGGGCAGTGAGGACTGGGTCTTCTTTAGAGACAAGATCTGGGTTTTCAGACTCAGAGTTTCTGAAGGGACAGGGATGAGCTCCTAAAAGTGGAGGATCTAAGGGGTCGTGGCTGAGAGATCAGCCTCCAAGAGAAAGAGGTTTGAAAAGATTTAGCGATCTGTTCTCTGTACCCAGACGGATAAAAGATATATTCGGGGGGAAGACTTGGTGCTGCCTACTTGGCTTTTTGCATTTAGGCTTTTTCTTGTGTCAGATACTTTATGTAGAAAACCCACATGAAACATCTTCGTTTTTCTTCGTTATTGTGAATCGGATATGAAGTTGGAAGCAGTTTGAACTCAATTATATGCCCGATAAGTGCCTTAAGCCCTATTCCATTCAGCCCCTGTTGAGCACTGCATCACAAACAAACTGTCATAGATATAAGAGCAGCAAAAGATGGTTTTCCGTTATTTTACATGTATGGAAAAGAGGGTTCAAAGAACGATTAGTATCACTCACGGTGAGCCAATTCTTAGGTTATACAGTACTCTGCTGTGTAGAGTAATTAAGAGATGTTGAAATTACTTAAATAAATGCTTTGAGAATCTACCCTCGAACTCAGAAGGGACATTTTTACAGATTCTAATACTTTGGTTCCTATTATGCCATTGATATAGACATGTGATATATGATAGATATATTGACATAGATATAAATGTCAAAAGTGAGGAAATGAAATTTTCTTTTTTTGGATTTTGTTTTTTTTTTTGTTTTCGTTTTTTCGAGACAGGGTTTCTCTGTGTAACCCTGGCTGTCCTGGACTCACTTTGTAGACCAGGCTGGCCTCGAACTCACAAAGATCCACCTGCCTCTGCCTCCCGAGTGCTGGGATTAAAGGCGTGCGCCACCACCGCCCGGCTGGATTTTGTTTTTTTGAGACAATGTTTCATTGTGTAGCCCTGGCTCTCCTGGAACACCCTCTGTAGACCAGGCTGGCCTGGAACTCACAGAGATACGCTTGTCTGCCTCCCAAGTGCTAGGATTTTTTTTTTTTTTTTTTTTGGTTTTTCGAGACAGGGTTTCTATGTTTAACAGCTCTGGCTGTCCTGGACTCGCTTTGTAGACCAGGCTGGCCTCGAACTCGCAAAGATCCGCCTGCCTCTGCCTCCCAAGTGCTGGGATTAAAGGCGTGCGCCACCACCGCCCGGCTCCCAAGTGCTAGGATTTAAAGGTATGCACCACCACCATCACCCGGCTGAGAAGACCCATTTTATTTATTTTTCAATAAACTGTTGAGAAAGTCACAAGTGAGTGTGGCCTAGAACGTTTTCTAGGGATTGCTTTAGAAGAGTGACTTGGACCCTGTCATTCCTTTTATAATATCCATGACTAAAACCTATTCAGATGAATCAGGGGCACAATTTAAGCACTTTGTGTTTGTTTTTTGTTTTTCAAGTATCAGGGCTTCTCTATGTAACCCTGGCTGTCCTGGAACTTCCTCTGTAGACCAGGCTGGCCTTGAACCCAGAGATCTCCCCACCTCTGTCTACCAAGTGCTGGGATCAAAGGCGTGGGCCACCACACCTGGCAACTTAAGCACTTTCAAGTACTCGATCAGGTCATTATCACAGCTCCACAGTTAAGTGTTGTTAGTCCTGTTGCACATGGAAGTGTGTCCTGAGAGGCTAAGAACTTTGCCTTAAATGGCATAGTACTGAGTGACAGCCCAAATGTATCTCTAAAACTTGCTTGAACTTTTCTAAGTGGATTCCCTATCGTGTCTAGTTTGCATGTCAACAAAATATAAGTAATATTTATACAAAGCCTATCATTAGATGAAAGCACCTCTCTTTCTTCCTTGCTGCCCCTGCCAACTATGTAGCTCCCCCTAGCCTGGAAATTGCTGTGTAGACCAGGCTGGTCTCAAATTCTGAGATCCACCTGCCTCATCCTCCAAAGTGCTGGGATTAAAGGTGTGCGCCACCACACCCAGCATCCTTCTCTCCTTAACTCCTTTTAAAGTCAAGGACTGTAACTTTTAGGATACTTTTGCAATGTAATAATTGAAATCTAAATTATTGTATTTTCACAGAAGCATAGATATTCCAGATAGAAAAAGAAAAAGGAGGCCTGGCATGGTGGCACAAGCCTTTAATCCCAGCACTCAGGAGGGAGAGGCAGGCGGATCTCTGTGAGTTCAAGGCCAGCCTGGTCTACAAAGTGAGTCCAGGACAGTCAAGAATATACAGAGAAACCCTGTCTTGAAAAACCTAAAAAAAAAAGGCTGGAGAGATGGCTCAATGGTTAAGAGTACTGACTATTCTTCCAAAGGACCTGGGTTCAAAACCCACATGGCATTTTGAAACTGTGTAATGGCAGGGCATGGTGGTGCACACCTGTAACCCAGCGTTCAGCAGGCAAGATCTCTGTGAATTCAAGGCCAGTCTGGTCTACAGAGGGAGTTCCAGGATAACCAAGGCTACAGAGAAACCCTGTCTTGAAAAATCAAAAAGAAAGAAAAGAAAAAAGAAAAAGTAACATTTATAGAATGCTTTCCTTACAACGAGTAAGATATTTAATGTCTTGAAAATTAGCCGGGCATGGTGGCGCACACCTTTAATCCCAGCACTTGTGAGGCAGAGGCAGGCTGATCTCTGTGAGTTCGAGGCCAGCCTGGTCTACAAATCAAGTCCAGGACAGTCAGAACTGTTACACAGAGAAACCCTGTCTCGAAAAACCAAAAAAAAAAAAAAAAAAAAGAAAGAAAGAAAGAAAGAAAGAAAAGAAAATTAGGGCTGTATCAGATTAACTTTCCAGATAACTGCTAGCAGTTGCTGGGTGTTATGGACATTTGGGGAAACATAGCCAGGTGACTTGCATGTGACCCCATGACACTGGAAGTAGAGGCTGGAAGATGAGTTCACTGTCAACATGAGACTGTCTCAAGAGAAAAAAGAAGCAGATCAGGTGAGATGGTTCTTCTGGTAAAGGTGAAGGTGATTACCAACCAAGACGAGGATCTGACTTCAGTCTCTGAGTCCTACATGGTAGAATGAGAAAATCAATTTCCAAAATGATCCTCTGGTCACATCAGCACAGACATTGAATAAAGGGAAAAAAGATTAAAAAAAAAATGGAAAGGGACTGGAGAGATGGCTCAGTGGTTAAGAGCACTAGCTATTCTTCTGGAGGCCCAGGTTCAATTCCCAGCACCCATATCGCAGCTCACAACTGTCTGTAACTCCAGGATCTGACAACCTCACACAGGCAAAACACCAATGCATATAAAATAAAAATACATAAATTTTTTTTAAAAATAAAAGAAAACAGAAAAAGTAGTTTAACATACTTGAAGCTATTATTTTTCTCAGTAGCTTAGCTATTACTATTATTGTTATTTTGTTAGTTTTTCAAGACAAAGTTTCTCTGTGTAGTCCTGGCTGGCTTGGAACTCACTCTATAGACAAGGCTGGGCTTGAACTCACAGGGAGGATCCGCCTCTCTCTGCCTCCCAGTTCTGGGACTAAAGGCGTGAGCCACCACCCCTGGTGAAGATTATCTATCTATCTATCTATCTATCTATTTATCTATTTATAGTTCTTACTGGGAGTGGGCATTGAGATAGTGTCTCCATGTAGTCCTGACTGTCTTGGAACTAAGTCTATGTAGAACAGGCTGGCGTCGAATTCATAGAGACCCTCTTGCCTCTGCCTACTTATTTTTTATGTGTATGAGTGTTTTGCCTCAATATACATGTTTGTATACATCTGTGCCTTGTTCTCTCAGTTTTGAAAAGGGCATTAGATCCCCTCGAACTGGGTTGTGAGCCCCTGTGTGTTTGCTGGGGATGGAAGCTGGGTTCTCTGTAAGAGCAACAAGCCCTCTTAACCACTGACCCATCTCTCCTGCTGCCCCTCTACTATTTTGAGAAGCCTGTATAAAAGAGATCAGAATTTATTTATACCAAATTATGAGAGAAAGCATGCCCATATCACCATCTTGTTGATTTTAATCAACAAGGAGGTTGTCTTTTTTTAGATAGGGTCTCAGTGTGTCCCTCAGATATGTATTCAATCTGTTGCTGTAGTTTCCTGAATGCTGGGATTACAAGTGTGCACCACAATGCCCAGCTTGATAGTTCAATTAGTGATAATTTAGCATTCTTAACTATATTTACAAAATACTTCTGTTTTCTTTTCTATTTTAATTATGTGTCTGTGTCTGTGAGTGCAGGTGTCTCAAGAATCCAGAAGAGTCGGATGCCCTGGAGCTTGGTGTTTTGGGTGGTTGTGAGCTGCTTAATGTGAGTGTTGGGAATTTAACTGGGGTCCTCTGAAAGAGCAGATACGCTCTTAATCACTGAGCCACCTCTCTAACTCCCTGCAGATTTCTTTTCTGAGACAGGGTCCATAGCCCAGCCTGCCCTCAAACTCTATATAGCCAAGGATGACTTATTTTCTCATGCTCTGAGGACTGGGTTTACAGGCATGTGCCAATGCACCAAGTTTATGTGGTACTGGGTATCCAACCCTCACATATGCTAGGCAAGCTCACTACCAACTGAACTACATCCTAACCCAACATCAGCAGTTTGTGTTCTACACTATGAAACAGCTATGCTAGGGACATCTTGAAATAGTCACACACGGACTTAATTTAAAACTTTTGTTGCGGGCATGGTGGCGCATGCCTTTAATCCCAGCACTGGGGTAGTAGAGGCAGGCAGATCTCTGTGAGTTCAAGGCCAGGCTGGTGTACAAAGAGATTCCAGGACAGGCAGGGCTACACAGAGAAACCCTGTCTCAAAAAACCAAAAAATAAGAAATAAAATAAATAAAATAAAACTTCCGTTGCTTGTTGTTATATTGCTTGAAGGTGCTGGTTCAGCGGCTAAAGCAGATGTAGAACTGGGGTCAAAGGTAGCACCTAGCTCACTTGATTTGGGTTTTGCAAGGTACCTCTTACAAGCCTCCAGCACACTATTTGCCATTACCATTATCATTATCATTTTTCTTTTCTTTTTGAGACAGGGTTACTCTGTGTAGCCCTGGCTGTCCTGGCTGTCCTGGAACTTCCTCTACAGATCAGGCTGACTTCAAACTCTCAGAAATCCACCTCCCTTTGCCTCCCGAGTACTGGGATAAAAGGTGTGTGTAACCAACCAGCACTGTTACCAATTTCCAATTTACTGTTCCCTTTATTTATTATTATTATTTATTTTTGGTTTTTTGAGACAGGGTTTCTCTGTGTATTACCCCTGGCTGTCCTTGACTTGCTTTGTAGACCAGGCTGGCCTCGAACTCACAGAGATCCACCTGCCTCTGCCTCCCAAGTGCTGGGATTAAAGGCTTGTGCCACCATTCCTGGCTTTTTTTTTTTTTTTAACAATGTCTCATGTAGCCCAGGCTAGCCTTGAAGTAACCTATTCAGCTCAAGATGAACTTGACTACCTGCTTCCACCTCAAAAGCACTGGAATTATAGGCACTTACTGCCATATGCAGGTGTTTATTTTTATTCTTTGAGATCGGGTCTTTCAGTGTGGCCCAGGCTGCTCTTGACCACCTGGACTTAAGTGATCCTCCTGCCTGGTTTCCCAACTAGCTGGGATGTAGGTGTCTTCCTCCTATCCCTCCCAGTGCAGGAGATCAAACCCATAGCCTCATACATACTGGGCAACCCTAACTTAACCCTACCCTAACTTTAATATCCAGACTCTCCCTTAAAAAACAAACAAGCCAGACATAGTGGTGCAAGCCTTTAATCCCAGCACTGAGAAGGCAGAGGCAGGTGGATCTCGGTGAGTTTGAGGCTAGCCTGGTCTACACAGTGAGTCCAGGATAGCCAGGGCTATTACACAGGGAAACCTTGTCTCGAAAAACCAAAAAAAAAAAAAAAGAAAAAAAGAAAAAAAGAAAAGAAAGAAAAACAAATAACACATATTATATTGAGTTACCAAGATGAGAAAATTTTTTTTTGTTTTTTGTTTTTCGAGACAGGGTTTCTCTGTGTATCTCTAACTGACCTGGACTCACTTTGTAGACCAGCCTGGCCTCGAACTCACAGAGATCTGCCTCCCTTTGCCTCTGCCTCCTGAGTACTGGGATTAAAGGCATGCGCCACCACTCCTGGCTTGAGCAAAACTTTTAATAAAATGATTTTGCCACTGTGTGTGATGAAGCACATCTTTAATTCCAACACTTAGGAAGTAGAGGCAGATGGATCTACGTGAGTTTGAGGTTAATCTTGTCTGTGTAGTGTGTTCCAGGCCAGGAAGAACATTAGACTATCTTAAAAAGAGCAAAAGAACCCCATCAGGCATGATGGCTGATATCTTTAATCCCAGCACTACAGGCAGGCAGATATGAGTTCCAGGCTAGTCAGGGCTACATAGCAAGTTCCTGCCTCAAAACAAAACCTCCACAAAACTGACATTTGTAATTATGATTTAGAAGAGAATGGAACATTGTATATTTATAATATTAAAAAATTCATATTCATACACACTCTTCAATGTGCTTTTATTTCAGAAATTCAGTAAATCACTGATCAGGTTCCATGACATACTTTATTACTGATTTTTCAGTTAAAAAAATCAGGGGAGCAGGTGGTGGTGGTGTACACCTTTAATCCTAGCACTTGGGAGCTGAGTTTGAGGCCAGCCTGGTCTACAGAGTGAGTTTCCAGGACAGCCAAGGCTACACAGAGAAACCCTGTCTTGAAAAACAAAACAAAGCCGGGCGGTGGTGGCGCACGCCTTTAATCCCAGCACTTGGGAGGCAGAGGCAGGTGGATCTTTGTGAGTTCGAGGCCAGCCTGGTCTACAAAGTGAGTCCAGGACAGCCAGGGCTACACAGAGAAACCCTGTCTCGAAAAAAACAAAAAAAAAAAAAAGAAAAACAAAACAAACAAACCATAAAGGTACCTAAGGCCTCAGTAACTACATCTGAAGTTAGTCTCTGGCCTCCACACGCATGTGTACACATGAACATGCATGCACACACACACAAGGACTGACTGACTTGTTCAAGGCCATATAGGTAAGTGACGACATTGGTACTTGAATGAAGATGTATATCCTCAGTCATTGCCTTTTTTTTTTTTAAGATTTATTTATTTTACGTATGAGTCCTTTATCTGCATGAACATCTGCAACCAGAAGAGGGCATCAGATCACGTTGTGGATGGTTATGAGCCACCATGTGGTTGCTGGGAATTGAACTCAGGACCTCTGGAAGAGCAGTGCTCTTAACCACTGAGCCATCTCTCCAGCCCAGACATTGCCTTTCTATTACATCAAAACCATCTACACAAGTACAACTTTTCAAAACCGAGCTTTTTCTTCAGAGAAAAAAAAAAAAACCCAAAAACTTTTCTTTTGCTCTAGTCTTAGATCACAAATAATTGATTCTTTTTAGTTCATGTAGACTATGAAACACAAACTTGTATAGCCATAGCAAGAACCTGGAAAGGAGATAAGTAGCCAAGTAAAAACCCAACCATTAAGTCAGGCCAGGCACCACAGTCACAGGCTTTTCTGCCACCAGGCTGAGAATCCCCTTGACTCCAGTGTCTTATTTCAATATTAAGATTCCTGAACATTTCAGAAATAAAATCATTTAAATGGTATCTGTCTCTATTCTGGTCACCCACCCTATCCTTCTTTCCTTTGGTGATTCTTTCCTTCCTTCCTTTTCGTCCTTCCTTGCTTCCTTTTTTGATACAGGGTCTTTTGTTTTTTAACAAAAGCCCAGTCGTTCGATTTTACCAATGAAGACTCAGGAGACAGATGCTGGGGTGAAAACCTAGCTCAGAGAAGCACAGAAAGCACCCAGCTGACCTTCCTCCTCAGCCAAAAACCCAGAAGAAAAAACCCTTTCTCCTCCATGCTGTCTCAAATACCCTCCTCCTCAGTGTCCCTCCTTTCTGTTTACTTATGTTCACTTCCTCATGACCCATAGTTGACTTTATTTAGCTCTTGGATTAAAGGTGTGTGCTAGGGCTGACCCACAACACAAGTACTTGTTTACAGTAAACAAAAAGCTCTAGAATCAAAGGCTGAACCAAAGCACACAATTAGAAACAGACTTTTCCAGTTCCCAATCTGATCAAATATCCCACAGCAAGGGTCTCACTATGTAATTTTATTTGGCTGGAACTCATAGAGATCTGCCTACCTCTTCCTCCTGAGTGATAAGATTAAAAACAGCCACTGTCACCGGGCACGGTGGTGCAGGCCTTTTAATCCCAGCAATCAGCAGACAGAGGCAGGTGGATCTCTGGGAGTTCGAGGCCAGCCTGGTCTACAAAGTGAGTCCAGGATATTCAAGGATACACAGAGAAACCATAAGAAACCTTTTAGGTGTCGAAAAAACTAAAAATAACAAAAACCGAGCCACTGTCACTTTTAAAACTGATCACAACAACAACAACAAAAAAAACACAGTTAATGGAACAGGTTCCCAAAGGAGGTGATGGTCCTTTGCCTATTTCCTGAAACCCACTATACTCTGAAAAATCAGATCCTTTTTGTATGGTGGTAGCAACTGGATTTTGTTTGAGGCACAGTATTTTTAAAAAGAAAAATTAGGGCATGCCATTCTCCTGTCAGCCCAAAGTCAACTGTGGCAAATGGTCTGAGGGAGTTGGTTATTTAATTGAATTCCCAACCATGCAGTATATAATTTTGTTATTGTCTTGGATGAGAACAGCTTACTGGATAGCTAAATCTGGCCTCAAACCTAAGATCCCCCTGCCTGAGCTCCCGCACCTGTCTTTCCAATACTGTCTTGATGGAGTTATAAAGCCCGGGGCCTCACACATACTAAGCAAGCACTCTACCACCGAGCTGCTTCCTGGTTGGTGAAACTGCACCATGCTATACAACTGAAGTACTTGTGTAGCTGGTGTGGTATTTGATGCTAGTTATTTGTTTACAGGTAGCTTTTGAAAATGGCTGCCTCTCATTACAGCGGGCTTACAGCTGTTGCTGATGTAATTAAAGATCTAGACACTCAGATAGCAGTAAGTAAATTCCCTGAGGCCACCATGGCAGAACTTGGGGAATGTGCTTCTGGTCTTGACACCACAGTGTCCTCGGAGTCAGCCTAGTGGCTCTAAGATGTAGGAGTTGTGGCTGCTCTAGGCAAGGCTCTTCAGCATGTCTCGAAGAGTACGAAAACACCAAGGGGGAAAAGTTCTTTGTTAGTAAAGCAGAGCTTTTAACAGTTGGTAAAAGTTGTGTTTATTGGGCAGTGCCCTGCCTTGGACGTGAGCACGTTTTGAAAGTGAACTAATTGTTTTCTTAAACTTTGTGACTGAGTTTCATGTCTGTGATGTGCTTCTGTTTATTTGAATTTAACATTATTTGATACTTAAAAAATAATGCATGTAAGTATTTAACCCAGAATCGTGCTTGTATGAATTCTTCAAAAATGCCTTGCTTATTCTAGTTTATTTTTGTAAATAAGAGTGTTCCTTTCATTTGTTTTTTCCTTATTTCACTTTTGTGAACTATTTCATTTCGGTTTTGGAGACAAGATGGTTTCTTAAAACCAGGTGAGAACAATGAATATTCTTTACCCTCTGCATTTTAATATCATCAAGAGGTCACCTTCCCAGATAAGATTCAAAGTCTGACAGAGTTCATTCATGTTACTTTGAAAACTCACCCACTCCTGCAGGTGTCTGTGTCTCTAGAGTAATTCTGGTGTCTCTGTTTTCCTTCTCCAGTTGATTGGCCTTGGTCCTCACAGCTCCAAAAAGAAACAGGATCTTGATAAGCTCTATGAGCTGAAGTCCAAAGCTCGGCAGATTATGAACCAGTTTGGCCCCTCAGCCCTAATCAACCTCTCCAATTTCTCATCTATAAAACCAGAGCCAGCCAGCACCCCTCCACAAGGCTCCATGGCCAACAGCACCACTGTGGCAAAGATGCCAGGCACGCCTGGGACAGGCGGTCGTCTTAGCCCTGAAAGCAATCAGGTACCTCTTAGCTTTTCTTCCTTGTAGCCCTTTTCTCTAATTTGGACCTGTAATACATACAGAGACGGACTTGTCAAGTGCTCATTCTCTCTGTTGAAAAGCAGAGAGAAGCCGGGCGGTGGTGGCGCACGCCTTTAATCCCAGCACTTGGGAGGCAGAGGCAGGTGGATCTTTGTGAGTTCGAGGCCAGCCTGGTCTACAAAGCGAGTCCAGGACAGCCAGAGATATTCAGAGAAACCCTGTCTCGAAAAACCAAAAAAAAAAAAAAAAGAAAAGAAAAGCAGAGAGAGGCCAGGCATGATGGCACAAGCCTTTAATCCCAGCACTTGGAAGGCAGAGGCAGGCTGATCACTGTGAGTTCGAGGCCAGCCTGGTCTACAAAGTGAGTCCAGGTCAGCCAGGGCTGTTACACAGAGAGACCCTGTCCCGAAAAACCTAAAAAAAAAAAAAAAAAAAAAAAAGAAAAAAGAAAAACAGAATTTTTTTCCCCTCTGGAATAGCATTTTTATTGAATTATTGTCTACAGTATCAGTTCTTACTGTTATGTATGGCTGTGTATACATATATATATATATATATATATGTCTATCCACATAAACACATGTAATAGCAAACTGTCTTATGGCAGGTGGCTGGGTTTTGGTTGTTTTGTTGAGCTAGTGTTTTAGTCTGTCACCCAGAGTGACTGGAACTCAACTATGTAGCACCAGCCAGTTTCAGAGTCATGGGCAATCTTCCTGCCTCATCCTCCCAAGAGTTGGGATTCTAGGAATGAACTACCACACTTAGCAACAGCAGATATGTTATGAGTTATCTACTTAGTAAATGGGCTCCTTATTCCTCAAATAAGAGTGTTCTCTTCAATTGTTCCTTCTTGTAGTTTATCTTACTGCTGGCACTAATTTCAGCAGTGATTCTGAAATCTGTTCTCTTCTTTGTGCCTATGTCTGATTCCACATTCCAGAGCAACAAGAAAAGGAATATTACCTTTCCTTGGGTCTGGGCAGTATGGCTGATGAGACATTCAAGGTAGTGGGTAGAAGGACTAGCCGAACTGCTTGGGGAAGGGCTGGCTGAGCAGACAGCAGCCTGTGCTGAGTCTGGACACAGCTGGAGAAGAGCAAGAGGCTTGAGTGTGGTGGCTCATGTCTGCAGACTGCAGAGTTGCAGTCCCAGCACATGAGAACTGGCAGGAGGAAGGTCAGGACCCTGTCTCAAAAGAACAAGGCCAGCGTGAAGAAAGGCACTTGCTGCCAAGCTTTAGAGCCTCAGTTCAGTCCCCAGATCTGGACGGTGGAAGGAGAGATCCTAATTCCTAAAGTTATCCTCTTACTTCTTCATGTGTATTGTGGTGCATGTGAACACACACATGACCCTAAGTTACTGTAAATAGAAGCCTTTAATCTCAGCATTTGGTAGGCAGAGGCAAGAGAATCTCTGAGTTCAAAGCCAGCCTGGTCTACAGAGTGAGTTCCAAAACAGCCAGGGCTACATAGTGAGGCCCTGTCTCACAAAAACGGTGGTTGGGGTTGGGGAGGACACATTTTATTTGTTGGGTTTTATTGTTCATTTCTATCTGTGATGCTGGAGACCCACTAACAACCAGACTGAATCCTCAGCTCCCCCATAGTGTTTTAATGTTCTCTAGAAGTAGTATGACTTACCTTAGAATAGAGGGTGATAACTCCAGCTACTTACACACTATTTAGGTATACAGAAATGATCACATGTTGGTTGCCCTGGTAGAACTGTTAGCTTTTTTTTTTTTTGCGGGGGGAGTTGTTTTGTTTCATTTTTTGGTTTTTCGAGACAGGGTTTCTCCATGTATTCTTGGCTGTCCTTGACTCACTTTGTAGACCAGGCTAACCTTAAACTCACAGAGATCTGCCTGCCTCTGCCTCCTGAGTGCTGAGATGAAAGGCATGCCCCACCACACCTGGCAATTAGACAGCTGTGAACTGCCATGTGGGTTCCTGGTTCTTTGAAAGAACAGCCAGTGCTCTTAACTGCTGAGCTATCTCTCCAGCCCTGGGGGAGGTGGGTTGTTTTGAGAGAGGGTTTCTATATATTCCTGCTGTCCTGGAGCTTTCTTAGTAGGCTAGGCTGGCTTCAAATTCAGAGATCAGCCTGCCTCCGCTCCTGGGTGATGAGATTAAAGATGTGCACTTCCATATCCAGCTCAGACTGTTAGCCTTTTAAATCAGATAGTGGCAAGTTTATAAATCTTCACAGTGCCAGAATGATACACAGAAGAGGCCAAAGGGGTGTTGGAGACCTTAACCTTCTATTGCCATTAGAAGCCATTTGTTCCCTTCTACAACCATGTTCTCCATTAAAAGCCGTTCGTTCCCTTCTATGACCATGTTCTGCAGAGTCCAGGTACCTATCATTTCGAGTTCTGGAGGATTCAGCCTTACGATATCTTTGGAAATGACCAAGTTCACCATTTTTAAAGCACTCATTAAGACCCCTAGCAACTGCTTGTGCTATGACATTAGTCTGATGCTCTTGACAACCAATATCAGCTGTTTCTCTTATCCATTCATCTACTGGGGCCCCTCGAGCTTTCAGGGTGTGGTTCCTTCTATCTGTATGAGCTAGGATAACCATGACCTGAGCATGTCTAAAGGCAACAGATACAAAGGGTGCAGTGTGTAGTGAGCAGAGCTCAGACTGCTCTATGCAGAGCAAGGGAGAACAGTGTGACAGATGAAGTGGGACAAACTGCCCAACAATTAGATGCTGACCTCTCCTCCAAACTGCTTTCACTCTCTTTCCCTTGGCAGCTTTTGTCTGGAGTGTGCCTTTGTAGCTGCACCACTAGGTAGGGCTGCCTAAATGAAACTAAACCCAGCAATTTGACAGCCTGTTTTCTGTAGCAGTAATGAGATTTGCTTCCTTAATACTTATGAAAAACCTTCTCCCAATTCACTTTAGGTATTGACCAAGAAGAAATTACAAGACCTAGTAAGAGAAGTGGATCCTAATGAGCAGCTGGATGAAGATGTAGAAGAGGTAAGGCGGACATGGGTACCAAAGACGGTGTGTCCTTGAGGTTGGTATCACAGCATACTGGTTAAGAGACTCTGGGAAAATGGTTAAGCAGTTAAGAGCATTTACTTATCTTCCAGAGGGCTCCAGTTTGACCTCCAACACTTGTACTGCCTTAACTCCTGCTCCAAACAATCCGGTGCCCTCTTCTGGCCTCTTGGGGGATCCTCACACATGGGCATATGCATACACTTACATGGATACATAAAAAATAAAAATATGGGGCTGGAGGTGGCTCCGTGTTTAAGAGCACTTACTCTTGCAGAGGACTGTGTTTCAATTCCCAGCACCCACGTAGTAGCCCACAACCATCCATAACTCCAGTTCTAGGGGATCTGATGCCCTCTTCTGATTTATGTAGGTACAGGGACACACACAGTTCACATAAGTACATACATGCAGGCAAAATATTTGTAAACATAAAATAAAATTTAAAAATATGAAGCCAGGCTTAATCCCAGCACTCAGGAGGCAGAGGCAGGCGGATCTCTGTGAGTTCGAGGCCAGCCTGGTCTACAAAGTGAGTCCAGGACAGTCAAGGCTACACAGAGAAACCCTGTCTCGAAAACCCTAAAAACAACAACAACAAAAAAAAAAAACCCAAAATCAAACAAAACAGAAAACAAAAACAACAACAAAAAAAAGAGTAAAAGAAGCCGGGCGGTGGTGGCGCACGCCTTTAATCCCAGCACTTGGGAGGCAGAGGCAGGCGGATCTCTGTAAGTTCGAGGCCAGCCTGGTCTACAAAGCGAGTCCAGGACAGCCAGAGATATACAGAGAAACCCTGTTTCGAAAAACCAAAAAAAAAAAAAAAAAAAAAAAAAAAGAGTAAAAGATGAAATATGCCAAGTCCTTCATGTGACAATGGTGAGTAGTTAGGGATCGCCTTTAGTTCATGATTAAATCAGGAGAAAGCAAAGGGCAGAGGCTGCTTGAGTCAATCCCCACTAATCAGAAAGAACGGAAAACATCCTTACAAAGGCAGGAGCTGTACTTGACTGAGTGATGGTGTTGTCCTCCTCATCCCTCGTCCACTCTAGCCCAGATGCTGATTCCAGGCTTACTAATAGCCTTGTTGACTCTGTGACTCGGGAAGCACACAGTTGTCCCAGCAATGGGAGCCTGCCCTGCCAGCGGCACAGTTACTCTCCCTTACTTCCCCTGTCCAGATGCTGCTGCAGATCGCTGATGATTTCATCGAGAGTGTGGTGACAGCAGCCTGCCAGCTCGCACGGCATCGAAAGTCCAGCACCCTGGAGGTGAAAGACGTCCAGCTGCATCTAGGTATGTGGTTTTATTTCTCCCTAAAGTATCTGCATGAATGGTCCATAGGACCATCATGGCAAATGTCAGAGAAGCCTTCATTCCAGGACCAGCCCTTTAGGCCTGGGATTTACCATTCAGAAGCAACACCTAGTGGAGGACAGAGAGCACTTTGTGGGAGGGGGATGCCCCAGGGCTTCAAATTTAAAACATTCTTTCACTTTCCATTTGGACCATCTTAGCCTTCCTGCTTAATTTCTAAGAGTCTGTCTCCCTTTTCATAAAGTAAAAATCATAATGTCTTCCTTATGGGTACCTGTGAGAATTACAGATTATGTTTATAAACTGAAACAAAAAGCATATTCTACAACTAAACATGAGTTGCTCACACAATATTTATGTGCATTAGATGCAACATATAATGATAAGATCACTAAATGTCTGTTTGGGGCCAGGGGGACGGCTCAGTGGGTAAGAACACATGCTATAAAAAGTCGTGGCTGTGCATGGCTGTGATCTCAGCCCTAGGGAGTAAGGGAATACAGGAAGATTGTTGGGGCTTGCTGACAACCAGCCTGGCTGGAAAACAGTGTGTCAGGTTCAATGATAGACCCTGCTTCAGGAGAGGGTGAAGAGTCATGGAGGAAGATCCCAGATGTCCGCTGGCCCCAGGCATGCAGGAGCACATCCACTTGTACATACACTAGTAGATGCATACATTCACTACACACACAACTTCAGTTTGATTTAAGTAGTTGGTCTGTCAAGAGTAAAACAAATGCCGGGTGTGGTGGCACACACCTTTAATCCCAGCACTTGGGAGGCAGAGGCAGGCGTATCTCTGTGAGTTCAAGACCAGCCTGGTCTACAAAGCGAGTCCAGGACAGTCAAAGATACACAGAGAAACCTGTCTCGAAAAACCTAAAAAAAAAAAAAAAAAAAAAAAGTATAAAATAAATTTTATAAAACAAAACCTGTTCTGTGCTCTGGAACCACTGATGGAGTAATAAAGGAGCCTGCGTGCATACAACTAGGGATAAGTTAGGAACCAGATTTTTCCTTTTTTTTTTCCCCCAAGGCACACACCTTTAATCCCAGCACTCGGGAGGCAGAGGCAGGTGGATCTCTATGAGTTCAAGGCCAGCCTGGTCTACAGAGATCCAGGAGAGCCAGATATACACAGAGAAACACTGTCTCAGAAAAAAAAAATTTTTTTCTTAAGAAAAATTAAAGGGGGATGTAGCTTGGTGGTACAGTGGGACCTAGTATGTACTAAGCCCAGTGTCAAACACAATAAAGAAACCCGGAGGGGCTGTGTGCCGTGTGATGGAGCCCAGGTCTGCCTGTGCTGCCCTTGCCCTTTGGCCAGAGCTTTAGCTCTGGGCTGGTGTCTTCCTTGCAGAGCGCCAGTGGAACATGTGGATCCCAGGATTTGGCTCTGAGGAAATCCGACCCTACAAAAAAGCTTGTACCACAGAAGCTCACAAACAGGTGAGGAGCCTGGGACAGCCAGGACTGGTCCCTGTGACTACATCTCAGAGGGAGTACACCCAGTCGCCTGCTGTGTGAGTCCCCTGTGCAGCCAGCCTCACTGCCCCAGAGGTCAAAGGTCACAGGTCACAGCTTCCTTGGTGCTGAGGTGCTGCAAGTGGGCTCTCAGTTTTCTTCTTGGGCCTAATGGGTGTCACTTAAAGCTCTTGATTCCAGATACTCTGTGGGTGTGCCCACCTGCTCCCACACCTTAGTGAAAGCTAGTTTGAATACCAGGCACCACCCAGGTCAAAGGAAGAAGTGTGTAGGGCTTGTGCTGAGGGGTACCCAGGCTGTTCTGCCTGACATTCTGGGTTATGTCCCATGTTAGCTGCTGTCTTCTGCCCTTCTTGACAGTGCAAGGCCATCACTTCTGACTGAGAGCCAGTTGTCCCTGTCGTTGATCCAACAGCAGCACTGGCCTCCTATCGACAAGCCTGGCATCCTCTCTATTGTATTTTTGGTTGTGAGCCTAGCCTTTAACGGCTGAGCCATCTCTCCAGCCCCATCCTCTCTATTGTAATCCAAAAAGCTGCCCTGATGAAGCAAGTGAGGTACATAGGAGCTTGGCAGGCACACCTGAGCAGTGCTGGCCTCTTGATCCACTAAGTGGGCCCAGTGGCCTCTGTGACCATCTGTCAACCCTGAGTGCTTCTCCCTGTAATGTAAACCATGCTGCTTGCTAGAGGTGTCTGGATGTTCCAGAAAACTCTGACTTTGACTCATATTAACTGCTCTTTTCTGTCTCCTTTCAGAGAATGGCACTGATCCGGAAAACAACCAAGAAATAACACAGGGAAAGTCAGGGAATGGACGACATGTATTTGGAGATACTTGAGCTGAGACCTCAGCCATCTCATCCTTGGATTTTTTTTTTAAATGCTTTACAGAGAAGCATATATTTTTTATTAACAGTGCAGCAATATCTATAATGACTGAGAAGATCTGCCAAAAGAATAAAGCCTCCTACCCCACTTCTGCTCCCTTTTCCCTGCCGTCTCAAAGAGAAGCCGTGTGTCTTCCAGAGATTTGCCTGTGGTTTATTATATAAGTGATTGACTGTAGGCAGAGCATCATGGTCGTGTTGGGTGAGACAGTGTTAGCAGGTTTGTAGAGGGTTTGTCTCCTTCTCCTTGTCCCTGTACTTTGTAATGTCAGTGTTTATATGAATATGAACTTGATTTGCTTTTCCAGAATAAAGAAGTTATTAATTGAAGACACAGGGTGCATAGCTGAGAGCCTTTGAAATGCCAGTCAGGCCAGCCTAGCTGTCAGCAGGGGGCAGCACAAGCCGGGCTTCATACATCAGAGGCCCAGTCAGGGACTGTCCACTGCTTCACTCCAAAGGAAAAAAGCAAGCAGGACAGCAGCTTCTCTGCCATCAGACAGGGTGAACTCTGCTAAGCCCCCAAATAAACAAGTATTTTAGTTCTGATAATATCAGTGTTTCAGTGTTCCTGGGACCTTTTTTTTTTGGTGTTTTGAGGCAGGCTCTTGGGTAGTCCAGGCTGGCTTAAACTTCATGTATTGCTGAGGCTGTCCTTGAACTGACTCTCCTGGCTCAACCTCTCAATGCGCTGAGACAGGTGTGCGTCACCACATCTGGCTTCTTATAGCCCCTTCGGACATCTTCTGGAATTCCATAGAAGATTATATTCATCCTTGGCTCTGAGGAAGGATGTGAATAGCTGGGGAAAGTCCTGTTGCTAGGATTCCATCATCAGAGGAAATCAGGTCATGTCCAAGCTGCAGAATGTCCTTCAAGGCATCATCCTGACCCAGCACAGTCCATGGGCTTCAGGGAGGGTGGCTGCTCCATCAAGGGGCCACAGCACAGGCACCATCTACCTTTGGTTCCTGCTCTGGTCGTCTTCCTCCTGAGGCTTGATCCAAGATGGGAACCAGTTCATAGAACTCTTGGGTGGGGAGTTCAAAGGCCATGCTGAAGTCACTGTTTCCTTGGCTGAGGCTTCAATCTGGAGAGCCTGCAAGGGGACAGCCAGCTTCTTCACTGGTCACACCTAACACTGAGCTCCTCTGTCTATGGCCTAGCACCAGGATGAGGGTGTGTTGGAGGGTCTTAACTTTCTCCAGAACCTGCTGCAAATGGAAGATGCTCTCAAAGGATGTTCTTTTGGTGACATCAGACAGCAGAAGGCTCCCACTGAGTCCTGATAGGACAAGTCACTGATTCCAACAGCCAAAAAGGGATCTGGAATGATTCTTAAGTCCTCTGTTAAGGACAAAAAGGGACAAGGGGATTGGGAAAGTATAAAGGACTGAAGTGAGGTACTCACAAGATGTCAGTTCTTTTTTTTTTTTTTCCATCAGTTTTTCGAGACAGGGTTTCTCTGTGTAACAGTACTGGCTATCCTGAAAGTCACTCTGTAGACCAGGCTGGCCTCAAACTCACAGAGATCCATCTGCCCCTGCCTCCCAAGTACTGGAATTAAAGGCGTGTGCCACCATGCCCAGCTAAGACATCAGTTCTTGATCAGCTGTGTTACAGGTACATGGCTTCCTCTGTCTCAGTCTAACTGTCCTGTCAACACACTGAGGGTTGTTCATGTCTCTGTAAGCTGTGCCCATACCTCTACTAGGCAAGAGCCACAGCAATGAATTAAAATAACCCCTGGTGTACTGCCATCAGAGAAAAAGGAAAATGTGGCAAAAGCTAGAGTCACAGGGCTGGAGGAGGAAGAGAGGGAATGGGATGGTGCAGTGTCCCGAGGGTCTCAGCAATGAATGGTCTTTGTGCAGAAGTAACAGGAGCCACTGAAGCATTTTATCCATTAATGGAATGTGCAAAGGCCCAGTGGTTTACAGAAAGCAGTGTACCCGGTTCAGTGTGTGGCTTTACCCTGGCATCTCAGGCATTTGGAGTCCTTGGTTCATGGGCTGTGTTGGCAGCAGGCTGCAATTGGCTTCCCACCCCATTCACTTGAGCAATGTCTTTGTTAACTGTGAGACGTGGGGAGGATGCACTAGACGAGATGATATGACCTGTTCTGCCTCTGCGGCACTGCGGCAGTGTGGGAAGGTTTGTATTAGAGAGCTTTGTGGAGCAGTCTTCTAGGCATAACATGGTTGATACCCTCTATATACATAATGCATGTTCATGTGTATGTGTGTGTGCTCACACATGCATGTCCTTATGTATATGTGGAGGCCAAAGAAAAACGTCAGGTGTCACCCTTGGGAATGTCATCTTTCTACTTTAAGACTGGGTCTCTCCTTGGTCTCGAACCTACCAATTAGGCTAGACTAACTGGCGGGTGAGCCCCAGGGATTCTGCTATCTCCACATCTCAAGCACTGGGATTACAAGTGCGCACCACCACGTCCAGCACTTTTACCTAGACTCTGGGCATTAAACTCAGGTCCTCGTGCTTTAAAGACAAACACTTAACTATCTCCCCAGCCCGGTTACCATTGTGATCGTTTCGTTGTTGTCATCATCTGGAAGAAAACAGGGTTATTGAATACATTGCAAGGAACATTGCAGGCTGGGAAGTAACTAGCATACCACTAGCCTTGTTTTGTTTTTTTGAAACAGGTTCTCCTATAGCCCAGGTCGATACTGAATTTGTCGTGTGGGTAAGGATCCAGCTGCCTGCATGCCTGTGTGCTGGGATTACAGGTGTGCACTACCAGCCTTGTAGGCTGTCACCATCTCAGAGCAGCTGTGACTACCCACAATGCCCCTCCTAACATCAGGTCTGATAGTGTTCCCTCACAGAAGGAAGGGGCAAAGAGGGTCAGTGGTCCCTCATCTAGGATTCTAACCTGCCTCCTCGAAAGCTGCATGTAATTCTGCCCAAGCTACCTGTGGCCGTGGGGAGTACTGGAGAATACACAGTGTGGAAGGCCAGCTGAAGGGGAACTATCTGCTGCTTTGGGGAGGTTGCCACCATGTTGGGCTGAGACTTTTCAGTGATGCAAGCTGATTGGGGTGGGGGGTCACCCATGCTCCTGTAAGTAAGCCCAATAAACTCATTGGTTCACCAAGATAGACTTGGTGAAAATGTTTCTGTCTTTGGTGCCCTACCTAGGGTGAATAGAATCAGAAAAAAACCATCCAGCTGAAGGGAAGAGGGGTAGCAGGAGCAGACCTGAAATCACCCTTGGCTCTGTAGAACATGGGATTGTGGAATGTCAGTGTCAAGCATTTCTCCAGAGGAACTAAGGTGACAGGAGCAAGGTGTTTTCCAAAAGGTATCTGAGCCCTGGCCAGAAGCCAGTCGACATAAACGCTGTCCATCCCTAGGGCTCATGTGAAGGTGGAGGGAGAGAAGCCGGCAGACAATAACACAAATAAATATCTTGAAAACTGTGCATTGTGTCTTTTGCTTGAATGTGTGTTTGTGCACCGTGTGCATGTAGTGTCCATGGAGAGCAGAAGAGGGTGCCACATGCCCTGGATCCAGAGTTAGAGATGGCTGTGCACTGCTGTATGTGTGCTGGGCATTGAATTTGGGTCCTCAGGAAGAGGAAGTCATGTCTCCAGCCCTCCAAAACTAATTTTGTTTTTGTTTGTTGAGACAAGGTCTCATTATGTAGCCCTGGCTGTCCTGGAACTCACTCTGTAGACTACACTGTCCTTGAACTCACAGAGATCTCACCAGCCTCTGTCTCCTGAGTACTGGAATTAAAGGTATTCTAGGGTAAAGATACTTGGCCCAAATTAATAAAAGTTAAAAGGTATTTGAAATACCTTGCCAAGGGGCTGGGGAGATGGCTCAGCGGTTAAGAGTACTGGCTGCTCTTCCAAAGGACCCCGGTTCAAATCCCAGCACCCACATGGCAGTTCACAACTGCTGTAATTGCCGGCATGGTGGTGCATGTCTTTAATCCCAGCACTGTGGAGGTAGAGACAGGCAGACCTCTGTGAGTTCTAAGTCAGCCAGGGCTGTTACATAGAGAAACCCTATCTCAAAGGGAAAAAAAATTTTTTTTTCAGAATATTGGCATGTGGGGTAGGTGTAGTGGCACATACTTTTAATCCTAGCACTTGAGGCCAGCAGATCTCTCAGGTCAAGGCCAGTCTGGTCTACATAGTGAGTTCCATGATATCCAGGGCTATGTGGAGAGACCCTGTGTCTAAAACCAACCAACTAAACAAACAAAAAAGACTGATATGTTGAGCAGGATTCTGTGAGCCAGAGTCCAGGAAGTTTTAGGCAAAGGCTGGTATGCCTGGGTTAGGGTTAGGGTTAGGGTTAGGGTTAGGGTTAGGGTTGGGTTAGGGTTAGGGTTAGGGTTGGGTTAGGGTTAGGGTTAGGGTTGGGTTAGGGTTAGGGTTGGGTTAGGGTTTGGTTAGAGT
>CAJQZJ010001750.1:14849263-14935314 GCA_907164525.1 Lophiomys imhausi
ATATACACTTTCCAGAGACAAGAAAATCATGGAGAGCTAGGGACTAGGGACTAGCCTGGTTTATATACACTTTCCAGGCCAGGCACAAATCTTGCCTAAAATGAACCCAAACCAAAAGAAAATAAAGCAAAATAAACCCAAAAACGACCAAAACAAAACAAAACAAACAAACAGGGAAGAGTTGCCGGCTCTAATTGCTCACAGCCTGCTCATGTCTGCTGGCTGGCACAATTACATCCTGGAAGATAACCCCTGCAATTTTTTTTTAAATTTATTTATTTATTTTATGTATGGGTGCTTTATCTGCATGAACATCTGTAACCAGAAGAGGGCATCAGATCATGTTGTGGATGGTTGTGAGCCACCATGTGGTTGCTGGGAATTGAACTCAGGACCTTTGGAAGAACAGCCAGTGCTCTTAACCGCTGAGCCATCTCTCCAGACCAACCCCTGCAATTTTACACCACTCAAACATAAAAAGTATCTCTGGCCAGGAGAGGTGGCGCACACCTTTAAATCCAACATTTGGGAGGCAGAGGCGGGGGCAGATATCTGTAAATTCAAGGCCAGACTGGTCTACTGAGCGAGCCCAGGATAATAGCCAGGGCTACATAGAGAAACCCTGTCTCAAAAAAATAAAAAAAATAGCCGGGCGGTGGTGGCGCACGTCTTTAATCCCAGCACTTGGGAGGCAGAGGCAGGTGGATCTCTGTGAGTTCAAGGCCAGCCTGGTCTACAAAGTGAGTCCAGGACAGCCAGGTATACACAGGGAAACCTTGTCTCAAAAACAACAACAAAATGGCTGCAGACAAACATCTGCATCTGCATGTTCCTCTCTAGCTGAGACTCTGCTGCATGCAGATCTGACTTGACTTGTAAGAGGACCCGGTAGGCAAAACTGGCCAAGGGGCAATTGTGGAAGGCATTTATTTTATTTATTTATTTATTGGTTTTTCGAGACAGGGTTTCTCTGTGTAACAGCTCTGGCTGTCCTGGACTCACTTTGTAGACCAGGCTGGCCTTGAACTCACAGAGATCCACCGGTCTCTGCCTCCCTAGTGCTGGGATTAAAGGCGTGCAGCACCATGCCGGGCAATTTCAGACAGCTGTGAACTGCCATGTGGGTGCTGGGATGAACCCCAGTCCTTTGGAAGAACAACCAGAGCTCTTAACCACTGAGCCATCTCTCCAGCCCCTGCAGCCAGTCTTGATCACTGACGAAAAAACAGAAGGAAGCAGGACAGAGGGAGAACCTTGCCCTCAACACCGTAATGTCCTCCCCAAAGCCCATGGAGTGTGAGAAAGCGGGGTTTGATCTTCACACTTGTCCGGAGCTGGGGTAAGAGAACACAGCTATGTGTTCATTAACACAGCTATGTGTTCATTTGTTTGTTTTTTAGTATTCCAGTCTGGCCTCAAACTTTCAGACTCACTATTTAGCTGACGATGACCTGGAACTTTTGATCCTCCAGTGTGTGTGTATTGTCTGTGTGCCTTTATGTATATGTATGACGGTATGTGGCACCATGGGTGGTTTTATAAAGCAAGATTTGGGTTTTTTGTTGTTGTTTAATTTAGACTTATTTAGTATTATGCAATTAAAAAATATTGAGGTATGGTAGCTCTCTTCTTCTTCTTCTTCTTCTTCTTCTTCTTCTTCTTCTTCTTCTGTTTTAAAGTTAACTTATGGGGCTGGAGAGGTGGCTCAGAGGTTAAGAGCACTGGCTGCTCTTCCAGAGGTCCTGAGTTCAATTCCCAGCAACCACATGGTGGCTCACAACCATCCATAATGGGATCTGGTTTCCTCTTCTGGCCTGCAGGCATACCTGCAGACAGAACATTGTATATATAATAAATAAATAAAATCTTTAGCCGGGCGTGGTAGCTCACACCTTAAAAAAAAAGTTAACTTATTTGTGTATCGATATTTTGCCTGCATATACGTATATCTGTGCACCACACCAAGTCCAAACAAAATACAACAACCCCCCACCCCCACACAAAAAAAGGCAGGGCAAGGGCTGGAAAGATGGATCAGCAGTTCAGAGCACTTGGTTTTTGTTGTTTTTTGGTTTTGGGGTTTATTTTTTAGATTTTTTTCAAGACAGGGTTTCTCTGTGTATCCTTGGCTGTCCTGGACTCACTTTGTAGATCAGGCTAGCCTTGAACTCACAGAGATCCACCTGCCTCTGCCTCCCGAGTGCTGGGATTAAAGGCATGCGCTACCATGCCCTGCAATTACAGACAGCTGTGAACTGCCATGTGGGTGCTGGGATTTGAACCCAGGTCATTTGGAAGAGCAGTCAGTGCTCTTAACTGCTGAGCCATCTCTCCAGCCCTCCATCACTTGTTAATATTGTAGAAGAAAAATTCAATTCTTTTTAAATTATTTATTTATTTTTATGTACATTGGTATTTTGCCTGTATGTGTTCCTGAATAAGGATGTCAGACCCCCTGGAACAGGAGTTACAGACAGTTGTGAGCTGCCATGTGGATGCTGGGAACTGAACCCTGGTCCTATGGAAGAGCAGTCAGTGGTCCCAACTGCTGAGCCATCTTTCCACCTCCAATAATTCAATTCTTAGCACCCACATGATGGGTTACAACCATCCATAACTCCAGCTCCTAGGGATTTGATATTCTTATCTAGCCTTCTAGGAGATCAGGCAGGTATGTGGTACACATACACACATGGTGGCAAAACGTGGATATGGGGGTAAGGTGGCTCAGGGTTGAGAGCACTGGCTATTCTTCCAGTGGGCCAGGTTCAATTCCCAGCACCCTCAGGTTAGCTCACGATCATGTAACTCCAGTCCCAGGGGTTTCAATACCTGCTTCTGGCCTCTGAAGGCTTCTTTAATACCATCCTCATAGACAGATGTTGGATGTGGATTGTGCCAAGGATGGCCAGGTTCCAGGAGTATAGAAGACCACATCCATCATCCAATGGAACTTCCAGTAAACAGACCCTGGTGGCTTCTCCATGTTGTCTGCCAAGTGTCCAACAAGTCTGCTGCTCATTCATGGTCAACCCTGAGGTTGAACTATATAGTCATTGAGCTTGGGCTGGGAACTGTGAGAAGCAACGTGTGTTAGGGCCAGACTCATTCTACCCTAAACTTTGGGTGGCTCTAAGCCAAGCTTGCACTAGAATTCCCCACACTACCTTGCCAGGAAAGCAGTGGACAGACACTGGTAAGCTGTCTTCCAGCCCAGGAATGCTGCCAGAAATGGTCATGTGGAAGCCAAGAAAGAAACCCAGAAACATGGTATTGGCATTCAGCTGTGAGTGAGGCAGGCCCTGAGTAAGAGAGCCTGTCCCCCATTTCATGTCTTAACCTCCCTGTGCACTGGAATTTAAAAAGAATTTTTTGTTGTTGTTTTGTTTTTAGGTTTTTTTGAGACAGGGTTTCTCTGTGTATCCATGACTGTCCTGGACTCACTTTGTAGACCAGGCTGGCCTCGAACTCACAGTGATCCGCCTGCCTCTGCCTCCCGAGTGCTGGGATTAAAGGCGTGTGCCACCACACCCAGCCAAGAATTTTTTGTTATTGGTTTTTGCAATAGTGTCTTGTAGCCTAGGCTAACCTTGAGGTCTCCATGGAGCTGAGAATGTCTTTGAACCCCTGCCCCTGCCTCTACCTTCCAAGTTCAAGGACTATAGGTATTTGTGTACTCCTAAATGACAGTAAGTTGCATACCTGATCTTAGAGTTTTCTCTAAGAAGGTGTTGTGCTGAGAAATAAAAATCCACGGGGGGGGGGAGGGGCTGGAGAGATGGGCGGTTAAGAGCACTGGCTGCTCTTCCAGAGGTCCTGAGTTCAATTCCCAGTAACCACATGGTGGCTCACAACCATCTATAATGGGATCTGGTGCCCTCTTCTGGCCTGCAGGCATACATGCAGACAGAACACTGTATACATTAAAAAAAAAAAATCTTTAAAAAAATTAAAAACAAAAACCCAGGAGAAATCCTGGCCTAGTGGAACACATCTGTAATCTCAAACATTCAAGAGAGTCACTAGTTCAAGGCCAGCCTGGGCAATTTAGCAAGCTCCATTCTGAATACAGAAGATAAAAGGACCGAGGCTGTCAGTAGCTAGCCAAGCCTTGTGTTTAATCCCAAACAAAGAAAAAAAAATTTTTTTTTCAAGAATTAGAGGGCAGCAACATGTCAGAGAAGTTTTAATGTTGGTCTTTCTGTTCTTTGGCCTCCTGTCTCACTGGGGAGTCTGAGGGTGGCAGTACCTCAACTCTTTCTCTCCTGGAGTCAACACCGGCATGGGCCTGAGTCTTGCTTCCTGCTGGGGGATCTAGGGTTTGCGGCTCTGTGGAGCAGCCGCCGGACGCCCGTCCAGTCCTCTTCCAGCTTGATGTCTCCCTGCTGCAGGGCTTGTTGGATGGCACTGACGACGGTGTCAAAGGCCAGCTCCACATTGCAGTTAGTCTCGGTTGAGGTCTCCATGAAGGCCATGCCCATTGAGGCAGCCAGCTCCTCTGCCTCCTGGGTGGAGACGCAGCGGGTGCTGAGGTCGCACTTGTGGCCAACCAGTAAGAAGATCACCTTGTCAGGGCCCTGGGTGGAGAGGACCTCCTGGTGCCAGGCTTGGATGTGTTCAAAGGACTCTCTGTTTGTCACATCAAAGACCAACAGAACGCCCACCAAGTTCCGGTAGAAGGACCTGGTAATGCACCTGGAGAAGGGGGTGTAAATCGGGAGAGTCTGAATGCCCTTGAGTGCGCCTCCGAGGCTCCCGAGATCCACAGCCGGCTTGCTACTCCATCCCAGCACATTCCCGCCAACGTCTCATTGCCATTGCCCCGCAGAGTTTGTAAGATGAAAGACTGAATAGGGAGGGTTTGGCAGGGTAGAGACCACGTACCCCTGCTTGAGCCCCTGCAGGTGGCACCTGCGGGAGAGGTCCCCACCCCCCCCAGGGGACCCGCACTGAGTGACACCCCCTTTCCCGCCACACCTGAAGCGCTCGTGGCCTGCGGTGTCCCAAAGCTGCAGCTTGACTCGCAGCCCCGCGGGCAGCCGTAGCGCTCGGCTGTAGAACTCTACGCCCACGGTGGGCTCGGGCTCCGGCTCTGTCGCCCCCCGCGCACCGGCCACGTAGCGCCGCAGCAGTGACGTCTTGCCCACCGCCGCGTCCCCGAGCAGCGCGATCCGAAACTGGTAGCTGCAGCCCGCCGCCTCCATGGGATCTGGGCTCCGGGCTGGCCTCGGACAGTTTCTGTGGGGCTCCACCCCTCCTGCGGGGCCTCCTCCTCCACACACACAGACACACACACACTCACTCCCGCCTCGGTCTTGGCGTACGTGGCCTCGAGGAAGGGTCATGGTCAGCCAGCTGAGGAACCTGGTCCCGGGAGGCCAATTGCTGGTGTGTAGGTCGAGCAGAGTGGAAATCACACTACCCCTGTGAAATAGAACCCTGACAACCTCTGCTTCTCAGGATAAAGGAGTTAGAAAGACTTTAATTTCAGCACTTGGGAGAGGGAGAGGCAGGAGGATCTCTGAGTTCGAGGCAGGCTGGTCTACAACGTTCCAGGGCAACCAGTACTGTACAGAGAAACCCTGTCTCAAAACAAACAAACTAGAAAAACAAACAAGCAAAATGAATTAAAATAAGCCTCGCGTGGTGGCACAAGCCTTTAAATCCCAGCATGCAGGAAGGCAGAGGTAGGCAGATCTCTGTGAGTTCAGCCTGGTCTACAGAGTGAGTCCAGGACAGCTAGGGCTTGTTACACAGAGAAACACTGTCTAGAAAAACAAACAAAAGAATTAAAATAGACCTTTTTCTGCGCGGCGTTCCGGTCTGTCTGAGGTGGGCTGCTGTCGGATCGCGGCGAGGCCGGCGCACCGCTGCTATGACAGAGGCTGATGTGAATCCAAAGGCCTATCCCCTCGCAGATGCCAACCTCACCAAGAAGCTGCTGGACCTTGTTCAGCAGTCGTGCAACTACAAGCAGCTTCGGAAAGGAGCCAATGAAGCCACCAAAACACTCAACAGAGGCATCTCTGAGTTCATTGTGATGGCAGCAGACACTGAGCCCCTGGAGATCATCCTGCACCTCCCACTGCTGTGTGAAGACAAGAATGTCCCCTATGTATTTGTGCGCTCCAAGCAGGCTTTGGGACAGGCCTGTGGAGTCTCCAGGCCTGTCATTGCCTGTTCCGTTACTATCAAAGAAGGCTCTCAGCTAAAACAGCAGATCCAGTCCATTCAGCAGTCTATTGAAAGTCTCTGGGTGTAGCCTGTGGCCTCTGCCCTTCCCTGTCTACTCCCACCCTATTCATATATCATATTGTCTGTTAGCATGTAGTGTTTTCAGCCAATTTCTATTATAAATATTGTATTACACCTGGTTTTTGTATTTTTAAATTTTTCTTACAAGGTTGTTTTGTCCTCATCTCATTCTCTCTTCTACCAGTTTTTCATCTTCTTTTAAAAAAATGTAATGATCCTAAGACAGGTGAGAGGCAGAATGTCACCGTTTAACAACAGGAAGAACCAGGAGAGACCTAACCTAGGGATAGTGTACACTTTCATCGGCAAACTTCTCCCACTCTGCAGAGTAGTATGACAGTATCATTGGTCCCTCGTGCCTTTGCATATGAGACCTCCATAAATGTTACCATGACTGAGGAGCTTTCTTTGGGTATCAGTCCCTTAATGCTCTGCGTGCTTTTGATGTGTGTGACCTTGTATTGCCACCTCACTCCCAACTGTGCTCCTGAGGGTATCGTGGCAGTAACAGTTCAAAGGGATGTTCTGCAGACTCCGGAGGCAGCCTGGTGAGTTTGGTTGCCTGGATCTTGAAGAGGCTAAACAAGGCTAAAATAGTCGATTTATGCCACAGTAAAGGATTCCAGGGAAACCGTGGCTATTTGGCTGGATTTACAGCAGAGACAATGCTATCAGGAAACACCTCTCCTAGATGAATGGGGATTTCTTGTAGACCCATTTGACACCATGTTGGGAGCCCTTGTCCTGTTCCTCCCACATGGGTCAAATGTATTCTCTGTCATATGAAGAGAGTGTTAACATGTTGTTCATTCTTGAGCATCCTAATAAAGAAATATGTTCATATTTCGTTTTAAATGAAAAAAAAAAAGAATTAAAATAGAAAAGGTGGGAAGTGGGGACTGGGAGGGGCTTAAATGCCATGCTAAGACATCAAATTAGAGTGTTTCCTCTCTGCAGTCCTAACCCCACACCAGGCTTGAGCATCATAGCACTCCGGGAAGTGGCTGATTCACAGGAACACCCTCCCTGTTCAGGTCCTTTTTTGGAGTCTCACTAGCCCTGCCTGGGGCCTTCACCAGCCCCTACACCCTGGACACAGGGCCCCAGGACAGACTTGTGCTCTAGCAGAGGAGACAAGACACACCAAGTTTGACCCTATAGCAGACAAGATAGAGTAGGAGGCTAGATGGTTTTGGGGGAGAAACACTTCAGTTTGGCTTTAGTGGACTACTTTAGGGCTTAGAAGCCCAAGGCTCAGAGGTGTGGCTTTTTTTTTTTTTTTTTTTTTGGTCATAAGGTGCCTCTTGGGGTCACAGTGAATCTATGGCAGGGACTCAGCCTTCATGACTCTTTTTTTAAAAATATTTATTTATTATTTCAGGTTACACTCCATCACAGTGCCCTCTTTTCACCCTTCCCAGTCCTGCCCTCCCACCCTCTACCCTTATCCCCTCCATCCCACTCCTCTGGAGTGGAGTGCCCCTACATAACAGTCCCCCGCCCCAGTCACATGAGGGCCAAGAGCCTCCTCATACACTGGGGGCCTACAAGGCAGCACCACTAGGGTAAAGTGTCTCATTGACAGGTTCCTGTTCCCCTTGGTGCATTGGCTGTAGTAGTGCTATCCTGTCATGACTCTCTTAATGCTTCAGAAGAGAAAGTCAGAAAACCAGGATGACATAGTTTGGTATTGGGTCCCATTTGGATTAGCCAGCATGTATGCATTCAAATCTGGCTTCCAGAATCCTAAGGAATCACGGCTGGGGTTCTGGGTGGTTGGTCCCAGGGAGTTTTTGCCTTTTGGTTTTTTTGAGGCAGAGTTTGCTTCTCTGTGTAGCCTTAGCTATCCTGCAACTCTCTCTGTAGACCAGGCTGTCCTGCCTCTGGGTTCTGAGTGCTGGGATTAAAGATACGCACAACTGCCCAGCAAGGTCCTAGGTGGTTTTAGTCTGTTCATTGGTTCTCTTATGAATTCCCACCATCCTTCCGAGACTGGATCTTAATTTTAACACTTGATGTGAAAATCGGGGGTGGTGGGGAAGCCCTTTTAGTGTTGAAACCTTCACTGGATCATTATATTTCTTCCTCACACAACTCTATGAGTAGGTGGTTTGTTATTCTGCCCATTTCTATAGTTGAAGAAACTGAAGCTTGGAGAAGTTACAAGACAAGCCCAAGTTCACTCTGCAAGAAAGACTTCAAATCTATAAAAGCCCAAAGTTTTGGTTGGGATTAGTTTTTTTTGAGATAGCATTTCTCTGTGTAACAACCTTGGCTGTCCTGGAACTCACTTTGTAGACAAAGTTTTGCTTAGCATTTCTTTTTCTCGCTGCATGGGTCTGGGATCTGGAACGGTCCAGGGTTCTTCTCATTGATTCTTTCTCTCTCTCTGTTTTTGTTTTGTTTTTAAGGTTTTTCTTTTTTTTTTTTTTTTTTTTTGGTTTTTCGAGACAGGGTTTCTCTGTGTATCCTTGGCTGTCCTGGACTCACTTTGTAGACCAGGCTGGCCTCGAACTCACAAAGATCCGCCTGCCTCTGCCTCCCAAGTGCTGGGATTAAAGGCGTGCGCCACCACTGCCCGGCGTTTTTAAGGTTTTTCAAGACAGGGTTTCTCTGTATAACAGCCCTGGCTGTCCTGGACTCATTTTGTAGACCAAGCTGTCCTTGAGCTCACAGAGATCCGCCTGCCTCTTTCTCCCAAGTGCTGGGATTAAAGCGTGTGCCACCACGCCCAGCCTTTTTCTCCTTTTTAAATATTTACCTCTTTGTACATGTGTATGGGTACTTGTGCACCAGGGCACATGTGTGGAGGCAAGAGGAAAACTTGAAGGAGTTGGTTCTCTCCTTCTACTAGTAGGTCCCGGGCATTGAACTCAGGTCTTCAACCTCAGCAGCAAGTATCCTTACCCAATAAGTCATCTTGATGACCCTCTTCTCACTGACTCTAAACAAAAAAACCCCAAAAGCCATTTATATACTGTAAATAATCCTAGCCAGGACAGCAGGGCAATCGTGTAGAGACATGAAACGAGACCTCCCCAAAGATGTGATGTGCACAACCCAGTCAGCCCTCGTGGGCTTGTGCAGTGTCAGCATCAGATTCTTTGAACTTCCTTTTTGAGGCTCCCGCTAGGGCAGGAGTCATGTGGCTGCCTCTGATTGCACCTGGAACCAAAATTCACGTGTCAGCTGACCCACGCCATAGATAAGGAGTGTATAACCCACGGGGTTGGCTATTTCCCTTCCCTGCATCCTCATGTGCTAGGACAAATCCACATGGGGTGGCTCAGACAGAACTATAAACCTAAGGTTCTGCACATTTCCATTGGGGAGATTTTGGTTGTGGTTTAAGGGTCACTTACTGGTTATGCAATCGCACCCAAGTTCCATCCGTCCCTCTAACCATCATGTGGAGGCCAGAGGACAACTTTGCAGAGTCATTTCTTTCTACCTTTATGTGGGTTCTGGGCACTGAACTCAAGTTTCAGAGCTGTGCTGAAATTGCTTTACCTGCTGAGCTCTCTCACTGGCCCATCCTCTCTTTTCTTCATCAGCACACACACACAGCACAGAGATGGCAGAGGCACTTCTTGCTCTTGGAGAGCTCCCATTCTGTTTTGTTTTTCTTTCTTTTTTTTTTTTTTTGGTTTTTCGAGACAGGGTTTCTCTGTATAACAGCTTTGGCTGTCCTGGACTCGCTTTGTAGACCAGGCTGGCCTCGAACTCACAGTGATCCGCCTGCCTCTGCCTCCCAAGTGCTGGGATTAAAGGCATGTGCCACCACGCCCGGCTTTTTTTTTTTTGGTTTTCTTTAGACAAGGTTTCTCTGCGTAGCCCTGGCTGGCCTTGAACTCACAAAGATCCGCCTGCCTCTGCCTCCCAAGTGCTGGGATTAAAGGCGTGTGCCACCACCGCCCGGCTGTTTTGTTTTTTCAAGACAGGGTTTCTCTGTGTATCCCTGGCTGTCCTGGACTCACTTTGTAGACCAGGCTAGCCTTGAACTCACAGAGATCCACCTGCCTCAGCCTCCCTAGTGCTGGGATTAAAGGCGTGCGCCCCCATGCCCGGCGGAGAGCTCCCATTCTTTTTTTTAAATTTATTTTATTTTTATTTTATGTACATTGGTGTTTTTGACTACATGGGTTCATCAGATTATTTGGAACAGGAGTTACAGACAGTTGTAAACTGCCATGTGGGTGCTGGGATATGAACCCGGGTCCTCTGGAAGAACAGTCAGTGCTCTTAACCGCTAAGCCATCTCTCCAGGCCCGAGAGCTCCCATTCTAATGTAGATAGAAAAATACATACATGGGCTGGAGTGATGGCTCCCCCTGTAAAGTGCTTGCCACCCAAACCTGCCATCCATCCCAAGAACCGGACTTGTAATCCCAGCCCTGGGAGGAGGGGATAGGAAGATTCCTGGGTGCTCTCTTACTCTGCTTGGCAAACTTCAGGCCAGTGAGAGATCTTGTATTTTTTCTTTTCTTTTTCTTTTTTTTTTTTTTTTTTTTTTGAGACAGGGTTTCTCTGTGTAATAACCCTGGCTGTTGCAGCCGAACATGGTTGTTCACGCCTTGAGTTCGAGGCCAGCCTGGTCTACAAAGTGAGTCCAGGACAGGCAGGACTACACAGTGAGACCTTGTCTCAAAAAAACAAACAAACATACAAACAAACAAACAAAAACCCAGGCTGTACTGGACTCACTTTTTAGACCTCGAATTCACAGAGATTCGCCTGCCTCTGCCTCTGCTGGGATTAAAGGCTTGCGCCACCACACCGGGGTCATTTATGTTCTTAAATTGAGACTCATTCATTCATCCCACGAGCAAAAGAAAACACATAGTTGTGACTTTGAGTATAGGAGCTGTGCTTGGTGTCTAATCTACCTCGCTTGGTAGCTGTAATACATCTATTCTTCAATTTCCTGTGCTAAGGGCATAATCATGAAGCTTGTACACAAGGTGTGTATGAGAACGAGATGGAATGATAGGGCTAGGGTAAACAGCAGATGCTCAGAAAATACATTTTAGCAGAGGAAATAAGCTTTTAACAAACAATGCAGCCATCTACACACACCCTCTGGGATCCCAGGACGCTCAGAGGCGGAAAACTCTTTCGAAGCTCAGTGTTAATTCAAAGTCGCCCAGGGACTTACTCCGCAGGGACGGCATCTGGTCTACGGTGTGACCACAGCTCGCTGGGGCCCAAATGGAAGCCACTGTGAACAGGGTTGGTTTAGGAGCATGACCAGACGGTGCGCGCGGACTACATTTCCCAGTGGCTCCGCGCGACAGGCGGAGGGCGCAGGCGCTGCTGGGGGGTGCAAGCGTATATAAGCCGGCTGCAGGCGTCTTTCTGTCCTTTTTCTCTGCGTTCGTGTTGTTTTGTTTCCTTCTCATTGCCCCCGTGTACTTGGTCCCTTTTACCCGCCCTCCTGCTCCGCGCCCCTCGGACCACCGCTCTCGGCCGGCTGTCTCTGGATGCTTTCTCCGAGGCTGCGAGATGAAGAGCCTGCCGCGAAGGAGCCGGTCTTCGGCAGCGAAGGCCCAGAAGGTCCCCATGGCCGCATGCGCAGTGATAGTCTGCACCCTGCGCGCCGCGCCCTTTGACGGGTGAGTGATGCAGGCCTTCGGCTTGAGGTGGTGAGGTGATGGAATCTGGTAACAGCATTTGCGTACTGAAGGATTACATGCTTGAGTGCGGTGACATTAATTGGATGGTTACCCCTGCGTGACCTTTGGTGACCAGACTTGATCTGATCCCGTGTTGGGTCGAATTCGGATCCTGGCACGTGCCAGCTGATGGCTGTCACTTTCTGGTTGCGTAAGCGGCCATTTTTTTTTTTTTTTTTGGTTTTTCGAGACAGGGTTTCTCTGTGTAACAGCTCTGGCTGTCCTGGTCTTACTTTTGTAGACCAGGCTGGCCTCGAACTCACAGAGATCCGCCTGCCTCTGCCTCCCAAGTGCTGGAATTAAAGGCGTGCGCCACCACCGCCCGGTTGTAGGCGGCCATTTTAAAAGCTAACTGGTAACTAAAGCAAGTTAATTGATCAGAATGTTACTTGCGTGTGGAGGTAGGGACATGAGTTTGATGAGACTGCGCTGGGTTATATTCAGGGACCTGTCCAAGTGTCTAAAGCTGCATGCATGGGGTTTACAGGATTTCCCTTTTCTGGGTGTGTCGCTAGTATACGAAGCTGCAATTCGGGTGAAGCAGGTGGCTTGTGCGTGTGAGGTCTTGTAACCACCATCTGGCCCTTATCGAAGCTGCAGCTGCTTCTACATAGCTGCTGTGGTCAAAAAGGAGGCCCAGAGAAACACTTTTCCTTGACGGTCGCGGTTCTGTTTGCTATAACTGATCTGCAACATTTTGGGAAAAGACAGCTCTATCTTGAAATTTCTCAGGGGTATCTAGGGATCTTTATTAGTGTCAGCATATGTGCTGTGGTGGCTCATGCTTTTAGTCCCACTCGGGAGGTCAAGGCAGGTAGAGGTCAGGCTGGTCAGAGCGGGCTACAAAGAAAAAACACACCAACACTTGTCGGCTTGCAGGCAACAAAAATGTCTAGAGTATGCAGCTAGCTGACTAGAACTTCTGGGGGTCGTCTGGGGACCCTTCACACATCTATTGGTATATAGCAATGCTTGGTCATTGTCACTTTCCTTGTAAGGGCATTTGAGAATTAGGTGCAGGGTGTTTTAACATCATTATGATTAGCTGTGTTGCCTTCATGCCAGGTGTTTGAGATGAGGACAAGGAATCCACGGAGAGGGTGGAGGGAAGATCCGATGTGCCGGTGATGGAATGCAGCAGTAGGGCCCGGTAAGGTAAGCATGTGGTTTTAGCTGGATTGCCTGGTGAGAAATGCAGCATGTTTCCAAGGGCCATGGCTGGTTGTAGCCATGGGATCTCCAACTGCATGCCATAATAACTGGAGAGACTTTGACAGCTCAGGTCACCCCAGTGCCTGTGGCTGCCACTCAGCTTTCCTATATACCTTGGGCCTGGAGTTGGGATCTTTGAACTTGGCATACTGTTCTGTCCCTCAGTATTCACAACTAAGTTTCCTTCTGCAGGTTACACACAGGTTCTTGGAAGAGTCTGAGAAGCCCACCAGACTGCCTCAGTTCCTTAAGCTTAAGGTAAAGTTGCTGTATGAGACAGCCTGATCCTCCGGTTCCCTTTCCCATCAGATCTTGACGCTGGTCTTGGTGGTCGTAAAGGAGGAAGAGTACACTGAAACTGGCCTCACAGCCGTGTAGTGTGGTATAGGGCAATGGGCCAGACTCAAACATACCGGGCTCTTTGTGTTTTGGTTTTGTTTTCCCCTGAGACAGGGTTTCTTGTGTAACAAAAGCCTGGCTTGTCCTGGACTCAAAGCCTGAACTTGCTCTGTAGACCAGGCTGGCCTTGAACTCAGATATCTGCCTGCCTCTGCCTCCCAAGGGCTAGGGGCTAAGGGTGTGTAGGCAGCACCATGCCCCAGCTGCCTGGGCCCTTTGTAAACTGGGATAATTTGAGAATTCAAGAAGCCTCAGTGTAGTTGTAGCTTAAGTACTTACATTTCTTTAATGTTTTGTTATTTTTTTAGGGTCACGTAACCAGTGAAGGGCCATCTATGATTTGATCTACAGTTGGTTGGGTAAGTTCAGGACTGTTAATGAACCCTGTCCCTAAGTAGTACAGCAGAATGCATCTCAGAAATTCATGTCTGGCCTGTGTGCTGTATTTGCTCAGAACCGAGGGCAAAGATGCTTGCCATGTGGCTTGGCTTGTATTTGCCCACTGAAGGCCATGAATACATTCTGCAAGAACCCTTGCACCATCCACTACCCCTGCAACCAGGGAGTTGGATCTTGAGGAAAGAAGCAGGCAGTTCAGACACTGGTCCATGATGAAACCTAATCTCAGTGGACATCTATGGATGAGAAATGCGGATATGGGACTGAGACCAGTTTTTTAGGGAAACCCTGAGATTTGGGATTGAGCGGAGGGCAGAACTAACACAGGCTTACACTTTCTTTTCAGAAAACCTCAGCAGGAGGACCACCCTGGAAGCAAGCTTTGGATAATACTTAGCCAGGCAGCTTTAATCCCAGCAGTTGGAGGCAGCCGCAGGCAATTCTGAGTTCAAGGTCCACCTGGTCTACAAAGAGAAAACTCTTGGAAAAGAATTAAAAAGCAAAATACTTTAATATGTAAATTGTGTCAATAAAGACTTTGGAAAGTGATGGCTCAAGCTTTTAATCTCAGCCTTTCTCGGAGGCAGCTGCATGATGAGTTCTAGGACTATGGCCCTGATACTCTTTTTTTTTTTTGTTTTTCCGAGACAGGGTTTCTCTGAATATCTCTGGCTGTCCTGGGCTCGCTTTGTAGACCAGGCTGGCCTCGAACTCACAAAGATCCACCTGCCTCTGCCTCCCAAGTGCTGGGATTAAAGGCGTGCGCCACCACCGCCCGGCTAGCCCTGATACTCTTAATGCACTCTAAAGGTTTTTTTTCTTCCATTTCCGCCACTTCCCAATGTTGGACACCAGCATCTTTCTGACAGCCAGGCTTGAACCTCAGCAGCAGACAAGATGTCCCAAAGAAGAAAGGCTTGGCTGGCTGGCCGGCCCCTCTTGTCTCTGCTTTGAGTGCTGTAACTTAGTTTGGCTTTCATTCTAGGTCCAGTCAATTGAGTTCTTATGAAGGCAAAGGGAGCTTATTGAGAACATAACAGTTTCAGAGGGTGAACCCATTAACATGGTGGCAGGCCATGTTGGAAAGTCCCCATATATTGAAGGACAACTGTCATTTTGCTTAGTTCTTCCTTGCTGGAGCCCATACCCCAAACTGCACAGGAGTCCATAGGCAGAGGTGACATATGGTGGCAGGAATGGGTGACCAGCGACTCCTCCAGTAAGGCTGCACCTGATCTTCCACTATCTTGTGGCCTAAGGTGCTAGCCACCCTTAGAACCACATCTCCGAAGCACTGGCACAGGTGATACCACGTGCTGCTAGGAGTCGTGGTCAGGTGGTCAGGCCCAGCCTTGGTCTACCTGGCTAGTTCCAGGCCAGTTCTTAACCATTGCCTCCACCACAGCTTATGACCAAATTAAGGCAAAAGTGGAGAAGGCCTCATGATCTCAGGAAACAGTAATTTATTAAAATCTTATAAACCATTTTCAAAAAGATAAAAGCTCAACAGTTAAAAAAAAAAGTTGTATTTCCCTGATAACAGTCTGTCCCCTGGCTACATCATAGCAGGGATCTCAGAAGACACAGTGTCCAGGGGCTGCCAGTGACAGTCCATGAGTACATCATACAGCTCCTCACTCTGCTCCATGAACTCCTTGTTGGCCTCAGTCACATCCAGCTGTGGCGCTGGGTCTGGAAGAAAAGGCAAGGGGCAAAGTCAAGCAGGCCAAGAGGACCCCCTGCAGAAGGGTTCAGCTTCCTGCCTTCAGGCTTCTTAGAATGGCTGTCTAGGGAAGATGGACATCAGTGTGACTTGGAGCATGTGACAGCTGGTGTTTCTCCCAGTTCACAAAGCCACATCTGTCTCTGTTATTGTATCTTATCCTGTTCAAATTTAAAATGTGGGGTTTTTTGTCTTTCCAGGCAGGGTTTCTCTGTGTAGCCCTGGCTGTCCTGGAACTCAGAGATCTGCCTGCCTCTGCCTAGGATTAAAGGCTTGCGCCCAGCTCTAAAATATGGGTTTGGAAAACACTTAATTGTGGAGGCAGAGACAGGCAGATCTCTGAGTTTGAGGCCATCCTGGTCTACAAAGTGAGCCCAGGACAGCTAGGGTTCTGTTACACAGAGAAACCCTGTCTTGAATAACAAAAACAAAAACAAAAAAAAAATCCAAAGTACCAATGTCTAATGAAAGACCCAGTCCTGTCTCTTTCAGAAAGCATACATTTTCAAGGTAGTGGCCTATAATTCCATTCTTTGGGGGGGCGGAGGCAGATGGATCATGAGTTTCAACTCAGCCTGAGAATGTCTAGGATTAAAAATAAATGTCTACACTGGGGAGGCATAGGCAAATGGATCTCTCTGAGTTCGAAGCTAGCCTGGTCTACAAAGTTAGTCCAGGACAGCCAGAGATACACAGAGAAACCCTGTCTTGAAAAACCAAAATAGCCGGGCGGTGGTGGCGCACGCCTTTAATCCCAGCACTTGGGAGGCAGAGGCAGGCGGATCTTTGTGAGTTCGAGGCCAGCCTGGTCTACAAAGTGAGTCCAGGACAGCCAAGGATACACAGAGAAACCCTGTCTCGAAAAACCAAAAAAAAAAAAAAGAAAAACCAAAATAAATACATAAATGTCTAGGGATTAAAAATAATAATAGACAGCACTCAGGGAGGCATAGGCAGGCGGATCTCTGAGTTTCATGGCCAGCCTGGTCTGCAAAGTGAGTCCAGGACAGTCAAGGACACACAGAGAAACCCTGTCTTGAAAAACCTAATAAATAAATAAAAATACAAAGGTGTTCACAAAGAGAAATCCTCAGTGTACCAGGAGTCTTTGTGGCCCTGTCTGGTCTAGAACCAATGCTGGGCCTAAAGCCTTGCAATACTAAGCAGAGTTTTCTGCCCCCTATTCTCTCTTAGTAAGTGTTCCTGGCACTACACAGACAACAGGCTGGCCTCAGACTCATAGAGATACCCTACCTTTCCCGACACGTGCTGTGTTTAAAGGCTTGTACCACAACACCTGGTCTTCTCTCTTTTGATACCAAGTCTCACTATGTAATCCTACCTGGCCTTGAACTAAAAATCTGACATTTTTAACCCCCCCCCCCCGCCCCCAGACAAGGTTTCTCTGTGAATCTGACTGTCCTGGACTCACTTTGTAGACCAACCTGGCCTTGAACTCACACAGATCCACCTGCCTCTGACACCCTGAGTGCTGGGATTAAAGGCATGCACCACCACACAGGGGTTCTTTTAACTTTTTTGTTTTTTCAGACAGGGCTTCTCTGTGTAACAAGTCATGGCTGAGCTGGGCATGGTGGTCATAACCATCTATAATGAAATCTGGTGCCCTCTTCTGGCCTGCAGGCATGCGTGCAGACAGAACACTGTATACATAATAAACCTTTAAAAAGAAAAAAGAAAACTTATGGCTTACCCAGGTGTGCTAGCATAGGCCTGTAATTCCAGTACTTGGAGGCAAAGGCAGGAGGAATCAGCTCAAGGTCACCCATAACTACAGTGAAGGCCTGCCTGATATTCAAATTGCTGTGGAGTTAGGGAGATTTCTACTGTATTTCAGTTTTTGTTTTTTCCTTAAAGTTTGGATCCCATAAATTTTGCTTTAAGAACTATTTTTCCCCCCCTGGACTCACTGCCCAGGCTGGCCTGGACTCCTATGCTAGCCTCCCAAATGCTGGGTTTTATTATTTTAATCAGAAAAGGTGTCATTTAATATGTGCATGCTGGGGGGATGTAGTGCAGGGATGAGAACTTCTCTAGCATAATCGTGGACCTGGGTTCAATGCTCAGCATTAAAACAAAAGATAAACTGAGAAATAGAAGAAAATTAGGCACAAAATTAATCTACAAACTGAAAAACAAATACAAAGTAGGGGCTGGAGAGATGATTTGGTGGTTATGAGCTGGCTGCTCTTGCTGAGGAGCCAGGTTCAATTCCCAGCACCCACATGGCAGCTCACAACTGTCTGTAATTCCTGTTCCAGGAGACTGGGACCCTCATACAGACAAAACATACAGCATGTGAAATAAAAAAAAAACAAACAAAATAAACAAAAACAACACATACAAAGTAAGAGTGTTACTGTTCCGGAGCCACTGGGTGGGGCAGACTGGCACAGCTTGTAAATGACGGGCTCCCTGGAGCTGGCACTCATTTCTCTGTAATGTGCATGGCAATCATGGGTGTGTCCCTCTCATTAGAAAGCATGCACATCCAAGCCAGTTGGTGGCACACACCTTTAATCCCGGCACTTAGGGGACAGAGGCAGGCAGATCTCTGAATTGGAGGCCAGCCTAATCTATAGAGGGTGTTCCAGGACAGTCAGGGCTACCCAGAGAAACCCTGTCTCGAAAAACAACACAAAACAAAACAAAAACCAAGCAAGTGCACACATGGTTGGTGTCCCTCAGTCTAGCTGGTACCTGAAGCAGCTAACAGAGTCAAGAAGGGACTCTTACCTTCCAGTGCATCATCCCCAACCTCTTCATATGTCTGTCAAGAGAGGAGAGGACAGGTCAGGTGCCTGAGAAATCCTGGCTGGCTTGTGACAAGCAGAACTGGGTCTCTCTAGCCCTCCTCACTTTTTTTTTTAGGTTTTTCGAGACAGGGTTTCTCTGTGTATCCTTGGCTGTCCTGGAGTCGCTCTGTAGACCAGGTTGGCCTTGAACTCACAGAGATCCACCTGCCTCTGCCTCCGGAAATGCTGGGATTAAAGGCATGTGCCACCATGCCCAGCCACTTTCCGCAGTTTTTAAAAAGCCCAAGACCACGATCAACATACTGTGGAGAAGGATGGTCCCTGGAGGTGAAATGAGACCCAAGAGTTGCCAAAGTGGTTACCTGCATGGTGCTCTGTGTGTAGCCATACTGGGGGTAGCTGTAGCTGTAGCTTCCTGTGTTCTGGTCATATCCCCACTGGGCATAGTAGTTCTGGTACTGCTGGTAATACTGGTTGTAGCTGTAACTGTACATCTGGCTGTACTCAACTGGCTTTACCCGACTCCTTACATGAAACAAAACCAGATGTAAGAGGACATTTTCCTTGACCAAGGACCGTGCTAATGCTCTGAGAGGCTTCACTCCTGTTGCCCTCCATACTCCTTATCCCATCCCTGCCATACATATGAGGGCACAGAACAGAGTGTTTAAATGACAGGCAGGGCCTCATGACTAAAGAACAAATAAATCTAGCAGTCTGCTGCAGAAGCCGTGCTCTAGGATACAAGCTTTCCCTGACTCAGGTTGTCTGCCTTGTCAGGGCTGATTCTTCAAGATTTTTTTAAAGATTTGTGTATGTATTTATGATTATGAGTGTTTTGTTTGCATCCATATCTGCACACCAGAAGAGGGCACTGGATCTCAGACAGTTGTGTGAGCCGCCATGTGGGTGGTCGCAACCGAACTCAGGTCCTCTCAAAGAGCAGCTAGTGCGCTTAACCGCTGAGCCATTTCTCTAGCTGCTTTCTCAAGATCTTGAGGGGCTCTTTTCTCTTTTGCAAAAGCTCAGGGAAACATGGCATAAAAAATCTGGGCTAGCTGGGAGGTGGTGGCACATACCTTTAATCCCAGCAATCGGGAAACAGAAGCATGTAGATCTCCAAGTTTGAGGCCAGCCTGGTCTACAGAATGAGTTCTAGGACAGCCAAAACTATATCAAGAGACCCCTCCCCCAAAAATAATAAAAAGAAAAAAATTAAAAATCTGGGCTTAAGCAGGCGGATCTTTGTGAGTTCGAGGCCAGCCTGGTCTACAAAGCGAGTCCAGGACAGCCAGAGATATTCAGAGAAACCCTGTCTCGAAAAAAAAACCAAAAAAAAAAAAAAAAAAAAAAAAAAAATCTGGGCTTAAGTTGATTCCAGATGGGTTTCAAATTAGACTGTGTCATCACCTCCACACTGCAGCAGCCTCACTGGCCCTGCAGGGATGTTAATTTGCCATGAAGCTGAACATGAAGTTTTGCACATGCTAAGCCACTCTCTACCTTAAGTTACCCCCCAGCAAAGCTGCCTTATTTTGATGAGTTACTTGGGATTTGTGCTTGTTTTTGCAGTTCTAGGGATACATACAATAAAGATATTATTTATCCTTCCCATCATACCAAAACTGAAAACTGAATTTTTTTCTTTTTTTTGAAAACTGAATTTCTAAACAGTATGGAATTGACAAAATGGCTCAGTGGGTAAAAATGCATTAAGACAGGGCTGGGCGTAGTGGCACATGCCTTTAATCCCAGCACTTGGGAGGCAGAGGCAGGTGGATCTCTGAGTTGGAGGCCAGTCTACAAAGTGAGTCCAGGACAGCTACGGTTCTGTTACACAGAGAAACCCTGTCTTGAAAAATCAAAAAAAAAAAAAAAAAAAAAAAGGAAAGAAATAATCAGGTGTGATGGCTATCACCTTTAAAGCCAGTCCTTGGGAGGCAAAGGTAGAGCTAACTAGTTTGACCATCTCTATAAAAAAAGAATGAAGTTCTGTGTATTGCCTGAGGCCAATCCTAGGACTGGGGCTAGACTTAACTCTCCCATCACAAAAACTCCACCAGGGTAAAGAGCACTGTGACCACCACCACTCCCAACCAAACACAGGGTGCCAAACCCACAAAGGACCTGCTGCTTTCAAAGTCACAAAAACCATGTATGGAGAAACTTCGGAAACAGGCTAGGATCTAAGAAAATCTCAGGAATGCAAGTGAAGTTCAAGCACATGGAGATGGTTTCCACTCATGAATCTGAGCTTTAATTCCAGCACTCTGGAGGCAGAGGCAGATAGCCGGGGCTACATAGTGAGACCCTGTCAAACATTCTGTTTTGTCAACACGACCACATGAAAGGTCTGTCCTGAAGTTGGCCACCCTTGTATTTTTTGGTAACGATAACAGTCCTGTTACTTGTGCCAGTGGGAGCAGGGTGCCACCTGACTCCTGTCATAGGGCTGCCCTGTGCAGTGCAGCCACACCCTAGCCATGACCTCTGAATGCTACCAGCACATCCTCTTTTATAACCTGAAGTGTTTCCAGATGCCACCAACGCCTCCTAGTGAGTGACATCTCCACCTGTGACAAGTACTGCACTGGCTGAAGGACAAAAGTGTCACTCACGGACCAGGCGTGATGGTGCACACCTTTAATGTCAGCGTTGAGAGGAGAGGCAGGTGGGTTCTGTGAGTTCCAGGTCAGTCAAGGATAGATAATCGTAAGACCTTGTCAAATAACAAAACAAAGATAGGTGCTAGGTGTAATCAGAGAGACCCTGTCTCTCTGAAACACTGATGGAAAAATTGTTTTGTTTGTAAAACACACTTGGATTTACAAGAGTCTTCTACCTATCTGAGATTAAAGGTGTGCACCATCACACCCGGTTAATTCTATACATATATATTTTTAAAATTTTGAACATTAGTGTTCTGCCTGCATGTATGTCTGTGTGAGGGAGGGTGTTGGATCCCCTGGAACTGGAGTTACAGACATGTGTGAGTTCCCCATGCAGGTGCTGGGAACTGAACCTGAATCCTTTGGAAGAACATCCACTGCTCTTAACCACTCAGCTATCTCTCCAGCCCCTTAATTCTATTTTTAAAAAGTATTTATTTTAAAATTTTATATGCACTGCAGTTTACCTGCATGTATATCTGTGGGAAGGTATTAGATCCTCTGGAATTGTGATGGTTGTGAGCTGTCATGTGGATCCTGGGACTTGAACCTGGGACCTCTGGGAGAACAGCCACTGGTCTGAACTACTGAGCCATTTCTGCCGCCCCAACTGTTTAGAATTCTTAGCCAGTCATTCCCACTGAAACAGACACTAACAGGAACTTTGAGAGCCTCAATATAAATAAGGCTAAAACTGAAAGAAAAATGTCCCTTTACTTAATTGTATAGATAATTTCTCAACAGCAGCCGCTGGGCAAAAAGTAAGGACACAGAACCAAACGGCGTTCCCCCTTTCCTACTCTCAATGTGTGACTCCCTAGCTATGCAATTCTAGGGCTGTGTGGCTACACAAGTCCATCTCCACACCCAGCCTGGCAAAGCACACAGTATCTGTGGCCTCGGCCTCCGCAGGACTCACGCTTTAGGGATGGCCACGCTCAGCCGTACAGGTTTGGACCCCAGTCCCACTGCTCCCTGGCATTCCGTCAAGGCTCGCTTCTGTTCCAATTCATCTGTGAATTTCACAAAACCATAGCCCCTGGAGGGAGAAAGAAACCAACACACTCCTTAGACCACAAATGTGATGAAGCCTACAAGAGGAAACATGGAAAAGGGTGGGGAAAGAGGTGGGCTGGAGCACAAAGGAAAAGGGTCGGAAGGGAGAGTGAGCTCCATCAGACACAGGGTGGTCAGGTTCAAGCACAGTGCCACCCTGACACTGTGGGAATCCCTCCTGTCAGTTCACTGCTCATTCTCTTCCACACCTTCATCCAGGCTCCTTCCCAAACAGGAGCTTCCCTCCCAAACTAGTGGTGGGCACCATTGTTCCCACTGTACAGCTGTGGGGACAGGTGAGGTCGGCCCTACAGGCTTTTCAGACTCTCTGCCATGCTGTGTTAGGCACGAGGTTCATGAAGCATCTACTGGTGGACCCGGCTCCTGATGCCTCCAGTGAGTGAGCGTGCACCACATGCTGCCAGGCCCTGAGGACGTTCTCAGTCACCTCATCACATGGAGTGCCACACTGCAGCAAAGAGCAGCCGAAGTTCACACAACGGAAACGCGGACTCCCAAAGCCCGAGTATAAGGACTACACCAACCAATAGTCACCCTTTAAGCTGGTGGTGGCGCATGCCTATAATTCTAGTACTAAGGAAGATGAGTATGGAGAAGTGTGAGTTTCAGGCCAGCTATGGCCACATGAGAAAAAAACGAGAAGACTGTGGTAAAAGTTTTGCAAACAAACAAACAAACAAACAAACAAACAAATAAATAGCTATGGCCACATGAGAAAAAAACGAGAAGACTGTGGTAAGAGCTCTGCAAATAAATAAATAAATAAATAAATAAATAAACAAACAAACAAATAAATAATCAATCAATCAATCAATCAATCAATCAAATGGGCAATGGCAGTACATACCTTTAATCCCAGCACTCGGAGGCAGAGGCAGGCGGATCTCTGTGAGTTCGAGGCCAGCCTGGTATACAGAGTGAGTCCAGAACAGCCAGGGCTACACAGAGAAACCCTGTCTCGAAAAACCAAAACCAAACCAAACCAAAACCCCCCAAAAAACAAATCAAAACCAGTTACGATAATGTTTTGGTTAATCCTAGGTATGAGACTGCATCAGTTTACACAGGTGGAAACTATAAACTGCCTGGTGACCTAGCAGGGGCATGGCTTAGCCACCTAACAAAGTTTAACACGGAGGACTTGAGAGATAAAACAAAAGCCAGAGCCCCCAGGAGAAATGGGGCGCTACCAAGGAGGGGGCTACAAAGGAGGAGGTTGCTGCTCCTTGAAACTGCTGCTGATTCTTCCTGCCGCTGCTTCTAGGTTTGCTGGACTTATGGAGATTGGTATTGCTCCCAAAGACCCCGACGACCCTATCAGCCAGAAGTAGCTTAAAGAGACCTATGCCCCTTCTTCCTCTAACCTTCTTCCTTTCCACATAGTGTTGGGGGTTGGAAGGAACAAGAGTTGGAAGGGAGGTAGAGGAATTAAGTACAGTAAAAATAGAGTGAATAAAACCAAAACATAATAATAAAAGCTACCGTGTTACAAGAGACAGGACTGAGGAAGTGGTAGGGCACTGGCTTAGCACACTAGGTACCTTTCTTAAAATGGGGGTTATGGCTGGGTTCAGTCCCATGCACAGTAAAGAAAGGGAAGAGCCAGGCTGGAGAGGTGGCTCAGAGGTTAAGAGCACTGGCTGTTCTTCCAAAAGTCCTGAGTTCAATTCCAAGCAACCACATGGTGACTCACAAACATCTACATTGAGATCTGGTGCCTTTTTCTGGCATGCAGGCATATATGCAGACCAAATACTGTATACATAATAAACATATAAATAAATATTAGAAAGAAAAGAGCGTTCCTTCTTGGAATTGGGAAATCAAGCTCAGGACCTTTTATATGCCAAGCAAGCTCCCTAATGCTGAGCTGCGTCTTAGCCCTTTAATAATTTTTTGTTACTTATTTCTTTTTTGTGTTTTCCGAGACAGGATTTCTTTCCATAGTCCAGGCTGTCCTGGAACTTGCTGCCATCTTTATTTTTTGAGACAGACTTTGCTAAGTTGCCTGGGTCAGCCTTAACCTCACTGGGCAGCACACAAAGACCCTGCATTTGCAATCTTTCCACCTTAGCTGGGCAGCTGGAATTATAGACCTGTGCCAACAAGTCCAGCTTGATTTTTCTTGTTCTGTATTTTTGAGGTAGGGTCTTGCTATGTAGCTCAGGTTGGCTTGAGTTCAAAATCCTTAGCTTCTGCCTTCCAACTGTTGACAGGTCTCTCCATTTTAAAATGGAAAACTTACCCCTTCTTTTCTCTTTTGGGGAGTGTATTAAGAAGGAGTCTCGCGTAGCACAGGCTGACCTTAAACTCACTAAATACTCAAAGACAGATGGCCTTGCCGTTCAGCTCCTTCCATCCCCACTTCTCAAGTGCTGGGAACACAGGTGTGCACTGCCACAGGCTAACCTAGGACATTCTTACTACACAGAAAACCTTTAGTAACAGAAATAAAAACAGCAACCAAGAGTTATTTATAATATTTCCTCTAATTATTTCTTATGTCAATCATAAGATGTGTAGGTTAGAAAACAGGGAGCGTCTGTAACTTGTCTAGTGCACAGCTCCTTGTCAGTGATGGAGCTAAGGTTCAAGCTAGGCTGCCTGGCTCAGAAGCTTGCACTCTGAGCTACCACCCTCCCTGGTGTCTCTGCAACACTGTCCCCAGGGGTAAGAATGCAGAACAAAGAGGAAACATCAACACAGGTAAGGCCTTACTTAGACACGCCTGTCTGGTCCAAAACCACCTTGCCTCCCCGGCAGGATGGGTACACTCTGACAAAGAATTCATACAGCATGCCGTCATCCACATCTGGGGTCAGGTCCCCCACAAAGAGGGAGTATTCAGGGCTGAGAGGAGAGAAGAGTCATCAAAAAATCAGAACCCTGCTGTCAGTTTCTGAAATCTTCTGTTCTCCCCTTTTCTTTTTCAAGACAAAAGGTTTTGCTATAGAACCCAGGCTGGCCTGAAATTCCCAGCAATCCTACTGAGTGGTGGAACTGAATTACCGGCACACAGTGCCATATGTGGTACTGGGAAGTACAGGAAAGTCTCTAGGGCCTTCTCAAGAACATCAGATCTGATGTGCCTGCTTAATCAGACATTCCCACTGATGACACTCAACCCCAGAGCCCCGTGCACTGAGGCTTAGCCAGTCTAACATTACAGCTCATCATACTTCTGGCAAAGGAGTTATGGAAACAATACCATGCCCTGAATTTTCCAGACGCTACACAAAACCTGTCTGACTTTAATCATTAAGAGTTCTCTGAGTTTGAGGTCCGTTTGGTCTACAGAGGAAAGTCAATCTCTATGAGTTCTAGGCCAGACAAGGCTGCACAGTGAAACCTTATCTCAAAAAAACAAAACAAAATACCAAAAAAAAAAACCCAACAAGAACAAGAGAGAGAGAAGAGAGAGAGAGAGGAGAGCAGATAAATGAATATATTAGAAGCATCTCCAAGGAGCTTTTTTTTTAAGAGATTAGACATGTGTTAAATTTAATAATAATAAAACAAGATAATTTTATCTCCTAAAGACCTAAAACCTAGTTAAGATGAAATGTTCAAACTCTGTTGGAACAAGGTCAGCAAACTTTTTCTAGAAATGTTTACAAATGTATTTAGTTTTGAGATTCAGTTTTTGTTTTGTGCCACCATGCCAGGTATTATTTTAGCATTTCAAGCATAATACATATTCTTTGTATAAAATTAGAAAAACTCACAAAGAAGCCGGGCGTGGTGGCACACACCTTTAATCCCAGCACTTGGGAGGCAGAGGCAGGCAGATCCCTGTGAGTTCAAGATTACACTGGTCTACAAAGTGAGTCCAGGACAGCCAGGACTACACAGAGAAACCATGTCTTAAAAAAACAAAACAAAACAACCAAACCAAACCAAACAAACAAAAACTCACAAAGCTGGGCAGTGGTGGCACATGCCTTTGATCCCAGCATGGGGAGGCAGAGATGGTTGGATCTGAGTTTGAGGGCAGCCTGGTTTACAGAGTGAGTTCCAGGATAGTCTGGGCTACAGAGAGAAACCCTGCCCCAAAAAACCCAAAAACCAACCAACCAATCAACAAAAATCCTCACAAGAAAAAAAATATTAATGGCCAGGTATGGCAGCCCATGCCCAGGGGGAGACAGGAAGATTTACAAGTTCAAGGCCAGCTTTAGCCATATAGCAAGTTCAAAGTTGGCCTTGGCTATATGAGACCTTGTTACATATACCAGATGGAAATGAACTTGGATCCGCTTCAGGACCCATATACTCTCTTAACTGCTGAACCCATCTCTCATGGTTCAGCCCATGGTTTGGTTTTTGAAACAGAGTCTTACATAGCTCAGGTTAGCCTCAAACTCCATATTTTACTTAAAATGACCTAGAATTTCTAATTTACCTGCCTCCACTTGCTATGTGGTAGGATTACAGGCATGTGTCTCTATGCCATTTTATTTGGTACTGGGGATTGAAATCAGGGCTCCTGCATAGACATTTTACCTAACGAGCAGCCCTGGCATTCCTTTAGAGTTTGCAGAACCTCAGTATGATCCATTATATTTCATTTCTGCTATTTTCAGTTCTCATATAGTGCCCAAATTGGGTGCAGTGACTCTCACCTGTAAATCTCAGCCATTCAGGAGGCTACAGCAGGAAACTAAGGTCAGCTTAGGCAGCACAGCCATACTGCCAACACCATGATATCAGGACTCTACAACCTCACTTGGAAGCATTCCATAACTGAGCTGCTTCTGTATTATCAGGCTATCTGGGATTCCCCTCAACAGTTCTCATCACATACATGTCTTTTTTTTTTTAATTTATTTATTATGTATACAGTGTTCTGCCTGCATGTACACCTGCAGGTCAGAAAAGGGCATCAGATCTCAATATAGATGGCTGTGAGCCACCATGTGGGACCTGGGAATTGAACTCAGGACCTCTGGAAGAACAGCCAGTGCTCTTAACCTTTGAGCCATCTTCTCCAGCCCTACATACATGTCTTAATAAGCACTTGTGAGGTTATTCCTTGCACATAACCATGAATAAATTCTGAAAAATGGAATCACAGGGTCAATGGATAACAAACTTAGTAAAGCTCTGAGACACTGTCGTAAAATTTTCAAAACTACTGAAGACTAAGGAGAACAACCCAATTCTTTTGTTTAAGTAGGGGTCTGAGTATGTAGCCCTGGCTAGCTAGAATTCATTAGGTAGCCCAGGATTACCTCCAATGTGGCATAGTTCTCTCGTCACTACCTGCTGAGCACTGACAGTGGGGAGCAGGGTGTTGCCATGCCATCCATGGTGCTGTCTCTAGAGGCTGAGATGGGGCTGAACAACCACTGCTAATAAGCTCTATAGAGCCGGGCGTGGTGGCGCACGCCTTTAGTCCCAGCGCTCCGGAGCCAGAGGCAGGTGGATCTCTATGAGTTCAAGGCCAGCCTGGTCTACAAAGTGAGTCCAGGACAGTCAAGGATACACAGAAACCCTGTCTCGAAAAACCTAAAAAAAAAAAAAAAGAAGCTCTATAAAATAGACAGGATTGCTTCCAATGTGGAAATACAAAGCTGGACCACCTATTCTGCCCTGGACTGTTAAATACCTAATGTTATAGACAAATACTTCTACTCAGTCACTGGAAATGCTAATAAATTCATATTATTACAGTAAGTAGATTCTTACTGAATAAAACCTTAAAACCTGGAAAGTTAATAGGGTGGAAGGTTGAGGGAGGACAAAACAGAGAAATGACATGGCACTGCCAGACATGCTGACACACATCCAAAATCTTAAACCCTGGTGAGGCACAAAGACAACTGCTGTGAGTTGAGGCCAGCCTGGGCATCTCAGGAAATTCTAGGTCAGTGTGGGCTACAGAATGAGATCCTGTCTCATTAAACCAAAAAATAATGCCAGGCAGCAGTAATGAAGGCTTTTAATCCCAGCACTCAGAAGGCACAGGCAGGTTGATCTCTGGGAGTTCAAGGCCAGCCTGGTCTACAGAGTAAGTTCCAGGACAGCCAGGGCTACACAGAGAAATCCTGTCTCAAAAACCAAACAAACAAAAAAGCAAAAACAAAACAAAAAAAACAAGGTTAGAGAGATGGCTCAGCGGTTAAGAGCACTGGCTGTTCTTCCAAAGGACCAGAGTTCAAATCCCAGCACCCACATGGCAGTACAGAGCTGTCTGTAATTGCTAGCCATGGTGACACACCCCTTTAATCCCAGCACTCAGGGAGGTAGAAGCAGGCAGATCTCTATGAGTTCAAGGCCAGCCTGGTCTACAGAGTGAATCCAGGACACCAGAAGATACACAGAGAAACCCAGTCTCAAAAAAAACCTAAAAAAACAAAACAAAAAAAACCAAGGATCAGGAGGTGTGGCCTTGTTAGAGAAAGGGTGTCACTGGGTGTGGGCTTTGAGATTTCAAAAGCCTATGTCAAGCCCAGCGTCTCTCTTTGCCTGTGGATCAGGATGCAGTCCTACTTCCCCAGCAATGCCTGCAACAGTGCCTGCTGCCATGATGATAATGGGCTAAACCTCTGAACTGTAAGTAAGCCCTCAGTTAAATGTTTTCTTTTTTAAGAGTTGCCTTGGTCATAGTGTCTCTCCAGTGACTGAAATACCTTCCATGCACAAAGTCCTGGGATCAAACACCAGCACTATATCTCTAACATTCAACAAACTGGGGTGGAGCACACACATTAATCCCAGCACTTGGGAGGTAGACGGAAGTAGAGGATTAGAATTTTTACATCACCCCCTTTTTTTTTTTTTGGTTTTTCGAGACAGGGTTTCTCTGAATATCTCTGGCTGTCCTGGACTCGCTTTGTAGACCAGGCTGGCCTCGAACTCACAAAGATCCGCCTGCCTCTGCCTCCCAAGTGCTGGGATTAAAGGCGTGCGCCACCACCGCCCGGCCTCACATCACCCTTAATTACACAGGAAGCTTGAGGACAGTCTGGGGTACACGAGATTCTGTCTCCCCTACAAAAGAAAAAAGTCATCCAAAGGAAAAACATGGCCTTGACATGAAAGAGGCCAGGGAGCAGGAGAGTGCTGTCCTTCAGAAGGGGGCAAATTATAGCCAGATTCAACTCCCCACCCTCTTTTTGGCATTAATTGGCACTGTAACATCTTGTGCCTCTGTCTAGACATATTGGGGTCTGACCTACATTGGTATGGCTCCTTACTTACCTGTTGTCTGGCTGTTTCCCATAAGTGGCATAATTCAGTTTAAAACGTTTTGCCTAGAAATTTAAAAATACATGGACAAACTAAAACAGAGAAGGGTTTTTCAAAAGTCAAACAATATTTGAAAAAAAAACTGAAATAAATTACCTTGGCCAAAACATCTCCCCCTCTCTAAGCCTCAGCTTTTCTCCTGTATAAAGTGAAGGGGTTGCACGGTTGACCGTTAAGGGCACTGCCAGCTCCATGGTTCTATGAGCCCAGCCAGGGGTGCCAGCTGGTGCAGCTGTAAGCTAAGTAACTGTTGGAAGAGCAGAGTGTGACTCTCTTGAAATGTGTTCTCGCTGCTACCAGCCTATTCGAGATTCTCAATCAGGAAGAGACCTAGAGTTAAGTCTGTCTGCTTGTTTACTTACTTAACTGATTGATTGACTGGCTGGAGATTGAAACCCGGGTCTTGGGATGCTAGGAAAGGATTCTACCACTGAGCTACACCCCCACCCGACTTTTGAGTTTCTGTCATAAAGGCAGTACTGCAGAGTGGAAAGGGCCTGGGTTTTGGATGCAATTAATCTTCCGAGTCTTGGCTCTGCCACTTAGTACCCGTATTGCCTTCAGCAAGTTATCACACCTTCCTGTGCTTCAGTTTCCTGATTGATCAAAGATAACAATACCTATTGTGCAGGTAGATAGCTACGGGATTAAATAAAATGCTGTAAGTGCCCAGTAGCAATTCACTATGTGGTAGTAATTAAGGATAACAAAAATGGCAAGGTTCTCATCATCCAAATGTCCTTACAGGTGTGGCTCCTGGAAGGGGTTTCCCATTAATTTTGTGCAAACACTTCTCAGCTGTAGCCAAATCTGCGAATTCCACAAAGCAGTAGCCAGCTGGGATTCTGGAAGCAGGAAGAGAAAGAGTGATAAGATTCCCAGCTACATCTTGGCCTGAAGAGAGGAAAAAGTGATTTCCTTTTTTTCTTTTCACTGTGTTTCTTTTTTCCTCCCAAGATAGGTTTCCCTGTGTAATAGCCCTGGCTGTCCTGGACTCACTTTGTAGACCAGGCCTACCTCTACCTCCTGAGTGCTGGGATTAAAGGTGTGCGCCGCCACGCCTGGCGAAACCCTGTGTATAAAAGCAAAACAAAACAAAAAGCCCATACTAAAGCACCTGCCAACACACACAAGCTTCTGCCCTAGATTCTATGTTCAGCTTGATGGCAGGGGAGTGTGACGGGAAAAAGAAAAGGTTGGTTTTTGTATGTTGAAAGCCAGTTGCTCATCACGGTGGTATATGCCTGTAATCAGAACACTTTAGATTCTAAAGTTTAGAAACTGAGGCTAGAGGATTGCTTCAAGTTCAATGCTAGTCCTGAATGCATAGATAGTTCAGGGCTAGTCTGCACTCCAAAATGAGACTCTTGTCTTTCATAATTTTTGTTTGAGACAGGTTCTCTCCATGGAGCCCTGACTATCCTTTAACTCAACACATACACTATGCTAGCCTTGAACTCATGGAGACCCATCTACCTTAACTTCTGCCTCCAGAGTTCTGGGACTAAAGGCATGTCCCACTATGTCCAGCTCTTTTTTAAAAATTCTTTAATATTTCTGGGCATGATGGAGCACTCCTTTAATCTCAGCACTAGAGAGACAGAGGCAGGCCGATCTCTGTGAGTTCAAGGCTAGCCTAATCTACAAAGTGAGTCCAGGACAGCCAGGGATACACAGAGAAACCCTGTCCCAAGAACCAAACCAGCTGGGCATAGTGGCACATGCCTTTAATCCCAGCACTTGAGAGGCAGAGGCAGAGGCAGGTGGATCTCTGTGAGCCTGGTCTACAAAGTGAGTCCAGGACAGTCAGAGCTGTTACACAGAGAAATCTGTCTCGGGGGAAAAAAAAAAAAAACAAACCCATACCAAACCAAAATAAAATAATTTGCATTAATTTTTAAAATTCTTTGTTTTTTTTGATACAGGGTCTCACCATAAACCTCTGGCTTGTTCTGGCCTCCCAAGTGGTGAGATTAAAGGGATGTGCCACCACCACCATCAATTATTCGAGATTTATACAATGCATCACGGGTCCAGGGTTTCCAATTCAGGTCAACAGACTTATGAGGCAAGGGCTTATACCTACGGAAGTCACCTCGCTGCCCCACCCCCTCAAACCTTGTACTTCTGAACTCCTAATTTCTTTTTTTTTTCTTTTTTTTTTTTTTTTTCAGTTTTTCAAGACAGGGTTTCTCTGTGTAACAGCTCTGGCTGTCCTGGACTCGCTTTGTAGACCAGGCTGGCCTCGAACTCACAATGATCCGCCTGCCTCTGCCTCCCAAGTGCTGGGATTAAAGGTGTGCGCCACCACGCCCGGCCACTGAACTCCTAATTTCTTGAGAAAAAAAAAAAAAGATGGGAAGATAGTGGGTGAGATTCTCCAAACTCAAAACTACACAAAAGGAAGCTGGGGATAATGGTTTAGCAGCTAAGAGTTCCACAGTGCTCTTCCAAGGGACTTCAGTTTGATGCTCAGCAGCCATGTAGGGCCACATTACAGGACCTGACACCTCTGGCCTATATGGGCACCTGACTCTTTTGCACACCCTGCCCCCCCCACCCCATGTAATCAAAAGTAAAAATAAATCTTTCTTTCCGAGACAGAGTTTCTCTGTGTAGCCCTGGTGTCCTGGACTCAATCTGTAGAACAGGCTGGCCTCTAACTCAGAGATCTGCCTCCCTCTGCCTCCGAGTGCTGTGATTAAAGTCATGGGTCACACCTGGGTGTAAAAAATAAATCTTTAAAAAAAAAAAAAAAAAAAGCCAGGATTGCTGGTATACCCACTTGGGAGGCAGAGGCAGAATTATCATAAGTTTGAGGCCAGCCTATGGTACTACAGTGAGACCTTGTTTCAAAGTAAAGTAAAAGAAAATAAAGATAAACGAAACACATAAATAACTTACCAAAGATCACACAAAACACACAGTTTTCAAACACAAGTTCCAGCATCCTGGCATGAAACAATGGAATACTGAAACCTGAAATTACTCAGCACTTCTGCCCAGTAAACCACCCGCCATGCTCCTTTCTTTGTTTTTTGTTGGTTTTTTGAGACAGGGTTTCTCTGTATAACAGCTCTGGCTGTCCTAGACTCACTCTGTAGACCACTCTGTCTCCCAAGTGCTGGGATTAAAGGCGTGCACCACCATTCCCGGCTCTCCTTTCTTATAATACTGTGAGATTACTGCTACTTGGTATGGTGAGAAGCCCTGACTCCTGCCATGTTTACTCTCTTGAATGGCAGCAGCAGCAGGCTCTATTAAGAGAGAACTGAAAAGATGAAAAGGGACATGTACCCAGTGAGGCGGTTTCGGATAATTTTGACGCTCATCACGGTCTCCCCCATGGTGGCAAAGGCTCTAGAGATGAAATTCTCATCCATGTAGGGTTCCAGCTGCATAAAAACCAGAGCAGAGAGGCTCAGGCCCACGTCCAGGAGCCCCTTAAGGGGTCGAGCCCCTCCAGTTCTGCCCAGGACACTCCACACTCCAGGGAAAGAGTCAGGCTTTCTTCCACAGAAGGGTGCATGGTTCCAAACAACTCCTTTACCTCAAAATCACTCCCCTTGCTGGGAGGTGTGACACCCATATTTAATCCCAGCACTCAAGGGCCAATGGCAGGCAGATCTCTGTGAGTTCAAGACCAGTTTGGTCTACAGAGTGAATTCCAGGACTGTCAGAACTAAGTGAGAGATCCCATCTCAAAACAAAACAAACAGTAAAATTAAAAAAAAAAAAAAAAAAAAAAAAAACCGGGAAAAAAAAAGCTCTCCTTTAAAGAACTTCTCATGTCTCCGGCGCTAGAAAAACAGGGTCTCTCAGTCCTTGGGGTTCTCCCACTCTACCCCCAAAAGTCTTTCCTTTCCTATACTGGAAAGGTTGACTCGGAGTCTGATGAATCTTCATTTTGATGATGTCCAGACTCCCTTTCCTATTAGGGCCTCGCTATGAAGCCCAAGCTGGGCTGGGAGCCTCGAACTCATGGCTGTCCTGCCTCTGCCTCGCAAGTGCAGGGATTAAGGCGTGCGCCACCACCCGCGGCCTGGCTTTCCACACGTCACCAAAACCTTTCCCGGTCCCCTCTACTCTTCTGGGATCCGAAGGCCCCACTCCCTCCGGGCCTTCCTCCCCCTTCCACTGGGGACCCTCCCGTCCTCCTCTGAGCAGGGGCGGCCCTCACTCACGTCTCCCATCCACAGGCTGGCCGCCATCCCGCACCCGGGCGGGGACGGTGCGGGCCTGTGGCGCGCGCACGCGCCAGGCCGCGCAGCGGAGACCGCCAGGAGTCTGCGCCTGCGGCACTTCCCGCGCACACACGCTGCCTCCGCGGCTCGACGCGCAGATCCGGGTTTTCCTCCGACCTGTCCGCTGCTTCCGGCTGGCAGGGGGCGTGGCTCCCAGGCAGGCCCGGGGCGTGGCTTCGACTTCGCAGCGAAGGCTCGCTGGCATCCGCCTTGAAGAAAGCCTGGGGGTGGACTGCTCTGCTCTGCTCTTTAATAAAATCACGTAAACATGTCTATAATTAGAGAGGTAAGGTTTGCTCTCTGTACGGAATTCCAGGCATAAGCTCGGAAGGACAGTTAGTGACGGAACCCCTCTGGGAGCGTGGACGATCCGCTTCCATGGGACTATTGGAGGAGCCGGGGGTCTGCATCCCAGATCAAAAAACGCGAGGGCTTTTGTTGAAGATGTAATCGTATTCATTTTTCTAAAGCCCTGCGGCGGAGAGGACTAAAGGACAGTTCTCGATAATCAAATCAGAGATCACTCATCATTGTGTGACGGGGTGAGGCGGCAGCATGGTCTCCATGTAGTTCTGGCTGACCTGTAAGTACCCTTGTTTTTTCCTGTTTTTATGAACTCCAGTCTTCTGAAAGGCTTCTTTACAGAGCCATGTACCATCCCCACGCTTCCCTCCCCCCTTTATTTTTTAGGTTTTTGGAGACAGGGTTTCTCTGGGTATCCTTGACTGTCCTGGACTCACTTTGTAGACCAGGCTGGCGTTGAACTCACAGAGATCCGCCTGCCTCTGCCTCCCGAGTGCTGGGAGCTTCCCTTATTTTTTTGCCTTGAGGCAAGATGTCATTATGTTGCACCCTGGTACACCTATATAATCTAAGCTGGCTGCAAACTCCTGGCAATCCTCCTGCTTCAGTCTCTTGCTTTTTTTTTTTTCAGTTTTTTTGAGACAGGGTTTCTCTATGTAATAGCCCTGGCTGTCCTGGAACTCACTCTGTACACCAGGCTGGCCTCAAACTCACAAAGATCCTCCTGCCTCTGCCTCCTGAATGCTGGGATTAAAGGCCTGTGCCACCACGCCCAGCCCTGCTTCAGTGCTAGGTTTACAAATACAAAACACCACCCCTGGCTTCTTCCACTTTTAGAGTATTCTACTCCAAAAAGCCAAGGATTTATCACAGAGCACATTTACCCATAGAAAAACCTCAGTAAACTTGGTTTTTGAGAGGTAAGGTGAGCACATCCCAGGCTTCAACATCGGTTTGGTACCCAGTTCCAAGTGGGAAGGAAGCACCTGTGCCTTGAGATTTGTTCTGACAACCAAGGCCACCCTAAGTGCCCAGAAGGTCCTTCAATCCCAAGCTGAGGACTCAACCCAAGCAAAGAACTCAAGTCTGAAAACCAGAGGCCAACAGCGTGTACACATTCTGTGTTCCCTTCTGTTACTTTACCAATGATGCTAAGGTGCTGAGATAGCTCGGTAGGTGTGTGTCACCGAGCCTGACAACACAAAGTTAGAAATGTCTTCCAAGCCGGGCAGTGGTGGCGCACGCCTTTAATCCCAGCACTTGGGAGGCAGAGGCAGGTGGATCTTTGTGAGTTCGAGGCCAGCCTGGTCTACAAAGCGAGTCCAGGACAGCCAGAGCTGTTACACAGAGAAACCCTGTCTCGAAAAAACCAAAAAAAAAAAAAAAAAAAAAAAAAGAAATGTCTTCCAGAGGTCTTAGGGTCCCATGGAAATAAAGATTGTGTGTGACACTGTGTGGGTGCGAGGAATTGAACCTGGGTCCTCTGCAAGAGCAACTTAATCACTGAGTCATCTCTTTATCCTGCACGGAAGGCTCGTTAAGGAGGGTAAACAACTCAAAATGGCTTCAAGAAGTCCCTGAAACTGACCAGATCACTAGGCCCCTCCTTGTCAGAATAAGCAATAAAAGGCGACTAAGAAGCTGTGTAGGGAGTTAGATTAATATAAATTAGATTTAGTGAATATCTAGGTTTCTGATACAGTCTCTTAATCCGCGGCATGAAGATCAACTTGGCTGTGAGCAATTAGTTTATCAGTTTATGGATGAAGTCACATGAAACGTGAAAGGAGGGGAGCCTATGGACTGAAAAACAAGGTTGAAGCCAGGTGAGACAAGGAAAGACTTTATGACCTGGCATTGTTTTTTTAGCTGCTAAGTGAGCAGAGCCCAAATTAAGCTGAACCAGGTGGAACAAGGAGCGATCCTATTTAAGGACAAGTGGATGAGCTGGAGGTCATGCTAGGGAGCGAGTCCTCACGCTAAAAAGGACAAGTAGTTTGTATCCTCTGATGGAGAAAGTGCTGGTGAACTAATGGCCAGATCTCCCTGAGGCAGAAAGAAGCTGGTGAGCAGATAAAGCCTCAGCAAGACAGCAAAAGGCCAAGGACTAAACCCTGTGGCTCAGCTTTTGCCTAGAGGGATTTGACCTGTCCAAACAGTGGCCTGAACAGAACTGTGGCCAGCTTTAAAGACTGAGGCAGAGCGGCAGAATTGCTGATACAAAGGAAATAACTTGGCCTACAGAAGGCTGGGATGTCCCAGAGAGAAGAAAGCCTCAAGCCTTATTTAAGGTGAAACCACCATAGCCTATTTACCCTGACGAATCTACATCTGAGATATCCCAGAAGAAAGACTGCTAAGTGCATTAAAGGGTCTACAACAGAGACTGTGTTCCTGATGACTGAGGACCTGCCCCAGAGACTGTATCTTTCTAAAAGGTTATGAAAATAATTGTAATAGTAGGTTTAGTGGGTAGGTCATAGGGGTTGTAGGAATTTATAGGAATGGTAGTTAAGTGTTATTTGTTATAAGTGAATATAGTTATTAATAAATAAGTGTATAATAATTAAAAAGTATGGTTTCAAAGCTGAGCTGCAGAGACAACTCAGACAAAACAAGCTGCATGGAAGAAGCAAAAACCAGCCGAGCTGCCTGCCTGAAAGTTTAGACCAGGAAAGGGCTCTCTTCAACTTCCTAAGCTGCCTGCAGGACATGCAGTGAGCTCCAGGTTCCCAGCTTTTGTGGGCTTTGATGAAGTAACCCCAAAAAAACTCACCGGTTCACCAAGTGGATTTTGGTGGTATCAGTAATTTGGTCTGTTTGGGTTGGGCTCCCTACCTGGTGTGAGTAAATGTGCGTACAGCATCTCCCCAGGAAAAGTTTTGTCAAACAACCAAGGATAAGTTTTAAAACCACCTGTTGTTGAAAATGCAGGCAAGTCAGTAAGAACTTCTTGAAATGTGCTATACATAAACACCGAAAATTTGGACTGGAGAGATGGTTCAGCGGTTAAGAGCAGTTTGTTCTTCCAGAGGTCCGGAGTTCAATTCCCAGCAACCACATGGTGGCTCACAACCACCTATACTGGAATCTGATGACCTCTTCCAGCATGAAGGGGTACATGCAGAGAGAGTTCTCATCTATGTAAAATAAATAAATCTTAAAAAAAAAACCCAAAAAACTGAAAATTTAAGCCTGGCGTGGTGGTGCACACCTTTAATCCCAGCAACTTGGGAGGCAGAGGCAGCTGGATCTCTGTGAGTTCAAGGTTAGCCTGGTCTACAGAATGAGTCCAGGACAGCCAAGGCTGTTACACAGAGAAAGAAACCCTGTCTCAAGAAACCTAAAAAAAACAAAAACAAAAAACACAAAAAACCCTGAAAATTTGAGGGCTGGTGAGAGGTTAAGAGCACTGGCTGCTCTTCAAAGAGGTTCTGAGTTCCTAGCAACTACATGGTGGCTCACAACCATCTATAAAGGGATTTGATACCCTCTTCTGGCATGTAGGTGTACATGCAAACAGAATACTACATTAAAAAAAAAAAATCACAGCCGGGCGGTGGTGGCGCACGCCTTTAATCCCAGCACTTGGGAGGCAGAGGCAGGCGGATCTTTGCGAGTTCAAGGCCAGCCTGGTCTACAAAGAGAGTCCAGGACAGCCAGAGCTGTTAAACAGAGAAACCCTGTCTCGAAAAACCAAAAAAAAAAAAAAAAAAAAAAATCACATCAATAAAATTGAAATTTGGGCCAGGTGTGGTGTGAGGACCCAGGAAATGGAGGCTTATGAAAAATGCCTTGTTGTTGGGAAAATGAAAGTAACTTGTGGGAGATATCTAAGATGTTGCCAGCAGGAAGATGCCAGGGTGGAGCTGAAGCCCAACCGTGGGTATAGCTGACTGGATGAGCAAGACTTCCGTGCTGGTGATCAGTGCATGATCACCACGTTACCAGGCTTGTGCTATGTGGTGTGATGGGATGACCTTTAATGTGGTTGGCCCATGTGGAAATCCCCCACTTGGTTATGTATACAAGCCAGAGAACCAAACATTAAAAAACGGGAAGTGCTTAGATATCACCCATTGTGTCTGTTTGTCTTCAGAGTCAAGGCTGGGGAGGTTCAGGCGGGCAGCGCACTCACCTTTCCCTGAGAACCCCCTTATGTGGTGATCACTGGGTCAGGGGTTGTTGCAGGACTTTAATCCAAAAATTCTGGAAGCAGAGGTAGTTCAGTTAGATTTTTGAGTTCAAGGCTAGTCTATTTTACTTTGAGTTCCAGACCAGCAAGGGACACACAGTAAGATCCTGCCAAAAACAAAAAACTTTGGTTTGGGATTAAGAAATTACATCTCAGGCTGGAGAGATGGCTCAGCAGTTAAGAGCACTGGTTGCTTTTCCAAAGGACCAGAGTTCAAATCCCAGCAATCACATGGCAGCTTGAAACTAATGGCCGGGCATGGTGGTACACGCCTTTAATCCCAGCACTCGGGAGGCAGAGGCAGGTCTCTCTCTCTCTCTCTTTCTCTCTGAGTTCAAGGCCAGCCAGGGCTGATACACAGAGAAACCCTGTTTGGGGGTGGGGGAAGCAATTACATCTCAAAGCCATGCTCCTATAGTATCAGCACTCAGGGGTCGGGGGTCAGCTTGGGCTACACTGAGAGCCCAACTCAAAAGAAAAAAAGAAAATCGAAAATCTATCTCATCTCTCTTCTGCATCATGATCATGTGGGGTTCCTAGTGCATAACTACCTAAACATTTCTTGTCCTCTCAGATTTTGAAGACCTGTATCGGCGGCCATGGCCTTAACATAAACAGGTTCATAGGCATGTTTCCCCTGTTCTCTTTTTTTTTTTTTTTGTTTTTGTTTTTTGAGACAGGGTTTCTCTGTGTAGCCCTGGCTGTCCTGGACTCAATTTGTAGACCAGGCTGGCCTCGAACTCGCAAAGATCCGCCTGCCTCTGCCTCCCAAGTGCTGGGATTAAAGGCGTGCGCCACCACTGCCCGGCTCCCCTGTTCTCTTAATAGTGCCTGGCACATGGCAGGTGTTCCTTTAAAGACAAAACAACTTCAGGGAACACACGCATAAAACAAGGGACCCATTTTATAAAACTCTAAATTTATTCAAAGTGTTAAAAGATTTCACTTTCCCCTCCGAAATATTATACAATTAAAAAAAAAAACAAAACTATTTTCTCAGTCACTGTTACTTCCTTTCCTTAGGACCAGCCTCTGCTCCTCCAAGCCTTTCCCTCCACTCCTCCCTCAGCACCATTACAAAACCAATCCTCCTCCCCCTCCCTTCCCCGAAACTCTGCCTTGACTGCCCAGTATGGCTCTTCAGTCCTCTGTGGCAGAAAGGCTGACTGGATGAGGGATGCACAGGTGACACTCAGGGAACAGTGGGGTGCTTTGTGCTTCTGGGAGAACAGCTAGTTGTCTCTTTTCAAGTGGGTCACTGTTTTTGCCCATGGACACCTGTTTAGAGCCAAGTAAGTGGCTTAGGTCACCCAGAGCCTTTGTACAGATCCCAGGCATGTGTCCATGACAACTGGATCTAATGACTACACACACCATCTGTTTCTTCATCTGTCTACTGTTAGAGTAGAAAGAGTGGCACATGGGAAGTGGGGCTTGATGGAGTCCCAAGTTCTCAGATCATGGACACCAAAACCCCAGGGCGGGAAGTTTTGTGTTTTGTAGGCAACGAGCCAGGGCCAGCTAGGAGCACAGGAGGCAGGGGAGTGAAGGGAGGAAAGGTCTAATGACGTTAAGTCTAGGGTAAGCAAAGATCCTTCTGAGAGCCCATTCCCTTCTCCCCCATCCTGCAAGCACGAGGATGATTCTAGAAAAGAGGACAAAACAGAAGAAAAGAATTCTGCTGTGGTGATGGGAAAAGAGAGGAGATGACAGCTGCTCAGGGCTGGGGAGGGACTTCTGGAATCTGTAGCTGGCCGTTTTCCTGTTCTGAGAAGCTGGGTTGGGGGCCAGAAGCCAGGCCCACAAAGACTTCATCAGCTCTGTCCTTTGTCCTTAACCAGTAAGACCGTGTGCTGGCCCCCGCTGGACACAGTTAGGACCTTGCGGTTCTCCAGCTGCTTGCCAGTCATTTCTACAGGGCTCCAGGCATCTTCATCCTGCCCAGTGCCCAGCTGGTAGTTGGTGCCCATGCCCCAGGCAAAAACACGACCTACAAGGGACAGAAATAGAGGCAGCTGTCTTTGGGATCCCTGCCTTTCCATACCAGGAGATGCCTGGGACATGGGGTGAAATTTGGCCTTGACCAACAACAGTCTGGCAAGGTCCTACCCCAAGAGTTCAAGAGAGTTTGGAAGAGTCAGAGAGATTATGTCCTCCATTCCATTCTCCCTACTCCCAGACATGGCACTCAGGGGACCAACTACATCCTAAGTCCTTTGGTCCTACATTGTCCAGGATGATTCTGGGTTTGATATGCCACCTTCTGGTGGGTTTGTTTTTTTTATTGTTTTAGTAAGGTCTCACGAAGTAGCTCTGGCTGGCCTACAACTCACTATGTAGATAAGACTGGCCTTAGACTCACAGAGATGTGCCCGCCTTTGCTTCCTGAGTTCTGCTTCCTGAGTACTGGACCTCAGAGTTTGTGCCCCATACCTGGCCTATCCTCTGGTTCTCACCAAGGACTGAACCTCCACGGTGCAGTGCAAACCCCACTCCTTGAGGAGCGTTCTCTCAGGCTAGCCTTAACACCTCTCCAGCCTGAATTCTGAAGGCCGCCTGGCTATGCACCTCTTTGTCAGGCTTTGGCTGCTAGGCGTCCATACCCTCTTCTGCTGGACTAGCCAGGGCCCACATGGCAGCTCACAACCGTCAGTAACTCCAGTCCCAGGGGATCTGATGCCCTCTTCTGGCCTCTGTGGGCACCAAGCACATACACAGTACATACATGCAGGCAAAACAACATACATTTGAAAAACAAAAAGCATTCTTGAGCCCAGCATGATGGCGCATGCCTTTGATCCCAGCACTTAGAAGGCAGAGGCAGGCAGATCTCTGTGAGCTCCCGGCCAGCCTGGTCTACATGGTGAGGCCCTGTCTCAAAAACAAAACAACAGTAAAAACACCCCAGAGCTTCGGAGAGCCAATGGCAAAGCAGAGCCTCCTCCAACACTCCATCTCATTTCCATGTGGCAGGAGACACAACTTGCTAAGAATTTGCTGGGCACCATGACCCCCAGGCTGCAACCATACCAGGTTTGAGGAGCCCCACTTACCATCCTTGGACACAGCGTACCCCACAGAAGCCCCGCAGGCCACAGAGGAGACAACGGGCAGCCTGGAAATGAGGGTGGGTATGCTCTTCTCCTGAGCACCCTCCCCAAGGCCCAGCCGCCCGTACTCAGCGCGGCCCAGGCTATATGCTTTTCCTGTGGATGAGGGAGAGAGAAGAGTATCAGGGGGGGGGGGGGGGGGGGGCAATTCCTAACAGAAGGAACAGCACACCAAGTGAGTCTCCTGTTCTTGAGGGCTTGTTTCTACTCTCAGGTGGTGAGAAAGTCTCAGGGTTTCTTCTTCATTTGGGAGCGGGAGCTAAAAGATCCTCTACACAATCCAGGACAACCCTCACAGATGCCAATCTATGTCTGGCCCAAACCATGATCCTAGGGACCTGGCTGTCTCAGGGACTACTGTCTCTGAGGTGTAAGAGGACTCGGGAGCCCTACCTTCTGAATCCATGCAGACTGTATGGTGCTGGCCACCAGAGAAGCCCACCCACGACTTGGTGGAATTCTTGAAGGACGTCAAGTTCTGAGGAATGAAGCAAGATCCAGTGCCTGCAGTTCCTGTTGTCAAGAGTAAAGGTGTTCCACAAGCTTCCCTTCTCAATGTGGTCCCCAGAAAGGCCACCTCCACCCATTCCCAGAAATGTCACCTTACACTACACAATAGCTCTGAGGAGTCAGGTACCCCACAAAGCAAAAAAGAATGCTAGAACCTTGACTGGATTCAAGGTCATCAAGTCCTGCTTAATGCTAGGATCAGGACTCACCGAGCTGGTGATAGTTGGAGAGGCCAAAGCCGTACACATGGCCCTCGCGGGAGATGGCAAACGTGAAATAGGCGCCACAGAAGGCGTCCTGGAACCGCACCCGGCCCCGGCTTCCCTTGGATTTCAGCAGCACACATCTGGGGACCAGCAGTCGGTCTGTAAGTACAGAGGAAGCCAGGGTCAGTGACAGACACAGGGTGTTTCCTCTTCCACAAAATCCTCTAAGGAGGCTAAGCAGGGCCATCCTTGTTGGAGGAGAGGTACCTTAAGCCAATGGAACTTACATGCCCTGCTCAGAATTTTAACACTCACAGAAAGAGAAGCTTATGTGGAACTTTCCCTGTGCCAGACATTTTTCCGATTAAGTTATTTCTCTTTTCACAGTAACCAACAGGGGTGGGGTGAGAGGAGAAGGGGGTTTAGAGATAAGGAGTCAGCCTCCAAATCTGAGGGCCCTACTCCCCTCTATTTTGGGATTATTTACTGGTTGGTCTAGAACTCACTATGTAGATAAGGCTGGCCTCAAACTCAAAGATCCACCTGCCTCTACCTCCCGGGTGCTGGGATTAAAGGTGTGCGCCACCACGTCCAGTTTAAAGCCTGAGGCCTTAACCAACACTGCAAGTGCACCGGATGATGTAAAGCCTCCACACACAGAATCCCTCCTGCCTTTTACCTTCACCAGGGGATTGGCTTAGCAATTGTTCCACTGGAGGTACCAAAGCCACTTACCAAGTCCCTGACGGCCACCTCGATTGGCAAAAAACTCAGGCACACGGCCTAGCTGGCCCTGCTCCCCACAACCCAAGGTGTAGAGGTCCCCATCGCCTGTCAGCATCACCAAGTGGTCATTCCCTGAAGATGACAGGAAAGCAGGAGATGAAGGGCTTGTCAGTAAGGCTGAGGCTGAATTGTCCTAGCTCCTGCCCACTGTGCGCACGGCACTCACCTGAGGCTACCTTTACCACCGGCATGTCCAGCTGCACTTGAACAGGCACCATGCTCTTCTTCATGGGCTCCAACAACCCGATCGTACCATTATTGTCCTAAAGTGAGGGACAGAGACTTAAGCAGCCAGTCCTGCTGCTCCATAACAGTCAAGTCAAGGCTTGCAGGGACCAGAACAGCTGCTGCCTGGTGAAGGGTGGTGAGTGATAGCACACAGGGACAGTGAGACAGCAGCAGGGGCCTGGCCACATAAGGAAAGACTGAAGAATGGAAACTGGGAACTGTGATAAAGTAAGTGGGGGCAGATGTGAGTGCAGGTAAACATCTGGCTAAAAGTCAATTAATTAGTGAGGCAGCATGCAAGATGGAAATGCAATACACTGTTCTGAGCATTTCTGTGTTAAAAACTTCCCCATAGGCCGGGCATGGTGACGCACACCTTTAATCCCAGCACTTGGGAGGCAGAGGCAGGCGGATCACTGTGAGTTCGAGGCCAGCCTGGTCTACAAAGTGAGTCCAGGACAGCCAGATACACAGAGAAACCCTGTCTCGAAAAACCAAACCAAACCAAAACAAAAACTTCCCCATAGGGGCTGGAGAGATGACTCAGTGGTTAAGAGCACTGGTTGCTCTTCCAGAGGACGTGAGTTCGATTCCCAACATCCACATGGTGGCTCATAACCATCTCTCGTGTTATCTGATGCCCTCTTCTGGAGTGCAGGTGTACATGTAGACAGAGCACTCAGACATAAAAGTAAATAAATCTTTAAAAAACAAACTTCCCCATAAACATTTTTCCAATAGCCTCTACAGATGTGCTGGGAAACTCCTTTAATTCCAGCACTAAGCAGTGTGAGTTAAGAAGATCTCTTTGACTTTGAGGTCAGCCTCACTACATAATGAGTTCCAAACCAGTCAGGGATACATAGCAGCCCATCTCAAAACAATAAATGAGGGCCTGGCGTAGTGGGGCACACACTTTTAATCCTAGAGGTAGAAGAATCTCTGAGTTCAAGGCCAACCTGGTCTACAGAGCAAGCTCCCGGACAGACAAAACTACATAGAGAGACCCTACCTTAAAAAAAAAAAAATGAATGAATGAATAATTGCTTTTACAACAACCTTAATAAGGAAATACTCATGAGATTCCCTCTTGCTTTTTAATTTACTCTTAATGTGTATGGCTGGTTTACATGTATGTATGTCTATGCACCATTGTGTGCCTGGTTCCCAAAAAGGCCAGAAGACATTGGATCTTCAGGAACCTGAGTTATAAACAGCTGCGAGATGCTTTGTGGGTGTTGGAAACTGAACCTGAGTCCTCTGCAGGAACATTACATGGTCTCAACCACTGAGATGGCTCTCCAGCCACAATACTGAAACTCTATTTCTCTATGCTGGGATTGCAGCTCCCCTGACATTGCTCTTGCCTAGCATTCAAAGCTCTGGTTTTGATCTCTGTCAGTGCATGAGAATGGGACCCATAATTCCAGCACCCAGGAGATGGAGGAAAGAGGATCAGAAGTTCAAAGTTGCCTGCAGCTACTTAGCCAGTATGGGACTAACCTGAGATAAATGAGACCTTGTCTTAGGGAAACCCATCCCCACCCCGACAAAAACCAAGATAAAGACTATATACCCCTGCCCTAGAGAGACCAACAAGTAACATTCCCCACCCCCACAGAGCTTTCTCTCCAAGCCTCTAGAACAGCATCACGGATGAGAAGGGGAAATGAGAATAGGGGATGAGGAGACAGCAGCTTCCGGGGTCAGCTGCAGCCCAGTGGCAACCTTGATAGAGTCCTTCCCTTCATCGCACTCAAGCAGATAGCCAGTGGACAGGTCCAGATCAAGATGCCAGGGATTTGAATCTGGGCCCTATGTATGTGGGCTCTACTTCCCACCAGTAAGCAAGCACAATGGAGACAAGAAAGTGGATCATTTGAGGATCCTCAGCTAAATCTGCTTGCTAGCACACGTAATTTTCCAGACCGAGTCTTACCCGAAAAGAGCCCCACAGGAAGACACGACCATCTTCGGTGAGGGCTGCTGTGTGACTGTCCCCTGCCGACACTTGTACCACCTTCTCTTGCAGCTCCACCTTCCCGGGGACCATCTCTGAGCCCTCCACAGATGTGTCCCTTCCCAGGGCACCTTCATCATTGCACCCGAAGGAGTAGACCTGTGCCCAGGGTATCCCATTAGCACCGGTCTTTGTTCTATAGCCAGGTCCTGTCCCCCACACGCCCTTGCACCTACGCCTTGCCCAACATGTCCCCAACCCTTTGACCTACCTGGCCACTTTGGCTCAGACACACAGTATGCATGCCCCCAGCCTCAGCCTGCACAACATCTTGTAGAAGGGGTACCAAGGCCGGCTTCTTCCTCTCCAGCACACTCTCACCCAGCCCCAGCTGGCCCACGTCGCCCTGGCCCAGTGTCAGTACCAAGCCTGGTTCTGTGTTGTGGGACCTGTGAGAGACTAAAGAGTGGAGAAGATAGCCCCTAAGTGTGTAGGATGAGGGCAGATAGCAGAGCTCACATCATAGGCTCTGGCATTGTGATGGCCTGGGGTTCAAGTCCTTGCTCTGCCAACAGACCATAAATAAGACCTTTGTGTGCCTAAGTTTCCTCATCTGTGAACAGAGGATGAGAAGGGTATCTGTCTCATAAGGTTTTTGTGAAGATTAAAACCCAAGCACGTTATTGACATGAGAAAGAAAGAGAAACAAGGAGACCCTGCACACAGTGAAATGGATCTTGCTGGGCAGGACATGAGAGCAATGAGAACACAAGATGATTTCTAGGGGAGCCCAGGTCGCAGACGTGGATCCATAGTGTCAATCTTTTATTAACTGCTTACTCTACCAACACTAGCTGATTTCCAGATCTCCAATATTTAGAAGACCATGTTGCCAGGCCTGGTGGTGCACACCTTTAATCCCCACTCTTGGAGGCAGAGGCAGGCAGATCTGTGAGTCCAAAGCCAGCCTGGTCTACACAGTGAGTTCCAGGACAGCCACAGCTGTCTATCTCCAACAAACATCAAAACTAGAAGACACTGTTTTACAGGTCATGGACCAGAGCCTCCCAGAGTGTCAGTAACCTTCCCAGGTAAAAAAGCTAATTAGCTGGGGCTGGAGAGATGGCTCAGTGATCAAGAGAAGACTGTTCTTCCAAAGGACCCGGGTTCAAATCCCACTACCCACATGACAGTTCACAGCTGTCTGTAACTGCCAGGCATGGTGGTGCACGCCTTTAATCCCAGCACTTGGGAGGCAGATGCAGATCTGTGAGTTCAAGGCCATCCTGGTCTACAAAGTGAGTCAAAGACAGGGTTACATAGAGAAACCCAGTCTCAAAAACAAACAAACAAACAAACAAACAAACAAAGCTAATTAGCAGAGTTTGCACTGGAGCTCAGGGCAACTACCTGGGTTAGAGCACTTATCAGCTTTCATCCCAATGCCCCTCCACCCCAGGCTATGATTTCCACCCCCTGAACATGGGAGGAAAACAGACCACCCTTTCTACCAGTATGGGCAGCACAGAAAGCTTCAGAGGACCGGGAAGGCACAGTAGGAACCTGAGGACACCTTTGCAGAGGTGTAGGCCAACCAGTGGGCAGTGCAAGGCTGTTTGGTGGCCAATGAAAGCCCTCCACAGTCAACGGTAACCAGTCCCCCCCACCCCCAGGGTGTGGCCTCAGCTGCCAGGGCCACTGCGGTTGTACTGGGCAGGGAGCCATCTGGTTGGGTTTTCTGGTCAGCTGGGCTTGGCCCACAGGCACCTTGGCAGGAGCGGGTGGCAGCACCGCGGTTACGAGGGTCTGCAAAAGACAGACACTGTCTGAGCATGTGTCGATGCTCCTCCCTCCCATGCTAGGGGTCAATTTCTCTTGTCCTTGTCACACTCTGGGGTTGTGGGAAAGAGAAAAGTTACAGGACAGGTCCTTCCAATGAAGCTGGGACATTATCTCAGACAGGCTGATGGAGTTCTTGTCTCCTTTCTATCAAGGGAAACAGCCCAGCCAGATGAAATGGCATTCCTGTGATTACACATGGAGGAAGTGGCAGAGCTAGGACCTGAACCCACCTCTGAAAGCCCAGTTGGTCCAAGAGCCTTGGGCTTTCGAGCTGTAACCTCAGAGCACATGGACCCAAGGCAAGGACTTTTCTGATCATCGGGGGAGGAGACCAAAATACTTTAGAGAGACTAAACCATGCCTTTGCCAGGGGCCATGTTCCAGGACCTTGGTGGTGGGGTTTGCCAGCATCACTTCACGTGCTCTCTGATAAGCCTTGGCTTAGGCCTCTTTTCTGCTGTCTAAAGGGTTAACTGGGTGAGATTCAGGAGAACCTCCAGCTGAGCAGGGTCCCTGGACATCTAAGCCCCTCAGAGCTTCAAGCCAGGGAGGAAGGAACACAGGTCCAAATGTCAGAGCCAAGAAGGGACCAGCTTACCTTTCACCTTCTTGCTTTTGGGGATGGCATCTTCTGCGGGTGACCTTCTCTTAGCTATGCGCTTGGGTGGCATCTTCCTGACCTGAAAAACCCAGCCAACTATTACATCAGAATAACATCTTCCTATGTGGTATTTATCAAAAACCCCAGGAAGCAAGCGGAATCACCCAGTAGTCATACCTCTCACCTCCTATCCCAGAACTGTGTGACAGGTGATATCACAAATATTCCCTACTGTTGCTAACACTGGGGGGGTGGGAGGGGGGGAGAAACTATGCACTTAATAGTAGTGGATTATTGCTCAGCCTGGTGAGAATCCGCTAAGCCCCAAGTCCAATCCTGGTTCAAATCCCATCACTGAATAAACTGGGCCTGGTGACCTATGCCTGCAATCTCAACACTGAGAGTGGAGTAGGGGGAGAGGGCTGGAGAGATGGCTCAGTGGTTAAGAGCACTGACTGCTCTTCCAGAGGACTCAAGTTCAATTTCCAGCAACCACATGGCAGCTCAGAACTTCTCTAACTCCAAGATCTGACACCCTCACACAGACATACACGCAGGCAAAACACCAATGCACATAAAATAAAAATAAATAAATTATTTAAAAAAAAAGAGTGGAGTCAGCAGGAGTTTAATACTAGTGGACCGGCCACACATGGAGAATATCCATGACAGAACAGTATGAAGCCATCAAAAATGATGTTTTCAGAGACAAAGCTATTGGACAGAAAGATGTTCCTTGTGACAAAGAAGCCAGAAGCCAGTTGTGGTGCCTACTCATGACCCCAGCATTGTAGCACCCAGAGTTCCAGCCAGTCTCAAACACACATAACAAAAACAAGTGGTACATGCCTTTAATCCCAGCACTCACTCAGGAGGCAGACAGGAGGGTTTCTGGTCTACTTAGCAGATTCCAGGCCAGCCAGGGCTACACAGGGAGACCCTGTCTCAAAACAAAGTAAAACAACAAACCACACAACACAAAATCCAAACCCTAAGCCCAAACCAAGCAGTTTAAAAGCTGCCCACTATCTATTTTAGCTTATTATTATTAACTTATTATTTTAAAACAGGGTCCAGTGCAGCTTAGGATGGTTTTGAACTCATCTTTCTGCCTGCACCTCCTGAGCTGAATTTATAGGTATGTGCTTACAGGAGTGTCTGACATGCAGGGTTAAATGAGCTGATACTCTGGCAGCACACTATGTTGGGGCGTGGCTCATTGGCAGGGCACTCATCTAGTGTGTCTGAGGCTTTGGATTTTATCCCCTAACGGGAAAAAATTTCTACTTAAAATAAAGCCAGGCTGGGTGTCCATCTTTAGCACCAGCACCAGGAGAGGCAGGCAGATCTGGTCTCCCGAGCAAGTTTCAGGACAGCCAGGGCTTTGTTACACTGTTTGTAACTCTGTTTTCGTAAAACTCTGTTTCGAAAAACCAAAACCAAATAAAAATAAAAAATAAATAAAACAGACCTGGGAGTTGTGGTACATGCCTTTAATCCAAGCAGACTAGCTATCCTAATCTACATAGTGAGTTCCAGGACAGGCAGGGCTATATAGGCAGACCCTGTCTAAAAAATAAACAAATAAAAACTCAATAAATAAAAATGATCCTACATAAGTGCTCACTCAGGGAATTAATGTTGGTGGTAGGGTGGTGTTTAGGGTCTTCCCCAGGTAATACCGAGACACAAACCTGTTGGGATATAAGCAAGCTCACCCAGTCCTTCTTCCTGACAGACAGGGATGAAAATTCTGCTCAAGGCCTTCAGCAAAGGCCCTTCTCAGTGTCTGTAGAGATCTGGTCAACACTAGCCCCATGCCCACTATGAGGTCCAAAAGCCTCAGGCTTCCTAGTTGTCAACTCAGAAGGTGTAGACACAGGCTAGAGACGCACTTTAAACAGGCCCAGGGTCCTGCAGAGCCTGCGTGGGGGTTGTGGCTGGTCCAGTTCTGTCATGAGGCAGCCGTTGTGAATGAACTTTGCACACTCCCATTCTCCCTGCAATGGGATCCTCTCCCTTCCTATGTGCCTCTTTGAGACCCTTCTCACCACGCTGAAAATGGTTGCTCGTTAGGATCAGTGGGAACTCAATTCACCTTCCAGGGTTCTGGTCTGCGCAACCTTTAACAATCCTTAACTGTTTAGAGTAAATGACAACAACCTCTCAGAGAGGAAAGAAGTCTGGACTGCATGCTACGTACGGGCAGAGCAGGTGCTCAGACAGTGACACACACTCATCTCACAGATATCAGGAGTGCTTGGGGATGGGCCGAGGTGCATGACAAAGACTTGATCCCTGTCACCTCTGTCCCCCTCCTCCAAAGCCATCATTCCCTCCCACAGAGACTAGGAAATGCGTCTCATGAATCTTTACTACACACACACACACACACACACACACACACACACACACACAAAACTTTTCAAAACAAGCTGAAGTCAGTCATGGTGGCAAATGCCTGGAATCCTAGCAATTGTGAGATAAAGGTCAGGTCATCCTCACCCACATAGGCAGGTTAAGGACAGCCTTAGCTACAGGAGACCCTGTCCCAAAAACCAAACCAGCTATGGAGATGATTCAGCCAGTAAAGTGATGGTTGTGCAAAGCACACACCTACAATCCTAGTGCAGGGAAAGCGGGGAGATATGCAGACCCCTGAAGCTCACTGGCTAGCCAGTGTACCCTAATGGGGGCGCTCCAGGATCACCAAGAAGGCCTGTCTCAAAAAAGCACAAGGCACAGCACCATCAATGAAGACCCGTGTCGCCACATCTCTGACCTCCACATGTCCTTACCATCCCTCGTGCACCACACATGACACATTCAACCCAACTTAGAAAACCTGAAGACACCATCACTCCTGTTTCATGACTGAGGGAACTCATGCTCAGGGAGATAAACTTACTTGCTCATGTTCGTACACTAAAAGAGACAGAAAAAGGACCCAGGCACATTTGATTTTTTTTTTTTTCGAGACAAGGTTTCTCTGTGTAGCCCTGACTGTCCTGGACTCACTTTGTAGACCAGGCTGGCCTCGGGCTCAGTGATCCGCCTGCCTCTGCCTCCCGAGTGCTGGGATTAAAGGCGTGCGCCACCACGCCCGGCTTGATTTTTTTTTTTTTTTAGGGGGGAAAAAAGTATGCTGTTTGTGGTGGTACACATCTGTAATCCCAGAACCTAGGAAGCTGACCAGCACTGACCCAGAGTATGTAAGAAGACCCTGTCTCACCACCATCACCATCCGAAAGGGTCTGCTAAAGGCACATCATAACCCAGGTGGCCTGAGCAAATCTCTCAGGATTCCTGATGAGTCTGGCCAAATTCAAGAAGCAGAAAGCAGAAGCCAAGGAAGGAAGAAGATGGAGGTGGGGTCTGCCTGGGTGTGTTGTTACCAGATCCAACAGCTCCCGTCCCCGGCTGAGGGGAGAAATCCTGAGATACCCCCGTTGTCTTTGAGCCACACATTCTTCTGTACAACTCTAGTGGCTGCATTTGGCAGTATGGATAAACCCAAAAGTGAGGCAAGGAAAGCAGTACCTTTTAAAAGGTGGGCATACCTGGGTATGGTGGGTAGAGGCAGGATCTGTGATTGCCACAATTCAAGGGACAGCCTGGGCTATGTAGTGAGACCTACCCTCTTTCAACAAATAAATAAGCCAGGGCTAGAGAGATGGCTCAGCACCAGCTGCTCTTCTAGAGCAGAGGCTCCAGGTGTCCCTGCACCCTCGGGCAGCTCACAACCACCCGTATCTCTAGTCCCAGGGGATCAATTGCCCTCTTCTGGTCTCCTTGGCCACTGCACAAATGTGGTACACAGACATACATGCAGGTAAAACACATAAAAAAACAAAACCAAAAAGACTTTGTCTTCTGTCACCATATTTGCATTCCCCAGGATCCATCTTTCAAGGGGTTTAAAAACTGGGAGAAGAGTGAGCAAGACTCAGAAATAAAATCCAGAAAGGAGTCAACTTCAATTAACAGGCACCTACAGTGTATGACAAGAGCTCAGACCTGTCCCCATGTATAGGTATGCAGGCCATTCGTGGAGGAGATGACGTCGCAGAGGACAACCCCCTCCGGCTGGAGCTGCTCCCAGCCTGTTTCCTCACCTGCTAAGTCAAATGGGTGGGTATGCTAGGTTAGACAAGCTGTCTGGAGCCGGGTGCTCTCCTGTGACCCTGGGAGCTCACCACAATCCCGTTTCTGGAGCATTTGGCAACCCTGGCAGGCCCATTCCTTCCCCCGCACTCAGAACTTTCCAGTGTGTGTGTGTGAGACAAATAGCATTGTGGGAAAGCCTACCTGGAGAGAAGGAAGGCCTGTGCAGGCTGCTGTACTGTGCTGCCAAGAACTGGGCCAGCACATTTCACACCAGGAAGTCCCTCACCCAGGTACAGCACCTATGTGCTATTGCCTGGGGCTGTCTGTCAATTTTTCCCTAGGGAGAAGCACTGGCTCTGTGCACACTGTAGGACCCATCACCATCATTTTGTGGGCAAGGAGACTATAGTTTAGGAGAATCTAGTGGGACCGGATACAGACTCCTGCTCAGTTGTCTCTGCAACCAGAAACTGATGAATCACGTCTAACTCATCTTTTCCAAGCTCCTTTAGGATGCTCTTCTTGGGTGAAGCAGCCTTCCGTGTCCTCCACACACCACTGACGTCTGTGACCCCAAACACTTGGGCTGTGCTCCACGTCTGGATTACCCTGACCCTGCGATCCAAAACATATTACAACCTCGCCACCCAAAGTCGGCCTCACCTCACCTGGACAGCTATCCCCAACCCTCCACTGCCCGATTACGGCTTCCGCTTTGGAGTTCCCGGTCTGTTTCACACCCTCAACTTCTGCCAGGGCACACGAGGTCGGAGGACTTAATTTCTGATGAACCAAGGACTTGGCGGCAGCAACAACGCTCGAGTTCCACGGGCATATTTTGCTGGTCTCAAGGGACCCTAATTGCGGACCCAGGGAAGTCTCGACAGGGCGCCCCGGCGCTCCGCCGAGGGCACGGAGGCCCGCCTTTGTCACCATTGTCCCCCAGCGGCTCAGGAGCAGCACGGAACTGTCAGGCAGCAAACGACCGGGTGACACGGGGTTGATGGGAGTTAATTAAGGGCAGGCGACCATCTGGACGCTGCCATCCCCTCCCCGCCGGCGGCCACCCGAGCTCACCGCGGCCGCGCGCCCCCGCGCAGCAGCCGTTTGAATCTCCCGCCGCGTGGCGGAGCGCGGGGCGCGCGCCGGGAGCGCGGCAGAGGCGGCGGCTAAGGGTCGGCGCGGCCCGTGCGCGGGCGAGGCGGGGCCCACGCGGGCCGGAGCTCGCGCGCCCGCAGCGCCGCCGCTTCACGTGCAGCCCGCTCGGCGGACGGCGACCTCGGCTCACCACGGCCCCGCGCACCTCCCGGCTTCCCGTCCTCGGGGTTCCCGGCGAACCGGAGCGCGACCTACCTCGGCGCGGGGCGGCCGCTAGCAACTCCGGCGCTCGGCGAACTGCCCCGAGCATGCGCTCTGCGGGCCGCCGGCCGCGACCCTGACCAGAGGGGAAAACACAGGGCCGGGCGGCCCCTGGCGGCCACCGCGGGAAGTGCGAGCGGCCGCTTCTAGTGTGTGCCCACTACAGCGCGCCTTCTGTGTTCGGGAGACCCCGAAGTGGGACTCGTGGACCGACAGCCAATCGCAAACTGCTAGAATCCCGGTTTGTTTAGGAAATCTGGTCCGTGAGATCAGTACGGAGCAAAACAGGGCTGGAAGGTTCTTGTTCTCAAAGTGTCCACACATAAGGCTGACAAATCCAACTATTACCTAAACTGGGCCATCTGATTCAGCCTGGGCAAGGCATTCAGGATGGGTGTTTTCCATGCGGGTGTGTCTGTGTAACGTGTGTACAGTGCCTGCAGAGGCCAGAAAGAGGGCGTTGGTTGCCCTAGAACTGGAGTTAGAGATGGAGGCAACCTGCCATGGAGGTGCCGGAGTGGAATTCCCATCTTCTGCAAGAGCAACAAGGTTTCTGAACCACCAAGACATCTATCTCTCCAGTCCCAGAGGGGTAGCATGTGCAAAGACAGAGGGTAAGATGTGCGAAACTGCCATATAGACTTAAGTGAGCTACTATGGGAGGATTCTGGTCACATGATATGATCAGAACTTCAAGGATGGACTTTGGATCAAGTAGAACCAAGAGTGGAAGAGCAGACGACAATCGGGAAGAGGAAGAGATAAGGCCTGGGTTAGTGGCACTGCCTAAATCACATCGTTCCTGAGGCAGAAACAGAATAGTAAGTTTAAGGCCAGGTGGGACACATAGTGCAATTCTATCTCAGAAAGAAAAAAAAAAAGATGGGGAGAGGTGAGGGGCACTATGGATGTGTAGCTCAGTGGCTGAGGGCATTGACAAAGTGTGAAGTTCAAGGTTCAACTACAAGACCATGAACGGAAGGAGATATGGTTGGGGTAGAAAAAAAATGACTCAGTTGGGCCTAGTGGCACACACCTTTAATCCTAGAACTCGGGAGAGACAGGCAGATCTCTTTGAGTTTGAGACCAGCCTGCTCTACAAAGTGAGTTCCAGGACAGCGCATAATGTTACACAGAGAAACCCTGTCTCCAAAAAACAAACAAACAAACAAAAAAACCCTCAGAGCTGGGAACTGCTAAAGAGTTGGGAGCTTACACTGGAAACTGTATAATAACATCCTCACACAAGCAACCCTATAGGACTTAAGTGTTCCTGAGATTATGTTCAGAACATTTTTTAAAAAAGATTTATGTATGAGTGCTCTATCTAAATGAACACCTGCAGCCAGAAGAGGGCATCAGATCACATTATAGATGGTTGTGAGCCACCTTGCAGTTGCTGGGAACTCTGGCTTTCTGGAGGAGTAGCCAGTGCTCTTAACTGCTGAGCCATCTATCCAGCCCCCATGTTCAGGACATTTGATTGTGTATGTTCTTCCTGTTATCTAAGGGAAGTAATCTCTACAAAAGGTATTTTTTGTTTCACATTAGTTCTGACTCCAAAAGTCATCCTAAACAGATAATTGTTGGGGTAGTGTTAAGCATTCTAAATGTTAATTAATTGGTCCTGTTTTCTGTCTGTTACTTACATTGACTCCAATTGGTTAAATAAAATGCCAAGGCCTGAGATTGGGCAAAGACAGAGAAAGGTGGGACTTCCTGAGATGAGAACAGGAAGCCTGTGCTTGAGACAGAGGATTCATGCATTCCAGCCAGCAGCAGAGAGGAAGAAGCATTTCCAGCCAGCAGCAGAAGGAGGCACACACCATGGGTTAGAGAAAAGAACCTCATTCCACATGGCCAGGAACATTGGCATATCGTGGAGAGTGGCAGTCCAAAGGGACGTATGTATATATGGGGTCATATTTGGGTAATAGAATAAGAGCTAGCTTAGATGGGCCAGGAATGCACAATTCAGGCCTAGGCTTGTTAAAATCCATGTCTGTGTGGGCTCTTTTTTAATGGCTGCTTAAAGATTAATGGTTCCAAATCAATTAACAATAATTTAAATAGTGGTTAAATAATTTAATTAGCCATATTTCTTTCTATAGATAATTTTACTGTTTTAAAACATTTCACCTTTTTTGGTTTCTCGGTGTAGCCTTGGCTGTCCTGAACTGGCTTTGTAGATCAGGCTCACAGAGATGAGTTCTGCCTGCCTCTGTCTCCTGAGTGCTGGGATTAAAGGTACATGCCACCACGCCTTGCCCAACATTTCACATTTTTATTTATGGGTGTGCATGTTCATGCCAGCATGCTGTGGAGGTCAAAGGGCAGCTTCCAGGAGTTAAGTTCTGTCTTTTCCACTATGTGGGTCCCAGAGAGCAGATTCAAGACTTCAGGCTGGCAGCAGGCACCTTTACCAACTGAGGCATCCAATTGCATTACCCTATTGTGTAGAACCAGCCACAAAGCAATCCCCTAATTTTGTCTTACCTTTTTAGGTTTACGTCTGCCTCCATCTTGACCTTTTCTTTTAGATGATAAACTGTGAAGTTCCTCCAAGCTTCACCCTGGACACTGATCTCTCTGCTGTCTTTCTCCAAGATCTTACTCATTCACATGGCTTAATGTAATTACAGAAAAATGACCATCATTTATCTTACCTTATTGAAACACCTTTTGTTTTGGAAAAACCTCATGAACCCAGGCTATCTTCAAACTCCTAACTGTCTGCTTTGGCCTCCTAGTGCTAGGATTACAGGGGTGTGCCCCTCAAACTCACTTAAGTTTCATTTACATATTTTATGTATAGTGTGCTCTACCTGCATGCACACCTGGATGCCAGAAGAGGGCATCAGATCCCATTGCAGATGGCTGGGAGCCACCATGTGGTTGTAGGGAATTGAACTCGGGACTTCTGGAAAAGCAGCCAGTGCTCTCAAAGGCTGAGCCCTAAACCCACTTGTTTTTAACTACCTATGTGTGCATGGGTTTGTGAATGGGAGGGAAGTACCTGCAAGACTGCAGAGGAGGGCGCTGGAGCCTCTGGACCTGAGTTACAGGTAGCTGTTGGCTGACAACCCAACTCCAGTCCTCTGGAAGAACAGTTAAGTATGACTCTTAAACACTGAGTTCTCTCTCTCATTCCCTTTAGATATAAAACCTACCCATGTGTTAGATCATTTGCTTCTCACAAAAACAAAAGTTTAAAATGTTGCTCTTAAACTGGGGGTAGTGGCACAGGCACTTTAATCCCAGCACTCAAGAGGCAGAGGCAGGTGGATCTCTGAGTTTGAGTCCAGCCTGGACTACAAAGTGAGTTCCAGGCTAGCCAAGGTTACACAGAGAATCTCTGACTCAATAAGGGACTGGAGAGAGGTGGCTCAGTGGTTAAGCTGTTAACTTCCAGAGGACCTGGGTTCAATTCCCAGCACCCATATGGCAGCTCACAACTGTCTATAATTCCTGTTCCAGGGAACCTGACAATCTTGCACAGACATACATGCAGGCAAAACACCAATGTACAAAAAAATAAAAATTTAAAAAAACCAATAAAAATAAAATTGTTGCTCTTGCAAGAGAAGCTTGGTTAGATTACCAGCACTCACCTGGTGGCTCATAACCTTCCTTTAACTCCAATTCCAGAAGATCCCATGCCTTCTTCTGAACTTTATGCACATGGTAAATAATAATATATGCAAGAGCTGTGCGTGGTGGCGCATGCCTTTAATCCCAGCACTTAGGGAGGTAGAGGCAGGTGGATCTCTGTGAGTTCAAGGACAGCCTGGTCTACAAAGTGAGTCCAGGACAGTCAAGGATACACAGAGAAAGCCTGTCTCGAAAAACCTTAAAAAAAAAAATTCATGCAAGAAATATCTACACATAAAATGAATAAGGGACTGGAGAATTTCCTCAGCCTTGAAGAGCACTGGTTGCTCTCCCAGAGGACCCAGGTTCAACCCACATGGCAGTTCACAACTGTCTGCAATCTAGTTCCAGGGGATCTGACACCCTCAAACACCAATGCACATTAAAAAATAAAATGAGGGGGCTGGAGAGATGGCTCAGCGGTTAAGAGCACTGCCTAGTGCTCTTCCAAAGGTCCTGAGTTCAATTCCCAGCAACCACATGGTGGCTCACAACCATCCACAATGTGATCTGGTGCCCTCTTCTGGAATGCAGGTGTACATGCAGATAGAGCACACATATGCATAAAATAAATACAAAATAATAAAATGAGTAAATCTTGAAAATATAAGGGGTCAACCAGGTGTTGGTGGTGCATGCCTTTAAACTCAGCATCAGTGAGGCAGGCTGATCTACAAAGTGAGTTCAGGATAGCCAGGGCTACACAGAGAAATCCTGTCTCAAAAAATCTAAAGTGATAACCAGGGCATGGTGATGCTCGCTCGGGAGAGAGGCATGTGGATCTCTGTGAATTTAAAGCCAACCTTATCCACAATATGAGTCTAGGATAGCCAGGGATATATCATAGAGAAATCTGGGTCTTGAAAAACCAAAAGGAAAAAAAAAGTGATGAGGTTGGAGAGATTGTTCAGTGGTTAGAGCACAATCAGCCAAGAGCAGAATTTGGATCCCAGCACCCATGCAATATCCTGGGCTTCATGAACACAGGCATAACTGAAGATACAGTATATGCACTCACCACACACAAGGTTTTTTTTTTTTTTAAAGATGTCTAGTAGGGATTAGCTCAAGAGGTAGAGCACTTGCCTGGCATGTGAGAGGCCCTGGATTCAAGTCCCAACATTGAAATAAGTGATAGATCCTGAAGAGAAGTCAGGTTCCAACCCTGACTATGATGACTGGAAATTCGCTGGCCCTCAGATGGGGTTTCTCTGTGTAGCACATGCCTTTAATCCCAGCACTCAGGAGGCAGAGGCAGGTGGATCTCTTGAGTTTGAGGTCGGTCTGGTCTACAGAGTGAGTGAGTCCAGGATAGCCAGGGATATACAGAAAAACTTTATTGAAAAACCTTAAAAAAAATCCCTAGTCTATGACTGGGCTGTGGTGTGGAAGAGGCAGGTGGAGTGAGTCCAGAACTACAAAGAAAAAAAAAATGTAATTTATGGGATGGATAGCTCAGTGATTAAGAGCACTGGCTGCTCCTCCATAGGACCTGGGTTCAAATCCCAGCACCCACATGGCAGCTCACAGTTGTAATTATTGTTCCAGGGGATCTGACACCCTCACATACATGAAGTCAAAATACCAATGTACATAAAAATAAATTTTAAAAAATGTAATTCATGTAGATCAGGCCAGCCTGGAGCTCAAGAGTGCATGTGCCTGCCGCCAATGGACTGGTTCTGCTGTGATCTGACGCCACCTCCCCTTCCTCTCAGATCTAGTGTCCATAACCTGGTTGACATGGATAACATTCTTTAGATATGAAACAGTACTACTGTTAAGATCCATTTTCTTCTTTGGATAGTCTCACTTTGTAGCCCTAGATGGCCTTGAACTTAAAAGCAGTCTGCCTAGGGCTTCAGACCAGAGATTAAAGGTGTCACCTGTGTCAGGAATTAGATTTAGGGCCTCACATATGCTAGGCAATCTCTGAGCGGTGTTCCCAGCCCTGTACCTCGTCGTAACCCAGAAACACCAGTTTATGAAGTAAGCATGGAGGATCAAAAGACAACTGTAATTGATGACAAGTGTGCCTTCATTAAACTATTCTGTGGGAGGCTGGCAACTTGTTTCAGAATTCAGTACACTTGCCTTGGTTCACTGAAACCCCAGCAGGAACACACAGAGCAGTTTTGACTTCTGCTGTCTCTGCAAGTCAAGGTATATAGTTTGCAACACAGGCCCCACTACAGGAAAATTAAGGGCAGGTGAGATGGGGGGTACACCTTTTATCCCTGGAACCTGGCATTGGCTTAAGTTCATCACTTCCTGAAATTGTCTTCCACTGACACGCACTGTGAGGAGTTAGAATGGATCCCTGTCTGAGCTGAGAATCCTGCCCCATATACCAGTAATCCTGTCACATTCCCCTAGCCATTTACCATACCGAACTCCCACAAAGAAATGTGGCAGCCTACCTTCTAGGTGACTCCCTAATGCCCACATCATTCAGGGCCTTGTACTGAATGAGCCAGTACAGGGAATCAAGACTTTCCTTTATGACTTAGGGACCAACCCCTCACATCATAAGGCCTCCAGGTCACTTTACCTTCCCACATACTACTCATTTGGCCAGCACCTCCTGGGGAGCTAGCTGCTAGATCAAGAGCAGGGGAAGGAAATCACTGTCCTTGGAAGCATCAAACCCACCCTCAGGGTTTAACTGACCAATGGAAATCGTCTGCAGTCTCATTGCATGCACACTCAGGACACAGCAAGCCAGAAAAGATCAACTTTACTTTAATTCAAACAACTGTTTACATCAGATTTGTCAGGCACATCACAAGTATTTCTAGAACACAAATTCTGTAACCTGGTGGCCTAGGATCTGGGGTGTGATCTCACAGGGAAGAAGCACAACTTGGGGAAAGGAAACAGGGCCTCCCACATCCCATGTACATTGGAGTACAACTATGCCAATGTGTCTCAAACTTAGATTTCCTTTACAAAGCACTCATGAGGTATGAGGTTCTTGGTCAAAACTCTAATACAGACAAAACTTTACCAAGTTGCTAGTTAAAGGCCTCAAGGTCACACACCAAGTTAACGTTCAGCAGGTAGCTGCAGATCCTCTTCTCTCCTGAACAAACAAATAACCCAAAGGTTAGATCCCCGAAAATGGCACAGTGAAAGCTGTTCCACCTTAGACCCTTGTTTCCTGCATGGTTTGTCTCCTCAGTCATTGTCCACAAGACTCTGAGAAGTCGTAGGAATATGCAGGTGCAGACTCAAAGCCCAGCTTCATCTCCAACGTCGTGGAAAGGGACTGTACATCATGGGGCAGAGCCCTATGCTCCCCTATGCCACCAGGACAGAGCCCGGGGAGAGTGACCTCCCGAGGTATCCACGTTGGAAGGTCTGGATAGTGCTCAAACGATTTGTCACCCTCACCTATAAACCGTACTAGTGTCTAACCACCAATAACTCACATGCCAGGAGTGGTGGTGCACGCCTTTAATCCCAGCGCTTGCGAAACGGGTGGATCTGAGAGTTTAAGGCTAGCATGGTCTACAAAGTGAGAGCCCAGGACAGCCAGAGATAGAGAAACCCTGGCTCAAAAAACCCCACAAACCAAGACGGGCATGGTGGCACACGCCTTTAATAACAGCACTTGGGAGGCAGAGGCAGGCAGATCATTGTGAGTTCGAGGCCAGCCTGGTCTACAAAGTGAGTCCAGGACAGCCAGAGCTGTTACACAGAGAAATCCTGTCTCGAAAAACAAACAAAACCCAAAAACCTCACACACATAATATTTTTTGACGAATATAAAATGTTTTGGCTAATATTTCGGCTTTTAACAAGGATCACATGACAAGCAGTAATATTAAATCATGTTCAGAGTAAACTTACCTCAGCCAACGAGTTACTTGTAATCACTGATCAGTTCTGCAGAAGAAAGCATTCCATCAATAAACGCAAGCCTTAAAAATACGTAGATGTAGCCAGGCGTGGTGGCTCACGCCTTTAATCCCAGCACTTGGGAGGCAGAGGCAGGTGGATCTCTGTGAGTTTGAGGCCAGCCTGGTCTACAAAGCAAGTCCAGGACAGCCAGGGCTGTTACACAGAGAAACCCTGTCTCGAAAAACCAAAAAAAAAAAAAAAAAATACGTAGATGCAACCCCCGATTGTGTGATTTAATACTGTTTCCTGCATGGTTTGTCTCCTCAGTCACTGTCCACAGGACTCTGAGAAGTCGTAGGAATATGCAGGCACGGGCTAGAAGCCCAGCTTCATCTTCAACGTCGTGGAAAGAGACTGTACATCATGGGGCGGAGCCCGATGCTCTCCTACGCCACTAGGACAGAGCCCGGGGAGAGTGACCTCCCGGGGTATCCACGTTGGACAGTCACGGTAAAGGCTATCTCTTGACAAAATATCTCCCTGCATGAGTCAGGCGGATCTCTGTGAGTTCGGGGCCAGCCTGGTCTACAGAGTGAGTCCAGAACAGCCAAGGACACACAGAGAAACCCTGTCTTGAAAAACAAAACAAAGAAATGGTCGAGCGCACGAAGTCGGCTTACTATCCAATACCACGTGGCAGATTTACCAGAAACAAAAAAAAAGGATCCTTTCCTCTTAAGCAGAGAAAACCTTAAAGAAAAAAAAAAGCGCGTACACATTCTGGTGAGCATCCCAGGCAAAATCCCGCTACCTTTGGGATCCCGGGTGAAAGCCCGATACTGGATCCAAGGACAAGCCATGCGAGGCAAGCGAGCCCAGAGCTCCTACGCGGGGTCCGCCGGGCCGCGCACTCAAAGCCCGGGTGAGGACCAGCGAGGGTAAAAAAAAAACAAAAAACAAAAAACAAAAACCACAGCAGCAGAGGAAGAATCAGGGAAAGGTAACTCACCAAACGAAAAACGAACACGGGAAGCAGAGTCTTAAAAGACCGAGACGACCCGGCGCGGCCGTATTTATAACTCGTGGAACGCCCGGAAGTCAGGCACTGCAGACTGCACTTGCGCAGGAACATGCGCACTTAGAACTATTGCGAATGCGCTAAGGCTGATGGGATCTACTTAAAGTTGAGCTCCACCTCTATCGGTATTGGAGATCTCTTTAGCTACTAGGATCTTGGCGTGCCACGCTGTTGAGTTTATGTGGTCTGACCTCCCTGGCTGTATATTCTGGCAATTGCAAAATGGGGAAAAAGGTCTACAGAAATGCTTTCTAGATTCCAGAGTTTGAATCTACTTTGTATGATGGAAGAAACACTTGATACAGAACACTAGTGCTTCTAGAACTGGCTACAATTAAAACCTTCCATGGAGGGGGCTGGAGAGATGGCTTAGTGGTTAAGAACACTGGCTGCTCTCCCAGAGGACCTGGGTTCAATCTCCTGCACCTCAACTGGGCTGTCATTACTCCAGTTCCAATAGATCTGTAGACACATCACATGGTGCGCATAACACACACACACTCACAGAAATAAAAATAAGCACATTAAAACACACACAAATGGCCGGGCGGTGGTGGCGCACGCCTTTAATCCCAGCACTCGGGAGGCAGAGGCAGGCGGATCTCTGTGAGTTCGAGGCCAGCCTGGTCTACAAAGCGAGTCCAGGACAGCCAGAGCTACACAGAGAAACCCTGTCTCGAAAAAACAAAAAACAAAAACAAAACAAAACAAAAAAAAAAAACACACACACACAAATGCCGGGCGTGGTGGTGCACGCCTTTAATCCCAGCACTCGGGAGGCAGAGGCAGGTGGATCTCTGAGCTGAAGGCCAGCCTGGTCTACAGAGTGAGTCCAGGACAGTCAAGGATACACAGAGAAACTCTGTCTCGAAAAACTTAAAAGAAAAAGAAAAAACAAACAAACAAAAAGCCTCCCATACACTCTCAATGGACATCTGCCTAGGATTTGAGGTTCTGATCCACAACAGCTCAAAAACCTGTTTAATGTTATGTGCACCTTATACACAAACACATAAATAAAATAAAAATGCCTGTAAACCCAGTAGGGTTTGATCTCTGTGATTAAACAGAGATTTTACTGTTAAATTGGAAGACAGCCATTTCTACAGAGATACTTCCAAGACAGCCAGGGATACATGGAGAGACCCAGTCTTAAAAAAAATAGCCAACAGTCTTTAAAAAAAAAAAAAAAGCCAACATATTTTCTTTCTTTTAGTTTTGTTTTTGGTTTATTGTTTTCAAGACAGGGTTGCTCTGTGTGGCCCTGGCTGTCCTGGACTCACTCTGTAGACCAGGTTGGCCTAGAACTCAGAGATCTGCTTGCCTCTGCCTCCCCAAGTGCTGGGATTAAAAGTGTGTACCACCACTGCCCAGCAAAAAAAAAACTTTATAACTTTTTTTTTTGTTTCAAGACAGGGTATCTCTGTATAGCCATGGGTGTCCTGGATATCGTCTCACTGTATATCTACATGAGGCTGAATTTCCTTCACATATTTAAATCAGTTGACACAACTGAAATAACCTCTTTCGTTTAAATATTATTATTGTGTGTGAATGTATGATGGTGGGGGGCAGTGATAGGTAACAAAAAACCCAGGTTGCCAATTGACCTAATTTGTGTTCCATTCCTACTTTCCAAAGATGGAAATGAATCTTGACTACAAGTACAGTCTAATGTTGATCAGTTCACTCTTAAATTATGTTAAAACAAGGCCGGGCGGTGGTGGCGCACGCCTTTAATCCCAGCACTTGGGAGGCAGAGGCAGGCGGATCTTTGTGAGTTCGAGGCCAGCCTGGTCTACAAAGTGAGTCCAGGACAGCCAAGGATACACAGAGAAACCCTGTCTCGAAAAACCAAAAAAAAAAAAAAATTATGTTAAAACACCATAAGTTTTATCTGTTTACTATTATACTGTCTGTGCAGATATTAAGAACAAAAAAGGGAATGACAGTTGTGGTGGCGCACGCCTTTCGTCCCAGCACTCGGGAGGCAGAGGCAGGTGGATCTCTATTAGTTCAAGGCTAGCCTGATCTACAAAGCAAGTCTGGGACAGCCAGGGCTACACAGAGCAGCTCTGTCTTGGAAAAACCAACTCCCCCCCCCCAAAAAAAAAAAAACCAAAACAACTCCTCTCCCCAACACAAAAGGGCAAAGTTTAAGTATTTTGAAATACCTTTGATTTCATTTTCACATCTTAAAATATAAGTGACAGCACTAGAGGCTTCTGAGCCGTTTATTTTTGTATGTATTCATCTTTTTATTTATATCTAAAATCTGGTTATTGGGACGGTTCCCACTCATCTTGTATCAGCTGCCTTCCGCGCTGCCTCCTCCTGAAGGAGCATCCTTCTGTCAGCCTTACTTTTTCACCTGTGGGCTGACAGCATTCTCATCTTTTATATGATATCCAGTCTACTCGGCATGGTGGTGCACACCTTTAATCCCAGTACTGGATAGCCAGGGCTCTGTTAAATAGAGAAATCCTGTCTCATCTCAAAATAACAAAAAAATAAAAAAAAGACCACCAGTCCACTTGGTACCCACTGGAGTTATTATATTATAGCTATTATATTATTATAGGATGTGTGTATGATGTATATGTAGGAATACTCCTGCCATAGGTCTGAGGAAAACCTTGTGGAGGTGTTGTATACTTCTACCTTTATGCAGATTTCTGGAATCTAATTCTGTTCCTTGGTTTCTTGACATCAGCTTGGTGGCAAGCACTTTACCCACCATTTTGCTGGTCCTGGCCCTCTCCTTTCTGCTTTGGTATTCCAGACCTTACTTTCCATTCTCAAAGAACCAAATTTCATCCACTGTTCAGTAAATAGTGAGCAGTGTGCACATTCAGAACCACCATCCGGAGATACTATAACCCCAAAGCTACAATGACAACTGGAGACCTAATAATCTGGGCCACAGCAATCTGAGAACAAGAAACATCCAAGTTGTGATTCATGGTTTCTTTTCACTCTTAGTAAAGGGTAGTGTCCCAAGCAACAAGTAGGAAGCGAGTCATCCTTGAGGTGCCCTGGGCTGGAACTAGGCTGCTTGCCAGAAAGGACAGGCAGCACCAGCTGCTCTCTGTGGTATCAGCCTGAGATTGTTAGCCATGGTCTATAGAAGTCCTTGGAAGATTGACTGAGTGGGTTGCAAGTCCTTATCCTAAAACGTATAAAAACGGTATTGGTTTGACTTAAAAAAAAAAATCTGAACTACATAATCTCATTTTCCAGACAGGGTAGAGGGCAGCTAGGCAGGACAGGGTGGAGGGCAGCTAGGCAGGACAGGCATCTACAGAAGTCTGAGGTACACAGGAGGCTTCCAAAACTCTTCTCTCTGCAACTTAAAACAAACAAACAAAAAAAAACCCATCATCATATACCCCAGGCTATCCCAAGCTGGCTTTGAATTTGCTGTTACTCAAGATGACCTTGAACTTCAGATCCTTCAGTCTCAGCTTCAGAAGTGTTGGAAGACACTGTCTTGTTTTATGTGATGCTGGGGACTGAACATCTTTTCATTTGAAGCCATTAGCAGTATTTTGGCTCTCTCTCTCTCTTTGGTTTTTCAAGACAGGATTTCTCTGTGTGGTCCTGGCCTCACTCTGTAGACCAGGCTGGCCTCGAACTCACAGAGATCTCTCTGCCTCTGCCTCCCAAGTGCTGGGATTAAAGGCGTGCACCACCACACTGGTATCACCTTTAAATTGCTTTGATCTTCTGGAATAAAGTAAAACAAAACAAAACCAAAAACCTAGGTCAGGGATGTGGCTTAGTGGTAGAGTGGCTGAGGTGCCTGGGCTCAATGCCAGCACTGACAGATAAAAATAAACAAGTCCAAGCCGGGCGTGGTGGCGCACGCCTTTAATCCCAGCACTTGGGAGGCAGAGGCAGGTGGATCTCTGTGAGTTCGAGGCCAGCCTGGTCTACAAAGCAAGTCCAGGACAGCCAGGGCTGTTACACAGAGAAACCCTGTCTCGAAAAACAAACAAAAAAAAATAAAAAATAAAAAATAAACAAGTCCAGGGCTTTCTGATATTCTAAAATACTTTAATAATTAAGATTGGTGGGAAGACTGATATACAATGTAATTATTTATTTTACAAGATTCTGTACAGTAGGGAAGCATCTTAACATACAATATGCTAGGCTTTTTTTACTCCTTTACATTATGATTGTGAGCTTCAAATTACAGAAAGAAAACACAAAGTCGACTTTTATATACATACAAATAAAACTACTGACTAGATGCCACCCTAACATGTCATGCTTCAGAAGGCAAATGAGATGGACAATGAATCAGAGCCTGTGATGGCACACAAGCAGACAGGGAGCTCATGGTTGGCACAGTGGGGGACAGCAGCACTGAGAGAAGACAGGCATGTGGGCACATCTGTGATCCCTGTACTTGGGAGGTGGAAGCAGGGGGATCCTTGGCTACATAGTGAATTTGAGGCCAGCCTGGGCTACATGAGACCCTGTCTAATACAACAGAACAGAAAATGTAACCTCAGCCACAGGCAGCACAGGTTTATGTCTCCGAGCCAGCAGGAAAGAGAGTTTGGAATCAAGCTGGGACAGAGTGGGGCACAGCACCAGCCTCACTGTGAGAACTGCGCACAGAACAAAACTCGACCACAGAGAGAATGGTGGGTGTCAGCAGCTCCAGGTTAGCAATTCTGACCTGTAGCTAGACTTCTAATAGACTTAGAATTCTCACTGATTTTTCCCTCCTTAACTCAAGTGTTAACAAGTTTTGAGAAGGTGGCGATGTGGTCTTTTTTCTACAGCCAAAAACTACCTGGCAGTAACAGAAAAGCAAAACACTCTTTTCTCCATAGAAAAGAAAGTACTACTTTTAAGGTCACTTACCTTTTTTTGTTGGCCCTATATTCTAATTCTTTAGTAAATGTGATGCTGAGGAGAAAATTGCTGAAAGAATACAGACAGGAAACAATAAAGCAAAAAAATATTTTTTAAAGAGCCACAGTTTACTAAACATAAAGGTGAGTAAAAGCTGGATATGCCGGGCGTGGTGGCACACGCCTTTAATCCCAGCACTCAGGAGGCAGAGGCAGGCGGATCTCTGCGAGTTCAAGGCTAGACTGATCTTTACAAAGCAAGTTCAGGACAGTCCAGGCTGTTACACAGAGAAACTCTGTCTCGAAAAAACAAAGGAAAAAGCTGGGTATAATTGTTGACGCCTATGAGCCCAGACTGGGAAGGCTGGGGAAGGAAGATCTCAAGTCAAAGGCTGGCTTGACCTACATCCTGAGGTGTAGACTAAAACAAATACAGAAGGAGAAAAACCAAGATGTATTCCTCTTCCACTTACAATGTAAATAGCAATTAGGAGAGAATAGGGAGGCTATATGGGTTTCAAGAAAAAATTCTTTGAGGTACACAACCAAATATGTATCACAAATACAAACATGGAGGGTCTGATCCAAAAACAAAGGCACTAGCCACACTGGCTGCAGCATGGAACCAAAAAGGCGAGTGAGGTGAATGCAGCCAAAGACAGCAGGCAGGAAGGCTACTTGAGGACAGAGGGACTCTGCAGTAAGGAGCCAACAGCACCAAGGAGGGGATCTGGCTACAAGCAGGAGCACCAGCCGCATGCTGCTCCTGGTGGCGCACCCACTGGCTGAAGTGATTTACAGTATCATTTGGTACATGAAATATATAATAGTTTATAGAATCTGACCCATGAGCCAGTTTTCTGCCAAATTGGCATTAATATTAAGGCCTTTTTCTTGATTTGTATATAGAAAATGCACATGGCATTTGTCATTTGAACACCTGAATTCTGATTACAGTTCAGACTGTTTAATGAATACATTTCCATCATTTAAGATTACTTTAAAATAAGGACCAGGATGAGCCGGGTGTGGTGGTGCACACCTTTAATCCCAGCACTCGGGAGGCGGAGGCAGGCGGATCTCTGTGAGTTCAAGGCCAGCCTGGTCTACAAAGTGAGTCCAGGACAGCCAGGAGTATTAAACAGAGAAACCCTGTCTCAAAAAACCAAAAAAAAAAAAAAAAAAGGACCAGGACGAAAGTCAAGCATGATGGTTCATGCTTATAATCCCAGCACTTGGGAGGCTAAGATAGGAGTTTGAGGTTATCCTGGGCTACACAGGAGTTTGAGGTTATCCTGGGCTACACAGTGAGTTGCAGGCCAGCCTGAGCCATAGTATGAGATCTTGTCTCAAAACAAAAGGAAAGGAGCTGGAATGACAAGTGCCAAAAGGCGGAGCAGGTTAGATCCCGAACTTCCAGTCAGGCCTCACTGCCGTGTGCTGGCAGGTATAGTGCAATCTGTCAGTTGGCGACAGGGAGATCCAAGCCCCTTTACTAGAAGGGATGGTGTCACCAGAAGGCTTTCTCCTGGCAAAAGATTTGATGGCTGGAATAAATGCCTCCATGAGCGAGCGGGTCTCACAGACAGGGCAGGCAGGCAAGGCTAAGAGTACAAGCCACCTCAGCACAGGCAGTTAGTTGTCTTGGGGCTGTGCTGCAGCCAGTAAAGCTCAGAACCTGTAAGTGGCCCAGAGCTTCAGTCTCCTCTAAGGGCAGCACAAAGGTCCGTTCCAGGGAAAGGCTACATTCATAGAAGTGCTGTTCGCCCCTGACAGATCCCAGTGCAGCTTTGCTGTGGAGGAAGTGCTATGGTCACCCCGCAGACAAGCAACAAAACAGCTCTGCTTTCCCGATGGTTCTTCCCTTTCCACACTTCAGCCTCAGGGGCGATGGTAGCTGGAAGGGGTCAAAAAGGGAGAAGTTATCAAAAAATGGAGATCCCTTTCCTATTTTTTTAAAACATTTGTTTGTTTGTTTATTTATTTATTTATTATGTATACAGTATTTGTTCTACATATATGCCCGGGCACCAGATCTCAATGTAGATGGCTGTGAGCCACCATGTGGTTGCTGGGAATTGAACTCAGGACCTTTGGAAGAACAGCCAGTGCTCTTAACCTCTGAGCCATCCTCCAGCCCGCTTTCCTATTCTTTAAATTTGTTTAGGGAAACAAATTTTTTTTTTTGGGGGGGGGGCGTTTCGAGACAAGGTTTCTCTGTGTAGCCCTGGCTATCCTGGACACACTCTGTAGACCAGGCTGGCCTTAAACTCAGAGATCCGCCCACCTCTGCCTCCCAAGTGCTGGATTAAAGGCGTGCGCCACCACCCCCAGCAATTACAGACAGCTGTGAAATGCCATGTGGGTGCTGGGATTTGAACCCAGGTCCTTTGGAAGAGCAGCCAGTGCTATTAACCGCTGAGCCATCTCTCCAGCCCCAGATTCTTTTTTCTTACAAATATATCCATTTTGAGTGGTGCTGAGGACGGGGCCCGTGTACATGCTCTGCACTGAGTTAAACCTCCAGCTTTGGCTTGGCTGGATTAGTGCTATGATGTCGTAGCTGGAATGCAGGGTGGCAGCCCTTCCAGCACTTGGGAGTTTGAGGCAGGAGGACTGCTTTGAGTTCCAAGCTAGCTTGAGCTACAATGTGAAATCCTGTCTCAAAAGACAAAAAAAAAAAAAAAAAAAAAGATGACAAGTTCCCAAAAGGAGGAACAGGTCAGACCCTGTCACAAGCAGCAAAACAGCTGTTTATTAAAAGCCAAGTAGCCGGGCGGTGGTGGCGCACGCCTTTAATCCCAGCACTTGGGAGGCAGAGGCAGGCGGATCTTTGTGAGTTCGAGGCCAGCCTGGTCTACAAAGTGAGTCCAGGACAGCCAAGGATACACAGAGAAACCCTGTCTCGAAAAATCAAAAAAAAAATAAAATAAAATAAAAAAATAAAAGCCAAGTAAACAAACAAGAATAAGATCCCTTGTTTTTGCCTTTAGAACAAAAACAAAAGACAGAACAAAAAACCAACCAAACAGAAAAAGAGCTCTCCGCTAAGGATGTACTATCTTGTGCTGACATGGGTGGCACAGTCATTCTCTAGGCTGAGGAGGGAAGGAGGAAGGGTCTGAGGGCTGGCTCTCTTTAGACTCCAGGCATCTCCATCTCAGTATACCACAGGCGTAACAGCCTCCAACGTCTGCAGTTTATTTTCCTTCTACTGTAACAAGAGCTTGAAGAAATCCAACGTTCAGTCTCAATTCCCTTTGCAACCAAAGGGTCCGGAATTATATGTACCATGTTGTAGGTACTCAGTAAATACCTGTTAAATAAGCTGAGCTGTCCACACAGCTTATATTCTCAGAGATCACAGACGGCAATACACGGGCAGAAATGTGACAACTCAGGTGCCCATCTGTAGTCTCAGCTCTCATAAGGCTGAGACGAGTATCAGGAGATGGAGGCAGTTGGGTATGGTGGCACAGGCCTACAGTCCCAGCACTTGGGAGGCAGCTAGTACACGTGAGGCCAGCCACAACTGCAGAGTGAGACCCTGTCTCAAAAATAACGACGAGAGTAGTTGGGGCTTAGTTCCTCAAGGTTATAGTCCTGGCACTTAGAAGGTAGCGGTTAGACTACTGTGAGCCTCAGGCCAGCACTGGTTATATATAAATTCTAGGCCTAGGCTACACAAAATGGCAAAACTCAGAATGGGCATTTACAACTGCCTCTTAGTTTTCATTCTCTTTTGTCAATGGTGTTGTTTTGAGACAGGGTCTGATTTAGGCCAGGATGCTCTGGAGCTTGCTGCATAGCTGAGGATGACCTGATCCTCCTGCCTTTAGCTCCTGAGTGCTGGGATGACAGATGTGCACCTCCACACCCAGTTTATGGAGGGTTCGGGATGGAACCCAGGGCTCTGTGCATGCTAGGTAAGCTCTCTACCAACTGAGCTACATCCTCAGCTCTTTGTGTTTGTTTTGTTTTTGTTTTTTTGAGACAGGGTTTCTCTGTATAACAGTCCTGGTTGTCCTGGATTCACTTTGTAGACCAGGCTGAACTTGAACTCACAGAGATCCACCTGTCTCTGCCTCCCAAGTGCTGGGATTAAAGGCCTGCACCACCATGCCTGGTGTTATTCTATTTTTAATGCGTGGTGTGAGAGTGCAGTGTGTGAGTGCAGGCCCACATATACAACAATGAAGATGTGGAAGCCAGATGACAGCTTAGGGTGTCAGTCTTTGTCTTCCACCCTACTTGAGGCAGGGTCTCTTATTCACTGCTGTGTACACCAGGGCAGCTGGCCTATGAGCTTCTGAAGATTGGCCTGTCTCTACCTTCCGTCTCACCACGGTGCACTGAGATGACAGACTCACTGCTGCAGTGAGTTTTATCTGAGTTCTGAGAAACCAACCCCGCTCTAAACTTTCACAGCAGAGCTCATCCACACAGCCAGCACTCTGGTCTCGCTGTCTTTGTTTCTTAATACAAAGTCTCAAGGAGTCTACGTTGGCCTTGAACTCACTACAGGGATGGGTTAGCTTTGAACTGCTAATTCTTCTAACTTCACTGTCCACATGCTGGGATTATACATGCATGTCGCCATGTCTGGCTTTCTCTTTCTCTCTCTCTTTCTGTTTGTTTTATTGTTTTTTCGAGATAAGGTTTCTTGTATATCCTTGGCTGTCCTGGACTCACTTTGTATAGATCAGGCTAGCCTTGAACTCACAGAGATCTACCTGCTTCTGCCTCTGAGTGCTGGGATTAAAGCTGTGTGCCACCATGCCTGGCATGTCTGGCTTTCTAGGTCAACAGAGTCCCTCCTATCTGAACAACTTTTTTGTTTATCTGTTGGGGAAATTTTACTTAGCTACAAATAGTTGGATCTTTGGGGTCTCACCGTGTAAAATGTTTGCTGTCTTCATGGACCTCCATCTCCGAGCTCTTAAATTCATTCAGTTCTTTTCTTATGGCAGCCTGTAGGATGGAGGTAAGAAAGATTTAAGCATCTTTTCTCTCCCAAAGGGCAACTGTGGGACGTACCATCAGAAAGAGCTGCAAGTCTTGGGTGTGGCCCAGAGGGAAGAAAAAGCCAGGTCAAGAGAGCCAGCCAAGCTCTGAGCCAGACATGAGTCCCCTCCCTGATGCACTACATTTCCTGCAAACTCAAAAACCTCAAGTTAAATCAAATCCTTTGTATTAAAAAAAACTAGACTGTACAGTTTCTGTCGTCTTCACAGCACACTAAACATAGGTATAGAAGTGAAATGAGTACATTTACTCAGGTACAGCATCAAATTTCCTCTAATCACTGCTGTTAAAAATGTTTTATTGGGGCTGGAGAGATGGCTCAGCACTTAAGAACCTCTTCCAGCCGGGTGTGGTGGCGCACGCCTTTAATCCCAGCACTCAGGAGGTAGAGGCAGGTGGATCTCTGTGAGTTCGAGGCCAGCCTGGTCTACAAAGTGAGTCCTGGATAGCCAGGGCTACACAGAGAAACCCTGTCTCGAAAAACCAAAAAAAAAAAAAAAAAAACAACAACAAAAAAAAAGAATCTCTTCCAGAGGACCCAGGCTCACCCACAAGGAGTTCCAGGGGATCTGATGTCCTCTTCTGGCCTCTCTGCGCACACATATACACCAACAAAACACCCATATGCATAAAATAAAATTTAAAAAATAGTATTTTCTTTCCATCTCAAATTTTTGTTCTATGATACAGCTGTTTTCTTTCCATGTTGAACATAAATTTTGAGTTACATCTTGGCATTTTGGTTTTTTTTTTGTTTTTGTTTTTTTTTTGTTGTTGTTGTTTTTTCAAGACAAGGTTTCTCTGTATAACAGCTCTGGCTGTCCTAGACTCACTTTGTAGACCAGGCTGGCCTCGAACTCAGAGATCCGCCTGCCTCTGCCTCCCAAGTGCTGGGATTAAAGGCGTGCACCAGCACTGCCCGTATCTTGGCATTTTGTATCTTGCTTTGAAATTTTACATTCCATCAAAACTAGAAGCTTTTACTAGCTTCCTCTTCCTATCAGTAACTTGGCAGAATGTGGGTTCTGAAGGTGCCACACTGTGGTGTGTGCGGTCCTTTACCAGGTGCCTCTCTCTGTTGCCTCCATGCTTAAACTTATATCTAAAATTTTCCTAAGCCCTAAGTGTGTTTCAAACTAAAATAAAAACAGAAGAGAAGAGTAAGAGGGAGAATAAGAATAGGTGAGGATTTTAGCCGGGCGTTGGTGGCGCACGCCTTTAATCCCAGCACTTGGGAGGCAGAGGCAGGCGGATCTTTGTGAGTTCGAGGCCAGCCTGGTCTACAAAGCGAGTCCAGGACAGCCAGAGATATTCAGAGAAACCCTGTCTCGAAAAACCAAAAAAAAAAAAAAAAAAAAAAAAAGAATAGGTGAGGATTTTTGAGTTACCTTGTCAGCGGGAGTCAGTTTGGTCCACGGTTTATCTGCTCGCCGGTCATAGTCTTGAGCGTCTGTTACCTCCACATACTCATTAAACCTCAGAATCTTCCTGGCAAGTAGTTCAGCCACAGTTGGTCTTTGACTGAGCTGAAGGAAACAGCCAACCATTCATTAAAACTGCCTTCACCATTCACTGAGCACTTGAGTTATCTGGGGAGCCTTTTTTCTTTTGAGTGAGATAGGGTCTTACACTGCAGCTCAGGCTATCCTGAAACTTATAGTAATTTCCTGCTGATTCAACTGCCTGAGTGCCAGAATGACAGGCCTGAGTCACTACACCCAGATTACCTGGGAAGTTGTAACTATGCCACCTTGGGCCCCATCCTCCCCAAAGCTCCCCAGGGATCTGGGTATCAGGGATTTCATTTTGGGCTGGACAGCTTAGTGAGAAAGAGTACTTGCCACCAAGTCTGATGACCTGTTCTTAATCCCTGGGACTCACAGAGTGGAGAGAGAGAACTGACAGCCACAAGTTGTCCCCTGACCTCAACATGCTGATTAAATGGTGTAGACCAGAACCTGAGATTACACTGGCTCTGAGACATTCCCAGGAGATACTTGGTCAATGACACCTAAACAGCAGATTTTGTGGGAAATTATGGATTTTTGGGTTTTTTTTAAGTAAAGATTAATTTATCTTATGTGTATAAGTGCTCTAACTGCATGTGCTTCTGCATGCCAGAAAAAGGCGTCACATCATATTATAAATGGTTGTAAGCCACCATGAGGGTGCTGGTAATTGAACTCAGGATGTCTGGAAGAGCAGCCAGTGCTCTTAATCATTGAGCCATCACTCGAGCCCCAGGAAATTATGATTTAAGGCTATACAATTAGGTAACCTTAAATAATAAAACCCAGTAGGCCCAGGAATGATCATTAATCATCAAGGATAATTCCTCCATTCCTGGAGAAGGAAAGAAAATAAGAACAATTTCACTATTCTGGGAATTCTTTTTTTTTTTAAGATTTATTATTATCATTTATTTATTTAGTTATTTAATTTTATTTTTCTCTGTGTATCCCTGGCTGTCCTGGAACTCATCCTGTAGACCAGGCTGGCCTCAAACTCAAGAGATCTATCTGCCTCTGCCTCCCAAGTGCTACCAAGTGCTAGAACTAAAGATGTTGTGGCATTATACCTGGCGATTATTATGATTTTTAAGAAGCATCATGAAGAGTTAAGAACAAATCAGAATGTGCAAGGGCAATCACAAACATAGGGTGAAATGGAAAAGAAAAGAGATGACTTCCGCACCAACATGGGCCTAATGCAGAAGAGGTCTGATCCTGTCTGATCTAGATCAAGGAGAAAATCAGGTCTCTTCATATTCTTCAAGTCCCAGAACTATTTCAATTATTTTCTTGAATAGAAAACAACCAGTCTGCTTTGCAAAATGCAATACTATACAATTCTTCTATTATTACTTCTTTTTTTTTTTTTTTTTTTTTAGGTATTTCGAGACAGGGTTTTTCTGTGTATCCTTGACTGTCCTGGACTCACTCTGTAGACCAGGCTGGCCTTGAACTCACAGAGATCCACCTGTCTCTGCCTCCCGAGTGCTGGGATTAACTCATGCTCCACCATGCCCGGCCTATTATTACTTCTACATATCAACAAAATGTTTAGTCTAAAAGGGATCACTGGTAGAGGACTTATCTAGAATACACAAGGTCCTTTTTTGATTCCTAGCACCACAAAAACCCAAATAAACAAAATCCTTCAGACAAGAAAAGTCCCGCCAAGTTCAGAGCTTTTGGTTTAAATGTATCACGTACCAAGCTTTTTTCAAATATTAAAAACAAGAAAAAGATGGCACTCCTGCTAATGCAGTGGGTTTTCTATGTGTTCATGCTTATTTTCTTTCTCCTAAAAAATTTTATTTATTTATTTATTATGTATACAGTGTTCTATCTGCATGTATGCCTGCAGACCAGAAGAGGGCACCAGATCCCGTTATAGATGGTTGTGAGCCACCACATGGTTGCTGGGAATTGAACTCGGGACCTCTGGAAGAGCAGCCAGTGCTCTTCAAAACCTCTGACCCATCTCTCCAGCCCCCAATCACATAGGTCATCCAAACACAAGGACGTCCATCATACCTTCCTAGTGAGCCGACGCTTAATCTCTCGTTTCTCTGCTTGGCGGTCAGCTTCATTTTTAGCTTCAGTTGACAGAAAGTAAGGATATTACTTCAAAATGACAATTTGCACAGCAAACATCTTAATAATTATAATACACACATTTCTTAGAGGTCAAAGTTAGAACAAAATACTCCATGAATGGCTAATCAAGAACCTTTTCCTAGCCAGGGTTGGTGGGCCATGTCTTTAATCCCAGCACTCAGGAGGCAGAGGCAGGAGAATCTCTGTGAATTGAGTCCAGACTGATCTAGAATGAGTTCCAGGAAGGCCAGGGCTAAATGCTGTCTTGAAAAACCAAAAGCAAAACAAAAAAAAGGAACCTTTTCCTGCCCACTGAATAATCAAATATCTAAGAGCAAGACAGGAGACTATGGCACCGCATCAGATTTGCTGCCCATGAGCTAAGGATGTTTTTCACTTTTTAAAACACTTTCCAGCTACCTAAATGTTTTCATGTGCTCAAAGATCTACAGAGCTGGAAATATTTTTAATATTGATTACCGTGTTCTTAAAGAGGGAGTCCTCAGGAGATAGGCCAGTGTACTTGTTGCTCTGGAGGACACAAGTTCAAGTCCCAGCAACTATATAGTGTCTCACCACTGCCTGCAACTCAGCTGGGGTTTGGGAATTACACACCTCTTGTGGCCTCCACCATCACCCCATCTTAAACATGGCATACACTCATAATACACACACATGATGAAAGAAACACAAAAACTTTTCTTGGGGGAAAATGTTTCTAGGGGCTGGAGAGGTGACTCAATGGCTAAGACTGCACACTGCGTCTGGAGAGATAATGGCCCGGTGACCAAGAGCACCAACTGCGCTTCCAGAGGATTCAGGTTTGGTTCCCAGGCTCAAAACCAACCGTAACTCTAGTTCCAGAGGACCTGATTCCCTTTTCTGGCCTGAGGACCACCAGACACCATGTGCTGCACAGACATAAATACACACAAAATGCATACACATAAATAGTAAATTATATATAAAAACATAACGCATACTGCTCTTGCAGAGGATCTAAGTTTAGTTTCCAGCATTTATACTGGGTGGCTCACAACTGCCTGTAACTCTAGCTCTAGGTGGAATCTGATGGCTCTGGCATGAGTGGGCACCTGCGCTCATGTGCATGTACACACACACACACACACACACACACACACACACACACACACACAATTAAAAACAATTTTTAAAAAGCTGGGCATGGTGGCTTTAATCCCAGCACACAGGAGGCAGAGGCAGATACATCTCTGTGAGTTCAAGGCCAGCCTGGTCTACAAAGTGAGTCCAGAACAACCAGGGTTGTTACACAGAGAAACGCTGTCTCTAATAAACAAACAAAAATACACCTTTTTTAAATAGAAAAAAATTTCCGAGTAATCCCTAAGAATATTGAGGATGGTATCTACAAAGCTTCTCAATTCTAAGTTCACTGAGTGTCTAGCTGTGAATATACAAAAAGCACTGAGCAGACAGGAGACGGCATGGCATAATCAGATGGCACTCAGCAGCACCTCCAGGAGCCCTTCCAGTTCTCTGCTGAAATATTCATACTTTCATTCATCCCACTGTTCCTTGTTCAAGAGAACTTAGTGTGTCTTCCCACTCTTTCGAGGACATCCTTGTCCTAGTGGCCCAATTCAGGTTCTCACTGAGGTAGAGACTTCCAGGGTACAAGGACACAGAGGGCCTTCAGGGCAGAGCACAGTCTCCAGAGTTCTGGGTGTATGGTGAGAGTGAAGGATGAGAAGGGCCTGGAGGCTTGGAATGGGAAGACTGGCTGGGACTACTTGTGGTGATTTAAACTGGGAAGGAGACCAGCAGACAAGCTGCAGAGTGTCAGTCTGAACAGAGATGAGATGGGAGTGGGAGACGGAATTGCCGTCTGTCCTCAGGAGCTCTAGACCCCAGGAGAGGAAGGGGAAGGAGCCATAGAGCACAGCTTTTAACTCAAAACTTTGTGAAACAAACTAAGTCACCTTTAGATCAGAACACTGTTTTCAGAAAGTTAGCTATGCACATGGGCAGGAAGGTAGACACATACTCCTATCTGACGGGTGCAGAGATACGTCATGAGATAAAAGCAGAAAGAAAACCATGGATCAAGAATTGTTCTGGCAGCCGGGTGGTGGTGGCGCACGCCTTTAGTCCCAGCACTCGGGAGGCAGAGGCAGGCGGATCTCTGTGAGTTCGAGGCCAGCCTGGTCTACAAAGCGAGTCCAGGACAGCCAGGGCTGTTACACAGAGAAACCCTGTCTCGAAAAACAAAACAAACAAACAAACAAAAAAGAATTGTTCTGGCCAGGGTGGTAGCACATTCTAATCCCAGCACTCAGGAGGAAAGAGGTAGGAGGATCTGTGAGTTCAAGGCCAGCCTGGTCTACAGAGTGAGTTCAGGACAGGCAGAGATATACAGACAAACCCTGTCTTGAAAAGCTTAAAAAAAAAAAAAAGAATTGTTCTTGGCCCTGCTTTAGAACCCAGCAAGAACAGGAATGTCCTATCCATTAGCTCAGCCATTACCTTAGTTCCCTGAACAAAGAAAGCATGGGCCAATCCTGCATACACTGTCACATTTTCACAAAAGCCAATGCAGACCTTGATGCTATGAGAACATTTGAACAAAAATTTTCTTTTTTTAAAAAAATAATTATTTTATTTATTTATTTATTTTATGTATATGAATGCTCTATCTGCATGTACACCTGCAGCCAGAAGAGGGCATCAGATCACATTGTGGGTGGTTGTGAGCCACCATGTGGTTGCTGGGAATTGAACTCAGGTCCTCTGGAAGAACACTAGCCAGTGCTCTTAACCGCTGAGCCATCTCTCCAGCCCTTGAACAAAATTTTCTAGCATATCCCAGTATACTAAACAATACCATGGTAACATCTTTCTGGGAAGCTTGAGTTTCCCGAGCCAGAACTAACTCTTCTTGGCCCTTTTAGCAAACAGTTCTGTCCTAGTGAATACTACAAGCCTGGCACAGAGAGGACCTGGGCTTCACCACGTTGGACTCACGCTGTAGTATATTCCGCTGCTCCAGTTCTTCTGCGGTTGGCCTCTGACTCAGTCGCCTACAACAGAGAGACGAAGGTGCTTACTGTCCACAGTGAAGCCCCAAACACTGTTTCTAAGAATTTGGGGAGGGGGGTGGGAGTTGGCCAAGGTTTATACTGACATATAAAAAAAAAAATCTATAAAGTATTTAACATATACTTAGTAGCTTATTTGTTTATCATGAAACCAATCTGACATTGAAAGTGCTAATGCACACACACACATACACACACACGATATTATGCTGAGTGTGGTAGATAAACAGAGTTATTAGATTCTGCCTCAAAACAGAAAGGTGGGCAAGTGTGAAGGTAGCTTGGCAATTAAAAGCACTGGCTGTTCTTCCATAGAACCTGGGTTTGGTTCCAAGCACCCACATGGCAGCTCAAAACCAAGTGGCGGGGGGGGATCCAAGATGGTGACGGCCTGTACAGATGTATTTTGATTTTGGGGTTAACAGTCACAAGGTGGCGAGTGTTGCAGGACGCTGTACAAATGGCACGACCCCTTCTAAATCTCACCCAGCTACCCAGGGACCACTGAGAGTCCCTGGGCAGGACGCTCCTTCCCACTCTCGGACACACAAGGAAGCCGCTTGCTGGACCTGGGAATCGGGAACACCCATCCCCCAACAGGAGAGACTCCGGTAAGTTCCAATCTAAAACCCAGCGGGCAGATTCAGATCCCACGCAGAGATAATCCCCACACTGCTGGGCACCCCCAGGTCTCGCACAGACAATCCAACTACCTGGCAAGAGGTTGCGACCCTTGGAAGTGAGCATAGCTTGGCTGCAAAGTGCCTCCAGACACCACTGTTGTGACGACACTGGCCAGTTTCCAAGCCGCAGGAGCGGCAAGGCTATTGGGGCTGAAGGGCAGGCAGATTTACCCACTACAGGAACCAACCCCGGGCAAACTGAGAGATATTTGAAACTGTCGTATATCGGACTTTTGTACTAGTACTGGCCCTTCCGGCAGGGAACCAGAGGTTACTTGTACACAGCTCCACCACCTGGATTAGTTAGGTCTCCACCTAGGAGGCAGGGCTGAATGACTCACCTTATAGGGGTAGAGTAAGGTAACTCGAATCCTACACCAAAGCGCCCCCTTTGGACCCAAGTCCAGAAGACAGCAAAAAATTCCACATGGCCAAAGGCCCCAGACCAAAAAAAAAAAAACAGAGCGAAATGTCTCCAACAAAAGAAAGCAACGCTATTCCATCCAGCCCGAACCACCTCACCACAACTGAAACATGAAAACAATGACAATTCTACATTACGGAAAGTGATAGAGTCCCTTCAAGAAGAACTTAAATCTATGAAGGAATTCAAAGAAGCCACAATTTTACAAGTTAAAACAACAAATAACACCATTAAAGAGCTCCAAGCCAAGGTGACCCAGCTTGAACAGGAAAAGAACACAGCAATGAAAGATTTCCAGGGAAAAACAAGCAAACTGGAGAAGGAAATATACAAAACGAACAATACCATTCAAGACATGAAAATAGAAATGGAAACAATAAAGAAAACACAGGCAGAGTTAAAAGAGGAAATGGAGAATCAAGGGAAGAGAACAGGAATTACGGATGTGAGTATCAAAAATAGGATGCAAGAGATGGAAGACAGGATCTCAGGCATGGAAGATTTGATGGAAGAAATCAGTACAACATCCAAAGAAAATAAGAAAGCTAAAAAAATCTTTCACCCACAACATCTAAGAAATCAAGGACTCAATGAAAAGACGGAACCTAAGAATTATAGGCATAGAGGAAAGAGAAGACTCCCGACTCCAAGGTCCAGGAAATATCTTCAACAAAATCATAGAAGAAAACTTCCCAAACCTAAAGAGAGAGATGCCAGTAAAAATTCAAGAGGCTTACAGAACACCGAACAGATTAGATCAGAAAAGAAACTCCTCCCGCCACATAATAATAGAAACTCCAAATGTAGAGAGCAAAGAAAGGATATTAAAAGCTGTAAGAGAGCCGGGCGGTGGTGGCGCATGCCTTTAATCCCAGCACTTGGGAGGCAGAGGCAGGCGGATCTTTGTGAGTTCGAGGCCAGCCTGGTCTACAAAGCGAGTCCAGGACAGCCAGAGCTACACAGAGAAACCCTGTCTCGAAAAACCAAAACCAAAAAAAAAAAAAAAGCTCTAAGAGAAAAAGGCCAAGTCACATACAATGGCAGACCCATCAGAATCACACCTGACTTCTCCTCAGAAACTTTAAAAGCTAGAAGGGCCTGGACAGATGTCCTACAAGCCCCGAGAGAACATAGGTGCCCAGCCAGACTACTGTACCCAGCAAAACTCTCTATCAACATAGATGGAGAAAACAAGATATTCCATGACAAAATCAAATTCAAACAATATCTCCTCACAAACCCAGCCCTACAGAAGACCATAGAAGGAAAATTCCAACACAGAGAAGATAACTACACCCAAGAAAACAGAGGAAATAGAAACCTCCACAGCAACTAAACAAAAAGAAACACAAGACAACCAGCTATACCAAAATAATGGGAAATAACAACCCCTGGTCACTAATTTCCATCAACATCAATGGACTAAACTTGTCAATAAAAAGACACAGACTTACAGACTGGATCCGTAAACAAGACCCATCTTTTTGCTGTATACAAGAAACACATCTCACTATTGAAGATAAACACTATCTCAGAGTAAAGGGCTGGGAAAAGGTTTTCTAAGCAAATGGACCCAGGAAACAAGCTGGAGTAGCCACCCTAATATTAAACAAAATAGACTTACAATTGAAGTTAATAAAAAAAGACAGAGAAGGGCATTACATACTCATTAAAGGAAATATTCACCAAGAGGACATCTCAATACTGAACATCTATGCCCAAATACAAAGGCACCTACATTTATAAAAGAAACGCTTCTAAAACTTAAATCGCACATCGATCCAAACACTTCAATAGTGGGAGACTTCAACACCCCACTCACAATGATGGACAGATCATCAAGACAGAAGCCAAACAGAGAAATAATGAGTCTAACAGAGATCATGAACCAAATGGACCTAACAGGTATCTACAGAACATTTCACCCAAACACAAAAGAATACACCTTCTTCTCAGCACCTCACGGAACCTTCTCCAAAATCGACCATATAGTTGGACACAAAGAGAGCCTCAACAGATACAAGAAAATTGAAATAACCCCTTGTATCTTATCAGACCACCATGGAATAAAGCTGGACTTCAATAGCAAAAGAATCAACAGAAAGTCTACACTCACATGGAAATTGAACAACTCTTTACTAGAGGACCCTGGGTCAGGGAAGAAATAAAGAAGGAAATCAAAGACTTCTTAAAATCCAACGAAAATGAAGACACAACATACCCAAACCTATGGGACACAATGAAAGCTGTGCTACAAGGAAAGTTCATAGCACTAAGTGCCTTCAAAAAGAAAATTGTGACAGCTCATATTAGCGAATTAACAGTTAAACTGGGTGAATTGGAAAAAAAAGAAGCAAACACTCCCAAGAGGAGCAGAAGGCAGGAGATCATCAAACTTAGGGCTGAAATCAACAACTTAGAAACAAAAAGAACTATACAAAGAATCAATGAAACCGGGCTGGAGAGATGGCTCAGAGGTTAAGAGCACTGGCTGTTCTTCCAAAGGTCCTGAGTTCAATTCCCAGCAACCACATGGTGGCTTGCAACCATCTACATTGAGATTTGGTGCCCGGGCACATATGTAGAGCAATTACTGTATACTTAATAAATAAATAAATGTTTAAAAAAGAAAAAAAAAAAGAATCAATGAAACCAAGAGTTGGTTCTTCGAGAAAATCAACAAAATAGACAGACCCTTAGCCAAATTAACTAAAAGACAGAGGGAGAAAACACAAATCAACAAAATCAGAAGTGAAAAGGGAGAAATAACAACAGACATTGAGGAAATCCAGAGAATATTTGGATCCTACTTTAAAAATCTATACTCCAGCCGGGCGGTGGTGGCGCACGCCTTTAATCCCAGCACTTGGGAGGCAGAGGCAGGCGGATCTTTGTGAGTTCGAGGCCAGCCTGGTCTACAAAGAGAGTCCAGGACAGCCAGAGCTGTTAAACAGAGAAACCCTGTCTCGAAAAAAACCAAAAAAAAAAAAAAATCTATACTCCACCAAATTTGAAAACTTAAGTGAAATGGACAATTTTCTTGACAGATTCCACCTACCGAAGCTAAATCAAGATCAGATAAACAGATTAAACAGCCCTATAACCCCTAAGGAAATAGAAACAGTCATTAAAAATCTCCCAACCAAAAAAAGCCCAGGGCCAGATGGCTTTAGCACGGAATTCTACCGGACCTTCAAAGAGGAGCTAACACCAACACTTTTCAAACTCTTTCACAAAATAGAATCTGAAAGAACATTGCCAAACTTATTCTATGAGGCCACAGTCACCCTGATTTCTAAACCACACAAAGACCCAACAAAGAAAGAGAACTTCAGACCAATCTCCCTCATGAACATAGATGCAAAAATACTTAATAAAATACTAGCAAACCGAATTCAAGAACACATCAAAAATATCATACACCATCATCAAGTAGGCTTCATCCCAGGAACGCAGGGATGGTTCAACATACGAAAGTCTATCAACATCATTCACCATATAAACAAGATGAAAGAAAAAAACCACATGATAATCTCGCTAGATGCAGAAAAAGCATTTGACAAAATCCAACACCCCTTCATGCTAAAAGTTCTGGAGAGAATGGGCATACAAGCAAGGACTGTACCTAGATAATAAATAATAAAGGCAATATACAGCAGGCCAGTGGCCAACATCAAAATAAATAGAGAGAAACTTGAAGCATTTCCTCTAAACTCAGGGACAAGACAAGGATGTCCACTCTCACCATATCTCTTCAATATAGTACTTGAAGTTCTTGCTAGAGCAATAAGACAACTAAAGGAGATCAAGGGGATAAACATTGGAAACGAAGAAGTCAAATTATCCCTATTTGCAGATGATATGATAGTTTACATAAGTGACCTCAAAAATTCCACCAGAGAACTCTTACAGCTGATAAACACCTTCAGCAAACTCGCTGGATACAAAATTAATCCAAAATAATCAGAAGCTCTTCTTTATACAACAAACAAATGGGCTGAGAAAGAAATAAGGGAAACAACCCCCTTCACTATAGCCACAAACAACATAAAATACCTGGGGGTAACTCTAACCAAGCAAGTAAAGGACCTGTATAACAAGAACTTCAAGCCCTTGAAGAAAGAAATGGAAGAGGCCTTTAGAAGATGGAAAGATCTCCCATGCTCATGGATAGGTAGGATCAACATAATAAAAATGGCCATCCTAGCCGGGCGGTGGTGGCGCACGCCTTTAATCCCAGCACTTGGGAGGCAGAGGCAGGCGGATCTTTGTGAGTTCGAGGCCAGCCTGGTCTACAAAGTGAGTCCAGGACAGCCAAAGATACACAGAGAAACCCTGTCTCGAAAAACCAAAAAAAAAAAAAAAAATGGCCATCCTACCAAAAGCAATCTATAGATTCAATGCAATTCCTATCAAAATACCAACACAAATTTTTATAGACTTGGAAAGAGCTATTCTCAATTTCATATGGAACAACAAAAAGCCCAGAATAGCTAAATCAATCCTGTACAATAAAAAAACATCTGGAGGTATCACCATCCCAGATTTCAAGCTGTACTACAGAGCAATAGTTGTAAAAACAGCATGGTATTGGTATAGAAACAGACCAGTAGATCAATGGAATCGAATTGAAGATCCAGAAATAGACCCACACACTTATGGCCACCTAATTTTTGACAAAGAAGCCAAAATGGCACAATGGAAGAAGGACAGCATCTTCAACAAATGGTGCTGGTCCAACTGGATGTCCACTTGTAAAAGAATGAAATTAGACCCATACTTATCACCTTGTACAAAACTTAAGTCCAAGTGGATCAAAGACCTTAACATGAGGCCGGTCACACTAAATCTACTAGAAGAAAAAAGTGGGAGAAACCCTCGAACTCATTGGCACAGGTGACAACTTCCTGAACAGAACACCAACAGCTCAGGACCTGAGATCAACAATCAATAAATGGGACCTCATGAAACTGAAAAGCTTCTGTAAGGCAAAAGACACTGTCATTCGAACAAAACGGCAGCCTACAGACTGGGAGAAAATCTTCACCAACCCCATATCTGACAGAGGGCTAATATCCAAAATCTACAAAGAACTCAAGAAATTAAATGCCAAGAAAGCAAATAATCCAATCAAAAAATGGGGGACAGAGCTAAATAGAGAATTCACAAAGGAGGAATCCCTAATAGCTGAGAGACACTTGAAGAAATGCTCAACATCCTTAATCATCAGAGAAATGCAACTCAAGACGACTCTGAGATTCCATCTCACACCTGTCAGAATGGCTAAGATCAAAAGCTCAAATGACAGCACATGCTGGCGAGGGTGCGGAGAAAGGGGTACCCTACTCCATTGCTGGTGGTAGTGCAGGCTTGTGCAACCACTATGGAGGTCAGTCTGGCGATATCTTAGAAAAGTTGGAATAGCTTTGCCTCAGGACCCAGCCATACCACTTCTGGGTATACACCCAAATGCCTCTTCACGGAATCATAAGGAAGTTTCCTCATATATGTTTATAGGAGCCTTATTTGTAATAGCTAGAAACTGGAAACAACCCAGATGTCCCTCAACCAAAGAATGGGTTAAAAAACTGTGGTACAAGCCGGGCGGTGGTGGCGCACGCCTTTAATCCCAGCACTTGGGAGGCAGAGGCAGGCGGATCTTTGTGAGTTTGAGGCCAGCCTGGTCTACAAAGCGAGTCCAGGACAGCCAGAGATATTCAGAGAAACCCTGTCTCGAAAAACCAAAAAAAAAAAAAAAAAAAAAAAACTGTGGTACATCTACACAATGGAATATTATTCTGCTATCAGAAACAATGAATTTATGCAATTTGCAGCCAAATGGATAGAACTAGAAAAGCTCATCCTGAGTGAGCTAATCCAGACTCAGAAGGATGCATATGGCATCTATTCACTTATAGTAGGATTTTAGCTATATAGTAGAAGATATGGATACTACAACCAACACACTAAAGGGAACTTGGACATAGACTTTTTATTTTTTATTTTTATTTATTTTTGATATTATATATATATATATATATATTTTACTATTTTTTAGTCTTTTTTATCTATTTGTCTGCTTATTTGTTTGTTTGTTTTTTAGTTCTCTCTCCCGGGCAATGAGACACTTTTCACTGATGGTACTGCCTCGTAGACCCCCCAATGAATGAGGAGGCTCTTGGCCCTCATACGACCTCTCAACTGAGATGAGGGACTGTTATATAAGGACACTCCACCCCAGAGAAATGGGATGGAAGGGTTAGGAGGTAAAGAAAAAAATGAAATGGGATGTTTTGGCCTTTTACTACTAATTGTCATAAACTGTTTAGGATAATTAAGAAATGCAAACGAGGGGCTGGAGAGATGGCTCAGCGGTTAAGAGCACTGCCTAGTGCTCTTCCAAAGGTCCTGAGTTCAATTCCCAGAAACCACATGGTGGCTCACAACCATCCACAATGTGATCTGGTGCCCTCTTCTGGAATGCAGGTGTACATGCAGATAGAGCACACATATGCATAAAATAAATAAAATCTTAAAAAAAAAGAAATGCAAACTAATGGTTATGCAAGCCAATCATTCTGTTAGGTACTGTGACAGCCTATTATAGTTATTTTCTAAGCTAATCAGAAATAAAGCTGCTAAGAGACAAGCAACATCTGCTTACCCTAATAGAAGAGACAGATAGGGCCTCTTCAAAAACCTCAGGAGATCTCCAGAATATGGCACTCAAAGATGTTTTCATAACTTTAGATGTTTTTATATCAAGACATATCAACTCCTGACAGCACCCCCTATTCTACCCCAAGTAGAGGATGAGCATCGAAGAATCTCCAGTGGGAGATGATTGAATTAGTCGTAAGCCTATCTCTTGGTAGGAAAAGCCCCTTGCTCCAACTGTAGACAGAATGCTGTCCA
>CAJQZJ010001750.1:14950717-14963747 GCA_907164525.1 Lophiomys imhausi
ATCCGCCTGCCTCTGCCTCCCAAGTGCTGGGATTAAAGGCGTGCGCCACCACCGCCCAGCTCAATATTGTTTTTAAAAGAGAATCTTGCTGTGATGCTGGGTTGCTCTCAACCTGAACTGCTGAGTTCAGATAATCTTCCCACCTCTGCCTCTAAGTAGCTTACAGCACTGTCTGGTAAATCTCCCAACCTTGCTTTCTTTGCTATTTGAAGACAGGGTTTCATGTAGTTACCTGTCCCCCTACTCCTCCCTGCCTCTCTCCATCTCTCCAGCCCCATTTTTGGCTTTGAGCTCATTTGGCAGTTCAGGCTGTGTTCCAAATAAGGCAATCCTCCTGCCTTTACCTCTCAGGTGCTGTGGTTACATGTGTGAGCCACCACACTCAGGAGAAGACACTTTTTCCTTTGGCTTAACAAGAAGTTCATTACACTGAAGAAAAATCATCATTTATCTCTTTAAAGTCTTTCTTTTAAAATTTTATTTATTTTTTTTTTTGGTTTTTCGAGACAGGGTTTCTCTGAATATCTCTGGCTGTCCTGGACTCGCTTTGTAGACCAGGCTGGCCTCGAACTCATAAAGATCCGCCTGCCTCAGCCTCCCAAGTGCTGGGATTAAAGGCGTGCGCCACCACCGCCCGGCTTAAAATTTTATTTTATTTTAAATTATTTTTGGTTTTTTAAGACAGGGTTTCTCTGTGTAGCCCTGGGCTACACAGGGCTCTGCCTGTTCTGGACTCACTTTGTAGACCAGGCTGACCTCGAACTCACAGAGATCCACCTGCCTCTGCCTCCCGAGTGCTGGGATTAAAGGTGTGCGCCACCATGCCCGGCAAGATTTTATTTTTAATGATGTATGTGTGTTTATGTCTGTGTGAAGGTATATGCTCATGAGTGCAGGTTCCCTCAGAGGCCAGAGGTAGTAGATCCCCTGGAGGTGGAGTTACAGGTGATTGTGAGCTACTCAACATGGGCACTGGGAACCAGACCAGGTGTTCTGCAAGAGTAGTATCTATTCTTTTTTTTTTTTTTTTTTTGGGGGGGTGTGGTTAAGACAGGGTTTCTCTGTGTAGCCTCGAATGTCCTGGAGTTCGCTCTGTAGACCAGGCTGGATTCGAACTCATAGAGATCCATCTGCCTCTGCCTCCCAAGTGCTAGGGTTAAAGGCGTGTGCCATCACACCTTTTCAATGTAACCTCTGTACCAGTTTTTCTCTATATTTCTTAGATATCTGTATTTCTTAGATCTCTGTATTTCTTATATATCTTCAAGGTGAATGGGTTTTAGTTTTTTCTGGTGTCAGGGACTGAATCTAGGCCCTGTGCTTAGCTTAGCACAGGCTCTATGACTGAACTATAGCACTCTGGTCTCTGAGTGAACAGATTTAAAATACAAACCAAGAATCTGAATGGTGATGCCGCACACCTTTAATCCTGGCACTAAGGAGGCAGAGACAGGTGAATGCCTTTGAGTTCAAGCCCACCTTGGTCTACACAGTGAGTTCCAGGCTAACCTGGGCTACACAGTGAGACTGTTTCAAAAATAAATGAAAATTAAATCTGAATGATTTTGTCAGTGAGGCTCCCTCTCATGGCCTTATTTAACAGAGGCATGACAATAGGGAGGGGGAGTCCCTCCCAATGGCTTCCAATAGCCAGAGGAGTCCACAGACAGGGATCCTGTTTCCGCTCTTGCTGGGGCTCTAGCCCATTGGCAGAGGCTTTGCCTAGCATGCCCAGTCCCCAGCACCACACACAAAACAACTTTCTTTTGTATTTTCCCCTTCTTTTCTTACTCTGATGGCTTTCATCATCATCATCCTCATCTTCCTCATCGCGATAGTGAATGGGACCTTCTGAATCTGAGTCACTCTCCTTTTCTTCCTCCTGTAGACACTGTGGTAGTTTAGGAGTGACTGAGGTAGATGTCATGTCTTCAACAAATGCCAATGGACAGGTCTGCTCCTCTTCTTCATCATCTGGACTAACAAATAAACATAAGTATATGGTTTTGTTTTTTTCAGAAACAATTAAGTTTTTTAAGAGAAAGGACTGAAACACACATAAGAACCCCATTAACTGAATAACCTATAAGTCCTAGTCTTTTTTTTTTTTTTTTTGAGACAGAGTTTCTCTGTGTACTCCTGGCTAGCCTGGAACTCACTCTGTAGATCAGGCTGGCCTCAAACTCAGAGATTCAACTGCTTCTGCCTCCCAAGTGCCAGGATTAAAGGTGTGCACCACCACACCTAGACATTACAGACAGTTCTGAACTACTATGTGGGTGCTGGGATTTAAACCCTGGTCCTTTGGAAGAGCAGCTAGTGGTCTTAATCGCTAAGCCATCTCTCCAGCCCATATATCCTAGTCTTAATATTCATGAATCTAAAAACCACTGGGTTCAAATCCCAGGCTGATTTTTAGTAAACATCAACAGATTTCAGATTTTTCCTAATTTCGTTCACAAAAGCCTTTAGAGTAGATACTACTCCCATTTAGAGACAAGAAACTAAACAAAGAAAGGGTGATTAGTGTGCCTGGCATTGGAGATAGATAACCCAGGGCTTCCTCGATATCAGCAAAGGCTCTTAAGCACCATGTAATACATATGTATCATCTAAAACTAGTAGTGTTAATGTTCTTTGTTTTCTTTCTTTTAAGATTATTTAGGAACCACCTTTTTTTTTCTTTAATATTTTATTTATTTATTATGTATAGTGTTTTGTCTGCATGTATGCCTTCAGGCCAGAAGAGGGCACCATATCTCATTATAGATATTATGAGCTACCATATAGTTGCTGGGAATTGAACTCAGGACCTCTGGAAGAGCAGCCAGTGTTCTTAACCTCTGAGCCATCTCTCCAGCCCAGGAACCACTTTTTAAAAAAAGATTTATTTATTTACTATGTATACAGTATTCTATCTGCATGTATCCGTACAGGCCAGAAGAGGGCACCAGATCTCATTATAGATGGTTATGATCCACCATGTGGTTGCTGGATATTGAACTCAGGATCTCTGGAAGAGCAGTCAGTGCTCTTAACCTCTGAGTCATCTCTCCAGCCCACTGTTAATATTCTTATCTACAGACAGTAACTGTGGTGTCAACACAGAAACCACCATAAGAATCCATTTAAAAATCCACAAGGTTATATAGAAATCAGCAGGGTAAAAAAGGTGGTGGCACACGCCTTTAATCCCAGCACTTGGGAGGCAGAGGCAGGCGGATCTCTGTGAGTTCAAGGCCAGCCTGGTCTACAGAGTGAGTCCTGGTCTATAAAGTGAGTCCAGGACAGCCCAGTATACACAGAGAAACCCTGTCCTGAAAAACTAAAAAAAAAAAAAAAAAAAAGAATTAAGTATTGGCAGAAGCATTCCTGGAGCTTTAATTTCCCACATTGTCTGAAGAACCTGTCCCGTGTGGGCTACCTACACTAAACACAGAAACAAGAGGCCGACAGCAGACACTTACACTTTGAGCATTTCAATCGTGATTGGAAGTGACCTGGTCCGACCCAGGGTCCCACTGTCCTCAGAGAAGCTGTCACTGCTCTCAAAGAGCAGAGAATGAGCTCTGTGAGTGCCTTCCAAGGGAGGAGTCACAGGAAGGGGGCTGGTAAGGGCCTGCTGAATTCGGATATGCAGTGGGAGTGGGGGCAGTCTGGAGGGTATATGGGGCTCCCCAAAGCTCTGTATCTTCTTGGGGACCTCCTTTTTCTGATCTTCTTGCTGGGAAATGTCCTGGCATAGATCTAAAGGAGGGGAAAACTCAACTTCTGGCACAATTTGAAAAGTCTTAGCAGGGAATGGAGGAGACCGTGGGGGCTCTGGAGGTATGTGGGTAGGTAGTGGAGGTGATGGGGAGGAAGGTGGGATTATCAGCGGTGGTTCCGAACACACAGAGACAGTTTTTTCTCTTTGATCACTTGCTGTTTTTGCTGTGAGTGAAGCAGCAGGCTCGGAGATGGGTGCCGAGGTTGACGGAATGCCTCTCTTGGGTGGTAAGGGTGGGGATGGTTTCGACAACAGTGTGCCACTGTTTATTGCTTGGGACAGTTCAGCTGGAAAGGAGAGAGCAACACTCTGTTAACATGGCTTTGCAATGCCCTGAAGACCTAGGTCAGAGCTGAGGTCAGAAGTAACCTTTCAGGCAAATTACATAATTTCATGGCTTTGCAATTCTTGAAACAAAATTTGGATTTATTCAGGTAGAAGGTGTAATGAGAAGAGGTGTGAGAAAACTCTGATGATTAAAATTTAATTACTATGATGTAGATGTGACAACTATGGCCTGATATTGTAAACAGAATAGATCCAGGGGAAAAAAACTTATTAAAAAGGTGTCTGTTTCAAGGGCAGCCTGGTCTATAAAGCCAGTCCAGGACAGCCAGAGCTATTACACAGAGAGACCCAGACCCTGTCATGAAAAAAATTTTAAAAAAAGCTGTTTGTTTTTTAATTTCTATGTTACTTGTATGAGTGTTTTGCTTACATGTATTTCTGTGTACCACATGTATGCCTGGACTAGTGTCTGCAACGGCCACAAAGGACACATTGCATCCCCTGGCACTACAGTTACAGACAGCTGTGAACTGCCATCGTGGGAGCTGGGATTTGAACCTGGATCCTCTGGAAGAGCAGCCAGTGCTCTTAACCGCTGAGCAGCCTCTCCAGCCATAATCCCAGAACTCAGGAATAGCACCACAAGCTCAAAACCAGCTTTCTCTGCATACCTAGTTCCAGGCCAGCCAGGGATATACAGCAAGACTATGTCTCATGATGGGGTGATGTTAAGCATTCTAAATGTTAATTAATTGGTCCTGCTTGCTGTCTGTTACTTGCATTGTCTCTGATTGGTTAAATAAATGCTGAGGCTTGAGATTGGGCAAAGACAGAAATAGGCAGGACTAAGGTGCTAGGGCTTCTGAGACAAAGAGGTTGATGGGAAGAAGGCTCCAAGGGAAGCAACAAAAACAGGAAGGAGGACACATGCCATGGGTTAGAGAAAAAAATGTCATTCAACGTGGCCTGGAACATCGGCCTAACATGGAGAATAGCAATCCAGGGGACGTATGAATATATGGGGTCATATTTGGGTAATAGAATTATGAGCTAGCTTAGATGGGCCAAGATTGCTCAATTCAGGCCAAAGCTTATTAAAATCCATGTGGTGTTTATGTGCTCATTTATAATGGCAGATTAAGGATTAACAGCTGCCAATCAATTAACAAAAATATAAATACTGTTAAAATTTTTAATTAATTATTTCTACAGTCTCATCTGTGTAACTGGGGATGTGGAGGGAGAACACATAACAAAATTTCATCTTAAAAATCCAACCAACTTGGGTGGGCAGGGTGGCTAAGTGGGTAAAGGCATATGCCTCCAAGCCTGAGGACCTGAGTTTGATCCTTAACTCACACAGTGGAAGTGTGACCCAATTCCTGAAAGCTGTCTTCTGACCTCCACAGTACACTGTGGTGTGTGTATATTGGCACTCACTGTATACACACAACAATAATGAATTAATTAAAACCAAAAGCACCTCCAAACTCATGGCTTTTTGCGGGGGGGGGGGGTTCAAGACAGGGTTCCTCTGTGAATTATTATGGTAAATATAAAGCTCTTTGAATAAATTAAAGTACTTTCCCTTTATATCTTCTGTTTTTGTTTTTGGGTATTGAAAACATGATAAAACATACTCAAATGGCTCCACCTGATGTTTTGAAATCCATCCCAGTGGTGGGTGAGTGACCCGCAAGCTGGAGAGACTGCCGAATGCCGAAGCCCAGGAGCTTCAGCATTTCTTTGGAGTGAGGCTCTACCTCAACAACCTCCTGATCTAGGGCTGAGACCGCAGGAACATAATTCTCTCTCCTCCTCCTGCAACTTGATAGAGACACCTCTCACAGGCCCTCTCTGAATCCACTTCATAAGAGTGTGACATAGCTGGCTACCTTGTTGTGGAGTTTCTTGCTGGTATAATGTCAATCTCCTCTCACATGCAATTGTTGGTGTGGAAGTCATTACCCAGGGCATGTAGTACTTCTTCACAGTCCTGGTGCAAACTCAGCCCAGATTGGCAAGTCTCCTCTTTCACATCTTTTTTTTTTTTTTTTTTTGGTGGGGAGGGGGGTGACAGGGTTTTTCTGTGTATCCCTGGCTGTCCTGGACTCAATTTGTAGACTACGCTAGCCTTAAACTCACAGAGACCCGCCTGCCTCTACCTCCCGAGTGCTGAAATTAAAGACTCTTAAATCTTTTAAATTGCTGGGCATGGTGGCACACACCTGTAATTCCAGCACTAGGGAGGAAGAGACAGACAGAGCTCTGTGAGTTTGAGACCAGCCTGGTCTACAGAGTGAGTTCCAGGACAGCCAGGGTTACACAGAGAAACCCTGTCTCGAAAAACCTAACAAAAACAAAAAAAAACTTTTAAATTATTTGTGTGTGTGCATGCAAGTGGAGGTGAGAGGACAACTTGGGGGTTAATTGGTTTCTTTTTTTTCTGCCATGTAAGACATAAGGATCAAACTGAGGTTGTCAAGCTTGGTGGCAAGTACCTTTGTCACAGGGCCATCTCACCACCCTATCTTTCTGTCTTATTCTCCAGTACCACCTGATGGTGATAAGGGAAAACAAGGTATCATCTTTTTTAGTTTCCAGAAAGAAAACTAGAGGCCAGACAGTAGGTAACCTCCCCAAGATCACACTACACACAAGCATGGCTTTGTAGAGAGCTGCGATGTGCCGCACCCTAAAGATGGCGCCGGTTTCCGCCTTCCACCAGCCCGACGGTGAGCGCTCTCGGTGGTAAACAAGTCCATATTTGGCTAAGACCGCTGATCTGGCTTGCTTCCGCATACGTGGGCCTCTAAGATAGCACCACGTGGCTTTACTTGATTGGCTGTTCATATAGTATTTAGCCTGTGAGTTGGGTCTGCCCCGGCTTTCGGAAGACTGTTTTCAAGGGACCTGAATAAACTGCTGGAGAAGAGCTTTTGCGAATTGCGTCATCCTTGCTGGTCGAGGGGGACGCGACACGGCTTCAGCTAGTACCCAGCCTGGCTACCATTCTCTCCTCTGCTCCCCCCTGCCACTGTAAGTGTGCACACACACACAGCTAATGGCCCTTTGTGCTCCCATGTTTACTTCGCATTACATTCTGGGTTTGATGGCAGGACAACTGTTGCTTCCATCAGCAGCATATTCACAGAATACATACAATGTGCACTCGATACATGTATGTTTATAATATGAGACGCTCTTACTCTGTATCATGATGTATCATGACAGCCTATATCTCTACTGATCTTCCCAGAACTCAAATGACTCAGGCTTTAAACCATGTAAGAAGTGAGCCAGCACATCATTAGAAACTAACCTTGTGAACCAACTAAAGAGGCATTCTTTTGATGAGCAACCTCAAAGCTATCTGAATCTTTTATTTCAGTCTATCCAATGTTCTCAAAGTATCTATAAATTTTCCCAAATAAAATGTTACGTTCCCTTAATCTCACTTAACATATCCATTCTAAGTAAAGAATGAGCTAATCTTGGACTATAATATCTCTTATCGTTAGCTACACAAAGGGTGTTTTATAGTGACATGGTTGTGCGTGCTCATGATCTCAGTAGTGAGAGTAGGATGAGGATTTCAAGATCATCCTTGTCTACAGAGTGAGTTCAAGGATGGGCTACAGATGAGACCTTGTCAGAAAAACAAACACAAACAAAGAACAATCTAGGAAAGACTGTATCCAATATACAAAGATAAAAATAGCAGTTGTTAGTTCTTCCATCTACAGTAAAACTGGACCCTAACAAAACGATATTTAAGCATTTTATTTATTTAATTAGGTTTTTTTGAGATGGGGTTTCTGTGTAGCTCTGGATGTCCTGGAACTTGCTCTGTGGACCAGGCTGGCCTCAAACTCATAGAGATCCACCTGCATCTGCCTCCCAAGTACTGGGATTTAAGGCATTTGCCACCATGCCCTGCTCTTCTTACATTTTTATTTTCTTTGGTTGGTTTCTTTTGGGTTTTTTGTTTGTTTTTTCAGACGGTTTCTCTGTGTAGCCCTGTCTGTCCTTGAACTCACAAGAGCTCCACCAGCCTCTGCCTCCCGAGTGCTGGGATTAAACTTGTGTGCCAGCACGCCTGGCAATTACAGCTGTGAACTGCCATGTGGGTGCTGGGATTTGAACCCAAGTCCTTCGGAAGAGCAGCCAGTGCTCTTAACCACTGAGCCATCTCTCCAGCCCCTCTTCTTACATTTTTAAAACTGTATTTTTACATGTTAGTGTGTTGGTGCCTGCAATGGCCAGAAAAAGGCACTGGATCCCCTGGAGCTAAAATTACAGGACATCAGCCAAATCAGTTCTGAAAGAACAGGAAATATGCCTAATTGCTGAGTCACATCTAAGACCACCCTCCCCAACCCAGCCTATCATTTCCAAGGATTTCTAAGTAACAGCTCATATTAATGAAACCAATTGTGACCATAATCTTTTTGTGAAAGAAATGGTATTTTGGAATCAAAGCATTAGGAAGGTCACTAATTTTAGAATAAGGTCTAACCTTTAAATCAAATCTATTATCCAGCACTTGGGAGGCAGAGGCAGGTGGATCTTTGTGAGTTCGAGGCCATCCTGGTCTACAAAGTGAGTCCAGGATAGCCAGGGCTACACAGAGAAACCCTGTCTCAAAAAACCAAAAAAAAAAAAATCTATTAATTATAGTACAAGCTGATTATAGTACCCACTTTCCTTCTGTGAGGACCTGCCATAGAATGATGTGGATTCTTCAGTCACGAGGTCTATCGCTCTGGGCTATCAGCTGAAGCTACTTTACTTACACACGTTTAGGTTTTGGTTTTTTTTTTCCAGAAGCGTTCTCAGGTGGCGCAGGCTTTTCTGGAACTTATTATGTAGCTGCGACTGCCCTTAAACTCCTGACCCTGCCTCCCAAGTACTGACATGATAGATGTGCACTCCTACAACCAACTAGTTACTGTATGTGTGGCCATCACTAGAAAGGCAAGGGACAGCACTGGCTCTGAGCAGAGGACAGCCCCTGGACCAGCAGCTTGAGCGTCCTCTGCAAATCTATCACAAATACCGAGTCTTGGGCCCTAGGCTGGCTTAATGACATCAGAACCTCTGGGATCAGGGTCCCTCATCCATGCAGGCCTTCTATGTGAACCCAGGCAACAGCAGTCTAGATGAAAGTCTGAGAGCCACACTGTAGAGATCAGAAGCAAGTCTCTGCCCCACATTAGCTACAGCCGTGCTGAGTCACAACATTTGCACTTCTACTTGCCTCTGTACCTAACAGATACAATCATTTACTACACTTCAAGGTGGCTATGAAAGTACATGTGAGAGCTCCTCAGGTTCCTCCAAGATAAGTCAGGACATCATCCATTAAGGCAGTGACAACGGAACCATCTTCAACCTGTTCCTACTGTGCTACTCCAACCTGTCTGTCTGACATCGCTTTTGAAGTCTGATAAGATTCTAGTCACTCCACCCAGCTAAGTGACATTAGGTTCTTAATGAGTATACTTTTTATTCATTATCTTTGCAAACGTTAACAAGCACTTTAAGCAGGGGTAAGACTAATATTGTTCTTCCTGAAAAGTTACTTTTATTAGCTCTGAAACACTTTTTATCAGTAACAGCTTTTCCCTTTCCAGAAAATTTCTGTGGGAAGTGCAATTATGATAGGGAAATGCACGTAAGCAAGACTTTAGGAGAATGAAAAGTAATTTACTAAGTCTACAAACACATACTTATACACTTCGCTGCTTTCATTCTGCAGTGGTCCTGAGGACTAACCCTAGGGCCCACACATGCTAGACCAGCACTTCTTGCTGGGCGGTATCTTTAACATTTGAGGAAGGATATCACCAAGTTCAAGATTGGCCATGAAGACCCTGAATTTGCAATCCTAAGTAGCTGAGGTCATAGACCTATTCTAGCAAGCCTGGTTTCCTCTACCATCATTTAGTTTCATCTATCTCTCTATTTCTCTACCTACCTACCTACCTATCATCTGTCTATCTATTTTCCTTCCTTCCTTCCTTCCTTCCTTCCTTCCTTCCTTCCTTTCCTTCCTTCCTTCCTTCCTTCCTTCCTTCCTTCCTTCCTTCCTTCCGATTTTTGACACAAGGTCTACAGACTCTGAGATAGAATGTGCTATGCAGACCAGGACAGCTTCAACTTTGACAAGCTCTTCTGTCTCTGTTTACTGAGTACTCAGTTTACAATATGCCACCACACCTGCAAAAGTAGCGTTCTTAATTCTCCCCAACATAAATGTGATGTGATCAGTACAACTTACATGCCCTGCAGTTCCCGTGAAGACACTATGCTGGACACTGAGTCACAAGTTCAACAGACACTGACAAAACCATCACTGAGCCACTAGATGACGCTCAAAGAAGGAATCAGTAGTTTAAGGAGATGACACATTCACCTGCCCCCTGTATACTGTGATGTTAATTCTAATTTTCTCATTGATGCTGAAAGTAATTCCATGACAGTTAAGCCTGTTTTGGGCTTCACATATACAGCCCATCAAGTATATGTAATGGTCTTTTGTTATTGCTGTTTTTTGTTTTTTCAGAGAAAGGGGTGTCATGACAGAGTTTCAGGTAGCCCAGGCTGGCCTCAAACACACATATCCAACGACCCTGACTCCTGCCTCTGCCACCTGAGTGCTTCCCAACTGTTAACAATATTTAGTTCAGCCGGGCGGTGGTGGCGCACGCCTTTAATCCCAGCGCTTGGGAGGCAGAGGCAGGTGGATCTTTGTGAGTTCGAGGTCAGCCTGGTCTATAAAGTGAGTCCAGGACAGCCAGGGCTACACAGAGAAACCTTGTCTCGAAAAACCAAAAAAAAAAAAAAAACAATGTCTAGTTCTAGAGGACATTCTTTTAGTACATACATAAGCTATGCTAAAGTTAGTTTTATAATACTTATATAATAAAACAGATATTAATCTCCCCAGATTTCAACTTAATTTTACCATTGTTTCCAATTTATAGCCATTTTTATCTTATTCTTAAAACTTTTTTCTTTTTCTTTTTTTTAATTTTTTTGGAGACAGGGTTTCTCTGTGTTAACAGCCATGGCTGTCCTGGAACTCATTTTGTAGACCAAACTCTCCTGGAACTCACAGAGATCCCTGTCTATGCTTCCCAAGTACTGGGATTAAAGGTGTGAGCCACCACACCTGGCTCTAAAACTTTTTTCTATATTGAGAATATTCAAAGAGATGAGTTAGAAACCTCTTCACAGACCAAATCAGTAATCTAGAAGTCATTCAATAACTATCCAAAACCAAACCAAATCCCAAACACAAAATCTGAAGACTTACCAATGACAGGGTTGCTGTTTCTGTGAGCTGGTTTTGGGGGTGGGATGGGGGGTTGCTTGGCAGGGGCTGTGTGAGTAAAACTTAGGGTGGCAGTAGTGTTAGTGCTGGCGGGAGCAGCAGGCAGAGTCCTGGGAGCTGGGGTAGGGGTGACAAAGGAGTTAACAGTCTTTGTTGAATTTGTGGCAGCAGTGATAGTAGGTGTCGTGGTGGTAGAGCCAGAAGTGGAGGACATGGTCGTCACTGGACTGCCGGATGTGGCTTCCTTTGCTTGCCCTTCACTTGCTTCGTACGAAGAGGACAAGGCTCTTTTGGGGGGGCAGCAGAGGCTGTGTAGGCACAGGCTCAGAACCAGGTTCTGCTCCAGGGTTAGACTGGCTTCCAGCTGAGCCTGTGCAATAAAGGGTATGATTTAAAGGGAGAGACTGAAAATGTGAAAACATCATAAACAACTTTGTCAATGAATTTACAGTTTACAGATCAGTTTCCAGCTGCCTTCAACATGCTCAGGGAGTGTCAGTAAGGGTGGTGAGTCTTCATCCAAGAGCCTCCCTGCCAGCAACAGCACATCAGGTAAGCACCTGTCACACTAGTACGAGGACTGAGTTCAGATCCCCACACTTACATCAAAGCTAAGTTCTAACGCTGGTGCTGCACAGTAGGTGGAACAGAGACAAGAGGTCATGGAGCTTACCGGCCAGCCAGTCCAGCCAATCAGTGAACACTGGGTTCACTAAGAGACATTGTCTCAAAATAAACAAGTAAGCTGGGCAGTGGTGGCACACACCTTTAATCCCAGCACAAGACAGCCAGAGGCACACCAAGAAACTCTATCTCGAAAAACCAAAATAAAACTGGGCAGTGGTGCTGCCTAACCAAAATAAATAAATAAACATTTATTTACCCCTCTCTCATAAAGGTGTAGAGTAAGAGGGGATGCCCAACACCAGCTTCTGGTACTATGTGTATACAGGACACACACCCATAAAAGCACACACAAAATTTCTTGGTAGAATATGGGGAATGTTGAATAAATATGGAACTTGACAAAAATCCTACAGAAGAGCGGGTGTGGTGGTGCACGCCTTTAATCCCAGCACTCGGGAGGCAGAGGCAGGTGGATCTCTGTGAGTTCAAGGCCAGCCCGGTCTACACAGAGATACTGCCTCAAAACAAACAGATTTTTAAAAGGGGGGGGGGGGTGGAGAAAGAAGAACAAATTTAGGAATTTTGGGGAAAGTTTGGGAGTAACAGGGGAGAAGACTGCAATTTCTCAAGAACATGAAATACACACACAATCTGACTTCTCTTGCAGCCCTCTGAGGTAAATGAGAACAGTCTGTAACTTTCAAACTCAAATACCCTCTTTTACCTAGTCTCTTCTTTGGATCCTCTTCTGGAGTAAGATTTCTAAGACTTGGTATTCTCACTGGCTCTTCTTCCACTAGGTCTGGACTAGAAGACCAGGCACTCCCTATGGGGGTGGTGTGGCCATTCTTTATTGTGGCATGGCTCTGCTTTCCTGGCTCCTCACCACCTGCAAGAAGAAAAAGAAAAGCGCTAAGTGACGGTGCTGGCATGGCCACATGGGAAGAGCTGCTGGCCACGCCACACGGGAAGAGCTGCTGGCCGCTAGCCTTTCTTAGCTCCTTCTT
>CAJQZJ010001750.1:14964107-14986060 GCA_907164525.1 Lophiomys imhausi
CTGGCCGCTAGCCTTTCTTAGCTCCTTCTTCCTAGTGAGCACCACACAGGAAGAGCTGATGGCTGCTGGCTTTTCTTAGCTCCTTCTTCCTAGTGAGCAGGCTCACGCTGAGACCTGTGCTACCTGAATCCCTGCAGTAGTAACACAAACAGCAGCTCCTCTGCCAAAAGGTGCTTTACTACAACTATATCAAGTAACTCTCTACACAGATAATCTATTATACATACATATCACGGTGTGAAGGTGGGGTGCAGCTTAGTAGTAGAACACTTGCCTAGCATATGCAAGGCCCTGAGACCAACACCCCTCCCTGAGGAGGCAATGGACATTATTCTGATAGAAAGGCTACAGTGAAGATGGAGGAAAACCCATTCTTCTGGAGTGGTAAAGGGTTTGAAGAAGCATCACAGGAAGCAGCAGGTTCTGAGTGAGGAACAGAAGCCTACCACATTGATGAAAGATAGTCTATTTAAACTAGCACAGTAGGAGGGGCTGAAAAGATGGCTCAGTGGTTAAGAGCGCATATTGCTCGTGCAGAGGACCTGCATTCAGTTCCATACAATGAAGCATGCACACCAGGCAGTTCACAACAACCAGACACTACAGTTCCGGGGGATCTTACACCTCTGACCTAGTAGGCATCTGCACCTATGTTGACCTCCGACACAAACACACCAGATGCATACACATAATTTTAAAAAGTAAGTCTTCCCAGGCAGTGGTGGCACATGCCTTTAATCCCAGCACTTGGGAGTCAGAAGTGGGCAAATCTCTGAGTTTGAGGACAGCCTGGTCTACAGAGTGAGTCCAGGACAGCCAGGGCTACACAGAGAAACCTTGTCTTGAAAAACCAAAAAAAAGTAAGTTGTTTAAAAAGGAAGCAGAGTGTATCTATACCTAAAAGCATAAAATTATGTTCAGGCTGGCACTGAGTGTAGTCTGGTGGAGACCAGGTATACATGGTTATGGCACTGTAAGGCAAGCAGTTGCCAGGCTAGGAAAAGAATAAAACACAAGTACAGGAACTAGAAATGAATCCTGGATGAAACCAAAAGCCCAAGGATTAGAAGTAGTAAGGAGGTGTAATTTTATCTACCTGTAGAAGATTGGCTCTGAAAGCTGTTAGAAAGAAAGGTTATAGACAGGCAGTGACTGAACAGGAAATGCAATAGAAACTACTGTTTTAATGTACATAAAAAAATAGCGGGGGGACAGGGGTGCAAAAGGTTGTAAGAATAGAAAGCTACAGCTGGCTATATTTTTATTAAATCAACTAATTGGTTAATTATTCAGCTAGCTTTTTAGACAGAGTCTCTACTATGTATCCCTGGCTAGCCTAGAGCTCCCTATGTATATACGAGGCTGGTTTCTGACTTAAGACAATCCTCCTGACTCTGCCTCCTGAGATTATGTCCAGTTGTAGATTTTGTTTTTTATTTATTTTTATTTTCTTTTGCTTTTTGAGACAAGGTATCACTGTGCATCCATGGATGGTTTAGAAGTCACTATGTAGACCAGGCTGGCATGGAACTAACAGAGATCTGTGTGCCTTTGTCTTCCAAGTGCTGGGACCAAAGGTGTGAGCTATCATGCCTGGCTTTTCACTTATTTTTAAAACTATTACATTTATTTGTGGATGTGTGCACTTGTTGCAATCAGGCAACCTGTCGGTGTCAGTTCTCTGAAGGTGCTTTACTTGCTGAGCTCTCTCTGGCACTGTACTTTTTATTTTATTGATATTTAGAATCCTTTGTCGTTTGTTTTTTAAGTGTGTTAGTGGGGTTTGTTTTTCAAGACATGGTTTCTTTGGGTATACCCGGCTGTCCTGGACTCACTTTGTAGACCAGGCTGGCCTTGAACTCACACAGATCCACCTGCCTCTGCCTCCCGAGTGCTGGGATTGAAGGCGTGCGCCACCACCATGCCTGGCAATTGAAGACAGCTGTGAACTGCCATGTGGGTGCTGGGATTTGAACCCGGGTCCTTTGGAAGAACAACCAGTGCTCTTAACCGCTGAGCCATCTCTCCAGCCCATGTATTAGTGTTTTGTCTACATGTATGTATGTGTGTACACTACATGCTTGACTGGTGCCAAGGGAAGGCAGAAAATGGCTGCGATATACTATGTGGGTACTTGGAATTGAGCCTAGGTCTCTGTAGGAGCAGCAAGTGTCCTTAACCACTGAGCCATATCTACAGTGCCTACTTCTTATTTTTAGGAGAGGAAGGGAGCAAGATGGCAATTCTGAAAGAGTAATGAACTTCTCTGTATGTGAAACTGAAGAGAAATGAAGTAAGTCAGGGCATAATACTGTGTTTTACATTCACAATCCATTGCTTCATTACAGCCATTCAAGACAAAGTCTAACCATTATTAACTAGTAAGTGTGGAAACATCACAAGTGATCACTGTGACAGTAAGGTGAGCATGGGGACAATGTGAAACAACTGTCACCCCTGCAGGTAACACAAATCTTAAGAGGACTGAGAGACGTGGAGTATTTGCTCCTAGGACCCTTCACCAACCACTCTATTTTACAGCTTAAGCGCAAAGTCAGACACCTGGGAAGAAATGGGGAGCCATTTTTAAAGTGTTCTTCCACCATAACTGCAGTGAGAGGAAAGCAAAGGAAGAAAACTCAGATATGCAGCGAGACCCAGCAAGAGGGCAGCACACGGACGCACAGGCTTAGCTGAGCATTTGGAACTCACCCTGCTCAGGGTCTTCCAATAGAAGCCCTCTTTTAACCAGCTCTTCTCTTGGTTTTCGCATTGATATTTTTCGCTCTAAAACTAACATTAAATTGGAAAACAGAACTCAGAAATGTGACAGACTGAAGGTCAACATATCTCTTAGCATTGTAAGTATAAAAGAATAAAGTGGTTCACATTACTTGTATCCTTAAGGAAAAAGAGAACAGGGGAACTAACTTTAAAAGTAAAAACTCAACAGAGGTTGGTACCACAGGCCTGCAACATTAGCACGTGGGAGGTGGAGGCAGGAGGATCACTTCCAGGACAGCCTCAGCTACATAGTAAATTCTAGACTAGCACAGGCCATGCAAGACGGCTTCACAAAACAAAACAAAAAAATCACCATTTGGCCAAGTGTGGTGGCACACATCTTTAATCACAGCACTGAGGAGGCAGAGGCAGGCAGATCTCTGTGAGTTCAAGGCCAGTCTGGTCTACAAAGTGAGTCCAGGTCAGCCAGGGCTTTGTTACTCAGAGAAACCCTGTCTCAGAAAAAGAAAAAAAATCACCATTTGAGAGTAAGATGCTGAGAAATGCTACCAAGTTCAAGGCCAACCTATGCTACACAGTATTACGCAAGGCAGGGGACTACAAGGCTCTGACCAAAACAAAACAAAATTAATTGCTGGGGCTGGAAGTTAGATTAACAGTAGTGATTGCCTACCATGTTCAAGACCTTGGGTTCTACACCCAGAACTAATAGAAAAAACAAACAAACAACAATGCTGGGCGATGGTGTACACCTTTAATTCCAGCACTTGGGACATAGAAACAGGCAGATCTCTATGAGTTACAGGCCAGCCTGGTCTACAGAGGGAGTTCTAGGACAGCCAGGGCTACACAGGAAACCTTGTCTCAAAAAATAACAACAAAAATCTTATTACCTGTGCTGGGAAAGTATCATCTTTCAAAGAGACCATACTCTTGTGGCTGCAGCTTAACTGGGGCTTCAACGGTGAGGTGTTCAACAGTGAGGTGTTCAACTGTGAGGTGTTCAACGGTGAGGTGTTCAACGGTGAGGTGTTCAACAGTGAGGTGTTCAACAGTAAGCTGTTCAACAGTGAGGTGTTCAACAGTGAGGTGTTCAACAGTGAGGTGTTCAACAGTGAGCTGTTCAACAGTGAGCTGTTCAACAGTGAGGTGTTCAACAGTGAGCTGTTCAACAGTGAGGTGTTCAACAGTGAGGTGTTCAACAGTGAGCTGTTCAACGGTGAGCTGTTCAATGGTGAGCTGTTCAATGGTGAGCCATGTTCATGGCGAGTGCACTAAGCAGAGGCACCTTTGCCCTGCTACAGCAGGTGCTCCAGAGTCTCTGCGGATTCCTGTCCAGTCCTTTCATATTCATATTTATTTCTGAGAGAGGGTCTTACAATGCAGCTCTGACTAGCTTAGTACTCACTATGTAGCCCAGACTAGCCCTACACTCATGGTAATTAATCCTCATGTCCCTGCCTGTCAAATACTGAGATAACAGGTATGCAGCACTAAAGTTTGTCTTTACTGAAAAGATTCATTCCACCAAAACATAAACCTGGAAATGAGGCTGTAGAACTTTAAGTGTCAGACAGGCTTCCTGAAACACACCTGTAAATTTCCATTATCCCAAAGGGTGAGGCAGGAGGATTATCATGGTTTAAGGCCCTCTGTGCAATCTGTCGAGAACCTGTATCAAAATGAAAAACTAGATTGGGGGGGGGGGGGGTGCGGGGAGATGGATTAACTGGTAAAGGCGCTGTCGCCAAGCCTGAGAGATGCACTTTGATTCCTGGAAACCACATGGTGGGAGGAGAGGGCGGACTTTGCAGATTTTATTAGACCTCCCCCTGTGACTTGACCCAACAAACTGTAGTTTAAAAACCAACAACAACTGGACATCATGGTCCAAGCAATAGCAGTCGGGAGGCTAAGGCAGGATAAGTGCTAACAATGAGGGCATCCCAGGCAGGACAATTGAGGCCCTGCTTCAAAAAATCAAAACCAAACCAAACCAAAAACCAGAAAAAGATGGCTGGAGCTAGGCATGGTGGCCCAGGCCTTTACTCCCAGCACTCGGGAGGCAGAGGCAGGCAGATCTCTGCGAGTTCGAGGCCAGCCTGGCCTACAAAGGAGTCCAGGACAGCCAAGGCTACACAAAGAAATCCTGTCTCGAAAAACCAAAAATAAAGAAAAGGGAGGGAGGGGGAAAAAGGAGGAGAGAGAGAGAGAGAGAGATGGCTGGGGTTGTAGGTCAGTGGTAGAACACATGCCTAGCATGTGTCAGGCCTTAGGCTCAGATGTTTAATCCTCAATACAAAATGCAAAAACTCAAGGAAGGACCATCTGTCTAAATTCTAATTCTAGAAGACTGAACCCTTCAAGTAAGAGCTATTGAAATTTGGGGAGATATGGAAAGCTGGGTGCGTCTAAAGTAGGAAACTCAGTTGGTAGAATGTGCGCCTTCCGCTGGGCGGTGGTGGCGCACGCCTTTAATCCCAGCACTTGGGAGGCAGAGGCAGGTGGATCTTTGTGAGTTCGAGGACAGCCTGGTCTATAAAGTGAGTCCAGGACAGCCAGGGCTACACAGAGAAACCCTGTCTTGAAAAACCAAAAAAAAAAAAAAATGTGCGCCTTCCAAACACGAAGGCCTGGCTCAATCTCTAGCACTGTGTAAGCCAGCTACGGCACATACCTGTAATCCTAGTGCTCAGGAGGGAGAAGCAGGAGAGTCACGAGTTTAAGATCATCCTTGCTGTATAAAGAGTACAAGGACACCTTGTGATACATGAGGCTGCCCTCTAAATTAATCACATAGCCAAATACATAATTAATAGAAATCACCACCCCCGGAGCCCTTTTGTTGTTATTGTTTGCCTCATATAATCCAGACTGACTTTGAACTGTCTGTGTGGACAAGGATAACCCTGACATTCCTGCCTCTACCTTCCAAGTGCTGGGATTACAGCCTGCACCACCAAGCCCAGCTAAACCAGGTAATTTTTTTTGGTGTTTTTTCTTTATTTTTATTGTATGTACATTGATGTTATGACTGCATGTGTATCTGTGTGAGGGTGTCGGATCCCCTGGAACAGGAGTTACAGACAGTTGTGAGCTGCCATATGGGTGCTGGGAATTGAACCTGGATCCTCTGGAAGAGCAGTCAGTGCTCTCTTAACTGCTGAGCCATCTCTCCAGTCTCCAGGAATTTTTTTTTTAAAACATGTGTGTGTATAATTTGTATGTATGTGTGCAAGCACAGTTAGGAACATGCATGAGAGGGTATGCATGTGAAGGTCAGAGGTCAGGCTCCAGTGCCACTTCTTGTCACTGTGGTTGAGACAGTGTCTTGTGTGTATGGTTTTCTTTCCCCACTGTGCATACCAGCTGGCCCTTGGGTTTCTGGGGATTCTCTGTCCCAGACTTTCATCTCCCACAGAAGCAGTACATGGCATGTGAACTGAGTCTGGCTCTATGTGGTTCTGGGGGCTCACAGTTGCATCACTCGTTTCCTCAACACAAACAGGGAGCTCTTACAATCAGAAGCCTTGCTTGTTTATTTTTGTATTTATTTACTGACAAAGTCTCATGGTGCCTCCCCGGCTTGGCCTGAAACTCAAGAGACAGACTAGGAATGACCTCAAACTTCTGAGCCTCCCTCTTCAGGGGAGCACGAGCACCCCAGGTTCTCTGTCGCACCAGGGAAGAGCCCATGGCTTTGCTCAAGCTGGCAAGCACTCCACCCTCACTCCTCAGAACATTTAAATCTTGGGTCTTACCTTCTGATGTCTCTTTGAATTTATCACTACTTTTTTTTTTCCTCCATTTCCATGGCTTGAAGATCTTGCCAAAGCCTGAGAACTTGCTTTTTCTTTTGGTGGGAGGTGTTGTGTCTCCCGCTTCCACGCTGTCCATGACCATGCCTGGGTCTCCAGAGGGCTGCTCTGCTTCTTCTGTACATGGGGAGGAGAGCAAGAAGGGACAGCCAATTTATTATTCCTGTGTAACCTCTAAAAATGTCTGCTCTCTTCCTGTGGCACTCAGAAAGAATTGGAGCAATCATAAACAATCATGAGACAAGCCACACTCTGAACATCACATGGACACCAAAGGTCCAAACTCAAAACTCAGATCACTAAAGGAGCCAAACCAACCTGACACCATCTTAGAGGAAAATTCAGGCGCTGATGAGAGCCAGGGCCAAAGCTTTAGCACACTCAATGTGGATGGTCTTCTCAATATGCATGAGCTCTGTGTCACCGAGGAAGGAATCTCAGCATTAAGGGGATCTGTTAAACATTACCCTCTCCCAGCAGTTTCAAGGATTCAAACAGTTCAGGGAAAAGCAATTCATCAAGTGTTTACACCTTGTGTCTGTTTATCAGATTCTCTGCATAACTGTGGAAGATTGGAGGAGACTGGGGTGGGGGAGGGGCACAGGGAAAATGCTCTGAAATGGAGGGGGGAGCACAGGTGAGACTGCTTCCATGTCACAGCATTACTTGGGGGAAATCCCGATATTAAGGATTTGACCTAAAACATAGTTGACAAGCTACAAATTCAGGCCTGAGATCAAAGGTCTTGAAGCCCTCATAATAACAACAGTGCAGCAGGGCTTAGTTAGCTTTAATGGTAGAGAAGCAGCAGCCAGGGGGCAGGAGCAGGCGCAGGGAGACAACAAGAACCCTGTCCCAGGGTTGACTGTCCCAGGAGAAGCTCTGTCGCTTAAGGTGCAATTGCTACTTCACATGTACTGAAAACTAGCATTTCCTTTTAACACTGCAGGTTTGTGTTACTGTTCTTTTTTCAATTTTTTTTTTAAAAATTCATTTCTAAGCATGAATGTGTGGGAGCGTGGAGGCAAGGGAGCTGCACACAGCCCAGGGCATATGTGGAGGACAGAAAAACAGTCAGTCCTCTCCTTCCACTGTGTGGGTCCCGGGACTGAACTCAGGTTGTCAAGGCTTGGCTTCGAGTACCTTTACCAATGAGCCATTTTGGGGCTGGTTTAGCCTTTTTTTAATTCTTTTGGACTATGGTTTGCTAGGTAACCCAGTCTGATCACACGTTCAACATGTGATCCTCCTGCTTAATCTCTTGAACACTGAAATTACAGGCATGTGCCTCCACATATGAATCCTGTACATCTCCTTTAACACATCCATGAGTATTCTAGAAAATAAACAGAAAATGTTATTTGACTGAAAGAAGGGAAAATTATATTTACATTTTTTTTCTTTTTCTTCTTTTTTTTTTTTTTTGGTTTTTGAGACAGGGTTTCTCTGTGTAGCCCTGGCTGTACTGGACTCATTTTGTAGACCAGGCTGGCCTTGAACTCACAGAGATCTGCCTGCTTCTGCCTCCCAAGTGCTGAGATTAAACGCCACCATGCCCGGCTATATTTAAAGTTTGATCTGGACTTAAAATGTGAGAAAAGAAAAACATAAAAAAACAGCCAAAATGTAAACAACTCAGAGAAGCTCCTGTCTGACAGGTCTTTAAATGAAGTGCCATCATGTCATCTGCTTCAACACTTGCAACCACACCTAACCACTTCCTTTTCTCTTTTCCTTGTTTTTTGTTTTCCAAGACAGGGTTTCTCTGTGTAGCCCTGGCTGTCCTGGACTCACTCTGTAGACCAGGCTGTCCTTGAACTCACAGAGATCCACCTGACTCAGCCTCCCGAGTGCTGGGACTAAAGGCTGTGCCACCATGCTTGGCAGAAACAAGTGTTATTGCTGCTTCTCTTTTCATATCTAATTTTGTCAAATGTTTTAGAAGAACAACCTTGCTTCATGCAGTGGGGCAAAGCCACACCCGCCCCTGTACTGGGTGGTTTACTTTACATTTTCCAATTCTCTCATCCATATTAACATTTACTTATTCATCTATTTCTGTATTTTATTTTGGCTTATTTTATGTGACAGAGTCTTGAGTAGCGTAGGCTGACTTTGAATTCACTGCAGCTGAGGATGACCTGGAACCTGTGATCCTCCACAGTCTTCCTCTCAAATGCTGAGATTTCAGGTGGTCACCACCACATGCGGCTTCACTTATGTGTCTAGTCTTCCTCCTCCTCTCCCCTCCCTACCCTCAATGACAGTGACTCACATGTCTGTCAAATATTTAGCGCCCGCCCACTGCCTTTGTAATATAAGGATCTCCAGGAAGTGGGACCATGAGTCCTTTTAAAAACTCTCTAGTCAGTTGTGATGGCATACGCCTATAATCTTAGCACCCAGACAAAAGGAGGAAGATCACCAGTTTCAGAACAGCATGAGCTGCCTAGTGAGAGCCTGTCTCAAAAACCCACAAGGACAGGGCTGAAGCTCTCAAGTGGGTGTGGCACTGGCTCAAGGCCCTGCATGCAGCTAAACTCTAAATATTCAGGGTCTCGCGTCCACCAAGGTTGTTATCCAGCCCCAGATTATTATCTGGCAACCTCACACATGTTATAAGAGACAGGTAGATACTTTTTGACTCAAGCTTATGGCTTGCTGAGGGATCTGGAACTGTGTGTTACAGCACTGCTCAACAAGGTGTTCAATGGGGTAACGAGGTGCCCCTGTGTTTCCTGGTCTCATTAATACACAGTTCAAATTAAAAGGAAGCATAGGTTTGTTTGGGGATTTTTTTTTTTGCAGGGGGAGGGGTGGTTGGTTTTTCAAGACAGGGTTTCTCTGTGTCCTCGATTTGTAGACCAGGCTGGCCTCAAACTCACAGAGTTCCGCCTGCTTCTGCCTCCCAAGTGCTAAGATTAAAGGGGTGCCCTACTTGGTTTTGTTTGTTTGTTTGTTTGTTTGTTTTTTGAGATAGAGTCTCTCTGTCTAGTCCTGGCTGTCCCGGAAGTCTATGTAGACAGTGGTTCTCAATCTGTGGGTCACACCCCTTGGGGTTGTCCAAGACCATCAGAAAACAAATATTTACATTAAGATTCAAAACAATGGCAATATTACAGTTATGAAATAGCAAAAAAAATAATATTATGGTTGGAGGTCACCACAACCTGAGGAACTATATTAAAAAGCCACAGCATTAGGAAGGTTGAGAACCACTAGTGTACACCAAGCTTGTCCCAAACTCAGAGATCCTCCCACCACTGTGTCCTGAGTGCTGGGATTAAAGGCATGAGCCACTACATCCAGTCAGAAAGAGATGTTTCTAGCCACACTTCTATTACATGCTGTATACAACTGGAAGCAGCTGCATTATGCTAAATATTATGGTGCACGCCTATAATCTCTGATCTGGGAGGCTTAGGGAGGGGGATTGCTTGAGGTTCCAGACCAGCCTGGGCCACAGAGTGAGTTCCAGGACACTGAACAGGGCCAGAGAGATAGTTCTGTGTGTAAAGCACTTACTGAGGAAACTTGATGATCTGAGTTTTCTCACTAGTGGAAGGAGAAAACTGATTCTCAAAATATATCACACTCTCACATTGATAATAAATAATAAGTGGCGCTGGTGTGGTGGTGCACCCCTTTAATCCCAGGACTTGGGAGGCAAAGGCAGGAGGATCTCTGTGAGTTCAGGCCACCCTGGTCTACAGAGTGAGTTCCTGAACAGCCAGGGCTACACAGAGAAACCCTGTCTTGAAAAATCTAAACACAAAAACAGTAGTTAGATGGCTCACAGCAGACAAGAGCACACACTGCTCTTCCAGAGGACTCTCAGGTTCAAGTCCCAGCAGCAACAAGGTGGCTCATAACCATGTCCAACTCCAGTTCCAGAGGACCAGAAGCCCTCTTTCTACCTCCACAGGTATCAAGCTTGCACACAGTGTGCATACATACATAAAGGGAAAAAATACATACACACAAAACAAAGTAAACATTTTGTAAATTTAAAATAAACAAATATATCATGAGCAGGACCCAATGGCTCACACTTATGATCATAACCCTGTCACTAGGGGAGGACGACAAGGTTGAGGGCAGCATGGGCTATGTACATACCAAGCCTTGTCTCAGAACAGACAAAACCTATAACAATGTGTGTCGCAGTGCTTGGGTGTAGTAAAGTTGTTCCAAATGCAGCAATCAGGCCAAGTTGGTTCACTGTGTTGCACAATCACCAACAAGCACTGTGTCTGGTGTGTTCCATCAGCTGTTGGGAGAGTACAGTAACATCTCCAGTTATGAAAGTCATTTGTGCCTGTTTTGTGTAGAAAAGGCTAATTATAAATTTAGTTATATTTTCCTCCTTTTTAAATACAGGTGCGGTGTGTGCACCTGTAGTCTCAGTGCTTGGGAGGCTGAGAGAGGGGCTTGAGTTTGAAGCCAGCATAGACCTTGTTTCAAGGGAGCAAAATGACAGTTGTCAGATGAAACAGGAAAACAAAATAGAGGGAAAAGTGTTTCTACAATGATAAAAGAAGTTTCATATTAATAAAAAGGGTCCATTCACGAGGAAACATTGTGGGCTAGAGAGACAGCACTAACATTCGCTGTCTCACAACCTCCTCGCGCTCCAGCTCCAGGTGATCTGATTCCTTCCTCTCAACTCTACAGGTACCTACATGACCACATGCGCACATGCGCACATGCACATACACACACACACACACACACACACACACACACATCATTTTAAAAGTTTATTAAAGGGCTGGAGAGATGGCTCAGTGGTTAAGAGCACAGGGGATCCAATACCTTCTCCTGGCCTCTCTGGGTACCAGACACAATTAGGATACACATATGTACATGAAGGCAAAACATCCACACACATAAAAATAAACAAACTTGAAAAAAAACTTAATCTGTGACAAAATGGGGATATAAGTACAAAATCTAACTTCAAAGTCTGTGGCCCTTTTTCTTTCTTTTTTGTTTTTTTGTTTTTTCGAGATAAGGTTTCTTCTCTGTGTATTCCTGGCTGTCTAGGTCTCACTCTGTAGACCAGGCTGGCCTTGAACTCAGAGATCTGCCTGTCTCTGCCTCCCGAATGCTGGGATTAAAGGCATGTGTTACCTCGCCCAGTGCTGTGGCCCTTTTTCTATCATGATTTTCATTTTTTATTTTTTTCTTCTTCCATATATTACATCCCAATTGCAGTTTTCTCTCCTCAGACTCCTCTCAGTTACTCTCCACCTCCCCTCTCTCCAAGATCCATTTTTTATTTTTATTTTAATCTGAAATCTTATTATATCTTATTACAAGTTCTTACATCTGGATTCATTTAGTAACAAAAGTTTATAGCACACAATTTATAATGGGCAAGATAATACACATCTGTAATCCCAGCATCTGAGCAGCAAATCAACCAGTGTCAAATCAAATACCAAATATAATATGAAACCATATCTCAAAAACCAATACAAAAATTAAACAGTAACAACAAAACACACAAAAATGCAATTTACAAAACTAGCATATAGCCGGGCATGGTGGCGCATGCCTTTAATCCCAGCACTTGGGAGGCAGAGGCAGACGGATCTTTGCGAGTTCGAGGTCAGCCTGGTCTACAAAGTGAGTCTAGGACAGCCAGGGCTACATAGAGAAACCCTTGTCTCGAAAACAAACAACAGCCGGGCGGTGGTGGCGCACACCTTTAATCCCAGCACTTGGGAGGCAGAGGCAGGCGGATCTTTGTGAGTTCGAGGCCAGCCTGGTCTACAAAGCGAGTCCAGGACAGCCAGAGATATTCAGAGAAACCCTGTCTCGAAAAACAAAAAAAAAAAACAAAAAAAAAAGAAAACAAACAACAACAAAAAAAAAAACCCAAAATAGGTATATTATACTACTTCTTGCTCTCTCAATAACCTACACAACTGTTATTAATCTCAAACACTATTCAATATCAAATTTTATAAAGGGGCTGAAAAGATGGCTTTGCAGGTAAAGGTACTAGCTGATAGTAAGTCTGAACACCTGCATTTGGCCCCTGAGACTCACATGGTAGAAAGAGAACAGACTCCTGTAAGTTGTCCTCTGACTTCCATGTGCACACTGTGGCATGTGCACATACAAATAACTAACCAAATGTAATCTTTAACTTAAAAGATCCAGCCGGGCGGTGGTGGCGCACGCCTTTAATCCCAGCACTTGGGAGGCAGAGGCAGGCGGATCTTTGTGAGTTCGAGGCCAGCCTGGTCTACAAAGTGAGTCCAGGACAGCCAGAGATATTCAGAGAAACCCTGTCTCGAAAAACCAAAAAAAAAAAAAAAGATCTAAATTATAGATTCAAATTAAATTCCTTTTACAAACTAATTTGTCATCCAGTTATGTCCTGTGATAATTTGTCAATTCTTTGAGGGGTTCACTTTGTTATTTGTGTGAATACAGGTATGCATGGAGGCAAAGGTCACCCCTGGGTGTCATTACCCAGGAGCCATCCACTTTATTTTTCTTACTACTTTTATTTTACTTGATGTGTATGAGTGCTTTGCCTGCATGCTTATCTGTGCATGATACGCACGTCTGGTACCTGAAGAAGCCACAGAGGGCACCAGGTTCTCTTGGAACTGGAGTCACAGACTGTTGTAAGCCACTCTGTGGGTGTGAGGAACCAATCCTGGGTCCTCTGGAAGAACACCAGGTGCCCTTAACCACTGCGCCATTTCTCAAGCCCCTTCTTGGTCTTCTCTCTCTTCTTTCTCTTTCTTTTTCTTTTTCCTTTAGACGGGGTTTCACATGAGCTCTAGCTGGCCTGGAACTTGCCATGTACACAGCAGTGGTGGTGCCATGTCCCTGTAATCCCAGCACTGGGGAGGCAGAGGCAGGCGGATCTCTGAGTTCCAGGCCAGCCTGATCTACAGAGTGAGCTCCAGGGCAGCCAAGGATACAAACAGAAGCCCTGCCTCAAAAAAAAAAAAAAAAAACAAAACAAAAAACTATGGGCTATCAATGTCCAGGGGTGTTTTTTGTTGGTCTTTTTATTTTGTTTTGCTTTTTGTTTTTAGTTTTTGAAGACAGGGTTTGTTTGTATAGTCCTGGCTGTTCTAGAACTTGTTCTGTAGACCAGGTTGGCCTCGAACTCACAGAGATCCACCTGCTTTTCTGCCTGAGTGTTAGAATTAAAGGCATCATTAATGTATGTGGATGGGGGGAGCAGGGGCTGTCAAGATAGATACTTAAAGTAAAGTAATAAAAAATACTAAAAGTTGGGCATGGTTTACGTGCCTATTATTCAAACACTTCAAAGTAGGGGGTTAGCTGTATCTTTGAGGTCTAGCCTGAGGTACATAGTGAGTTCAAGGCCAGCCTGGACTTCATAGCAGAGACTTTGTCCCAAAACAACAAAACCACTCCACACCTTTTAACACTTTCCCTCTTCATGTATTCACTATGTGTAAATTATACCTACACATAAGTGGATAAAGAAAATAACAAGATTAAACAATACACTATCCAATTTTATATATTTCTATTTTGGTAATGCTGGGTCTCCTGCATCCTACACCAAACTGTCCCCCAGCCTTCTTTCCATTTATGTTGAGAAGAGGCCTCCCTTGTCCAGATTGGCCTTGAGCCCTCTCTCATCTCAGTTTCCAGAGCAGCTGGTCTCAAGGATGTGCAGCGTCACACCCAGACTACAACTAGTCCTTACTCACCTATGTTAGATGGCTAAGAATAGTCACAACACAAATCTTCAACATTCTTTCACTAAATTTGTAATAAGTGACTAACTTACCTGATTAATTTGAATTCTATATCTATCATGTGTACCCTGTCAATTTTAAAAGTTATTATTTGTTAACTTTATGTTTTTTGCTTTCGTTTGTAAGATCCCCCACCCCGTTCATTGTATTAGTAAGTACATGTGTGTGCATATGCCAGGGCTCATGTGTGGAGGTCAGAGGACAACTTGAAGGAGTTTGTTCTCTCCTTCTACCATGTGGGTTCCAGGGATCAAATTCAAGTCATCAGGCTTGGGTAATAAGCAGTTTTACTACCTGGGCAATATTTTTGACTTTTTGTTTTGTTTTGTTTTTCAAGACAGGGTTTCTCTGTATAAGAGTCCTGGACTCACTCTGTAGACCGGGCTGGCCTTGAACTCAGAGACTGTCTCCTGAGTGCTGGGATTAAAGGCCTACTGGGTCTGTTTTGTTTTGACAGAGTCTCAAGCCCCATCCCTGGCTGGCCATAAATTTAATATGATTCTTACTTCAGCCTTCAAACTTTGTAAATAGGCCATATTATTTATGATACTTTGCCCCAGTACTTAACATATTTTTTGTGCTCTAAAAGAGGCTTATTATTGGATTTAAGGAATAGTTTCAGAAAACTGCAACAAAATTATAAACCCAAATCATTAATGAACAAAGCAGGCTCTGTGCAGAGAAGGCCTACAGCTTCTGGAGCCCTGCGCAGCCTTGAGCACGGGGGTTAGAACAGGACAGAGGCAGCAGACAAGGCTTCTGCACGTCTACGCGCAGGCAGGGAAAATGTACTTTCTGTCAAAGCTGCAGCAAGCAGTGAAGCAGCCTGGTGCTCAGTGGAGTGGCAGGGTGCTTTCTTAGCCTGGAATAAAACGCAGCACCAAGGTGATGCTGCTTCACACCTCAGCCAGGTGACATACATCCTCCGTAGACTGCAGAGCCGGGCACACAGTTCCAGTAGTAAAGTGCTCACCAAGAGCTTGATTTTGGATCCCCAGCACCCATGTAAAAGCTGCCATGGAAACTTGTATCTATACTATAACCCCAGCACTGAGTGGGTATGGATGGAGTCAACAGGACCCTGAGCCATTAGCCAGCTAATCTACCCAGGTTCAATAAGAGATCCTGTCTCAACGAGTAAGACAGAGGGGCCTGTGAGATTGCTCACAGTGTAAAAGCACTTCTCACACAGCCATGATAATCTGACTTCAATCCTCAGACCCCACAGTGGGAAAGAACTGACTCCTGAAAGGTGTCCTCTGACCTCAACACTCATGTCCCCCCCACACACAGCATGTGTGTATTTAACGGGGAGGGGAGACCAACACAGTAGTATCTGCTGTTAATCCCAGCATTTGGGAGGCAGAGGCAGGCAAATCTCTGTGAGTGTCAGGCCAGGTTGGTCTATACAGGGATTTCCAGGCCAGCCAGGGCTACAAAGTGAGACCTGGTTTTTTGTCTGTTTGTTTTGGGACAAGGTTTCACTGTGTACCTCTAGCTGGCTTCCAACACTATATAGACCCTATGGCCTCGAACTCACAGAAATCTGCCTGCCTCTGCCCCCCTGAGTACTGGGATTAAAAGGGTGTACCATCAAGACATCCTTCTTTAAAAACAAAAACAAAACATAAAATGAAGCAGGGTGGACGCATATTGAAAATGGCTCAACAATTAAAGACTCTCGTCAGCAGACAGAAGACCTGAGTTTGATTTCTGGGTACCATGGTGGAGGAAGCAGAGAACAAACTGGTGGGTTATCCTCTGACTTCCACAAAAGCAATGTGGCATACACATGTCCCTATACATATAATTACACAGACAACAATTAAGTAAACAATAAAAATGTAAAACACAACAGCAAAAAGATAATGTAGAGTGACTGAGAAGGTAACCGAAATCCACCTCAGGCCTTCACATGCACACCTTCATGAATATGTGCATATACACAACAACACACACACACACACACATACACACACACACACACACACACACACACACACAGACATCCACATACACAAAACCACACACACATACACACAATACCACATATACTGAATAATACATAAATACATACACTCATAGGTTTTTTAAAAGAAAAAAAAAAAGACTGAACAGAGACCTAAGTATATTATAGTTCTAGAACACTGAATTGCAAGTTTTAGTTTCTTTATCATTCTAAAAGATCTAGTGCAACCTTCTACACAGCTACCTACTAAAAACACCTCCTAAACAATTAGTGTCTGAGGGGGGGCTGGAGAGATGGCTCAGCAGTTAAGAACACTGGCTGTTCTTCCAAAAGACCCGTGTTCAAATCCCAGCAAACACATGGCAATTCACAGCTGTCTAATTGCCAGGTGTGGTGGCACATGGGAGGCAGAGGCAGGTGGATCTCAGTGAGTTCAAGGCCAGCCTGGCCTACAAAGTGAGTCCAGAACAGTCAAGATACACAGAGAAACCCTGTCTCGGAAAAAAAAAAAAATTTAGTGTCTGAGGACTAGAGAGATGGCTCAGTGCTTAGAGCTCCTGCTGCACTTCAGAGGACTCAAGCTTGACTCCTGCCCCATTCTACCTGCAACTCCAGATTCAGGGGACACCAAATACACAAGTGGGACACAGACATACAGTGAAAAACACTATACAAGTAAAATTTTTAAAAATTTTTGTTTTTTGAGACAGAGTCTATGTAGCCCTGGCTGTCCTGGAACTTATGATGTACATGAAGCTGGCCTTGAACCCACAGAGATGTGCCTGCCTCTGCCTCCCCTGTGCTGGAACTAATCTCATGTGCTAACACCGCCAGGCTAATAAGAATTTGTTATTAGAAAATTTTACTTACAATTATCATTTAAAAAGAAATTGTGCCATGACTGGGATCAAATCCGACCCAGGGCCTCATGAGTGCTAGTTAAGTACTTTAAATTAAGCTACATCTCCAATCTCCCAAAATGTTTGTGACTCATTAGTGACAAAAGTAACTTGTTCCAGAGACAGGGTTTCAGACAACCCAGGCAAGCCTGGCACTCGGTAAGTAGCCAAGAGTAACCTTGACCTTCTGATGCCCCTGCCTCCCCCTGAATGCTGGGATTACAGGTCTGCACCACACCCAACTTTATGCGGTGCTAGGGACTGACCCCAAGGCTTTGTGCAGCTAGGAGGAGCACCCTCCAACTGAGGGACAAGTCCCTGTGGCTCATTTTGTTTTGTTTTTTTGAGACAGAGTTTCTCTGTGTAATAGAGCCTGGCTGTCCTGGTCTTGGTTTGTAGACCAGGCTTGCCTCGAACTCACAGAGATCTGCCTGCCTCTGGGATTAAAGGTGTGCGCCACCTCCCCTCCCCCCCACCTTGGCTCTTCTTAAAAGAATTTAAAAAAAAGTGGTAAGTATGGAGATTAGATGGTTGTTCTTTATAAAGAATGTACATCACTGAATTGTACCAGCTCAACAACTTGATGCTTTTCAAAATCCTCTCATGTCCTTGGTGTGGATAAATGCCTGCCATTACTTGAGATCACACTGTATTAGTTTGAAAGGAACTATGGAACAGTAGCCATAGAAAAAGCTGATGCTGCATAAGAGGGTTATTTATTAAATACAGGATAAGGTTGGCTCTTGGAGCAAAAAAGCAACATATCAGCCGGGCGGTGGTGGCGCACGCCTTTAATCCCAGCACTTGGGAGGCAGAGGCAGGCGGATCTCTGTGAGTTCGAGGCCAGCCTGGTCTACACAGTGAGTCCAGGACAGCCAGAGCTGTTATACAAAGAAACCCTGTCTCGAAAAACCAAAAAAAAAAAAAAAAAAAAGCAACATATCATTGGAAGTGAGAGAAGGCAGAGGTTAGGGATATCTCTACTTTAGTTTTTGATTTTTAAAATTTGTTTAATTAAATTGTGTGTGGGAAACAGGGTCTGAAACTTGCTGTCCAGCCCGGGCTGCCTCTTGAGCTTCTGATCCTCTTGCTTCTCCCTCCAAGTACTGGGGCTACTGACGCGTACCCAACCCACCTCTGTTTAACTTACTCTCTCAAGCTGGAAAGTGGTTTCTTGTAGTTTTCTGTATACCCTTTTCTATAAAGCATTTCACTTTTGAAAAACTGAAATACTGAGCTGAGAAAGACTTAGTGCGGCAATCAAAGGGAAGCAAGTGACTAGATCCCATCTTCACTGGGGTCCTCGATTCTGTGACTGGGTGAGCATTTTATCACCCATGTGCTCAGTTTCAGGAATACCTGAAAAACGCTTTCCCTGGGAAATCAGAAACTAAACTGTCACAAATTATGAGACACAGCTGAGGCATTCCCTGTTTCCCAAACCTTTATGCTTTACTTGCCATCATTTTCATTTTACCTTATTGTGTTTTTTTACACAGGGTCTCACTATGTAGCCTTGGATAGCTTGGAACTTACTGCGCAGACCAGACAAGCCTAAAATCAGAGATCCCCCTGCCTCTACTTCCTTGGTACTGGGATTAAAGGTGTGCCACCATGCCCAGCTTAGATCTTTTATTTCTTAGAGGGAAAAAAACCAACAGATTAAAGAGGTTTTCTGATGCTTCTCAAATCAAACTTACCCTACACCCTTTCCCCTAAATAGCACATTGTCCAGAAATAACTTCAACACTTTCACATACTTTACTTTTTCCAATCTTTTTAAAACCATTTCCCCAATCTATCATCATCATCAAATACAACACCCTACAAAGGTAGGAGAATACACTTGCCAAGATGATGGGCGATCTCATCACTTCACACTTTCAACTCTGAACCATACTCACAATTCCCAGGATGTTTAGTCTGAGCTAGTCCCTGGGACAATAACACTTCAGACGTTCATACACCAAAGTGCCTTATGAGGAGCAAACACTTGTACAATGGAGAAAGCCCAGGACTGGCTTGGAAAAAGTATAACAAGTCTAAAAATCTCAACCTTAAAAACAGTACCGTTTTTACAAGTCCACAGTTTTGTTTCTAGATCACACACTTAACAATTGCTGGAACTTGCAGCCTGTCAGTATTATATCTCTGATCTCTAAGTAACAGCTCCAGTAACTTTTATTTTCTACAAAGGCAAGAAATTAACAAATAGGTAACTTCCTAGCAATATAATCTAAAAACAGAACTCCAGAAATCAAGTAAAACGAGACTCTGAGAAGTAAATGAATTTAACTGAGTCGAAACAACTTTAAAGTTTTCATTCATTTCTCACAAACTTTTATAAGTATGTCAGAGTCTTGCATTCCAATTCTAAAAGACACCAACTTCAGCTGTAAACCTGCCTCGCTTCTGCCAAGATGTCTATTTTTCTGCCTTCTATTACTCACCAACTGCATCTGGATTTACCGGTCTGGAGACATCAGCTTGCCCCATGATTATAGTTGTCTTAGATGTATCCCACAACAACAAACTTTCCCGGACAAAAGCAAACTTCTCTTAAAAGACAAATCCACATAAGGGACCAAAAATTCTGTATCACTGCCAAATGCCAAGAAACAGCATGAGATCTGGAGTTTTTGTTTTCCTGTATCCCGGCCACCGGATACTTGTGGCTCTCACAAATGTCTTCACTCTGGCTTTCTTCACACAGGAATGCCTGTCATTCCAGAGTGCACAGTGTGTAGAGCTCGAGTGCGGAAGGGGAGGAGACAGCGAACCACATTCGGGCTGCCAGTGGCACAGCCCAAAAGCCCACACCTCCTTTTCCTGGCTTTGAGCTTGGTTGGAAGCCTCCTGGTTCAAAACCACAAAAGACAGGGAGCCTGCCCCACAGTATAGCAGAGATCCTATATATTTAATTACAACAAAACATCTCACACCATCAGCAGGGTTCAGGGTAACAGCTGAATGTGGGCAGAAGTCCATTTCAAAGGCATATTTTAGACATGGCCTTACTTGCAAAGCATCCAATTATTCTAGAATTTCTGTGTTATATATGGGCTGAATATTTGTTACCTCCTCATTCCACCCACATTATACAGCATTTATCTGTTCTTCATTCTCCTTTCCTGGTGTGTGTGTGTGTGTGTGTGTGTGTGTGTGTGTGTGTTGGGGTTGGACAGATGGTTCAGCAGTTAAAAGCATGTTCTTACAGAGAAGGTGAGTTCTATTCCTAGCACCCATATGGGGGCTCACACCATGTATAACTCCAGTTCCAGGGGATTCAACACTGTCTTCTGACCTCTCAGGGCATCAGAATATGAAGCACATACACACATGCAGGCAAAACAAAAAGAAAAAAATCTAATATATAGATATGGATATATAGGAATCTCTGAAGTAAAAATGTTTGAATATCTACACTCCTTCTTTGAGACAGTTTCATGCAGTCTAGGCTGGCCTGAAGCTGGACTATGTAGCCTTGAAGTGCTGATCCTACTGCCTGTACCTCCCAAGTGCTGGGGTCTGGACTGGCATGACTACTGCTGTACTTGGTTATGTGATACAGGAAAAGGAGACTTGCAAGGGCTTTGTGTACACGAGGCACCAGTCCAGCAACTGAGCTACATTTCCATTCCCTATTTTAAAACACTTTTATTACATTTATTTATTTGTGTGTGTGTGAGAGAGAGAGAGAGTTCATTCTTTTCACCACGTGAATCCTGGAGATAGAACTCAAGTTATGAGACTTGGAGGCCAGAGTCTTTAACTGCTGAACCATCTCAATGGTCACCCAATCCTATTATCAGCTTTTTGTGTGTGCGTATGGTGTTAAGTATGTGCATGGATGCAGAGGCTTGTGTGAAGCTGAGGTTGGTTGGCATTGGGGTGTCTTCTTCAGCAGTTCCAATGGCCTCTGGGTTGTAGTCCCACACAGTCTTTATGCTCTCTCAGCAAGCCCTGAGCCAGCTCCCCAGTCCTTATCATCAGTTCTGATAGAGAAACAAACAACAGAAAGCCACAAGGATAACAAGAAAATGATTAAACACTAAGGCACTATACAAGGAAAAAAATGTAGAAACACTCAGGCACCATGATATAATGATACAGTCTGGCTGCCAGGCTGCGGATACTTGCTGATGATATACCGTCAGTGACTATCTCCCAGTGTGTCAGAAGCTCCTAGTTACTTGTGCAAACTCTTCACTATGTTTTCATTTGTGTAAATGTTCTTTAGCCTAGAATTTCTTTCTCCAGTCCAGGTGGGGATGATGTACACACTTACTTTGTTGTTTTTCTAGACAGAGTTTATCTGTGTAACAGAGCCCTGGTTATCCTAGAACTCTTTCTGTAGACCAGAATGGCCTCGAAGTCAGAGATCCACCTGCCTCTGCCTTCCTAGTACTGGGATTAAAGGTGTGTGTCACCACTGCCCAGTGATCTATCCACCCTTTAAGAACTGGCTCGGGGCTAGAGAGATGGCTCAGCAGTTAAGAGCACTGACTGTTCTTCCAGAGGTCCTGAGTTCAATTCTCAGCAACCACATGGTGGCTCACAACCATCTATAATGAGATCTGATGCCCTCTTCTGGCATGCACCATATATGCACACAGAACACTCATACATAAATAAATACAATTAAAAAAAAAAAAAGAACTGGCTTAAATTTTGCTTCCTTGACTGAAGCCTTTCCTTAGCTACGCAAACAGGGTTCCAATAAAGATTTACTGAACACTGATTATGTGCCCAGCACTGT